>OZ005651.1:190763797-191963797 GCA_963930645.1 Salticus scenicus | reverse complement strand
AAAGAAACAAAATTGCCCCGTCTAAGGGCGATTTATGCTTATGCATCGCGAAATAGCACATTTATTGGTATGTGCTGCCATCTAACGTACATTTTCAGCACTGAAGATAAAACACTTTTAAAAATATTTATTTTACTGGAAGCATATAAATTAAATCAATACCATTAACAGCACAAAGCAAAGAGAAGGAGGAAAGATACGTTTCTTTTGATGGAGTTTTGCAGCAATCCAATAATAAATATAAAACATTTCACTCTTATTCAGATATACTTTTCATCAATATTTTCTTCTTTAAATCGTGTGAGAAAAATAATTTTACCGTTCTTTGAAAATTAAAAATATTAAAGAATAGTCAGGTAAAATCTAAAAATCTGAAATCTTTCGATATTAAAATTAAATCTTTTTTCACAGGACACGAAATTTAGTTCCATGCTTTAGCCTGGGAAAACATTTAGAATTCTGCAATCCGGATTGAGAAGTATTACATTACTTCGCAAAAGATAAAACAGAAATTTTGAAATTTCTGGGAAGATGTTTTAGTGATATAGAGAAATACTTCCTTACCCCGAATTTATAACTACCATGAACATCTACATCAGAAATATATATGAGATAAATACAAATTCTTAAACACTCATCTCAATCTTATTTATTTACTTTTTTTAAGCTGTTCAGTAATTTTTAAACCATACATAAGCAGACCACAGACCTGGTTCAGAAAAAGTTTTGTATCACAAGTTATATCCAGTGTTGCCAGATCTGGCAGATTTTTTATTCAACAGACACCAATAAGTTTGAATTACAACGTTTGCCTAATTCATTTCAAAGATTTATAGTCTATTATGTAAATCACATATCACTTCTCAAAATTATTGATGATTACTGAATAAAAAATCCGCCAGATCTGGCAACACTGGTTATATTATTACTTAATTAAAAACTCTAAATTTGTCCCTGTGGGCAATGTTACCAAATTGGGGATTTTTTTTTTCTTTTTATTCAATAGTTAGGCAACCGTCACATTTAATATTTAGTGGTGAATATTGAATAAAAAAGTCCCCAATCTGGCAACACTGCTAGTGAGTGAGGTTAACTTTATGGAAATATGTTTCTGTGGAACATTTTTGCGCAATATACATTCATAATTCTTATATTAATATAAATAATACTGATTTCGATTCTTGTAGTTAAAAATTACTCTTAAAATCAACTAGATATTTGTAAGATATGGTGATGAATTTAATTACACTAATAACTGAAAGTATATTTTCTTATTATATTTAATAATAAGTTTCGTAATAATTTTTTAAAATATATTTTTAATGGAAATGAAGGAAAAAAAAAATGCGTAAAACTTACATAACTTTAATGATAAATTCGAATTAATTAACCGAATTTCCAAAAAAGTGTAACAACAAACAGATAATCAAATTAGTACATTCTGTATACACGAATCTGCAAGAGAGATTAAAAGAAATATTACGCTAATTTTTCCCCTTTGAAACTGTTGTATTAATGAAATTTAAATTAATAAATAATTCTTATTAAAAAAAATCGCAAATAAAAAAATAAAGCCTCTCCATTAGAAATATTTATTCATGTCATTATCTTCGGATAATGAAGCAGTAAAGTTCTTTTCTTATTTTTTATCATATACTGGGTGATTCGCTATCAGACCGACAAACTTGCAGACGGTGTAGGAGGTACGGAAACGACTCGGAATCACATAGGAATGCAGGATCGGTAATGCAATCGTAACGAGATAGGAGGTATAATTATTAGGAAACTCGTAACTTATTTTAAGCTTTTGGCTTTTAAATATCATTTCACGATCACCATGTATTCATAGTTTTCATCCTAGCACTTTTGTGAGTAGCTGCTGACAGTTTTGCTGTGATGGCTCTTAGCCCTTTAACTGTCGTGTACGTAAAATTCACGGGATTTGACCACGCCACCTGTTTCTTGTATTCTTGATATTTTAGAGAAATAGAAACAGAAAGCATCAATCAGCATTGTACGATTTAAAATATATTAAAACATATCAGGTGAATGAAAATGTCTGTCATTCATATGCTTATTTTAACACAAGTGTCTTGAATTCAATAAAAATTGGAACCATTTGCGCAAAAAATTATAAAGGGACTAAAAAATTCCCAATCTCGTTATCATTGTATTTCTGACATTGCATTACTATGTGATTCCGAGGTCGTCTTTGTACCCCCTACATCCCCTGCAAGTTTGTCTGTCTGGTAGCGAATCACCCTGTATATTTATCATACGTATTTATATCTTAATATTAAATATATCTTTTTTTAGATATATTAAATATTAAGAGAGTCATAAATCATTAAATACTTCGAATTAAAAATATCTTAACTATGAATATTTTTCAATGTAGAATACTTTTCTGTTGTTTTGATTATAAATTATAAAAACATTTTCTATGCATAACTTTATCAGAATTCAATGGCAACGGGAGGATTAATTATTATTGAATTTTCTAAAAGTGTTGCCTTTAGGTGAAAATATTATTCTAATTATTTACGCATGCAATAATTCAAAATGTAGTTAACACGATTTTATTTTGTAAATATCCTATCACTTTTTTCTTTGGCAGGCTTATTTATACGAAAATATTTTCTGCTATTCATTTCGTCCAATACCTTATATAACTTCAAACTTTTTAATTTTTCCTTTTGTAGAGAAGAACATATTTTACTTTTTGTTGTTATATTTGATAATATGTAATAAGATCGTTCAAGGATACACCTGCAAATATAAGACATTGCATAATCTTTTTTCCTGTTTGTAACGTGATTTTTCATATTTGTTTCTTTTGAGCATTTATCGATAATCGTGATAAACAGATTAAATTTTAAAGCTATTTTCTATTTTATTTGCATAAATATTATATATGTGATGTGACTGTAATAAACTACGTTGAATAATCTGATAGGTTTATTTTTAAGAAATTTTCTAGCAATTGTCAATAATTTCAGGAAGTTGTTTTATAAAATACGGTCAAGTTTATTTTTTACTAAAACACATATAGAACGTAATTTTACTTTGAAGCCTTCAAATGGTTAATGATAAATGAAGTAATAAAATAATTTTCAAAATAATAAAAAATAATTGCTTTAACAAAATACACTATCTACCAATAAGTATTTAGACACTTTCGAATTTAGACGTTTTGTTAAATATCTAGAAAAATTCTTTAGAAATCATCTTGATACTTTGGTAGCGAAAAGAACATGTTACACCTCATATATTTCAGCAAACGTTGTGTCCTGGAGAGGAAAAGAGAGCCAGTAAAAAATTAAATAAACTCAATATGTTTTGGATCACCCTGTAAAAAGTAATGCTTTAAATGCGTTTTAGCTGTAGCATGTGATTATGAGGATTTCTTTCATTATCTGTATAAATTATTATGAGGCTACCGCATATATTCATGGAAATATAACAATCTTTTTTAATTATAACACGTAGGGTATTATACCCAGTGCAAAGCCATTTTTAGGAAATTTATCATACTACATTAGACACAGCATACTGCAATTAGAATGAAAAAAGAAGTTAAATATCTTACAGAATATGAGTATTTTTACTAAATAATTTTTAACTACGCATGCGCTAGCTTTCAAAAAATTTCATTTGCATAATTTAATAGCCAAAGGTATTGAGCAACTGATATGAAAACCCCAAACAAATATTGTGTAAAATCAGACAGTTATGAGAGACAATAAAATTAACAGAATTTCTGTTCTTCTCAAAAAAAAAAAAAATAAATAAATAAATAAATAAAAAAAGGGGGGGGGGATGATAGAGGGTTTTATCAATATTTACTTACAATCAGCGAACACTCTAATACCATTGGGCATTCACTGAATCAAAATAAGAATGCGAGTAAAATCCCTTTTAGTTTAGGTTTTATTTTTTGAGAGAACTGAAATTCTATTCATTCTATCTTTCATAACTTTTTGAATTTACCTGATATTTGTTTCGAGTTTTCATATAAGTTGCTTAATACTTTTGGCTATTAAATTACGAATTTTTTTTTAAGCTAGCTCACCGTATTTAAAAATTATTTAGTAAAAATGCGCATATTTCGTAAAATATTGAACATTTTTACATCCTGAATGCAGTATACTGTATCTAATGTTGTGTGCCAAATATTCTAAAAATATCTTTGCACTGGATCTAATACCCTACGTGTTATAATTTAAAAAGTGGATTTTTTTTTTCCCAGTTTTAAAAGAAAAACCGTTATGTTTCCATGAATATATGTGGTAGCCCCATAAAAATTTATACAGATTATGAGAAAAATCTTTATAATCGCATGATAGAGTCAAGATGCATTTAAAGCATTACTTTTTACTGAGTGATGCAAAACATATTATTTTTTGTTTAATTTTTTTACTGGTCCCCTTTTCCTTTTCCAGACACAAATTTTGCTGAAATATATAAGGTTATAATATGTTCTTTACACACCAAAATTTCAAGATGATTCCTAAAGAACTTTTCTAGATATTTAAAAAAACGTCTAAATTCGAAAGTGTCTAAATACTTATTGGGAGATAGTGTATATCGTTATTATTCAAAATAAGAAAAAATATTTTTCCATTGACAAGTTTCAACTTCTCTAGAGTTTTTTCTTCGGTAAATGTATGATAAAAACATTTAATGATGATTAATTAAATCGAAAACGGAAATATATTAGCGTACAGTGATGGAAAAAAAAATCATCAAAATTGATCAAAGTGCATCCAGTATACATACAAACCAAAAACCAGAATTTTGGAAATTTTATTTTTCAATAATAAATTATTTAAATTATTGTTGAAAATTAATTTTAAATTTTTATAGTTTATTTTCATAATTTATTTTCAACATTCCAATAAGTTAAAAACTTACTGAAAATTTGAGAATAAATTATAAAAATCATATTGTAATTTCAGAAAACTCTGTTGCATTAGTACATGTGATGATGTAATGATTAATTTAATTTTGAAAATCGTCAACTCAATTTTAAATGAATCAGAATTTCTTTATGAAATAATATGTTATTTGTTTATGTGAAAAAAAAAAATATATATATATTGCTTAAATTTTTTAGCTAACTACAAACTGGCGATACTTTTAAAGAAATTTTTAAATATGCATTAATAATAATACATAAAGTACATTGAGCCTAGCGACATGGCGATAATTTTTGCAAAGTCAACAGAAAATACTGCTAAAGTTTCAAACACGAACGGCAATTTTGTTGTCAAAAACATCTGCAAACTATTTTATTTATTTATTTATATTAAAAATATAATTTCAGAAGCGTTTAAGAATGTAACGTGATACCATAAAACTTCAGATATACCCACGATTGTAAAAATCTTTACTTTATCTTCAGAAATGATAGCAGAAGAACCAATAAAAAACCTGAAAAAGCATAAAATGTCTGAGATTTATGAAAATATTTCTAAAATAAAAGAGCTTTTTAATTTTTAATAATATTGCGAAGTATCTCCTAAATAGTCAGTACAAAACTTTGGATAAACACCATAAAATACAAGAACACGCAATAATTGTTTCGGGTAAAAAAAAAAAAACACGACTCTTCGTCAGGCGAACAAAGTAGTCCCGAGTGCTTAAAACTCTTTCGATCCGAAAGAATTGTTGAGTGTTCTTGTAATTTATAGTGTTTATTCAAAGTTTTGTACTAATTACTTTTAAACGCCAACTCTGTTGTGCTTTCTTATAATACCTATTAAATATTTTCAATTTCTTAAAGTTTTTCTTAAAATATAAATACACCTTAATAATTATTACGATATAGTAAAATGCACGCATATTTATTTAAATTAAGACATTTAAAGAAAGGTCTTCATTTAAATAAATTATTCTTACCATTTTAGATATTGCATTTATATTCGAAAAAAAAAATCTCTGAATAAAGTACTCAAGTCTTAAAACTAGAATTTTTCTTTCATAGTTCTAAAAACTGTTCTTTTAGTTTTTTCACACCATAGAATTGATATAAAATTAATTAAAATCATAGAAATAATATTAAAAGTATTCATTTGTTAAATTCGTTTAGTGAAAACAAATTAAATTGGATTTCAAACTCTGTGTTTTTATGTTATTCAGAATCTTGATCTGAATCACAAAAAGATAAGATATTGTTTAGGTAAGGAAATGTTCCGAGAATTCTACTATTACTGCAACCCCACCAGTGCAACTAAGCAATGGCCCAGAGTTTCTACTCCAATTGTTAGGCTGGAGGCGCCGGATTAGTTTTTTAGTCACACATGTCGATCTGTCGTTCGGAGTTTTCCGTGATTTTTCTCCAGAATATAAGCTAGATCCGTTAGAAAGACTTTATGGAGAGTACTCCACCCGGACCTTGTTATCTCATGTATTGAGTTAAATGTATCGAGTTAAAATTTTAGATTTTAATTTTAATCGTGTAAAAATTTAAATTTTTAATCGTTTAGGAATTTAAATATTTAATTCGTATTTAAATTTAAATTTTTAATCGTCAATGAAATTTTATGAGTAAAGTTTTTAAAAAGTATTATTCAACAAGTTTTACCTTAAAAAAAAAAGAAAGAAAAAAGAAAAAAAGAAAAGAAAGAAAAAAAAAAAGAGCTACTTAAAAGGCTTAATAGTTAACTATGATTATTGTTATATATATAAAAAAAAAAAATAGAATCTTTATATGATTTATCATTTATACTGGGAGATATATTTTAAAAGTATAACTCATGAATTGGACTATTACATTATATTTAAATAGTTTTGACTACAGCATAAAAGTGTGATTTCGTTTAAGGAAGTATATGATTTAATGGAGTGCTAGTTATTGGCAAAACACTGATAATTTTAAAAGCATTTTGAAATCCGGCTTCTTTTTCTTTAAAAAAGAGGCAAAACATGATGACCAAATAATTTATTTAGAATAATAATAATAATAATAATAATAATAATAAAATAGAAAGAATGATTATGAGATTGATAAAGTAAAGAGTATACGAGGTCTCTTTTGAGATTATTGATAAATTAATTACAGATTGAAAATTATTAATTCGCAACGCATTAGTAATAATATCATTTGTAAAATGTCTCTTTCATTTGATGTACGCCTAAGATTTATTTTATATATGCCTATTAAATATATATTAAATATCATTATTAAATATATGTCTAAGATTTATTTTAAGATTTGCGCTTTATATACTTAAGATCAAGCACTTTGCGCAGATGAGCTTACTTAAAACAGAAAATTTCCCCGGGGATGTTTCTCTTCGGTGAACATAAAAATTGTGATGGCATGTCTCTAGTGATGGTCGCAATAATTTCGTAAAAAAAATTTCACCGAAACTATTGCAGGTTTCTAAAAATATTTATACCCAGAAAAGATTTTCTGTTGGCACTTTAAAAATCTGTAAGTCTTCATCATCAAATTGGCATACATCATATTTAAAGAAAAATTCTTTTCTGTTGTTCTATTATTTTAAAAAGGCTAATATTTTATTTTATTTTTTTTTATTTTTTTATTTTTTACTGCACAGTAAAAAGTAATTAAACTCCAAAAAATATTTGCTTTATTACTATTTTTAAAGACTCTTCCACAATTTAAGTTTTTCAGCTTTCATGTAAATAAATCAATAGTCGAAAAAATTAACTCAGTATAAGAGTATTTGATACGTTTATCCGAGAATCCTTGTTCGATTATTGGCCTGCTAACTTTTCCTTCTTATTAAAACTCATTTAGTCATGCTGTCAGAAATGTGTAGCAGTCTTATAAGAACAAAACCTTTACAATTAATTGCATGTTATTGGTATTCTGATAATTTAATCTAATTATTTTTCACCAGATTCAATAACTACGTGCTATGTAATACTTTAAATTTTCTAATTGACTTTTCATAATAAACTATATCCCAAAAAATGTTTCATGCAAATTTTCATATTTTCAAAAATTATCGGAAGACTTTTTGTTAGCTAATAACTTCAATTACTTAATTGAATTTTGTTTATCAAATTTATCATAAATTGTTGATTTTTTATAAGAATTTTTAAAGTTTCAATGGTATTTGAAGAATTTTATCTAATATCTTTAATTAGCTTATTAAATTTTCTTCTTTAATCATATTATATAATACCTTTCATATAAATTTCCAAAATTATTGAAAGAATTTTTCATCTACGATTTTCTATATTACTTCTGGAAATAAATAGCCTAAATACAAATGTATGAGTTTTACCTTTTTATTTGGAAAGTAAAATGAGACGTGATACAGTTAGAAAATAGAGAATAGGGATCCTGCTCTAACACAAGATATTTTTGAAAATAAATTAATAGTTCCTAGTTGTACTGTTTTAGTACCTCCAAGGAATATCTGACCTATTTAAGCTTTTTAAACACAGGAAATGAATGTCGTTTTTCATCAAACACAAAAGTGAATAAGACGTAATCACTAGGGAAAAATAAAAACTTTTGTATAACCCTTGAATTCAGATTTAAAGTCAATGACTCCAAAATATCATCTGTCTCAAATATTAATAAGCAAAGTTTAATAATTTTGAAATTTAAATGCTGTATTTAATTACATCTTTTTTATATATTCTTAAACATTATACTACTAAAAAGATTTTTTTTTTTATTGTTAAACGATATTAAAAAGTTAAAAATTTTTATCATTTGTTATAATTTTGTATGAGAATTAGCTGAATAAATACTATGCAAAAAATGTTTTCTTAAAAATTTCAAAAATGTATTAGAACGTATTTTATTGAAGGTGCGAAATAGGACAAAAAATAAATATAATAAAACATTATTATTATAATAGCACAGTTACATTTTTAACTTTCGTACAAAGAGTTGATGGCGATCGGCCTTTTTTCATTGACTTTACGTACTATTTATGATATGAAAATTGTATAAACTGGAAGAAGACCACCGTAATAAACTGATAAACAAAAGTGAAAAAAAAAAAAGAAGAAGAAGAAGTATATACAAGTATAAGTATTTTATTTTATTTTATTTTATTTTTTAACCTGTACTTACTGCAAATATCAATGTTCTGCAAAAGTTATTTTCATTTAAGATATTTATATTATAAACTCCATACTGTGTGTTTTTATTACAATAATAATTCCAGGAAACGTAAACCTGTAAAATAAATTATGGTTTATGTAACAAGAATTTATTTTAAATGATCTTCAAATAAGATGAAAAGGTGTAAGTGATTTGTAAGATCCAACAACTGTCCAAAAGAAAAAAAAAAATTCTGGTGTGAAACAACCACACGACTTCCCTTACCCGCTATTTTACGTATTTTATACACTTTTTTTTTTTTGAGGGGGGTGGGGGGGAGGGGTGATAATGTGATCAGAAGCGATAAAATTGACCTAACAAAAGTAGACACCTAAAAATTTTCCGGTAAGAGGAAGCTGATACTCGTGGAAAGACATGTAAAACTGATTTACATAGCGAGTTAAAAACTAAGAAAAAATAATTGGTAGAGTTATTTTTTTTGAAACACCAATTTCCGAGATCTAAAACTGCCCCACCTAAGCAGGATGGCTGTTAATTTTCCTGTAATAACCACGTAATACATGAGAAAGAATATCTAAAATGGATTTATGTGACAGTTTTCAAGAAAATCGTTAGAGCCGTTTTTGAGAAACCAACCTTTACCAAACCTTGGCATACTCAATTATTGACTGGAAAACAATAACCACATACAAAAGGATATTTAAAATGGAGTCAATATGGCGAGTTTGAAAAAAATCAGTACAGCCGTTTTTAAAGGGATGCACTTGCGAGACCTGAAATTGAGCTATTTATACTGTGCCTCTATCAATTTTTGTGAACTAACCAACTATATCACTCGAAAGGATATCGAATAGAGTGTTTATATAGCAAATTTGAAAAAAGTCGTTAGAGTCTTTTTTGAGATACGGACTTACCGTCCCACTTCCGGTTTCCGATGTCCCGCTTCCGTTTTTCCAATTTGCCCCCAAAATTTGAAAAATTCATCTGTACACCAGTCCTGTCTCAATTCTGAAGCTATCTTTATTAATTTCGGAGATATGATAGTCAGAAGATTAGAAGAAGTGTGTGTACATGTATGTACAAACACACACTGACCAATTGCCAAAAACTACTTTTTTGGACTCAGGAGACCTTAAAGCATGTAAATCAAGTGAAAACTCGACATCGAATTTTTGGACCGAATACAATACTTCCATTACCTACGATAGACAGGTAATGGAAGTAATATATAAATAAATAAATAAATAATCCTTCTCAGCAAGTTTATAAAACTGTGAAATATTTATAAACAAATCATAAACAGAATTCTTAAAAGTAATAATTACGTTTGCAAAGTAAAGCAAAAAGTTTATTGTATTAGGCTTCGCAATTCACACAATTATTGCTACAACCATTGCAGCAGGGGAGATATAAAAAAAAAAAAAATTGGAAACTGTGATTTTATTTATTTATTTATTTATTTATTTTTTTATTTTTTTTTTTATCACGCCGTATTTTACCCTAAGTATAACAAATTTCAACAGTAATTTGTTAAACGACGTGTTTGATCCTCAATATAATTTGCTAAAAATATTAAGATAATCGGATCATTATATGAGAATATACTTTATGCAGATTTTTTATTTTTATTCATTTATTCATTTATTTTTATTTATTACGTTCAGCACATTACTGTAAAATACGGAGAGATTGTGGCAGAAATAAAGTACGTGAGGCTAAGAATTCCACTATTGAGAGAAAGAGAGAGAGAGAGCTTTCAACGATGACAAAACAAACAACGAAAATTAAATTTATACAAGTTTGTTCATCTTATTCAAATACTTAGATTTCCATTGCTAAACTATTTTTTTCTCACAAAATTTTGTAAATTGAATTCAATATATATATATATATATATATATATATTTAAATAAATAGAAAATAGAAAAAATAGGCTTAATAAAAATTTTAAACGACAAAATTTTCATCCAGGTTTGAGATTTTGGCAACATTTACCTATAATGTGGCGACAATTATCGCCATGTCAGCATGGTTGCGTTAAACCTCACTATATATGTCTCTATGTATATATACTATTTTTTCCTAAAAAAGTGAAGTAAAATATTAAGAGCAGTAAATATATATTTTTAAAAAATCTAATTATACCACACGAATTTCACTATCTTCTACAAGACATATTATGAACTATTTTTGGATATAACATCGGAAAATACACAAAATTAATCTAACTAATCATGACACCATAAAGTTTTCTGTATTAATTTAACTAATATGTACGTTAAAATGCCATCGAAAAAGGACATAAATAAAAATTTGAAGAAAAGCTATAGAGCCGGCTTTTGAAGCACTTAATCTGACTGGACTGCATGGATACCCTTGTATCTGGGACAGTCGATGATGGGGCGCGCCAGCGTGCCACCTGTCTTATCTAAAAAGGATGCCTTCAATTTTCCTGTAGTAACCAATTGGGACATACAAAGGGGACATCTAAAAGAGTCTACTCGTCTATACACTGGACAACAATTATACATAAAAACCTAAAAATATCTGAAGAGAGCTAATATTGCGAATTTGAAGAAAATCAGTCGAGCCACTTTTGAGACATTCACTTATCCATGACCCGTCTAATCAAGACACTTATTAATTTTCTATCATAATAATAAACTGATGCACACGAAAGGACATTTAGGAGACGTCTTATTCAGAAAAGTTGTGGAAAATTATTAGTCTTTTTTGAGACACCGACTGTCGCTTTCCATTTCCTTCTTCTAAATTTTCATCAAAACTGAGAAAACTCATTTGTACACCAGATCTATTATTAATTATAAAATTTCGTTATTCTGATTTTTATACAGTCTGCAACAAAAGTGTCCGAACACTAGCAAAAATTCCTATGTAAAAAAAGTACACTTCATACGGTTTTGTTAAATAAATCCTTGTCGAATCCTGTTCTTAGTCAGTGTAAGAACATGATTCCATAAGGATTTATTTAACGAAACCGTATGAAGTGTACTTTTTTTACATAGGAATTTTTGCTAGTGTTTGGACACTTTTGTTACCGACTGTACTTTGGACATATGATATATGGTTAAAGGATCCCCCCTTCCACACACACACACACACACACACATACGCACACACATGCACTGACCAATTATTACTATTATATTTAATTCATGAGATCATAAAATGTGTCATTCATGTCAAAATGCAAGAATGAAAATTTTGACCAATTAACACATTGTTCAATAAGTCCCGGGACTAATCGCCACATAGCGTCGCAAATGAAATATTTCTGTGTGGGTAAAGTAAACCTAACTTTCAAAAGATACGTGTTAAAGATTCATGATATTTCGATCGTTTGTTGCCGATATATCAAAGTTTTAGTGACCCTACTTTTGATGTTTTCAAAATGAGGGACAAAGCTGAATTTCGTTTGTTGTTTAAACATTGTTTCTTGGTACTTTACACGTCTTTCTGCGTTCAGCGGTTCATCACGAAAAAATAGGACATCGAAAGCTTGCAAGGAGAGAAACGTCAATAGCGTGTCAGCCTCTAATAGGTTGAATAAATGTATTTAGTATCATCCAGATTTTAAAATGTTGTTAATATATTTAAAATTTTGTGTTTAAAACTATACCTAAAGATAAGGATTATTACCAAAAAGCAGCGCTATGTATAAATTTATTGTTGTTAATATTAAATTAAGAAATGGTCGAGTTTTTCTACCAAATCCGAATTTGGCAAAAAAAATTTGTCGTAACATAAATTTCACCACTTTACGTCTCTCTCTATATAAAAGTTCTCTAGTCAGACATACATACAACGGGTAAAATCGAGTGGGTTTTACATCACATTAGTGCTACGATATTGAAAATTGGTGATGGTCTGAGACTCACCCCCAAGGGTGGTCACAATTTTGTTCCTCCACGGAGGGGATTACACGCAATCGGATTTTAATAGTAGGATGCGTGTGTATATACAAACCTACTACAAAACTGTTAATAAACCAAAACAATACATTTTCAAAAGGACTTTATTAAAAATTTGAAAACTCTTTTATCAGTCTTTATAAAGATCAGTTGGTTGGGTTTAACGTCGCACTAGTACTGCGCAAATGGGTAATTGGAGGCGGCCATGGACGCACCCCTAATGATGGTCCGGAGACATGCCATCACAATTCTAATCCTCCACTTCGGTGACCCCCAGAGATATAATTTGGATGGGAACATGTAAGACATTGCGTCCATGACGGATTTTACGGACACCAGCCACCATTAGTCAACACAGCGGTCTTTGGCCGACTCGAGTATCCAACCCACAATCTTCCAATTGCGAGCTCGGCGCTCTACCCACCGGGCTGTCGCGGCCCGTTTATAAAGAACAGAAAAAAGTCGATGTGTCATCAAAGTCTAACATTCAGAAACGTTTAACTACTTTAAGATTTAATAAAATATATTTTTCTTATCTTATTAGTCACATTTTACTAAATTTAAATATCTGGAATACCGTTCAAGATTGCTATTTTAAAGCTGAAAATTTAGTTCCGCATAATTTTGTAAGACAAAAATTACTTCACATTTGTGGAAGTAAGAAACTTTTATACTTTATTACTCTTAGCTGTAAGAAACACTTAACAATATTTTTAATTATTCATGTGAAAAGATAAATTGCGTCTTTCAAAAGTGTAAATAAGTTACTCTACAGTAATTAATAAACAACACATTTTGTTCGCGAGATAATGGTTCACTTAAAATGGCTAAAAAATAAAATGCTATATTTCATTTTGAGAATTATCATTCGATGGATATTTGTAACTGAATATAAATTAAAAACTAATAACAAATAATAAAGTACAAATCGTTAAATTTGAAATTTTTTGAAAACAGTTATATAAAAATTGGTATAAAACTATAGATTATTTGAAAATTAAACTTTGGTTTTCGAGTTAAGTTGACACCAGGTCGAAAATTTTAAATTTACAGGGTGATTATAGTTAAAGTTACGATTTCAAAACGCTATACTTTTAAAACTACCCATCAGAGCGATTTGACATTTTACCAGAGCAATCGTGAGGCAATGAAATTTTGTTTGGCTGAAGAAAAAAAATAGTTCCAAAATGTGCCGTTAATTATCCGTAAAGTATTTGTTTCATGAAACCCTCTTTTTCTCTTTTCAGTATGACTGTTTCCGCTGTAAACACGTATTCTTGTCTTTTTGCTAAAACAAATTGTAGTGATTCCTTGAAGTCTATTGTTTCCTGCTATTCCATTCTGTTGCTAACAACACTCCTGTGTTTAATGAGTCCATTTAGGCGTTTCCCCTGACATTACCCTGACAGCGCCATCTAAAGGAACATGTTAGAACTACTTTTTTCCTCTCACAAACAAAATTTCATTGCCTCACGATTGCTCTGGTAAAATATCAAATCGCTCTGATGGGTAGTTTTAAAATTATAGCGTTTTGAAATCGTAATTTTAATTATAATCACCTGTATAATGTTAAAAAAAAAAAAAATTGTGCATAAGAGAGGGAGGGGGGGGATGAAATCCTTTAAGTTTATATAGTATCGATTAAACACCTGTTAACTGAATGAAATTAAAACATACATACATACTTATATATATATATATATATACATTTTATTATTATTATTATTAATTTTGAATGTATGTTAAAAATACTTTATGATATGCTATTAAATTCACCCCTTTTTTTTATAAAAAAAAAAAATATTTATTTACTTATTTTGCGAAAAAAAAAAAAAAAAAAAACAGTACAGTCGGTAACAAAAGTGTCCGAACACTAGCAAAAATTCCTATGCAAAAAAAGTACACTTCATACGGTTTTGTTAAATAAATCCTTATCAAATCATGTTCTTACACTGACTAAGAATAGGATTCGACAAGGATTTATTTAATAAAACCGTACGAAGTGTACTTTTTTTACATAGGAATTTTTGCTAGTGTTCGGACACTTTTGTTACCGACTGTAAGTATAAACTAATGACTTTTTTAATAAATACAATTAAATAAAGAAAGAAAACGTTTCTATGAACGCCATTACTTTACTTTAGGAAACAGATTTAATAAAGAAATTTTTTTAAACAAATCTACGTAAATATTAAGCGTAGGGTATCTATTATCGATTGGCGTCTTAAATCCTAGAGTACTCAAGTATAGGATTTAAGACTGTTTTGGCACTTCTTTTAAATCACTAATATTCAAAATTCCATGCTCGACTCCTCCCTCAATTAAAGGGTGTTATAAATATTCACGAAGTTGGGAGTATTTAGCTTAAAAAAATAAAAAATAAAAAAAGTATTACTTCACTAGAAGTTATTATATTTGTTTTTATTTACCTAATCAACATTAATAAATTAATGTATTAAGACGACTTACGATGCTACTTCAAAATATTTTGATGATTCAGAACATCTTTAATTTTTAGTTTCTTCTATATGTAATATAGAGAAAGTATTGGATTCGCGAAAATTTTCGACCTCCGTTTTTTGATGGATTTACATGTTTTGGGATGTCTAGATTACGAATTAATAGTTTTTAGAAAATGTCTGTCTGTCTGTCTGTATCATTTTGTTGTGGACGCTGTATCTCACGAACCAATGAATGAAATTTAACCAAACTTGGTATTTAGTTGCACCCTGACATGAACTGGTGCTGATTAGATTTTGGGATCAATAGCTCAACAGGTGGCGCTGTGATCGCATTTTATGCAAATTTTTAACAAGGCAGCATAGGACAAAATTCCGTATAAATGGGCATAATGAGAGTTATTTTACACTTGTGATTGTAAAATTAATATGAATTATTGATAATAGTAGTAGTTAACTAGGAAAAAAATTTTGCGCATGTGGGGGCATCGGTTCCCCCCCCCCTGGGGGGGAAGTACCCCCCGGGGAAGTAAATTTTCAAGATGGGTATCTTTCGAAAGGTCTCGTTAATAATAGTAATAGTTAACAAAGTTTAGAGATGGGTATCTTTCGAAAGGTCTCGTCAATACCTTTAAAACGAATGGTTGATCCATAAATCTGTGATAATTTAAAACAAAGTTATCGATTTTTTTTTACTTTTAACGAAAAAAAACTTTTTTTTTTTTTTTTTTTTAAACGAAATTTTACCAAACTTGGTATTTAGTTGGTCCCCGACATAAACTGGTGCTGATTATATTTGGGGATCAATAGCTTAACAGGTGGCGCTGTGATAGCATTTTATCTAAATTTTTAACATGGCAGTATAGGACAAAAATTCGTATAAATGTGCATAATAAGAGTTATTTTAAACTTGTGATGGTAAAATTAATATGAATTATTGATAATAGTAGTATGTAACTAGGAAAAAAATTTTGTGCATGGGGGGGGCATCGCTTCCCCCCCCAGGGGCGGTAAATTTTCACAATGGGTATCTTTTGAAAGATCTTGTTGAAAATAGTAGTAGTTAACAAGGAAAAAATTTTTGTGCATGTGGGGGCATCGGTTCCCCCCCCGGGGGGGGCAAAGTTTCAAGATGGGTATCTTTCGAAAGGTCTCGTCAATACCTTTAAAACGAATGGTTTAACCATAAATCTGTGATAATTAAAAACAAAGTTATCGATTTTTTTTTACTTTTAACGAAAAAAAAATTAGAAAAAAATCCTTTTTTTTTTTTTAAACGAAATTTTACCAAACTTGGTATTTAGTTGGTCCCTGACATAAACTGGTGCTGATTATATTTGGGGATCAATAGCTCAACAGGTGGCGCTGTGATAGCATTTTATCTAAATTTTTAACATGGCAGTATAGGACAAAAATTCGTTTAAATGTGCATAATAAGAGTTATTTTAAACTTGTGATTGTAAAATTAATATGAATTATTGATAATAGTAATAGTTAACTAGGAAAAAATTTCTGTGCATGTGGGGGCATCGCTTACCCCCCTGGGGGGGAAGTACCCCCGGGGGGGGGGAATTTTCAAGATGGGTATCTTTCGAAAGATCTCGTCAATACCTTTAAAACGAATGGTTGAACTATAAATCTGTGATAACTTAAAACAAAGTTATCGATTTTTTTTTACTTTTAGCAAAAAAAAAAAAAAAAGAAAAATCGTTTTTTTTTTTTTTTTTTTTTTTTTTTTTAAATATTGTTACTGATTGAATATGTATATAGGAAAATATAGAAGAAAGTCTTGTGGTGGCCACAACATACTAGTTATAAATTCCAATTCAACACCATCTCCCTCCTGCTCTTTAATAAATAAAATAAGTTACATAAACCAAGATAAATCGAGTAGAGTTTATTTTTTCTTTCAGAAAATAAATATTTTAATTAAACTGTATGTGCTTGGTTTAATCTCTATGATGTCATTTAAGATTACAGAGAACCCTCAAAGAACTTCTAAGTCTTTGCAAAAATTATGATATACACCTTTATAAACAAGGTTGAAAATCATATTGAGAAATTCACCCAACTAAGGTAGTTAAAAAAATGTACTTTAATTAAATTTCTTGTATTTATAAGCTACTACTATTCCAAAGTTATTGAAAATTTTAACGTGAGAAGAGCTAATCTAATTACAAATTACAGACTGACATTTATTTCATACATCTTTTCAATTAAAATAATGCTTGCGCGGAAAGAATAGAAAAAAAAAATAATATGGTGTGTCACCCACACGACTTTCTCTTACCCTGAAATTTAATACTATAAATACAGGTTGCAGATTAAAAGGTAAGATAACGAGTACTGTAATGTAAACCTGCGTTAAACAATTCATATTAGGCCTCTGAAGAGTTTTATATGATAATTAGTTCTGTGTGAGGGGGGCTGCCGCCCCCCTCACACAGAACTAATTCGGTTATTAAAAAATAATTTTGTTTTTTAAAAATAATTTATTAATATTATTATTTAAAAAAATTATCTTTTATGATAATGCAGACGATTTCCATATTAGAGAAGTAGTATAACACCAAATATCCAAAAAAAAAGCCCATTTTATTCTCAATATTTAAAAAAAAAAAAAAAAAAAAAAAAGATTTTTTTTCTAAGTTTTTTTTTTGTTAAAAGTAAAAAAAATCGATAACTTTGTTTTAAATTATCGCATATCCATGGTTCAACCATTCGTTTTAGAGGTATTGGCGAGCTCTTTTGAAAGATACCCATCATGAAAATTTACTCCCCTCGAGAGAGGACTCCCCCCCCAGGGGGTGGGGGAGGCGAGGCTCCTACATACACAAAAAAATTTTCCCAGTTAACTATCTCTATTACAAATAATCTGGTGTGTCACTCACACGACTTTCTCTTACCCTGAAATTTAAAACTATAAATACAGGTTGCAGATTAAGAGGTACGAGAACGAGAACTGTCATATAAACCTATGCTAAACAATTCAAATTAGGCTTCAGAAGAGTTTTATACGATAATTAGTTCTGTGTGAGGGGGGCTACCGCCCCCCTCAACCCCCCGTTTCATTAATGCACCTACATTTATATAGAATTTAATTCGGTTATTAAAAAATAATTCTGTTTTAAAAAAATAATTTATTAAAATTATTTTTTATGATAATGCAGACGATTTCCATATTAGAGAGGTAGTGTAACACTAAATATCCAAAAAAAGTCCATTTTACTCTCAATATTAAAAAAAAAAAAAAAAAAAAAAAAAAAATACGATTTTTTTTCTAAGTTTTTTTTTCGTTAAAATTAAAAAAATCTATAACTTTGTTTTAAATTATCACAGATTTATAGTTCAACCATTCGTTTTAAAGGTATTCGCAAGCTCTTTTGAATGATACCCATCATGAAAATTTACTCTTCTCGAGGGGGGACTTCCCCCCAGGGGGGGGAGGCGAGGCTCCTACATACACAAAATTTTTTTCCCAGTTAACAATCTCTATTACAAAAAATATATGTTCGTTTCATTTGGTTTAGTGCAGTTTATAGACGTTAAACTCTACTTACCTGCAATTTCCCCCATAGACGTAATGTATTAGAATTCTCTTGATTGTCCCTGTACACGAACCATTTGCTTGATCTTAACGAAAAGTTTACTGTAGCATCCCTATATGATACACATTTAGAATACCAAGTTTGAACTTTCTGCCATAATTTGTTTTTGAGATATGCTGATAACAGACAGACACACACACAGACACACAGACACACACACAGACACACAGACACACAGACACACAGACCATTTGCTAAAAACATGATTTTCGTATTCAGGTTACCTCAAAACGTGTAAATATAACAAAATCTCGCGTTCGAAAATTTGACCCAAAAACAATACTTTCTCTACCTTATGGGTAAGAGAAAGTAAAAATATGATCATATGCTTCAACAATATGCGTTTTTTAAATGTCGTTCCGCTTTAGATTTACCTGCAGTCTTTTTTCTTTTTTAAAAAACCTTATTAAGTATGAAAAGCTTTGAAAAAAGCAACAATTCTTTATTCTGTCTTTTGCACACACTATCGAAAGAAAAAAAAAAAAAAAACGCCTTTTCATTAAAATATTATGTTTTCTAAATGTATTGTCCGTTTTTATGCGTTCTATTTATTCTAATAAGATTGTAGCATTTTCCTCCCCTTTATCTACAAGAAAGCCTACCTGACTTTTGCAGCAAGCATGTAATATCATATGATGACTTTCACTATTTGGATTCACCTGAATTTCCATTGAGAAAGGTCTGAAGGCTAAAATAATTAAGCGTCCATGATTGCTGTTGGGCAACCGCATTAGGGCACGGAGCCGCCCGCTGCCAAACATGTTGAGTCATTAATGACGGCTCCTTGTTTGTCTGCCGTGCCCCAGGTCACTCGCGAGGGCCGCTTGCCCCACTTCTCAACCTCATTATACAGCCTGTCAATGAAGTATGGATGCTGATGTTCAAGGGTTGCCGAATTTTTCAGATCGCCAAAATTATCGTGAAATCAAACCTGATAGATGTGAAAAATATGCGATAACATTGGTTGCGCAACCTTAATTAGAAACTTTTTTGCAGCATTAAGTTTAATTATAGCTTACGTCATTGAGAAAGATGTAATAACATCTAAGATACATTTGTTTTACTTGTAAATACAAGGAATACAATACAACTTAATTTGACAGATTAAATGATATATTTTTAAACAAATATCTTCATATTCTGATTCAGTTTGATTAAGGTCTGTAAGTAAAATTTCATTTTATATAAATATACATTTTAATGAGCTTCTAAGATTTGCCAGTTTCATACAAATAAGAACAAAATAAAGTGATGTAGTAAATGTACTACATAAGTGTTACTTTAAATGTATGATCATAATATTGATTGTCCACCTCCCTTCCCATTCCCCCTCCCCCCCCCCTTTTTTTTTTAAAGAAATGTTCACATTTCATTGGATAATAAAGTTACTACACATTCGTATTCATTGTTATCTCATTTTTTAAAAGGAAATATTTATTATATTTCTTTGTCCCCGCTCTAAAATATTAAATTAATCAACAGCTAATTATTAATGTACTAATGATTAAAATTCTGGCAATCTAGCACCTTAGTTTAATTGACATAAGTTTGACTCCAATAAGAAATTTTTCCTAAAAGCAGAAAAAATATTTATATACTTTGATAGCAGTTCTGTAAAAATTTTCTTTCGAAATAAAAGGTATATTTTTTATAATATGCTATTTACTGATTTTTCATATGAATTCCTTAATAATAATAATAAACATTTTTAAATGAAAACTAGACAATACATTTTTAAAATGGTCGAACTTTAATATTAAATTTCGTTACCTATAAGTGGTTAGTTTTAGGGTTGAAGGTCGATTGACTACGCTAGAATCCTAGGCCTATAGGTGGAATTCCCTCCGTGAGGGTCTTTCTAAGAGGTCCTTGTCCATATTTACGCGAGTTTCGGAGAAAACCACGGAAAACACCGAACAGCTAGGTCGATAACCGTAACCTGAGATCGAACCTAGTACTTCCCATCTACAGCTTTGAGCGCAGAGCCAAAGGTTGGCCGTCGGTTGACCCTCAGGCCGCTGGTTGACCCTCGTTACCTATAACTGAAACTAATACATCTTTATTGAAACATATCGATTATTTTATATTATAATCACAACTGCGATTAAAATTTGGAAGAGTATTTTCCTTTCTCAAAGGAAAGTAAATCTTTTTCATGAGGGATTAAGCTTGATTTTTTTCACGAGAAGTCGGGGAAAATTATTGTTATTTTAAGTTAACATCTGCATTAATATATCTAATTGCTATTTTTGTTAATAATTTCTAATTTAATACAGTTTGAAAGTTTTCTAATTAAGATACAGTTGTTTGATGTGTATGCTTGTAAATCATCGGTAATATTTAATTTATTTAAAAAAAGAAAAAAAAAGAGAGAGAGAGAGAAGGAGAAAGATATCTGTGATACGTTCTCGAATTTTTTTCATTGTTATTTACATAAATAAAAAATAAATGATAAAAAGCAACTCTTTCCTGTAATTGTAACTCAACACGTTCTCGTTCTCTGTTGTTAAAAATAACAATAATAGTAATAATAATAATAATAAATCCGTTTCATAAAAATTTTTAACGTATTTAATATAAATAGAATTTTTAGTACATTATAAAAAGATGGATATTGTGAAAACCAAATGTTAAAAGTGGTAGTCAACTCCTTATTTTATATAAATTTCTGTTGTTCCTAACTTAGAGTAAACGCTTGATTTTCTTTTAAAACATTATAAATTTCGGGGAAAATTCAAAAAATTAAACAAATAAATAAATAATAAGAAGAGAAAGTATTTTGTAAAATCCGAATTCTTCTCCGTAATTTTCGGGCCCAACAGATGGCCGAGAGGTTCTGTTCTCCTCCCCTACAAAAAAAAGAAGAAGAAATCGTCAATAATTAAAATAAATAAATAAAAAGTAAACATAATTCGAAAAAATAAACTATTTTGTATAGGTAAAACTCTTTTCCGTAAATTTCGAACCAAACTAGTAGCCGAGAGATTCTGTATAGTTAAAGCTCTAGATGGGAGGTGCCTGGATGAAACCTAGGCCTAACAGTTAGAACTTTTCCGTTGCTTTCTGCGAAGCCCGCATGAATAAGTTCTAGAAAAACCTCAGAAAGACACCCCACGGACGTCATTCCACAGTCTCCAATCCCTTAGTAGCCGTCAGATTGTGGAGTTTGCGCTCCTGCAAACTCCATCTTAACTTAAATACTTAGATTACTAAGAGAACACAAGACTTTAAATAACAATAACTAAAGTTTATTTGAGCAGATTAATGGGAGGGCGGCCTGGTAAAATTTATATAGCTCAGCCAGCGTTTTACTTAATCAAAATATATGAATCAACAAATTAAGTAGATAACTTTAAATATCTCACCCCAGCAGATAGTCGAAAGGTGTAGAGACGGTCACACTCGTACTCCAACTACGGCTTCACTATGGGACAGAGGATTCCCTTCTATCCCAGCTTGAACTTCCGAAAACTAGTAGACACTCACCAACACTCAACACTACTTAACTTCACACAACTAAATCTCCTCTACTCCACTTTCGATATTCACCAAAATAAGAATCAGCACACTCGCTATAATATCCTCCAACAACCACTATACGATCCTCCAACATCCTCACTATCTACTAAAACCATCTCTATTTTTATACTTCTTCCTACACCCTCCTTTCACTACATTTCAATCCGTACTTTTAAAAATCACTTCTGATTTAACTAATATTCAAAATCTAAGTCTTTTAATGCAGCACCCTGCCGACACAAAACTATCTCGACTTCAACCGTCACCGAGCCACTGGCGACGGAGCGATTTTAAACGTCCCCACTTCCTACTTTGCTGGATCCAGCTTAATTGAAACAACTGTGGTGACGTTCTAACGTCTCAACCTCACAAGATGTTACCCTTTTTAAGAGTAAAACCGTTCCTATTTGTTTAAGATTCGTTTCTGTAAACGGGCTGTAGTCTCGCCTAACCCAATAATTCGAGTTTTCCACCAGCATTAAATTTGTAATAATAATAATATTCAAGGAATTATCAATTTAATGATTTTATATTTTTCAGAGGAAAAGTAGTAAAAAAAAAAAACAAGCAAACCAATAGTTGATTCGCGATCTTTCTAACGGAAATTCATTTTCAAAAACATTGTACTCGGAAACATATTTTTTTCTTTACTCATTTGCAAAGAATTTCTTAATTACTCTGTTAGTTAGTAATAAATCAATAAAATGAGTAAATATTTTCTTACACTAAAAGCAAGCTAATAACAAACAAACTATTTATTTCGTTATTTATGTTTACTTCATAAATGAAGTTCCATTCTATTTTATTTTAGATAATTTGGAATGGAAGGCTAATTTTTATACCAACTATGTGAAAAATACCAGAGCCGGGAAAGAATTTCTAAATTCGAAGTTACATTCTTTTAATTATAAAAACTGTGTCCTAAAATTTGTATATTCATTGCTAATATAATTCCGTGATATTCTGAAAACAAACTAATTACGAACAGAACAATGAATGAAACATTAATCAAATGTCAAACGAATACTTCAAATGAAATGCTTTATCGTAACCTACATTTCAATCAGGGTAATAAAACACTCAACAAGTAGATTAAGAAAGTCAATATAAATGTGACTGTTTTTACTGTAATATACGCTTTTCTTTCATAAAATGTTTAAGTGAATTAAATACTTGTTGACATCAATTCAGAAATAATCTGAATGTTTTTTTTAGAGTAACCAGTGAAACGAATTGTACTTTTCTACATATATAACTAGTCTAAAATTTAGTTTTTCTTTTTAATGTTTGTTTAATGTTGGTATATAAAAAAAAGTTCTTTTTTTTTTATATATAAATACTTTTTTAAATTTTATGTTACTAAAACAACTAAAGAAGTATTTTTGCTAACACATGTTCGTTTAATGAATAAATATGAATCCAGCATAAATTGCAAAACAATTCTCAATATTTGTTTCAGTTCGAAATAATTGTGCCCAATCATTCATTAAACAAAACAAAACTATTTATTCTTAGACTATTTTTATTAATTTGAGATTTCTCTTTTGTGCTGCTTGCTTTTTTGCCTGATGAATGATAGCACTAAATTATTTCGTCAAGATGCGATCTTTTCTAGTTTTTTATGCTTATAAACGGAGAGTTTATTTTATGTTTATTAACGATTAGGTTTATTAATTTTAAGTTTATTAAAATTTCTTACTAATATTTCCTGGTATTTTCCTGCAACATGTTTATTTAGGGATTTTTTTTTCATTCTAAAATCCATATTTAATTAAGAAATATTGTTTATCTTATAAATATATAAAACAAATAATTATAAAAATTATTGTGAATTTTTACACACTGTTAGTACTTGGTATCTTAAGTACATTACATAATTCGAAGGTGATCAATATATCTATATATATATATATAGAGAGAGAGAGCTTCAAGTATTAACAAATTGCTCATAAATTATATTTTTTGTCTAAAGAAATTAAGCCAAGCTCACCAGAATCGTCTAACAAGCTAAATGGGTCATTAGTACAAAAAGGTGGTGGGGTAGAGGGTGGGCCGAAAGTCCCTGACACACTTTAATATTTAATATAAAACCAAGTAAATGGTGTACGAATGTGCTGCTTTTATGAAATATAATGCTTCCGAAAAAAAAAAAAAATTGAATTACGAAAAAAAAAAAAAAAAAAAAAAAAAAAAAGTAAAAAAAAGGATACATAGCGTTTCTTGTAGCTTTGCTACAGCCATCTCGATCCCCAACGCATGTGGTCGAAATCTTCCACAGCAGATACAAGGATTGAATTCGACTACCGTTTGGATGTGGTTCTAGCTATAAAGGGTACATATTGAAATACTATAAGGAATTTCGCAAAATAAATGTTCTATAATTGTTTTCTTTAGGTATTTAATTTTTATTCATTTATTTTTGGGCTGTTCTAACAACGTCTAACTAACGTGGTTGGAATCATGGTCGTGTCTCCAATGGTTGCAAGAAAAGTGGTTACGTTTCTTGCAAACATTGGAGCCCCTGCACAATCTCTGACTCAATGAATTCAGTGTTAAAATAGGGGTGATAACCCATGTGATTAACAGAAAACAGACGATAAGGGAACGCTGAATGGCTGGCCAAATCTCAACCTCTTGGTCAACCTCTCAAAGCCTTTGGAACCATCCTCAATACTAGGCTCGGTAAATGTGTATATACTATACGCTTTATATTTTTTACTGAAATTTAAAATGTGTCCACGTCTTTTGACCCTATCTCTACTAAACCAATATGATTAATGTGCACTTGTAAAGAAGTTATTACGAATAACTTATATCTATTTACCATTTACTTATTTTATGTTTTGAAAAAAAAAAAAAAACCCTAAAAGCGAATTATTATTTATTTATTTTATTTTTTTTTTTTTTTTTTTCAAAAACTTTCTTACATCCCGTAAAAATAGTATTAAATTTATTTAGATTGCAGAATAGAAAAATTATGAAATGGAATATATTAAGAGGTTTTAAACTTCGAATACTTTTTCATAATTACTAATATGTCAGTATAATAATATAGCTCTAAATATTCCACACACACACACACAGTTCTTTTTTTCCTTCCTTTCTCGTTATAACTATTTTTTTTTCCCTTTCTCTCTGCTTTTTTTTTTTTTTTTTTTTTTTTTTTTTTTTTTGAGAAAAAGTTTATCAACAGCGTTGAAAAAAATGAAGGAAATTAGATTAAAATACGAGCGTTAATAGAAAAACAATCCCATTTTTAATTTATTTTGTATCTTGTTTTTAAAATAATGGTTCATGAAGTCTGCCGCACAGTTTGTAAGATATTTCAAATATTGCGTATTATACTTCTTTCTTATGTTCTTATTTTGCATTCGTAGTTTTTATATTACATCAATCCAAAATTGCTTCACACTGAGAAAAAAAGTATACCGCCTTCATCTAGAACGAATAAATGGTCATTTTCTAAATTTCAAAACTAGCAATATAGATTTCCGAGCTATGCGTATAAGGCACATGAATGAGCTGAATAGACGAAATGATCGAGAATTTCTAGTCTATACGTTTCTAGATGGTGAAACAATATTCAGAATATTACGAATATTTTGCATTGACAGAAAGTCTCGCTTGATTTCCTAGTATTGGGTGATAAACCAAGATTATAGCTGCTAAAACTCTCCTCTTACATTCGCATTTATTTGCAGAGATTTTTAAATAAGTTTGACCCCTCGATAATATAGGTAAACGGTCTAGAATTCTAATAGAGATTTCTAGAACTCACTTTCAAAGAGGACTAGAATTTATAAGGATGACATGGAACTATTTTTACTAGAGCCACAAGTTAGATTCTAGATTTCAGTTACAGAAATTTTCTCAGTGCATGTATTAGTTTATGCACATTGAATCATTTCTGTTGAATATAAACAAACGAAATAAACATTCACTTTTATTAATATTAGTTAAAGCATCAATTATTTTTAATGGGTGTGCCAATAAACTATTAGTTAATATAACCGAAATTATGACCGGTTATGAAATGAAAACTAAATAAATTTATCTTTTCATCAATGAAAAATAAACCATTTTAAAGTATTAAAAAGATAGATAGAGAGAGAAAAGCAAATAAAATTTACGAAATTTTTACATGGTCAACTCTTTTTGGTTAAGGAGATACATCAAACCTGAGAATTTCAAAACTAAGCATTTTTGAAAAAAAAATGCACTCAGGACTATCTAAATTTAATTTAATTATTAATAGATTGTGATATTAACAAATATATATATTTTTTTAAAGAAAGAAACGGATAGTTGAAAAGTGATCTTTATAATTTAAAAGAATATTTAAAATAATAATGATGACATATACTGATGCATTGTTTGTGTTTAACGAAAAAATTAGAAATAAAATTTACTTATTTTATTCTATTTTATTTTTGACAAAGCTTAAAATATTTCAGTGTGTATATAACTTTACAAACAATTCATGACTTTAATGATGCATTAATGTGGGAAATAAATAAGAAATTGCCAATTGTGGAATCCAATCGCGTGGTCGATATAAACAAAAGTCAGGAATAACTTTTTTAGTTTATCAGTTTAACGAATTGAACATTAGTAAATAATGACTGATGCAAATATAAAAATGTTTATTCCCAGATCTACATAGATAACATCAATTGGACTTCGTCGATTGATTAAAAACTAAATTATCACTTGATTATTAAATAAGGGAAAAGCATACTTGCCAACATCCTAATTAATATTCCGTAGTGTTGTTAGTCCCGCCCTTTTTCTCACACCAGTAAATTCGTAAAGTAATATACTCCAAATGCAATTGCGATTAAATAAGATGAAAAATACTCTAAAAAATTACTGGTGTATAAAAGAAGGCGGGGTTAACGATAATACGGAATATTAATTAGGATGTTGGCAAGTAATGGAGAGGACTCATGTAAAGTGTACGTCCGAAACACTTTGAACTTATAGACAATACAGATTTATCATATAAACAAACAATGCATTACACACATTAAATCAAAAAGCTTGTAAAACAACTTTTATTCCATAAAATTTTTTTTTGCAGTTGTAGAACTTTTTGATTATTAAAACTGTAATGAAATTTCATACAGTTTAAAAATGAATAAACATGCTGAAAAATCCAATGTATGTTATGTATTCAGATTATTTCGAAAAGCAGATGATCAAGTACTAAATGATGTATTACAGATTAATATAAACAGAAATTGTATAATTTCAGAAAAATCAGCATTTCTACAGTCGGTAACAAAAGTCTCCGAACACTAGCAAAAATTCCTATGTAAAAAAAGTACACTTCATACGGTTTTGTTAAATAAATCCTTATCGAATCGTGGTCTTAGTCAGTCTAAGAACAGGATTCCACAAGGATTTATTTAACAAAACCGTACGAAGTGTACTTTTTTCACATAGGAATTTTTGCTAGTGTTCGGACACTTTTGTTACCGACTGTACATGGTGCGCATGTAGGTCAGTGTGACGAATCAGAGAAATCAAAATAAAACATGATTTTCCCCCCTGTTCTCTGCAGCTTGACAAAATTTATCTTTAAACGAACAAAATTTCTAAGACTATTATTTCCTGATTCAGTTAATATTCTCACTTCCCAATTTAAGTTTTTTTAATAGACATTAAAGAAAATAAAAAAATTCAAATAATCCTTTTGTAAATCCGAGTTGTATCGGGGAATTAATTTTCGTTTCGTTCTTCCACCGCTGCAGCGCTAAGCACACTGCTATTCACAGCGCTCCTAGCAAGTTCAAGTTTTTCCATTGACGTTGTTAAGGTCGATCTGTGTTGTTTTTTAAGTTTGTTGTAATCTAAGGCGACAAGATGTCCCCCCTTTGTGGGGACAATCCCCACTTTTTGTAATTTGTTTTCTTTCCTCCCGCTTAAACTTGTTTTTCAAATAGAACATTTGTCGCAATTTATAATTCAAAATCAATGATAGTGCACTTTTTTTAAGTACTGCTTTTGTCGCCATTTCTAAATTTTAAATTAGAGGCACCTGGCTGATTTGTCTCCACATTGCCCCCTCGAAAATTTGGTCGCTTTATTGTAATCACTCAAAATGGTTAATGCAGACGAAGAAAACGCCTCCTAAAAGTTTTGGCCTGTTATTCATTTCGATGCAAAGATAGGAAATCCTACAGATATTCATCATCAAGTTACTGAGTTTTATGCTGAAAATACAGTGAGCGAATTGGTGAGAAGGTGGGTTAGAAAATTTAATAAAATTGAAACAAATGTATATGAAGAAGAAAGGAGCGGACGGCTTTCTGTCGTCAATGGCGATTTGGTAAGGCAAGATGAAAAATATCAAAAGAATAGAAAGTTTGCACTGATAGTGCTTTCTGTTGAATTTCCTGAAATTTTAAGAAAAAATTTTAAGGAAATTTTTTCCCACCGCTTAGGTTACCGAAAGTTGTGTATCCGTTGGCTACCAAAAATGCTTACGATGTTCATAATTCAAACTGACTTGACAATGCTTTGACATTTCTTACTCAATACACTCATTAGTGAGCGGTATTTTTAACCCATTAATGGCTGGTGACGAAATTTGGATTCATTACATAAAATTGAAACAATGGTCGATGGGGTAGAGATACAGAGTATCTCCTAAAAAGCATAGATTCAAAACATGAATGTCAATCTAAAAAGTTATGTATACCATATTTTAGGATATCAAAGGCATACTACTTGTTCGATTTCTTCCTAAAGAGGAAATCATCAATTTTGCTTGATTCAGTGAGATTTTGAAAAAGAAACCTAGGTGTGCAATTCAAAACGAAAGTAGAAGAATGCTTACTCAATAAATTGTCTTGCTTCAGGACAATGCTCGGCCCTATAATAATCATGTAACTCAAATAAAAATTGAGAAATTTGGCTGTCAGGAGTTTAGTCATTTCGTTCTAGCATTTTCACAAGTTAAAAAAAAAAAAAAAAAAAAAAAAAAAAAAATAGAAACACTTCTTGATAGATTACACATAAATGGAGTGAATTAAAGATGCAATAGCGACCAATATAATATATATATATGATTTCTTTTAGTAATCCTGATATCCTAATCAAAAACTTTTATATTATCTCTTCCAATAATAATTTTCAATGAAACTTTTAATAAATGTTACATAAACACTCATATATTTTTTACCTGTTCTTTTTAACACATTATACAGTTGCTTAGACTTACTTTTTCTCAACACAGTTTGTTATCGGGATTATATTAACACAATTTCATCTTCCTCGTTCAACTTTAAAAAAATAATAATAATAATAAATAAATAAATAAATAAATAAATAAATAATAAAAATTATAGCGCTTTATCCTTCTTATTGTCAGCTGATAGTGATGAGTATTACTGCTGTCAATATATATAAGGTAAAGCTAGGAGAGTTTGCGCACAATTCAACAGAACGATATAAAAAACCCAAATATTAATTTTTTGCTAAACTATTGGTGCATAATTTTGAATTAATCCTTCTTCTATGCATTTCTGCTGCTATTATGCTGCTCTGTTATAATTTAAAGCAACAGCTGTAATAAAACCAAGAGAGCTATTTTTTGCAATCTGTTTTTATAGGGTAGGAGTGATTGCGCACATAGGTAGAAGAGATTGCGCTTAATTATAACTACAATTATATTGTTAATAATAATAATTGCACTTAAATGACACTGTTGTAAGGTATTTTTAAACAAATATTTTTGTATTGGGAGTGGATATTTCAATTGAATAATTTAAAAAATCAGAAAAATAGAAGAAATTTACAAAGAACTAGATATTAAAGAAACGTAGAAAAGAGCAAGACCAGATGAAGAACAAGACATAAAAATAACATCAAATTACTAGATAACACGTTTAACTTAAAATTAGTACATTCCTTTTTCAGCTAGGATGGTTTCTTGTTTGCTGACCGAATCTCTCGTTGCTCACAATCATTTCACTAATTGTTGTACATGGTGAAGCTATTGTGCAACCACTTTCCGCAAGTTAACCTGTTCGAGACGGTGCAATGCATTTCCGAGCAAAATAAAAAAATGAGGTTAGCACACCGTGTGTGCAATGATATATGGTTAGTCCCGCCCACTTTTAAGCCCAGAATCCGCCCATCGTTTACTATGTATTAATTTTTTTTTTCTTTTCCTCAAAATTTTCCGCCTATAAATGTTCAAAACACAAAACCTAAATTTCATGTGGTTTGAAATCTTCTCGTTTCAACTTTAAAATTCTTTATGTTTATTCATTTTATTTTATTGAAATTTAGGCAATTACATTCCTTTTAAAGAAGTTTGAGTAGGCTGATATTTTTTTGCTTGCATTTAGTTTTATCCCTTCTATTTAAGCTGCTGACAGCTGCACAAAACTTGAGCATCACACATACTTGAAAGTATTGCAAAACTAAATAGGTATACAATAACATTTAAATAGGCTAACAGTAACATTTGAGAGGTAAATCCTAGGAGAGGTGTTGCTTTTTTCGATCATGCCACTCCTGAACAGTGTTCAGTTTCAGATTCTGAGGACATTCTTCTATAAGATGCACCGTATTGAGTAGGTTGAATTAGTCCAGTCCCTTGTCGAAATTATTTCCTCATGCAGTTGAAGACATTCAAAAAATCCATTCCTCATTGTCTTGTTGTTATCAATAAGCAGCGAAATCTTTATTAGTTTAGAATTTATAAAAATCAATGCGCAAACTCTCCTAAAAAGCAAAAGCGCAAAAGCTCTCCCATTTTGGTAGGAGTGATTGCGCAGTCTTTTCGCTTTCAGAGAAATTATTGATGCTCGTTCCGTTAGTCTAGGTTCACTGTAAAAAAATGTTGTAATTTTTCCTGCACTTTCTGCGGTATATTTTCAAGTATTTATGCTGTGAAATAAATTCAAGCACTAAATGCTGTAAAATCGACTTCCTGTGGACTTTAGACAGGAACATCTGCTTGTGGAAGCATAACATCTGCGTCTCTGAACTCAGATGCAGATGAACCATGAACGAGGAATGAACAACGTGAAGAGCATGGAATGAAGAATGTCCATTCATCAGAAAGGTTAGTTTTTAATTTTTATATTAATATTTTGTATTGATTAATTAAAATTTCGTTAAAACGCATTAGTTGTAAACATTGTAGCATGTCTAGTTCATGACATCTATAACCTTCTTTTAACGATTTACAATTATTAAAAAAAAATGTTTCTTATTAATCATTCAGTATAGTCATTTTAAAGGTTTTTCATACAATTACATTTATCAAGTTATATGCTGGCCAAGGAAGTGCTAAATGCACTTTTTTGTATGAACAGATTTATTTTAACGTGTATAAACTTGCACTCATGAAATTCAACAAAAAATATTAATTATTTATTAAGCAATTTATCATAACAAATTGAATATGTTTATGATTACAAATTAATTTTTAACTCATTTAATGGTTTTTTCTGCACTTTCCCTACTATCGATACACTTGTTTGAGTTTTTGAGTGCTTCGAAATAATTATTCAGATAATGAAAAATTAGTAATATTAGGTAATACAGCAAATAATTAAACATATTTAAAAACAATATTAATGTAATACAAGCAAATAAAACGACTTTTACATGAGCGCGTGAATTTTAGGTACCTCTGGTGATAGAGTATTTATGAACACGCTAGTGTTCTAGGGTTAAAAGAATATTTTCTTAACTTGAACTTGAAATGTATTCCCTTTGACTTCAAGATAAATAATATAACAAGTATAAAAACATAGTCCTTAAGATATCATTTGACTTTTTTTTTTTTAATAGCAAAGAATGTTCGCATGACAGTATGATGCACATAGTTTATTTTAAAAATTTAAAGAGGTATATTTCTGGGGCCGAATCAGTGCAAAAATTGGGAACGCTTTACGGTCATATTCAATGACTTTGACCTTGAATGTTCCTTGTCATATTCAATTTCATATTAAACTTAATTTGTGTAGAGATCCTTAGAGCTTAATTTGAAGATTTCATTATAGGTCATTTTAAACGAAATTCTAATTTTACATTCCAAAATTTTCTTTATTTTAAGAATTTTAATACCAATTTAAATAGAGGTAGAATTATAAAAAAAAATTTAAATAATTAATTTAACTAAATCAGGATGAAAGTTCTTTTCTTTCAGTATAGCTTACAAATTCGCCTTCGGCGACCAGTGGGTTTGCGATCCTTCAGAAAACTCACCGTATTAAACTCCTGCTCGGTGACGTCTTCGACGTTGTTTTCCTGTTTCAAAATCTACGACCGCCTGTTCACTCACCCTGCAAACACTTTTGAAAATTCTGCCTGTAGCAAATTTCGACAATCAGCCGAAATTTGGCGCCAGTTGCATTCTATGCCCGTTTTATAATCTGAACCTGGATGTTTGCTCACCATCCAAACGACCTTTGAAAAATTTGGCCAGACAACTACGCTAGTTTAAATTTATGTGTATATCGGCCGACAGGTAGCGCTGCTGTTAATTAACTGTGATCCGATAGTGGGGTTTTTGAATCCCGGAAGATTTTTCTCTCTTTTTTATTTATTGAATTTATTTTATTTTATGTATTTATTTATTTATTTTCAAAATCGATATCTGCTATAACAGATACACCTATTGAAATTAGATTTTATATTATATTTATCTGCCTTTTTAAATAATCTTACGTTTACTGTTTCCAGAATTTTTAATTTCTGTAGAATTCGAAACACCCTCCTTTTTTTCAGGACATTTTCCAGCCATTATTCAGTAACGATAATTTTTTCGTTTATTTTATGATAAAAATTGCTATTCAGATTTTGAAAATATCTTGAAGAAAGACGGGAACTTCCAGCCCTGAACTTTTGTCATGAAATAAGCTATTAGAACGAGAGATCTATTTCTTTCGGACAAAGTAGAGTAAATGAAAACAATTTTTTTCTTTTTCCCTTTGGCACCAAATAGAAATAGCATACGAGAAATTTTAAAACATTAATATATATGTAACTGCTGCTAAAGAACGCAATTTCATATTTTAAGGAAAAGAATGTGCTATTTTTATTTTTATTGATTTATTTATTGCGCTTTTTAAATATTTTGACCAAATGAAATAATAATAATAATAAATAAATAAATAAATAAATAAATAAATAAATAAGGATTTTATTTTATTTTTCTCGTTTTTTTGAGAAATCAATATAAACGAGAAAAAAAATACATATATTGGATTCGTAAAAATTTTCGATCTCCGTTTTTCAATGGATTTAAACGTTTTCGGATGTCCTGAACACGATTAGTTAACTTTTAGAAAAATTGCTAAAGAAAAATATTTATTTTTCTCCCCCCACCCCCACCGCATACAAAATAATTTGCGCTTAAAATGCGCTCAAAAAAAAAAAAAAAAAAAAAAAAAAAAAAAAAAAAAACCCAAAACCTGTATCGACTGACTACTGCAATTCGATTTACCCGTAATAATCTGTATATATATATATACGGTAAACTCTCGATTATCCGCAAACGGATTATCCACGTTGTGGATAATTCGTGGAGCGGAAAATGGGCGAAATCAGAAGAAAGTTTTTTTTTTTTTTTTTTCTTTTTTTTTTTTTAAATCATCAACAATAAACAGATACAAATGATAGCTTAAAAAAAAAAAGTAAATATAAAGAATTATGTCGTTTTTGCTTTATTTGTTCTCCAGTAGAATACGCTACCAAACACGTCAAGATTTCAATTTATTTCAAAACACTGATGTGACCGCTTTTTTTTTTTTTTTCTTTCACACCAGTTTTCCTGGCGGGTACTTTCTTTAATATTCAATCGTAATTAAATATTGGAGAATATTTTTCTACAAATAAAGTGGTGTGAAAATGTGGCGGTTATTCACAATTCTGTGGAATAAACTAAATGTTTGCATGTCTGCGGTACTGTTTAATTTAGAGCATAAATTAGATTACAAATTGAACCATGGCTTCATCTTAAGTTCACTTTTTTTCTTTATGTTTTTTACATCCTATAGTATATGAAGTACAATCAAACCTCGTTGACGTGAATTACTTTTAACATGAACTGTTTCCACAATCTCCGTCAAAAAGATTAGTTACTGATAACATGAACTACTGATAACATGAACAAATTTTTTATCCCCCATGAGATTCACGTTAATGAGGTTCGACTGTACAAATAATTTTACTTTTTATAAATATTTTCATTGTTTGTATTATGTTTTATATACGATACATTCAAGTTTTTAAGCTAGAATGCATTTTATGTCATTTCAATTTCATGTTCAGCCTTTTTGCGGTTTATGTACGAAACCCATGGCTCTCAATTTTGCGGATAATCAATTATGCTGTATCTATATGCATGTATGTTCAAAAAAAAAAAAAAAAAAAAAAAAAAAACATTAACATCTTTTAACGCAGATTATAAACTAAGCATGTCAAAACGGAAATCAGAAATTCTCGCTGAGTAAGATAAACAAATACTGGATGAAAGTTGAAAATGAACCCGATGAGTTTATTCACTCTAAAACGCCTAAGCATTAGTTTTCCTTCAATCAAAGACACTGACCATACCACAACTATGACTTTTATATACTGTAGATATTGAATGAAAGGCTTGCTTTTTATTTTTTTCCTCTGTCTCAAAGTGCAAGCGAATTACTATAAATTTATAACTGTCTATCATTAATTTTAATGCGTGTTAGTGTATGTTTAATAGGAGACATATAAACTTGGTGTTAGAGATTTTTACATTTTTAATTTTTTTTACGTTTTAAGATTAAAAAAAAAAAAAATCTTAACTTTTTTACGGAATGACACCTTAGAACATTGAAAGAACGAGCTCTGGCTTTCCATTATTTAATATTTTAATTATAATAAAGCACAATCACAACAACTATGTACATCGCGCGCAGTAAACAGAACATTAGGATACATAAGAACGAATATTCTTACAGGCCGCTGCCTGCGGCCCATGGCCACAGGGGCGTCTTACACGAAAACAGCTGCATCTCTCAGCGAGAGCCGACGAACTTCTGACTTCTGAAAACAAAATGTTTTCACTTCATATTAATGATCGGCAAAATATCTTTAGATATTTTTCCGAGAATGGCGACAGCGCCGTCTATATTCTTTTAAATGATAGGGAAGATGGCTCAATATCGATAGGCTATTTAATATATTCGTAAGAGTTTGAATTTAGCGCTACAATTTTAAATATTATTTCTTCCTTTCTTTTCATTTTTTTTCTTTTAATTTATTCCCTTGTTTATTTATTTATTTTTACGCAATAATAACATTATATACTTTAAAAGAAAAAAGAAGGGTAGCATTTTCTTGTTCTAAGCATTAGTTAATAAACAATATGTTATTTTTAGCAGTCATAGCTACGTTTAAAAATAAAACTGCAATTAAATATCAACCCTTCAAAATCATTTAGAATTTCTGTAATCGCTTTTAAGAGTATTATGGCTGACACAAAGAAATCTCCCCCCCCCCTTCTTTTTTTCCCGTTCAACCAATACGAGTATCCTACCAAGCATTGAAAAAATGTTTTTCAATGTCTGTGTATACACACAAAATCAAAAAACTTACCAACTTTTCATTAGTTTAATCGGTACAGGCTGTCCTAAAAGTAGGACAATAATTTAGGACATTTGGAAATATAAGGAAAACAGACCATCTATATATATAATAATAACAGGAGACTTGGCGTTGAAATATTAAAACCCGAATAAACTACTACGTCAATACGAGCACTTCTCCTGATTCAGAATCCTTTTTGCACTGAAACGGTACGCTATAGGCTACCGAAACAGCTGTATGCATTTCCAATATTTTCTTTGGCGTTTCTGACGTAGTAGTTTATTCGGGTTTTAACATCTATATATATTATATATATATATATATATATATATATATATATATATATATACTTATATAATTGTTTTACCAGTACAAAGTGTAGAATATTACTTCAATAAATTTGTATATCCATTATTCTTGAATGTAAAACCTTTTAAGTAATAATAAGTTGAAAATGTAATGAATAAATCTTTAAAAATCGTCATTTTAAAAATTAAAAAACATATATTAAACGTTAATTTAAACTAACGATAAAGACACATATGTATTTATTGGACTTTTAAATAATATATCGTCTTTAATTTGAATTAAAATATTCAAAAGAATTTATATAAACATCACTTATGCATGGTGTCCTATTTTAGGACGAGGGTGAAATATGGGTCAAACAGTTTCACACACTTTTATAAAAAATTATTAGTCTTTAAGTTTACATTAAAAAAAAAAAAAAAAAAAAAAAAAAATTGCTGTGAGATATTTTAGTGCATGAATAAGAAATACTTGCCTATTTCTTGTATTTATAAATAAAAAGGATTTTTTTTTTTTTTTTTTTTTTTTCAAGCAATGTCAAAATTAATGGATTCAGGTTTCATAATGGCCTTTCCTTGGTATATATATATTCTAAAAAAGGAATTCTGAGTATAAATAATAACCAAATGAACCTAATAAAAATTTCCAATATTTTATTCAGTGTCTATTTGTGGACTAATTTAAACATTTCGGGTATAATGTGTGAATTGAAGGTGTTTGTCTGCCCTTGGGACCTAGGTTCGAGGGGCGTACACTCAATAGCAGTTTTCCTGTGAGTTTTGGAGAAAAAACACAGAAAATTCCGTACGGCTGTGCGAATGGACATGACCTGGTTTTGAACTAGCTTTCTACGAGTCGGGTCGACTTGAGAACATCATTAAAAAAAAAAAAAAATTACAATTGAAAGCATAAATTTGTAGACATAATTATAGCTCTTTAACTGATTTTAGACACGTGTCGGAGCTCCGTTTTCGTATACGCGGATACCCACCTGAAAAAAAAAAAAAATCCGTGTAAGCATGACAAAAAAATATCCGTATACGTTTTCTTTTCTTCAACAAATCGAAAACTGATCATCTATAGAAATTGTATGAAAATTTTAAAGTACTGTATTAAAATTTTTATTTACTATTATTAATATATGTATATATTATATATATATATACACATATAAGAAATACAACATAACCTTGCTTTTACATTTTGAGAATTTACATTATTTCTTAATTTACATTTTTTTTTTTTTAAGATATCTTTATTTTCAATGAATTTTAATCCTCGCTTTTATGTTAATGAAATTTTGAATTTTCTTCCATTTACATTTGTATATGCAGAAAATATACAGGGAATACTTGTTGTAATTTAATTAAAAAAAGTAATGTAAAATAAACACATAAAGGAAACGAATGCCATCAAGGCAGATTATATTCTTTATCGCTTTCTCTAGAACAAATAAATAATGCACCAAGCAAAACTGTCACCGGAGGAAGCTAAGTTGCTGATTATGGGAATTTAAAGTGATCAATGACCCTTAAATAGCAGATGTTTAACTGTGAATCACATACATGCTACACAAATTATTATAGTAAAGTTAAACATCCACATTGGAAAAAAACAATAAAGAATAATACATCATTTTTTCCCCAGACTATAAGTATTAAACAATAAATTACGAACATTTAAATTGAAATGCATTTTTTACTTTCTTCTATATTAAATAAAAGAATTGGATTCATAAACATTTTCGACTTCGAGTTTTCGACGGATTTACACGTTTTGAGAGGTCTAGAACACGATTTTATCATTTATAGAAAATGTCTGTCTGCCTGTGTGTGTGTGACAAAAATTTTGTGGCGACTGTATCTCCGGAACTACTGTTCAGAATTATATATGAATTTATATGTAGAGGCACCTTGACCTAAATTAGTGCCCATCAATTTTTGTCAACCGATCAACAGTTGGCGCTGCTATCAGCAATTTTCGAGATTTAGGAGGAGGCTATATCTCAGGTTCTATTGAGTATAATCAAACAAAGCTTGAAATCTGAAAAGGCTATTACGAGACATTATGATGATCCAATTTGAATTCTTATCGGGTTATAAAAACGTACTTGTTAAGATGCCAATTATAGGCAATAAAAATGCATACTTTGGATATTTAGTGTTAGTTGTCTCTTAAGATGCAAATCGTTTGCATTCATCCTGCTAGATAATAATAATAATAAAAAAAAAAATAGATAAATAATTTGCACTTAGTAAAATATAGGAAAGTATAAAAGAAAGTCATGTGGTGGCCACAACATACTAGTTTACTCTTGAAGTTAACAATTTACATAAATCGTTAAAATTATCATTGATCTATTTTCCAGATTTTTTAATTTTTAAACTAAACAATTAGTGATTACATTTCAAATTATTTTTTAAATAATTTACCAACTGTATGACAGTGAAAATTTACCTTATTTTATAATTTAAAAAAGTTTTGTATGATTTTTAGATGAATAAGGGTAATTTTTATTTAATTTTCGGGTCGGGTTCGGGTCTAAAGACAGCGGGTTTGGGTCGGTGCGGGTCGTAAAAGTTTCTCTACTGTGGGTTCGGGTCGGGTTTCGGGTTGATATAAAATTCATCTGTCGGGTTCGGGTCGGGTGTGCCAGTGGCGGATCCAGAACTTGACTTTTGGGGGGGCTAAGATTTTTCAAAGTGTTATTCTAGACCAATAAAAAATTTACAATTGCAATATTCAATTGTGAATGTCAGTGGGTTTTTTTTTTTTTGGGGGGGGGGCTTCAGCCCCCTACCCCCCCCCCCCTTAAATCCGCCACTGTGGTGTGCAGGACTCTAGGTTAGACCTTAAAATTTCATAGCAATGAGTGAAAAGACAAAGTATAAACAGAAAGCAACCAGATAGCTACGAAGAAACCGAAACTACTTACAAAACGCTTATTCTACGCTTACGTCATCAATAATCGATTGTAAAATCATTCGATTATTAAAATCATTCGAAAGCAAATCACTCGATTATCAAAATCATTCGATTATTCCCATCTCTACCGCCTACACTCAGTGATGCCAGATGGTCGAAAATTATTTCCCCAAACAGGTCTTCAAATTTTCCCAAATCGGGGTGTAAATACGGGCTAGGACCCCTTAGAAAGACCCCCACGGAGGGCATTCCCCCTCTAGGCCTAGGACACATCAGGAGTCAATCGGCCTTAAATCCTACAACCAACCCAAATCGGGGTGTTTTTTTTTTTTTTTTTTCGAAAAAATCCCCAGCTTGATTTCTACTAAAGAGGAAAAATAAAAATTTCTTAAAAAAAAAAAAAAAAAAAAAATCAAGCAGATTTTTCTATGATTTAAGCTCAGATTGTTCCCCAAATGAAGGCAATTTTTGAAAAAAATCCTCAAATAACAATAAAGCTATTGAAAGTCTCTAGTCGTAGGGATAAATCATTATTTTGCCAACATTGACAGAAAGTTGAAGAACTCCCCAAAATAGTCCCCACAAACATTTGGTCCCCAAAATTGTCCCCAGAAGCCTCGAAAATCCCCAATCTGGCATCACTGCCTGCACTGAAAAAAAAGAAAAACAGTATTTTACAACAAAAGGTGCTGGCACCGCGGCTGCCAACACAGTTGCTGTAAAATTTACAAGCTGCTGCTTTTACGGTGCTGTAAAATTTACTGCACTTTGCTGTGAATTTTTCAAGATGTTGTTTTTAGTAGTGCTGTAAAATTAACTGCACATTGCTGTGAATTTCACAAGATGCTGTTTTAAAAAGTGTTGTAAAATTAACTACACTTTGTTGTAAATTTTACAACACTTTTTAAAACAGCATCTTGTAAAATTCACAGCAAAATGCAGTTAATTTTACAGCACCATAAAAAACAGCATCTTGTGAAATTCACAGCAAAGTGCAGTAAATTTTACAGCACCATAAAAAACAGCAGTTTGTAAATTTTACAGCAACTGTGCTGGCAGCCGCGGTGCCAGCACCTTTTGTTGTAAAATACTGAAATTTTTTTTTACAGTGTTAGTAGCTTATGAAAAATTGTTTAAATTAAAAATATTTTGTTTTGTATTACTTCCATTGTATTGAAATTCTGAGGAAGGGTTATGAAAATTCACGCATTTATTTTTGAGAACGAGAAATATAGGCCGATTTCTGTATTAATCTCTTGAAGCAATCAACATGGACATTTAAGTGGGCACATCACTATTGATGTTGCACAATCTCCCAAAATTGTAACTCGCCCATTCTACTCTTTCTTGCCGATCCCCTACCACGCGATCTCTCCTAGCTTTACCTTATACCTATATATATATATATATATATATTTTTTTTTTTTTTTCAGAAAATGTTTACATACATTCGTATGTTTGTACCTTTAGAATTGTGTTTTTATTCCCATACAAACGAATATTGATGACAACTAAAAAATTATAAATACGTTTTAAAATAATTAAACATTTTTGATAACGCTCATAAACATAATAATAATAATGTTTCATGTAATATAAATAACTGTGTATTATTCTAAAGAATTCTTCAGCCTAAATTTGAATTTAATAAACAAAATTCATGTTCTATTTATTAAAAAAAAATTACTTTACTTTGAATCTTGAGAGGTTCACATATTGTATTCGCTTTAACACAACAATACAAATATAAGGCTAATTAAATTAGTCACAGTCTATGATGAATTAATTAAATTTGTACAAATTTACTCAATATATGAAGTTAGATATTTATTTTCTTATGCAAACCATAGGAACAAAAATCAGTGTAAAATTGAACTGCAGATGATCTCAAATTGATTTAAAGTTATAAATAATAAATAAAAAGTCAAAGTAGGAGTTAAAAATACTGTATATTTGTACAATGAACTAAACCTTCTTGCATTCGTTAAAAAATAAATCTTTTTAACTGCTTAATGTTCCGGTTTTTTATTTTTTTTTTATTTTGCTGTTACAAAAGGATTTAAAAAAAAAAAAAATGGAAAATTAATTTAAATGCGCGAGTTAACTCGTTGTAGGGGGGGGGGGGGGGGGAGGCAAAAATGGATGCCTGGGTGTACTCGGGCTAAAACGTTAAGTGATTAATAAATCGGGTATAAAATATAGTTACACCTGTTAAATGAAAAGTTCCAGGAAAGAATTAGGAAAATTAATAAAACTGGAATAGTTATTCTAAAAAATAACTACTAAACTGTTGAAGAAACAAACGTAGAAAGTAAGTTTACTTAAAAGATCGAAAAAAATTTCTTAATGGCTGTATGAGTTAAAAACAACATAGAAATTGTAAAAAAATAAATAGAATAAAATAAAATAAAAAGACAAGTCCATTGTGAAACATAAAATGGGTTTAAGGGATAAAATGACATAATTAAGGCATAGCAGCAAACTGCATCGAAATACATGTGTTGTGTGACGACTAATAGAAACTTGGTAAGTATGCGCCATAAATTTCTAAAACGGCATAACAATTGTTTCGGGTCGAAATAGTTATACACATTCCTTCATCAGACGTAAAAAAGGATTCACGATTCAACAGAAATGCAGCAACACATCAGTGTTCTTAAAGATATGATATTCATACTGAAATAAGAGGGCAGATCCCACAAAAACAAAAATAAGTTTAAAAAAGTAACCATAATAATTATAAATAAATTCAACATTTTAAATGACGACAAAACGAACATGTAAACGATAAATTTAATTTTTATTTAAATAAGTTGTACATATTTTCGTATGAATATTACTTATCACACAGTTTTGTATATCACTAAGCTTGCTACAAAATGTATACAAAGAAATTACGCATATATGGGTCGTTCATTGTAAAAGTGAATTATCTGCTTGTAAATGGATTTTGAAATAACGAGCTTTTTGTAAATTTATGTGTAGGGAAAAAGAGTGAAGTTTCAGTAAGTGTTAACGATTTTTAGTCTTTTATACAAATCAGAGTTATAAGAATTTATAAATTATAAGATAAATAATTTGAAGTAAACTTCATTTTATAATGAATATTTAGAAGTTTCAGTTTTCTAAAAAAGAAAGTAATGCCATTTATGGGATTTTAATGCAACTACTGGAAATATTTCAGCAACTACTGGAATTTTTTCAATTGTATAATGAAATATGTGACTAAATGTGATATAATTAAGCAAAAATATACATATTTAAAAAATATGGAGTTACACCACTTTTACAATAAACCGTCCATATATTATTTCCTCAGATTCAGAAAGCAATTCAGACGTTCTTTTTATATTATATTTACATTAAGTAGCCTATTTTATACAAAAGATATTACGGATTTCTAATTCGTTGTCAAGTAACTGTACAAATATTATTATAATTACATTATCAATTAATAATAATAATAATAATAAAAACTTCGCAAAATGTACTGCGTAAAACCTGATTCCACTATTTAACATTGTATTTGTAAGAATTACACACATAATTTTACAGCATGAAGCTCAGTAATAGAGCGACAATTTATTGAAAGATTTGATTATATGTATATACTTACAGTCGGTAACAAAAGTACACTAGCAAAAATTCCTATGTAAAAAAAGTACACTTCATACGGTTTTGTTAAATAAATCCTAATCGAATCTTGTTCTTACACTGACTAAGAACAGGAGTCGACAAGGATTTACTTAACAAAACCGTATGAAGTGTACATTTTTTACATAGGAATTTTCGCTAGTGTTCGGACACTTTTGTTACCGACTGTACATATGGTAGTAATAAAATTAACAAAATTAAAAAATTTTACTTTCTTAAAATTGCGTTAAATTTTATTTTATTTTATTTTATTTTTTTAAATAATAGGTAAACTTGCGCTGAAATTGTGTTTTATTATAATTATATATATATATATATATATACAGTCGGCAGCAAAAGTACCTGAGCACTAGCAATAATCCCTGTCTAAAAAAGTACCCTTAATACTGCTTTGTTAAATAAATCCTTGTCGAGTTATGTTCTTATTCAGTCTAAGGACATGATTCGACAAGGATTTATTTAACAAAATAGTATTAAATGTACTTTTTTGATATCGGAATTACTGGCTAGTGCTCGGATACTTTTGCTGTCTACTGTATATATATATATTAGTATTATAGGGTACTATGTTTCATTAAGAAAAACAAAGAAGAAGAAAAGGCATAAGAAGAAAAATAAGTAAATTAAATATACATTACTTTACTTCGATTCTCTGGAATCGAAATGAAGTAATAATTAGAAAATAAAAATTTTAATTTAACACGTTTGTATTATTTTAATTATTACCCTCATAACAAATGAAATCAACAGATGTCCAAAGCTAAAGACGAAAACGTATTAAATATAGCCCTTAAGAAACTAAATGAATTATTGATCCTCCATGCAAATATTCTATAAAATTTTAAAAAGAAAAGAATAGCTCATACTTTTTATTAAAAGAAGACCGAAACGTTATTAAAAGCTTAAAGATAAATCCCATTTAAAACCGGAAAACAACACACTTGAAGGCATCTGTAATTTGTAACGATTTAAAAACAGTAATCCATATATACATTACAGTTTCTGAAATCTTGCGATATTTCTGCTCTAACTTAGAACTGTATGACCCTGAAGATGAAATCCTTCAAGTTTTGAGCATTTTTCAATTACAATTCAAATTAATTTGTTATGTTCCACTTTTTTTTTTTTTTTTTTAATCTCATTAGATAATTTCATTCATAATTGGCATGCGTGAGTGATATAAATATAACATTATAAAATGTCGTAAGATAAACTGTACTTCCGTTAAAATGTAAGAAGTAAGCAAAGTTTATCTTATTTAAATTATTAATACATGCTCTAAGTGAATAAAAAAGTGATAAATAATTACCTCTCCGCAGCAGTTCTTCTTCTTCTTCTTCTTACTATTATTATTACTCAAAGAATTGGGCTTATAAATATTGTTTTGGTCATCTTTGTAATAAAGACGGAAACATTTGTTTATATATTTATGACGATAGCTTTATATAGATGAATTTAAAATTTTTAATTCTCAAACATTATTGATATTTGAGAGTTACGAATAAAGATAAACAAGTTTCTTTTAAAGAAAGGAATGATACCATTTAGATTTGAACATGTGAAAACAAAATAAAAACAAAAAGTTAGTATTTCGAGCTCTATGTTAAAATTTAAATATTGATTAAATTCTTAATTATGTATGCCCTAAACATATCCGAACTACCTGAATGTCAAAAATAGGTGCACGTTCAGAATAAAAATATTGAACCTGTCAAATTTCAATTAAATTAAATTGTTTGAACATTTATGAAATGTCATTCTTTGATCAATAAATTCAAAACATCTTCAAGGCATCGACTAACTGCATCGAAATATATATATATGTGTGTATATAATAAAAGAAAAATACTGTTCGCCAAATCTTCGATAAGTAATTGAATCTGGACCAACGAAACAAGTTTCTTCGATAGCAGAAAATGGGTTTCAACAAGGGGTCGAGAACTTAGTGAATGAAAGGGATACATTTGATGAAAGTGAAGTAATTCCGAAGAATCTTTGCCGGAAAACAAACCGAAGCGATCATTCATAGCAGTTTATTAGCCCTGGATAATATTACCGCGCAAGTGTTGTGTGCATTAAATGAATTGTAATTCGAGGAAGTGCTTTATGCTTTTATCAAAATATTCCTAGTGATAATTCTGCATTTTTCGACAAGCTTATTTATGTGTCTTCTTGTGATTTCCTTTTGTGATATGTTGTAATAATTTGAATTAAAAACTTACTGTTACGGATTTTTTTTTTTTTTTAATTATTGGAGTAAAATTACCAATTGATTGGGAAAGAAAATAAGTTAATTTCAATTCAAGAAAGTTTCAGTATAAAAATAAATTGTTGTATGCACAAAAAATTTTAACTTTCAAAAATGAAATGTCTACCTAAATATAAGTCATTAGAATGCAGTTTTAGTAAGTATAAGAAATTTTCAGTACTTGATGTACAGTAAAATTTGCGAAGAAGTTATAAGTTCTGAAAGATTGAAGGACAGTGAAAAAGTTTATTTCAACATTTTAAAAAATTTGCTATAATGCACACATTTGAAAAATCTTCTAAAGTAAAAAATCGCACAGCAATACTCATTGTCGATATTAAGTGTTCATTTTTCGATTACAGAGATAAAAATGTTTATTTTAAATTATTAACTAGTTATTTTTCCGCCTTTTATCTACATGTGTTGTACCCATTAATGCATTATAAGTATTACTTTATGCTTTTTTTCGATTTAATACCTATATGAAGATCTTTTAGAAATTTGGAGACCTTTGATGCGAAAGGATATTATATATAGTAAAAGTTTACGCAATTAAATAAAATTAATGGAATTAATGCTCTTTAAATTTACCAAATATCAAGTAATGTAATATTATGGTGAAAAATGAGTTTTAGTATTTTACCAACAAAAAATATCTGTTGAGTTTGAAGTGGTAATATAATTTGAGCAATACTAGTTTTTCTATTGAATATCATATATAAATTGTTATGTACGAAGAATTTGATTCACTCTTGCTTGCCAAAATACAAAAGAAATGCAGATAAATTTTATGTACTATATATAAAAATTATCCCCCAAGTAAAGCATTTAAATTAATATATGCGGAAATTGAATTATATGTGTATATATATAAGTTTATCATTATTAAACAACTTGTGGGTTACACAATGGGATGAATGATTATGCATTTTTAAGAAGGAAAAACTTTTTTCAATTAATGAACTTTACATATACAATATCAGTTTAATTAAAATGACGGAAAAGTACGCGAGTTTTGTTTAAGATATTTTCAATGATAAAAAAACACATGTAAAACATATTTACAGGTAATAGCATTGTTAAAAACGAGAAGATAAAATAATGACTTTTTTATTTTTTTATAATTCGAACATAGTTTTTTATCCTTAGTAATTTTTAAATTTAATATCAAGTTGTGCTTGTCAAAAGATGTTTGTGATTTGAATTACAGGAGAAACATATGTGAATGAAAAATAATGGTATAATTTCTTTACGATTTGTAGTACGCAGTAAATAATATTATGCTTCAGAATCAAATAAACTTTCGACCAGTAGCTTATAGCTAAAATATTTTAAACTATAATTTTCTCTGTATTTGTTTCTAAAACAGAAGGGAAATATAATTCTAGTATCCTCTTCACATTCAGGAAAACTTTGTTCGAATATGGGCGCTCCCGGAGAGCCAATGAACTTTACTCCCACTCAAATTGAAAATCACAGAAAGTGTTCGCGCGGAGAGGGATGCGCGGGAGATACGCCCCTGCTGGAAACTGCCGGACGGCCAATTGTTCATAAACTCCATGCCATGCGAAGAGATCCGCGTCAAAGTTTACCGAATCTTGGCTCAAGCTGCGAGCCGGACGAACCTCACAGGCACGTCCGGTCGCACTCTGTTATTGGAGTTTTTCCTAAAAGTCCAGATGTAATAAGACATTGGTTACCAAATGGTAATTGTCCGAGTCACAGGACAAAAGAAGGGGGTAGTCGCAGAGCCCGAAGAGGGAATATTCCTGGTCTGAGTGATCCTAAAGCATCCACTATCCACCAACATTATTATCCGGAAGGTGGTTGGGGATGGATTGTACTATGCTGTGCATTGTTCATGGATGTTTTGTCAAGTACACTTCAATTATCAGCAGGATTTTACGTGCCAGAGATTCGAAGACGATTCAAGCTCGATTCTCAATCGATTCAGCCAAGTAAGTATTAGTTTAACACTAGATTAAAAAAAAAAAATAAATAAATAAATAAAAAAAATACAATAATATGAGATTTTGTATCAGGTGTTTTCATAATCTAATATTGTTATCTATAGTTGTTTGTGATGTAATTTAATAATTAATAATAGTTTATTTTAAAATCAATCATAGAATACTGCTTATAATACTACGAGAAATTATCCTTGTTTAATAAGTATAAGTATTTCATATACATAGATTATTTAATTAAATTAATATTAAGCACTTGTATTTTAATACATAGTTGTAAAATATCATATTTTAAGATTACATTCAGTGACGTATTAGTTCAACCATATGTTGGTCGTGTACAAATCAAAATTAGTATATAATACGTTTTTAGCGTAATAACTTATGTATATCTTTATACCCTTTGACAGCAAACATTACAAAGAAAAAAAAATTATGAATAAGAAAAAGTTAAATTACTGAAAGTTACTACATATATATCATGAATTCTCTTTTTTTTTTTTTTTTTTTTTTTTTTTTTCTCCTTTTTTCGGATCTCTTTGGTAATTTTATCCTTTTCTCTTTTCTATAAAATGTTGACTGTTTCTATTACTTTAATGGTTTTTGCAAACTATTATCTCATCGTTAGGCTTATGTGTTATGTTTGTGTCATTTCTCTTCTGCGTAAGTACTTTAACTTGTTTTTACTAATCATTGGTACTCAAATTAAATTATCACCGTGACAATAATTTTATTCGAAATAAATCGCATTTAAAATTTAATTATGTTGGTATTTTGATCTATCTTTTGTTTGCTGAGTGTTACAAAGGTATTAAACTATTCAAATTATATATATATATTTATTTACTTGCTAAAATTCATTCAACTGTATTATAAATTACGGTATCGCGTCTTTGAATTATAAAACATTTACCATATTCTATATAGTTAATGTTTAGAAATAACATTAAAAGCGGCGTTTATTATTAGCAATTGAAAATTTATAAAAAATATCCTTGGATATTAATTCTTACATAATTTAAATATATTTATAGTAAATAGTTATGTAGCAAAAAAAAAAAAAAAAAAAAAAAAAAAAAAACAGCATTTGTATATTTATAAGTTGCCGCTTTGATTGAAGCACTCGTGCCTACTTTGTTTGCCTGACGAAGGGTCGTATGTTTTTTCGATCGGAAACAATTGTTACGAGTTTATTGCATTATATAATGTTTATCCAAAGTTTTGTACTTATTACTTTAAAACGCCAGTTCTGTAGTACTTTTTTCTTATTTGCATAGTTGCTAACTTTTACACTTTTAGCTACCGAAAAATTCTTATAGATTTTTTTATATATATTCCTATAACAGTTTTCACTAATTTAATAAAATAAAAAATTCTATAAAAATTTTCCGGTAGCAAAAAACCATAAAAGTGTACAACTATAAACAGCTATACATTTGTAACGAATTATACTTCTGTTGGTCTTTCACTACATTTAGACCTTAATATTTCCTTGCTGTTTTCTGTTGAACTGAATGAACGTGCAAATTAATGTATTTTTTTTCCCCCATTTTATTTGAAAGATACTGGGTCTCAAAGTATTTTCAAATATTTTTGTTTGATATTTATTGTTTCATATAATGTTTAATATTATTTTTTGCAACTTAAACTAAAGTATAATTTCTTAAATTAATTTTTTAAGTCAATAACAACTTTACTTACTTAAGTATAAATTTTTTTTACTTCTAAATGAGTTAGATAAATTTTAATCATAATCCCCCATTCCTTTTTCAATGAATTTACAAAAAATGCAATAATAGCACATGAAAATGTTTTATTTTGGACGTTTAAATATTTAAGGATGTTTAAAAGGACGATAAAAGGACGTTTAAATATTTAATGTAAAATATCTTATTTAAATCGTAGACAATAAATAATTATGAAAATATTTATGATTATTGGTAATAAAAATTATTTAACTAATATCGTCTGGATAATAGAGGCTTTATTTTATTAATACAACCTGGAATTAAAAAAAAAAAAAGAAAAAGAAAAAAGAAAAAGAATAACTTTATTAACTTATATAATTTAACATTTTAAAGCGCTCGGGACCTGCTTAACACACGGTACGACAGGTTTAAGTACCCGGACGCAGAATTTTATGAATACCGAAATTGAGTATATAAACAAGAGAATATAATGACTTATGCCATTTTTTCTAAGCAGAGTATCGGAAAACTACACTAAAAATAGCAAAATAAATATGTATTCACGTTTATATTTTTCCATGCGAAAGCTGTTGTAGATTAAAATACTGCATTTTTTTTTTTTTTTTTTTTTTTTTTTTTTTTCCCTTTCGAACTGCAGTCGGACATGGGTTAGCTTAATCGGGTCCTGAAAGTGCCATTTTTTGCTAAGAAATAACTAATATTTTGTTATATTTTCTCCTAAATATTTAATTTCCTACATTAATGACACATTTTATAATTAGCTGTATTGTTGAAAAATTAACGTACTAAACAGCTTTAAGGACAATCTAATGTATTTATTTCATTATTTAATGTAATATTTTCAATTTTACTGATTCTAAAGGAACTTTAAAAAAAAATCCTTAGAACGTTCACTAAAATGTTATATAATGTAGGAATAATTCAGGATTTTGTAGTTACAAGTGTAGAAAGAATGGTGTTTTCTAATACTTATTTATTTAAAGCTTAGTGTAAAGTTCCTTAGACCTTCTACACAAAAGATATTGTGAAGGAAATTCCAATTATCATCATCCACCACCGACCGAGAAGTTCTTCTTTCGACACTGGTAAACAAGAGGTGCCAAGTTCGATACCAGCTCGCATTCTTGGGCCTAACCGCTCGGAGTTTTCCGAGGGTTTTCTTCGAAACTCACATAAATATAATCTAGGAGACCGTGACTCCCCCCCCCCTCCCCTTCCTCTCTGAGGACAGCCTTGGACCCTCGTGTAGTCAGTCGGCTCAATCCCAAACATCAATCACACCATCCAATTATTATTATCATACTACAAATATACAAGTCACATTTTCTTTATTCTAAGAAACGGATTTTATTTTATTAACTAATTTAAATTCACTCGTTATGCTTCTTCTTTTTTTAAAGGAAAACTATTTAGTTATATAATTTTAAAATTACTCGAAAAAAAAAAATATATATATATATACATATATATTACATTACAGAATTAAAATTATAATAAATGATCAAAATATTTTTTCTGGGTTGATTTTTTTTTTTTTTTTTTTTACAATTTATTTAATATTTATTTGCTTCATAGATTTGAAATCTGTAGTTTCAAATAGCTGTCTGGAATGGTCGGTATTATTTAAATTCAATCTAACAAAAATAATAAATTTTTATGCACATATGAGAACTTTAAACATCTATGCTAGATCCTTCTGCTCCAAGATGTCAACTCCCTATCAACTAGCTAGCGAAAATTATGCTACTTTATAATTGAAATAGGACTTCGGAGACTTAAATACGGCTTCAATTTAAAATTTCTGTACAATATGATTATATATTATGTTAAAGAAAATCTAAAAGTAACAATAACTTTATAAACTGTCACTACGAAAACAGCAAACATATTTGATAGTCGTTTCATTCAGGATATTTACATCATAGTTGGAGTGTCAAAAGTTTTTTTATGCGTTACTTTTATTTTTACTTGGTTTATTTAAAATCATTTTTATTTTAATTATTCAAAGAGCGTAATGTCAAATTAAAAGGAAAGGGTAATTGAATAGGAATTTTTCTTTTCTAAGAAAATAAATATGAACTCTGATTTAAAAAAAAAAAAAAAAAAAAAAAAAAAAAGACACTTCGCCTAGTTTTTAACTTCCATCCCCTGTTTTTTTTTTTTTTTTTTTTTTTTCTTCTTCTTAACCCCATCATAAGATTATAGATATTGTTCACGCTTCACGCGTTTAAGTTTACACGGTTCAAGTGAGGTGGATACACAAGGTCTATAAGACTTGTCCTCGAATGTAAAAAAAATTTACTTAGCTTTCTATTTAACTCTTTCATTCCCCGTGATGTCGCTTGCATAAATACGAGCTAGGATCCCTTAGAAAGACCTCCACAAAAGGCACGCACCGTCAGTCCTAGGACCCTAAGGCAATCAATCGGCCTTATTCCCAAACACACCAACACCAACTATCTATGATGTCAACTAGAATTATAACATTTAAGTTTTTCTTTCTTACCATCTAAAACTCCCACTGGTTTAAAATGAACAGTATTATAATCTTTATACATTTTCCTACCAAGAAATATACATTTTAGATGATTTCACTATCCTTGTTGGGAAAATTAAGAAGGTTTTACTCTATTCTTATAATAGTATAGGAATCAGTTTCAATTTTGGCGCAATTTCAGTGAATTAAGTGTTTCAAATATTTTTTATTTTATTTTTTAATGTTTATAATTTGTATTTTAACTAACTGTAACATGTATTTCTATGAAAATTTTGATATTTTTATTTATTGAAAAGTCATGATTTTAAATAGCATCAGTGTTTATATTAAGTAGGGGAATGTTTCCGGTTGTGGACACAGTTTTGATTTTGGCTTGCAACTTTTGATAGAGTAGATATTATGCATACATATGAATACCAATGGAAAGCTAAAACCCTTAGCTAACGTTTGATGAAGACGGTTGATGAAGTAACTGTATTGATTCCGACAACCAGAAAAAAAAAAAAATATTACTCATTTTGTGAAGTGGTCATATTTGGCGAAAACAAATTTTGTACCCGGTTGTGGGCACACTTGAAAAATCCGCTAAAAATAGGAAAATAATAATAAAAACCACCATAAATCGAGAAAACAACAAAATTTATTCTTTTTGTAAGGATTCAGTAGCCAAAATAATAAGAGAAAAGGACATTTTTCCAGTTTTATTCGTCATCTTCTTCTTCCTCCAAATCAGAAGTGCAATGCTTGCAAGTAAAATAATTTGCATATGCATATTAGCACACTTCAAATGCATCAGACGATCACACGCGTTGCATTTGATTGAGATGGCTCTTGTCAGGCATAGTGGCAGGTGTTTCAAACCGATGACACTATAAGTCGACATCATCAGATTGTTCACACTCCATATTTTAGCGCGTTTAGCCGGCACTTTAAAAGGTGGAGTTGCCTTACTTTCTCTAGGCTTTTTCTGGAGGGACTCAGATGCTGAAAAGAAGTCCATATTCTCGGGCAGTTGATTTTATGGATTTCTTATCCCCTAAGTAATCGTAAATGGCTTTAACCAGTGCATTTAAATCCATTTCTTTTGGATCGGTTGACTTTTTCGTGATTGATATTGCTAAAAAATCCCAAACATACATATAAACACTAATAAAATATGTTATTTTGATATAAACGACCATATTTGACAGTTTGTATGTCAAACACACATTTTAAATGAAAAAATCAAGTGTGCCCACAACTGGTTACATGAAGGTGCCCACAACCGGGAATGGCAGACATTTTTATAATGGCAGAAAAAGCAATTTTCGGTGCACATTTTGGCTGAATTCGATATTGCATCACAAAATACAAAGAATATATTATATCAATATACCTTGCATTTACATTTTTGAATTAATTTACTTCGATTTATCACATTCTGAAAATATTCACAAATCACTTTTTTGTCGCTTTTTCTCAGACTTTTTTTTCGATGCTTGCACTTACTAATAAAATGCATCGATTCACTTCGGTGTTAGCACAAAAACTGCGTACTGTCACAATACATGTTTGACAGTACTCAAATCCACCATATTTGCCTTTTGTTCAAAGATATGGTGGGGTGCCCATAACTGGAGAATATCCATTAGAGGAGACATTCCCCTACATTTAAACACTTCTTAGTTGGTTTATTAACTATAGTAATTCGTACTCTTCTATTACTCTTATTTTCAAAAAAATATTTATATATTTTTGCATATGGCTAAATGTAAGTTTATCGTTTTACGGATCAAAATTTGGGAATGAAAGGATTAAAAGCTTCATTTTTCTAACGACGAAATAGTCAAAAGTGGTACAGCTTATTAGCCAATCCCCTCTCTAAAAAAAATAATTTAATTCCTAAGTGACATCTATTTTTCGTTTATCATATCAAAATTTTAAATTAGAAATGAATAAAAATTAAAGCAATTTAAAGGACATTGAAAATTTCAGCATAATATTTTATAAATTAAATATTAAATTTCACTATTGACAAACGATTAGTAAAATATTTAAACTTACACTATTTCGTTTTAAGTAAGAACATGCTAAAAGTCGAAAGACCATATAAATTCTATTACTATTCGACAAATATATATGTTAACCCTTTAACGTTCATCACTTAATTTCTGTTGATAATTGCTAAACTAATTTCAAAAATAGCTATTAGACACACAACTGATCATAAATAAGTAAAAATAAAAAAAAAAATAATTAGCATTTTTAGTTTACCTTTCATTAAATGAAAAAAACTAGACACGAGTGCATTCTCAAACCAGCAAGGCGTACTAGTGCCTACTAAGAAATTTCATACGTATTTTTTGTCAACCGCGAAGAAATTTCAAGTGACATAAGCATTTCCCTTCTTTTGAAACATCATTTGTTTAATTTTGAACTATAGTGCTGCTATCTACCGAACTGAGAAAGAACAAAAGTTTAAAAATCCATTAAAAAAGGGAGGAAATATTAAAAATCTGCTGCATAAAAAATGTTAAATGGTGTCAAATGTTTGTTTTCGCTGCGAAACCAATAAACGTTAAAAGATTAAATAAAAATCGCTAATTGACAAATATATATGTTAACCCTTTAACGTTCATCACTTAATTTCTGTTGAAAATTGCTAAACTAATTTCAAAAATAGCTATTAGACACACAACTGATCATAAATAAGTAAAAATAAAAAAAAATAATTAGCATTTTTAGTTTTCATTTTTTTTTTTTTTTTTTTTTTATTTGAAACATCTACAAAATAACTTATTAAATTCAAGTACTATTTAATTTGATACATAAAAAAATTTCTAAGTAAACAATATAAACAACAAAAAATTCCGAAAGTTGTTCCGAGTTAAAATAATTGTTTAACCTTTCATTAAATGAAAAAAACTAGACACGAGTGCATTCTCAAACCAGCAAGGCGTACTAGTGCCTACTAAGAAATTTCATACGTATTTTTTGTCAACCGCGAAGAAATTTCAAGTGAGATAAGCATTTCCCTTCTTTTGAAACATCATTTGTTTAATTTTGAACTATAGTGCTGCTATCTACCGAACTGAGAAAGAACAAAAGTTTAAAAATCCATTAAAAAAGGGAGGAAATATTAAAAATCTGCTGCATAAAAAATGTTAAATGGTGTCAAATGTTTGTTTTCGCTGCGAAACCAATAAACGTTAAAAGATTAAATAAAAATCGCTAATTGGAGAACAAGTTCGCGTCTATTTTAAGATTTTCTTTTTCTGATTATACTGTTTTGCAAAACAATTTTATAAACTATGACTTTTCATATTTTATAATAATAATATTAATAATAATAAATAAAAAAGAACGATATTTGAAAGACTTTTTTAATTACTTGAAAGCCGTTGGTGGTTGTATCCGTTCACCGAGCAGTTGGTAGTTACACAATAAATTTATAATTATTCATAATTACATCACTAGGATTTTTGTTTACTTATACAGTATGATGGTCATAAATTATAGTCATAATGTTTATCTGCAAGTGCATAGTTACTTATATTTTTAACCTCGCGTTGAAATAAGCAATATTTTAGAACATTGTAAAAACTGTACAGTAAAAACACCATTACAATTTTGTTCTTTTCGAACACGGTTAAAGGGTTAATAAATGAAAGCAATTTTCTTTTCTTATTTTAACGCTAACTGCTAACTAAACGCTAGATGTTGATATTTTATGCAGTCTTATATCCTTCTTTTGTAAAATATGAATGAAGTTCAAATATTGAAATTTCTAGCCCTGTTAAAATGCCTTTTACTTTTTTAGAAATGAAGATAATAATAATAATAACAACAGCGATAACAATAATAATAATAATAATAATTATTATTATTATTATTATTATTATTAAACTTAGTAACATTTGTAAAATATACCGAAAAACTAGTGTTGAATAAAGTAAGGTAAGAACTTATTCTTCAACATCTCTAATAATTCAATATTAGTTTACGAAAAACTCATAACATGCAAAGTTATAATTTTTTATTTTTACTTTCAGTTTACTTTTCAAAATAATAATTCACTACATAATTGCTTTGTATTATATTTTGCTTCTCTATGTTTTCTTCTCTTCGTGTAGCAACAGAACTAAGAATGATGCTAATTATAGCAAAAATAATTGAACAAAGAGAAATCTCGCCTTCTCCCACGCTTCAAAAATATCATTTTATTCTATCAGAAAATATAAGTGATGTGAAATGATACAGTATGTTATAAATGCGGTTAAAACCTTAAAACCTATATTATATAGAAATTTATTTATTTTATCGCGTTCCATATGTCATGGTGTCATTATATGCCATCTAATTTTAGATATCTATTTCGGAAGAGGAAGAGATAATGTTAATTAGAATTAATTAAAATTAATTTCAATGAGAGACATTACACATTTTAAATTCGTGAAAGGAGATAATCCCATTCTACTTTTTTTTGCGGTATGTCATAAGTACGTGTATATGATTTACTTATATATATATATATATTGGGTGTGTCCCATAAGTCTGTAGACATTTTAAAAAGTCATAAAAAATTGAAGAAATTGGTAGAATTGAACGCGGTTTCAGAAAAAGTTATTGTCATGAAGGAGGATTTTTTTTTTTTTTTTTTTTTTTTTTTTTGTGAAGAAAAAATATATTAGTTAAATATTCGTCAATAGAGGGCTTTGTACATGAGCAAATCATACATTTCCGCAAAAAACTATATTTACTCACATGCAAATGTTTACAGGTATATAAATCTTATTCTATATGTCCCCCATCACCACAAATTACAGTTTACAAACGAGTAACAACACCGCTAAGTGCAACTTCAGCAGGCTGTTCTTACCTGAGGGAAAATATCTTCACGAATAACACTTTGTCCACCAAGTCAGTATCGAAATTTAAACTTCATGTATGCGTCAGTAGGAGACAAATGGGAAATAAGCTAGGTTAATCGTAAAACCATACGATTTATAGGACTCAGATTTGCATATTTTTCGTTACGCATCCGCGCAGCAACCTCTACCGACAATTTTTTTTTTCTTTAACACAAAAATCCTTCTTTTTGAGATGACTTTTTCGCAAACCGCGATCAATTCTACAAATTCTTCCAATTTTTATGATTTTTTAAAATGTCTACAGACTTTTGGGACACACGGTGTATATATATATATATATATATATACAGTCGAACCTAGTTAACGTGAATCACAAGGGGGATAAAAAATTTGTTCATGCTATCAGTAACTAATCTTCATATAACTAAACTAATCTTCATTTTGACGGGGATTGTATGAACAGTTCATGATAAAAGTAATTCATGTTAACAGTGTTCACGTTAACGAGGTTCGACTGTATATATATATATATATAGGGCAGAGTGTTGCACCTTGGCACACTTTCGCCATTTTAATTTTTAAATTCTAAAATTGAAGTTAGATTTATATTCTGAATAACTTATTAAAATACTTCAACATTCTCCTCTATAATACATTTTTTTTTTTTTTTTTACTTTTAACAGTTTGAAAATAAAAAATTGCCAGCCATTATAAGTAGGAAGTTTAAACTGTCTCAAGGTATAACACCATGTTGTACTGCTAATTTGTTGTGTAGATGATTCTCCCCCCCCCGCCACCCCTTCCATTCTGGATGCAGTAGTTTTCTGCCCTGTAGTTTCATTTCAATTTTACAGGATAATCTGTTAAATGCAATATATTGATTTTCTTCTATTGTCATTGTTTTATCGAGATGAAGCTTTTTGAAATACCCAAATCATTATTGGTGATGTCACATTTTGGGAATCTGAAGATGAACTGTTACACATACAGCTGTTAGCTCACTTGTAGCATTTACTGTTGTAGATTCAACATTTTCACTTAACACTTGAGTTGAATCAATTGATCTATTGAATATATATGAAGTTATAATAAAGATTATTAATTACTGTATTAAATTATTATTATATTATTATTTATAGTAAGACAATACCTAAATTATTGAGAACTATGTGTATGGCATATGTTGTTCCTTGGGATATGTCCCAAGGTACAACAGGGTTTACTGTCCCAAGGTACAATCACCTCACGGTGTAAATAAAATCAAAATGGTGGTCTATCAAAATGTAGTATCATTACTTTCTCATAACCAAAACATTTAAAAATCTACTGTTCAATATCTATTTAAAATTGAGTAGAATAGTTTTACAAATACTAGATCAGAAATCAATATTAGAATGCAATAAATACTTACTTTTAAGTGATGAAATTTTCTTTCACTCACTAAGTTCTGAGTTCAGCGTTTCTGATGCTACCTTTTACTGTGCTGTTATCTATGTTTTAGAGTCACACTTAGAAAAAAAAATTGATGTTGCCAATAGGCTTTTAGAAATTGCCAATGTCCCAAGGTACAACACTCTCTATATATATATAATTCATATTTTTCTATTTTCCACAATATCATATGTAAGATTATTTTATTAATATTGTAAGAAATAAGTAAAATTTGTTCATGGTTGGAGAGTTATACTTTACAATTAATATCACACTCGCTAAAAATTTGTGTACTGCAGTTTCTATTAAGGCATAAATGTGGCATATCATATAAAACTTACAAAATATTAAAGTAGGCCGCGGTAGCCCGGTCGATAAAGCGTCGAGCTAGTAATTGGAAGAATGTAGGTTTGATATTTGAGCCGGCCAAAGACCATCGTGTACACTAATGGTGGCTGGTGCACGTAAAATCCGTCGTGACCGCAGTGTTCTTCATGTTCCCATCCAAATACCTCGTCGGGTCACCGAAGCGGGGAAGCCCTCCCCTCCGTAATGATGAAATGCCTGGTGTTGTGTGGTGACATGTCGTGGGGATGACAGAAATGTGATGGCACGTCTCCGGACCATCCTTAGAGGTGTGTCCCAGACCGTTGCCAATATTGTGCAGTACTAGTGTGATGTTAAACCTAATCAATTAAAATATTAAAAATCTCAGGACTTTTTTTTTTCAGTTATTAAATACAAAATGGGAACAAACAAAAATGTTTTGAAGAAGTGAATGCTGTAACAAAATAGGAAAAACTCATTAATGTTGACAATAAAAACTATTCAGCAGATGTGCATAAACTGACAATAAATAAAATAAGTGAATTGATACGACTCAGTTTCCTCCGTATTTTTAAATAAATCATTCAACTTGAATATAATTTTATAAAAATCTCGTAAAACATTAAAATCTTGTACTTTTTCATTATTTTCGTATGTAGTATCGCACTCAAGAAAATAATTATAATTTTTTTGAAATTTAAATTTTAAAAGGAAATATAAAAATAAAAATAAAAATAGTAATAGTAATAACAAACAATTAAATACAATTTTTAAAGCAGAAATCTTTATTTTTCTCATAAATACCAGTAACTCCAATTTACATTTATAACCGAAACGCATGAAAACTATAATACTTAGAGAAAATTTTCAGTTTATTTTAAAAGGGCTGGATTATTGACATGATTTCAGTATCATATTATAATATAAAAAAACAACAGCCTTGACCCTGTCAATCCATAATATATAATTATTAGTAACATGATCTAATTCTGAAGCCCGAAGGAATGACCTTCCTTCCATCTTTAAATTCGAATCACGTATTTATTATAACTTACCGATAGAAAATACACCTTTGATAATAGATCTGAGTCATTTCCACCTGGTCACGCCATAAAAATTAGAGCTTTTATCATGCTGAATATTGACGTAAAAATAAAATAAAAATATTAAGCGTAGTATAATAGTGTATGTTTACTAAGGTAAGAAATGTAAATATTCACATGGAAAGTTTAGTATGCTAACTATTTTTTTAAATGAATGCAATAAAGTGCAATATTTCTCAATTGTATACAGAAAAAAAACTACATTATGGGATACAAACTATATATATATACAAAGGGCAACATGATTGTCAGATTCTAGAAGATCCATTCGAATAATTTTCTAATGATTGTTTTTTTTATAGTTCGGCTTCTCAATACCTATTGTACAGACGGGAAAAAAAAAAAAAAAAAAAAAGAAAAAACCGCAACACCCGATGTTATTTTGTCACTAACTGACTCAGAAAAACTGAATAAGTACCATTTAACAGAAAATTATATCCACTTTTGAAAAATGAAGTGAAATTTTGCAATGGGGTCGTCTACAGATTGAAGAATGCACCAACTTTAATACCCTATTTTTACTTTATGTTTGGACTCCTAGAATCACGACAATGCCAAGAAGTATATGTGTTATTTATTTAATTTATAATTTTAGAGAGTAATAAACGTTCAAAGTTTGAGGATGGCAATGCGCATAAATATCCCACTATTTCATTTATATCTTAAAAAAAAAAAAAAAAAAAAAAAAAAAAAATGACTCGATTGGTGTAATTCATTTTCATTAAGTCTTTAATTTTTTTTAATTATGAAAAACAATTATAAATTCAAATTAAAACTAGAATGTTATGGCCACCACAAGACTTTCTTCTGTATACTCTTATACAAATCCATGCAGTATAATTTATTAATTAAATTATTATTTATTAAAATTATTTTCCATGGTGAATGCTGACGATTTTTATCTTAGAGGAGTGTAACACTGAATGCAGTAAAAAAGTCAATTTTGTGGCAACATCAAAAGAAATGCGTTTTTTTTTTTTTTGTTTTTTTTTAAGTTTTTTTCGTTAAGAATGAAAAATATCGATAACTTTGTTATAAATTGTCACATACCTATGGTTCAACCATTCGTTTTCAAGGTACTGACGAATTCCTTCGAAGGATACCCATGCTGAAAACTTACACCTCTCCCCCTCCAAAGGGGGGAGGACTTCCCCCAGGGAGGAGCGATGCTCCTATACATGCACCCATTTTTTCCCCCTAGATTACTACTACTACTATTATCAATCTATATATAAAAAGCTGATTGTTTGTTTGCTCGGATTTTTAGTTCGCTATACAAATCTACGCCGTTCAAGCAACAGTTATGAGAAGTGGTCCGCTTATTAATCAGGAAAAAATCTAGCTAACACTGAATTTTTTAGTCTGGTCGGATAATTGGATCAAAAGGTATTAAATAAAAACCCAATTTTAACATTAAAATTATTAAAAAGAAAGAAATATTTGATACCAAAATAAGACAATAAAATACACGTTATTATTATAAGCATTATTATTATTATTTATTTATTTTATTTTATTTTATTATTATTATTATTATTTTTTTTTTATTTATTTTTTTTTTTACCGGAATAAACATAAAATCTATACATTATTAGGTAAGTATGAAATTTGTGGTACACTTTTAACATATTAATTATAGGAGTAAAGGATTGGGAGCGGTATCATTCGAGAGGTATGATTAAAAATATTTCCTTACCATGTCAAGAAGGTATTTTAAAATACTTTTATTTTTTATGCCCTTTTTCATTTTATACCCGCAATCTTTTGTATTTAAAATTCCTTTCATTTTAGTCATCTGCGTACCTATAGAAATTTTATACTATTGAATTAGAGAGAAAAAAAAATGTTGCGCTGCAAAAATTGGTACATTTTTATTCCTATTTATTTATTTATTTATTTATTTATTTATTTTTTAAATCAAGAATTCTCATGTGGATAAATATTTTCACAGAGATATTTGGCATTAGTGTAAATTTTTTATTTAATTAAGTAATATTTTTCTTTCCTACGGTAAAACATAATTTTTCGTTTTATTGTGCAACTTATGAGGTTCTTTTATGTTCTCCTCTTAATTGTGAATAGTTATAATTTCAATTTTATTATTATTATTATTATTATTATTTTGTTGTTGTATAGAACAGTTTTAGCATCGGACCCCTGTGGCAAAATTTGAAATTTGGCACAAAAGTTGCTCGTACGTTTCTCGTCAAGATCTTAAGTTACGCAATTGATATAGCCATTTCAATTCATCGCAAAAATGGCCAAAATATTTAAAGTCTCCAAGGGGGTCCCATACTAAAGCTGTGCCTTTTGCATTTTTTATTTATAATATTTTCTATTAAAAACTTCGGAAAATGTTTTATGTACTTCTCTTTCCATTTTACAGCTTTGTTCAGTTCTTTAACTAATTTCAAAATTATAAACATTTCTTCAACCTGGGCAACGCCGGTTAAATCTGCAAGTAATTCATATTAATTTTATAATCAAGCGTTAAAAAAGGACCCTTATTCTTTATATTTATGCAAAATTTTGTCCTTCATTCCTATATTCAAAATTTAATGGGGGAAAAAACGGAATTTAAATCGAATGTCACCTCTTGAGCTATTGATCCCCGAATGTAATCAGCACCAGTTTAGGTTGGGGTTCAACTAAATACCAAATTTGGTTAAATTTCGTTCATTATTTCGTCAGATACAGCGTCCACAAAATTTCTGGTACACATACAGACAGACATTTATTAAAAATAGCCAAATCATGTTCAAGACGTCCCAAAACATGTAAATCCGTCAAAAACTTGAGTTCGAAAATTTTCACGAATCCAATACTTTCTTGTTGCGTATATGAAAGAAATCAAAATTCTGAATTATGATCTAAATTAATTTTAACATAAAATAGATTAGAATGGGGGGGGGGGGGGAGGGGGTTTGAAAATTTACATTTCATGCAAATTATTAACATTTGAGTATAAAGAAATATTACAGGGTTGTTACTGACCCGTCTTTATTCTCTGATTTTTCCACCACTATATCTCTATGATAACCTTTTACTTAATTAACCGAGTCAACTTACTATAAAAAATTCCGAAAGAAAAATACTAGTGAAAGAATTAGGATAAATGTGGTCTGTTACCACTCTGTATTACTATTGAAACACCTTAGAGGACTTCTTTTAATAACTTTTGCATGTGAAAACGAAGAAACTACTAAAAAAGTAATAAGAAAATTGGATAAAATTTACGTAAACTTTTATTTATGGATAAATCTATACGCAACTACAATGTCAAGCATAAATTAAAAACTAGTATGTTGTGGCCACCACAAGACTTTCTTCTATATTTACCTATACATATTCAATCAGTAACAATATTTAAAAAAAAAAAAAAAAAAAAAAAAAAGTACGATTTTTTTTCTGTTTTTTTTTTTTTTTTTTTTGTTAAAAGTAAAAAAAAATCGATAACTTTGTTTTAAATTATCACAGATTTATAGTTCAACCATTCGTTTTAAAGGTATTGACGAGACCTTTCGAAAGATACCCATCTTGAGGGAAGCGATGCCCCCCATGCAAAAAATTTTTTTCCTAGTTACATACTACTATTATCAATAATTCATATTAATTTTACAATCACAAGTTAAAAACATCTCTTATTATGCACATTTATACGAATTTTTGTCCTATGCTGCCATGTTAAAAATTTAGATAAAATGCTATCACAGCGCCACCTGTTGAGCTATTGATCCCCAAACATAATCAGCACCAGTTTATGTCGGGGACCAACTAAATACCAAGTTTGGTTAAATTTCGTTAAAAAAAAAAAAAAAAAAAAAAAAAAAAAAAAAAAATTGCGATTTTTTTCAGTTTTTTTTTGTTAAAAGTAAAAAAAATCGATAACTTTGTTTTAAATTATCACAGATTTATGGTTCAACCATTCGTTTTAAAGGTATTGACGAGACCTTTCGAAAGATACCCATCTTGAAACTTTGCCCCCCCGGGTGGGTGCTTCCCCCCCCCCGGTGGGGGGGGGAACCGATGCCCCCACATGCACAAAAATTTTTTCTCAGTTAACTATTACTATTATCAACGAGATCTTTCGAAAGATACCCATCTTGAAAATTTACTTCCCCGGGGGGGTACTTCCCCCCCAGGGGGGGGGGAACCGATGCCCCCACATGCACAAAAATTTTTTCCTAGCTAACTACTACTATTATCAATAATTCATATTAATTTTACAATCACAAGTGTAAAATAACTCTCTTTATGCCCATTAATACGGAATTTTGTCCTATGCTGCCATGTTAAAAATTTGCATAAAATGCGATCACAACGCCACCTATTGAGCGATTGATCCCAAAATCTAATCAGCACCAGTTTATGTCAGGGTGCAACTAAATACCAAGTTTGGTTAAATTTCATTCATTGGTTCGTGAGATACAGCGTCCACAAAAAAATGAGACAGACAGACAGACAGACAGACAGACAGACATTTTCTAAAAACTATTAATTCGTGTTCTCCACATCCCAAAACATGTAAATCCATCAAAAAGTGGACTTCGAAAATTTTCGCGAATCCAATACTTTCTCTATATACATATAGAAGAAAGTAAAAAAAAAAAAAAAATTAAAACATTGGTAAATTGGAATGAAAATTCTTCTTCAATAAAGTAAAAAAGCGCCACCTTCAGACTTTTTTTTTTTTTTTTTTACCCTTTTCCAACTGCAAAAATTCATTCCAGAAATTTTTTATAAAATTTTACTTTTTTACCTTAGGCGAAAACATTCATTTATTGCTTTTCTCCTAATCTTGTTCTCAAACTCTGGCGGCACTTGATTTTGAATAAATGTAAGTTCATTATCCCTGAAAGGGTTAAAACAATGTATTTAAAAATACTTTTGGCCATTCGTTTAATCCAGTAATTTCCGCTGGCGTATTTATACGCCACTAACGTTAATCGCATCGATTACTGAGAATATACTTTATATGAATTAATCACGAATGCCCAAAATCCTTTTGTTAATTAATGTTTTAAAGGAACATCAAAAAGTGAGGCTATTGAAAATATAAAAATAGACGGACGTGAATATGTTAAAAAACAAGAGTCGTCCATTGAACACTGCTGGAGTGCCAAGCAGAGTTGATAAATCGCTTATTGACCACAGTCGTTGTTAAAAATTTAATGAAATGTTAATTTACTTTTGCATTGCTTAATTTTTTGAATAAATATTTTAATCTACTTTAGTTATAAATTATTATTATTGTTATTATTTATATTATTATTATTATTATATTACTGTAAATAAGAAGCTACTTTTTCTAAAAATTGCAAAACAAATCATAAAAAATTTCATATAGTTAAACTTAGTACAACTAAAAAAATTTAATGGACGTTTTTGTAATTAAGGAATATCAAAACGATATCTTACAATAATTTATCTTAAGCTATGCAAATGATAAATTGTTGTTGTTTTTAATTAATATTAACTAGTTAATATTCCTAAAATTTTATTCTGATTTTATAATATCGTCATCCCCATCGTAAACAAGAAAATTTCTTTGAATATTTATAATGGTAAAACATTGTAAAAAAGGTATGTAACAAAGTATTGTTTTAAGATAATGGTAAGAATATAATAAATTGAGCGTAAAATTTTATAAACGCTGCGAAGCCTGCCTAGAGTGTAGTCTCTGCGTATAAATTTCATTTATATTTTCAGATTTAATTTAAATTTCTTTATACTTTAAAAATTTTTGCATTTTAATAATTATAAATATTTCTTCTGGTTATTTTTTATGTCTAATGTTTCACGTGGCTACAGGAATAATTTTAATTAACCTATTTAGTAATTTCTGATAACGTCTTTAGAAATATTTAATACTTTATAATATATCTTGCAGGGAGTTTCAGTAAATCTCACTGAGATAAATAACTTTGAAGTACTACTTTATTAGAAGTTAAAACAGCCACTATAACTTTTTATGTTATTTATCTTGATATCATGGGGTATTTGTGGTGTGCTAATTTATGAGAAATTTTAGCCACTAAAATTATTTATCTTATAAATGTAGGCAGAAACTCCCCAAATATATATATATATATATATTGTCTTGATGAAGTAGCATCGCAAAATTTTTATTCATCATCATACAAAGCTAGTATTAACATCTATTTTGGTATATATATATATGTATGTATATATATATATATATATATATATATATATATGTGTGTGTTATTGTTCGTTTATTATTTCAGAATAGTATTTCTGGACAATCTTAGCTGAAAACTGGATATATAAACATCTAATAGATTCCAAAGAAGGCAAAGCAAAATACCTGCAGAGGTTTACGTTTTCGCATGTCGATTTATTTATATATATATATATTGTCTTGATGAAGTATCATCATACAAAGCTAGTATTAACATCTATTTTGGTATATATATATATATATGTTATTGTTCGTTTATTATTTCAGAATAGTATTTCTGGACAATCTTAGCTGAAAACTGAATATATAAACATCTAATAGATTCCAAAGAAGGCAAAGCAAAATACCTGCAGAGGTTTACGTTTTCGCATGTCGATTTTTATATATATATATATATATATATATATATATTGTCTTGATGAAGTATCATCGCAAAATTTTTATTCATCATCATACAAAGCTAGTATTAACATCTATTTTGGTATATATATATATGTATATGTATGTTATTGTTCGTTTATTATTTCAGAATAGTATTTCTGGACAATCTTAGCTGAAAACTGAATATATAAACATCTAATAGATTCCAAAGAAGGCAAAGCAAAATACCTGCAGAGGTTTACGTTTTCGCATGTCGATTTATTTATTTATTTATTTTTTTATATGAAACATTTTCGGTTATAAACAATATAATAACATTTTTCTTTTCCTTCTATGATCTTCACTTTATAGCTGCTAATCCCGTTTCTCAAGGGAGATTTCATATTAGAAATTTTTTATAATTATTTTCATTTTATTTAATAGTTAAAAATATACATGTAAAAGCATAGATGGCAATATTTTAATTTATTCCGGAATACTTTTAGCCCTGCCTTTATTTCGCACCACTTTATGTTTAGAAAAAAAAAATTCTCCAATATATAACATCGATAGAAAAAAAAATTACACTTAAAAAATAAGTGGTACCAAATTAAAACATGGCAAAAAATACTCCGTAATAAATTAAAATTGTGGCATCTATCGTAAAAGGTATCATTCAGCCGAAAATTAAATTCAGAAGACGACGTAGAAATAATTTATTAGGGGTAAACTACATATTAATCAATGGTGATTGAAGCTTCAATTTTGAATAGTACAGAGCTGCCAACCAAATCCGGCAAATTGTTAGTACCGCCCCTTTTTCTACACCACTTAATTTTTAGAGTATTTGTTTTCTTCATCCATCGTAAATATATTTGAAGAGAATTACTCTAAAAATTAAGTGGCGGTACTAACAATTTGCCGGATTTGGTTGGCAGCTCTGATAGTGATATTTGATAGACGTAATAGACAATTAATCTTCGAAGTGATTAGGGAACCATTAGAATTTAAACTTTAGTGGTAGCTACTGAATAAAAATGTTCCTAAATTTGGCAATACTGATGAGATTTCTTTTTAAAAATGGTAATGATAAATTTGATTTAAATACTCGAAATTTTGGTAGTTGTGTGATATCTTTCTTTCTAGATTTTTGGATAGACTTTTAACACTGTTTCTATTATAGTTCTATCAATACTTAAAGAAAAAGTATACAAATTTCATATTTTTTTTCAGACTGTAGATCCCAGAAGTCAAAATATGGTACCGGTCTTGCGCAAGTTGCCAACATTTTAATTTATTCCGGAGCATTTTTAGCCCCGCCTCTAATTCGTACCACTTTATTTTTAGAGTATTTTTCTCCTGTATATAATTACGATAAAATAAGAAAATTTTTCTCTGAAAAAAGAAGTGGTATGAAATAAAGGTAGGGCTAAAAATGTTCCGGGATAAATTAAAATGTTGGCATCTCTGGCATTGTAATATGTAGTTTATCCTTAATAAAATATTTTAACGCCGTTTTCTAAAAATATTTTTAATTTTCAAATGAATGATACCTTTAATATTTCTACGTCAATTAATAATAAAATAAACATCGTGATGCTTTTTTTTTTTTATTTATATATATATATTTTTTTTTAACGTTACTGTTTGCCAGTAATTCTGAATTACGGGCCGTAAGGGAATGCTTTTCAATACCTTGATTACTAACTATTAAGGGCGCCAACGTTTTTCTATATGTAACGGTGTCGGTTGGTGTCAATATTTACGTTCTCTTCTTTACTTTATCTTCAAGTTCTTTCCTTAACTCATGCTTTAAAACATAAGACTATATCAACCAAACTTTTGTTTGAAAGTCTAAATGGGATTTGATCACTGATTTTATCTTTTGAGATGTTAGTTAGAGATCTATTTCACAACATCTGTTTTAATTATTCAAAATGTGGGCCGTGTTCGTTCCGATCCTTGAATTTTCTTCATTTTAACTACCACTAAGTTTGTGTAAGAATTTATATTATAAAAAAAAAAAAAAAAAAAAAATGCTCAAAGATACTGGCGGTAAAGCCCCTGAAAAAAGCTGGATAGTCTTTAAGAACTCAGTGACTAATGAAGAAATTTTCAGTATTATTACCTATCTTCATGGTGTTTGTGTGGCTTTAGTTAAATACCATGTTAGTAAATATATCACATAGAATGTCATTTGTGAAAATATTTTGTGACCATGATATATATTTTTGTGTAAAATTTCTGAAATATTGTAATGGAATAATATTAAAAATCTTGCATGAAATTCCTAATGTAAAATTAAGTAAACATTTTAATAATTTTTTCGGAGAAAAGTTAAAATGGTAAATGGCTTTCAACCAAGTACTTTTATTTCCTTTTTAACACCTTGGTATCTAAAATTATGTCAGATATGTGTCAATCATTGTAAAAGTGGTGTAATTCCATATATTTTATTTTATCTATTTATTTATTTATTTTTAGTTATTTATTTTGGCTTAATTGTATCACATTTAGTCATAGCTATCATTATAAAAGTAAAGAAACACCAATGATTGCATTAAAATCCCATAATATGGCATAATCCCATAATACTTGATTTTTCAGAAAACTAAAATTTCTATACATATTTTTTATAAAAGTGAAGTTTCTAAGTTAATTCAAATTAATAATGAAAGGGCGGCGAGTACGACTCCTGCAAGTACATGGTTCATACGCACACGCCTTTTATCATGGACTTTTCCACCAGTACTTTTTATACAATATATTAGGGGGACAGGAAAATAATGTCGTTTTGAATTAAAATACTGACATCGAAAATTTATCCTGGATAAAATTTAAGATATTCTTAGGTAACTTATAAGATGGTTATTTGTAAAGTACCATGTAAACACTGTTAAACAAAAATTTCCGGTTTCATTTTATTAATTCAAAACGACATTATTTTCCGGTCCCCCTAATATTTCCTTTCAAGGCCGTTTTCTTTCATATAAAAATTTGCCCTATAATATTATCATAGTTGCCAAAATTTTAATTTATTATGGAGCATTTTTAGCCCAGCTTTTATTTTCGCAATACCTTATTCATAGAATAATGTTCGGTAATATATAACTACGATTAAACAAAAAGAATTACTCATAAAATAAAAGTGGTATGAAATAAAGTCGTGGCAAAAAACGCTCCAGTATAAATTAAAACGTTGACAACTCTGTATTAGTGGTGAAGACAACCAAGAAAATTCAAGGACGGTATGGACCATGATGAAGTGATTTTCTTGAATTTATCAGCTTATCACAGGAAGGGTTGAAAACTTGTAGGGACTTTTTTTTTTTTAATAAATACCACTAGTTTTGAAGAATTATATTTAATATAAGTGATCGCTGATTAGACTAACAAGGAAACATTCAAAAGGTGTCGTCTTCAAAAAATATTGAAATATATATATATATATATATATGTGTGTTTCTACTCTATAAAACACCAGAAAGTGAAAAAATTATCGGCTGAAATGAATTACAGCGACCACAAAAAATTATCAAATCTAAGCATTTTTGGCGATTTAGCGCTGTTAGGCGATAAGTTTGCTAGCACCGAGGTTGCAATGTACGAACAGAACCGTGTTTTGCTTCTCCGCCAAGTACTCAAAACCAATCACCTAACAGTGTGCAATCGCCAAATATGCTTAATTTTGATAATTTTTGTGGTCGCTGTAATTCATTTCAGCTGATAATTTTTTCACTTTCTGGTGTTTTATGAAGAGAAAAATCACATATATTTTTTTCAATAATTTTGAAGACGACACCTTTTTAATGTTTCCTTGTAAGATGCAATTAGGCAAACATTACCATTAAACATTAGTGGTTGATATTAAAAGTCCCTATAACTTGGTAACACTGATGACAAGATTGCTACGGCACGTATTTTATTCCTAACTTTTCCACCACTGTATTTATAAGGCAAATTTCCTCTTAATTCATTGCAAAGACATACTATAGAAAGTTACTATATGAATATAATGGTGGAAGAAGCAGGGGGGAAAGAAGCGGGGACGTACCAACTCTGCTATTAATTAAATTAATTACAAATTTCTGTTATATTACTAAATGTCAAAAGTAATTGATTTTCGATTCACGATAGTTGAATGACACAAGTAAGAAAAGTCTTTCAACACCAAAACACTAAACTCCTAATGTTTAATTAATAAAAATTCAATAAATTTATCTAGGGGTCTAAAATTGTATATTACCTAGCTATTTACATTGATCGATAAATAATGTTCGCAAAGATAAATAGATAAATAAATAACTCTTCTAATATAGTTTCACTTTCTACCTTATACGGTATTTCCAAATTTTTAAAATTCCAGACTTTGATGTAAATTCCAGACATTCTTCAAACAATGTGAAATTAAATCTATGCTACAAACGTGTAAGAAATAAAAGACTGAAATCTGTCTCTTTATAAAAAAAGAAACAATTCATTGTATGAAAAAAAGAAGTTTTATCTCCTAAATGTTCATATTGTTTCCTTCTAAAATAGAAAGAGAAAAAAATAAAGGAAAGAAGAAAAAAGTTTGAATGTATTAAGTTTTGTAATGCATTTTTACCTTTCAATTTTCTTTATAAATATTTGTATTTTAAGATAAAACATCCACTTAAATATTATTATTATTATTATTTTAATGCTTAGATAGAATTTGTATTTTTTAAGTGCTTTTCTTCAAAGAAAATAGCTTTATGAGTGTTCTTTTAGTTATAGAAAGCAGGAAGAATATTAAATTATAAGCATAATATATGCTTACACTAGTTAAATATAAGGCGATAAAATGCCTTTAGACAAAGTTCTTAGACATTCCATTAATTTTTATTACGACGTAAAACTTATTGAAATAGAAAATAACATGGGTGTAGGAAAGATAACCGTTGTTCATTTATGCTAAATTTAAAAGTTAAATGAAGTAAAAGAGATTTTTGAAATCAGAATACAATTTAGATAAAGCTTTTGTTTTATCATTATTGACTCAAAAAATAATGGGTGGAGTACATCCGTTTTCAGCCTTTTTTAGTTTTATTTGAGTATGACGACAAATACTTAGCTTTATTGGTTTAAGTATATGTACAACTCCTGCTCCACCCAAACATTGAATTTGATGTTATATAAATATTTCATTCTCAAGCATGTAATATTTTATAGGCTATTACTATCTACTGATATTTATTATTATTAATAGTAGTAGTATGCATGCTTTAATATCTATTTCGTTGCTTTTGTAAGGTTGCTCAGTACTATAACGTTTAAATATGGTCTCATTTTTCGTATTCTTTACATACTTTATTCTGCCTGCTATAATATTTTACAAAAATTAGACATTTTTACCGTTTTGTTATTCTATCAATAGTATCGAAGAAATGACCTCCTTTAGATGGATTTTAAAATTCTGGATTGTGTAAAAGAATTAAAGAAATGAGTAAATTTTAAGTTAATAAACAAATATGTTTAGATGATTAAAATGTTTGATGTAAGGAAGAAATAATGAGATTTTTTATGTTTAATTCATTTTATAATTTTACTAGCAGGCTACGACCGCTTCGCTGGTCACTATTTTAAAATGAATCAGTATAGTTAATGAATTCTCAAAATTGCAATAATTTTTATCATGTGAAAAAAGAGAGAGAGAGAGAGAGAGAAACTCTGATTGAAAAATATGTCGCACATGGTCCCCACTGCCTTCGGGAGCGCAGGCCGCTCATTTATGTAAGACACTCTTAATGAATGACTGTATTATTGTAAGGGAAAAACATAAATATAAAATACAAAAAGAAAAAAAACTCCCATCGGTGGAATAATCGGTCCGGGCCCCCACTTCCTGCGGCAGCGTATACAGGAGCGCAAGGCGTGCATAGTACTTCATTTACCGTTCCCGCCCATGCAAATTATTTTAGACTTTAAAAATTCTCGCAATCGTTCTCTCTGGCTTTTAAACCTAATAATGCTAATTTCTGACATTCTATCTGAATTCCTTTCTTTTTACCCCTGCACCCGTCCCCCTTCCCGTCCCACGTAATAATTCTGTACTTTCGAAAATATCCGCAATATATTTAGAGGGCCTCAAAACCTAACAACACTAATTTTCAGCACTCTAACTCTTATTTATATATTTTTGCCCCTTCACCCACCTTCCCGTCTATCTTAATAATTTTACAAACTCTAAAATATTCGCAATCGATTTGTAGGTATCAAAAACCTCCATGTACTAATTTTGAACGACCTAACTCTATTTTTATTTTTTGCCCCTCCGCCCCCCTCCTCCACCCCTTCCCGTCTATCCTAATAATTTTACAAAAAAAAAAAAAATCCGCAATCGCTTTGTAAATATCAAAAACCTCTATGTACCAATTTTAAATATTCTCATTCGACTTGCAGGCCTGTAAAACCTATATGTACCAATTTTGAACGATCTAACTGTATTTCTATATTTTTTTGCCCCATAGCCCCCCCCCCACCACCACCAACCTGGGACGAATTTCTATAATTAAAGAAATCAGTTTTTATGTATTTATGAGAGCTATATTTTAGAGCAAAAATCTCAGATATATCTTTTTTTTTGTTGTTGTTTGCGATAAAAAGGATTATTTCAAATCACATTTCGCCCCCTCTCTCCCTCTCTTGGGGGCTGAATTTCTAAAATTCCAGAAATCAGTTTTTAGGTATTTGTATTAGCTATATATTACAGCAAAAATTTCACGTATATCTGTTTTTTTGTTTCAGATATATAGGAGTATGAGAAACCACGTTTTGCGCATGTGAAACCACGTTTTGCCCCCTTTCCCCCTTTGGGGACCGAATTTCTGAAATTCCAGAAATTGCTTTTTAGATATTTGTGTTAGCTATATTTTAAAGCAAAAATTTGACGGATATCTGTTTTTTTCTTTGAGATATGGAGGTTTTTGTGAAATCACATTTTGCCCCCTACTCCCCCTTGGGGGGGGGGGCGAATTTCGTAAAATCGCTTCTTAGGGGGTGCTTACACTATATGTTCTATAATCTGACGCAGTTTCGAGTCAGTGACTCAAGTAGATTTTGCTGTGCGTTGATGAGTCAGCGAGTGAGTGTGTGGAAGTACTCTTTTATATGTATAGATAGAAAAAATCTGCTGTGGGCACCACATGACTTCCTTATACACTTTTAGAAATATACATAATGTTAAAAAACATTGTCATTGGACCCGAAACAGTTGGCTAAAAATATTTTAAAAAATGACTTATCACCGTGTTCTGAGCTTTTCTGAAAGTTAGTTAAAAACTGATGCAAGATTTGTACTGGTAACGCTGACGAAGGCAGCAGGGACCCGAAAAAATTGGCTAAAAATATTAAAAAATGCCTTTTCACCGTGTTCTGAACTATTCTGAAGGTTTCAAATGTCTAGCTAGTCGGGAAGTTAGTTAAATAAATTTTCTGTTGAACCATATAAACGCTGTCGAAGGCAGCAGTCACCTGAAACAATTGGGTAAAAATATTTTAAAAATGCATTGTCACCGTGTTCTGAGTTTTTCCAGAAGTTTTAAATGTCTAGCTAGCCGGGAAGTTAGTTAAAAATAGATTGCAAGATTTGTACTGGTAACGCTGCCGAAGACAGCAGGGACCCTAAACAGTTGGCTAAAAGTATTAAAAAAAATGCATTTTCACCGTGTTCTGATCTAGTCTGAAAGTTTCAAATGTCTAGCTAGTCGATAAGTTAGTTAAATAAATTTTCTGTTGAATCACATAAACGCTGCTGAAGGCAGCAGGTATTAGAAACAGTTGGCTACAAATATTTTTTTAATGCATTGTCAACGTGTTCTGAACTTTTCTGAAAGTTTCAAATGTCTAGCTAGTCGGGAAGTCAGTTAAATTGCAAGATTTGTCCAAACCGTTTTTGAGTTACTACCGTTTTTTGATACATTTTGGGCATTATGAACCTAAATTTCCTAAATATCTCCAAAACGGAAAATCATACAAAGTCCAAAAAGGGAGGTGCACAAGTAGATGTTATAACAAACCTATGTACCAATTCGCAACTTTCTACGTCCAACCGTTTTTGAGTTATGCGACATACTCACACACACACACACACAGACACACATACATACAGACGTCACGAAAAATCGTGTAAAGTCCCTTATATCTCTAAAACGAGAGCTCGTGTTAAGACGACACATGCAGGTGTACAACTAGACATCATGACAGTCACACCTATACATTGGCAACATTCAGCGATCATTCGTTTTCGAGCAATGTGAAATGCAAAATCCATTTCGCAAATCGGGATTACTATACTTCCTTATACTTTGTATAAGGAAGTAAAAATTAAGAAGATAAAATCTGGATCAGAATTTGGAATTTTTATACAGCCTGCACATAACATAAATAAATAAAAAAATTAAAGAAAATATTTAGCCAATGAGTTGCACTTCGTACAGAAGTGAATGACATGTCTTCTCAAACGTTGATCAACATTTATAAAAGATTTTTTTTTTTTTTTTTTTTTTTTTTTTAATTGCTCACTGGATAAAATATTCTTAAAATTTAGAGATGTGACAAATAGGATCGTCTTTATGTTTTACAATGATGATTGGGTTATAACTTTGATTAGAATATTATTAAAAAAATCTATTTTATTCAATAACTGAAAAATGTCATAACATTTTAAATTTTGCATACAACTTTCAGAATTTTCGCGATATTAGACTGAGTTTAGTGTGCCTTAACCAGTATATTTGAACATCAAATTAACACGTTCATCCCCAGCGTGATTCGGCTGAGTTTCTCGCTGGGCCAAAATCCGACCGCCGGAGATAACGTGTGCCAGAGAGCTACAAATAGGAAAATAGAAATAAGAAAATTTCGAGAACTTCTCGTTACCGAATGGTTGTCCTATGAAAAGGCTATGTCCGACAATAATAGAAATAAAACAAGAAACGTGTCCCACCATTTAGAGATTCGTAAGAAATATCAAGGCAAGCGTATGTGAAGGATGTGCGTCCAGAAGAGTAGACAAAGAATGTTACCAGAAGAAGAGACAAACTGCCGAATGTCAAGGGAAAAAAAAAACACTACAACCTATTGTTCCAATTGTCCAAAATCGCCTGAAATGTGTTTAGAGTGTTTTAACGAAAACCATGCGATACAATATAATGTAATATGTTATCCTAAATATAAATTACTAAAAAGTATAGTATATGTGAATATTTTTAGTACTTTTATGTTTATATCCTATATTTAAAATTCAGTACTTATTCCATTAAAATCCTTTTAAAAATCCAACTAAATCCTATTAACTTCAACAAGAAGAGCGTCACCCATATTTGGGTGACGGGGCCCACACGGAAGCATACCCGTAGCCCAGATATGGGTGACACAGCGACGAACATGTTAAGGGGGGAAAAAAAAGCCACATGTGTACTCAGGGTATCGACAGCCGATATGTTTTCCCTGATTCTTCCACCAGTACATTTATATAGAAATTTTTTAATTATTTAGTCGCGAAAACTTACTACTAAAATTTCAAACAGAAAAATACAAGTGGAAGAATCAGGGAAAAAATTTCGTCTGCCAACACCCTGGTACTTAAAAAATCTTCTCAAACAAATTTTGATGTTTTATAAGGTAGTTAATATATTTGTATGCCAGTTGCAGCAGGGGGGGGGGGAAATATCGTTGCAAATTCTGCATATTATAAATAAATAAATAAATAAATATATATATATACATACATATATATATATATATATATATATATATATATGACGGATTTTCTTGAAGTTTTTATAAAACTATGTATATATTTTTTTTTTAATTTGATATGATATTCTGACAAAAATACATCAAAAAATTATGCACTTGCCTATCAGCATTTGTTACTGTTATTATTATTATTTTTTTAAATCTTTTAATGATACAGGATGATCCCATACACTATTATTATTTTTTTATTCAATATGTTGTTCGTCCCCTATTTATTGCCTAAATCTCATTTTTAACCGAAAATGAGGAGGACGATCCTAGTTCTTTCAGGGATGGAGCACGGGCGCAGAATTCATACCGGAATCTGTCTAAGAAATTTCTCTGCCTATAATATTGTTGATTTAAGAGGTAGAAAAATTTCTTACATTGGTAGTGGTATGAATTCTGCGCCCGTGTTCCATTCCTGTTCTTTTCATCTCCATACTTATTTTAAAATAATTTATCAAATAAGAAATTTGTTAAAAAAAAAAAAAAAAATGCTAATTTGTAAATTTTGCTAAATTTTTAAGTAAGAGTGTATAATAAAGCGATTCAATTTGTTAAATACACTAAGTCAATTATTTTATTAATATTTTGCTCAGAAATATTTCTCATCAAGAAGTTATGTAATGATAAATATGAAGATTCAGATTATGATCTGATTTGGTGGAGGTTCTTTTAGTTTTTTTTTTTTTTTTTTTTTTTTTTTTCTTTTTTATGTTAAGGTATTTTTAGTTTAAAAGAAAATTGTTTTTAAGGAAACTTTCTTTTCATTCTTTCTTTTATCTAGATAATGATCTCTGTTTTCCTGAATTCATCGAATCCGCTTTTGTAACTCTACCTGAGATAAATAATTACTTATTTAAAATTATTTTATATGACTTTTCACTTTATTTGATCATAGAAAACGGCTAAAAAAACTTATAAAAACTTTTTATTAAAAAAAAAACCCTCTGGTTTCTAAAAATTGAAATTGTTGACAGCTATGCAAAAATAAAAATACAAAAACACTTTTAATGTACCTACTCAACGTGAAGAAAAAAAAAAAAAAAAGCAACGATAAATAGTGTTGAGCATCTTAACAAAATGTTGTTAGTTCTTTTTTGTTCCTAACTCATCTTTTATCCTCTATTTTTGTTATTGAATCATCTATTTTCACAAACAAACACAGGAAAAATATCATTCAACACATAGCTATTAGAATACATGCTATCTACAGTTGACATTTTCTATTATCTTTAATATCATTTTCCACATTTTTAAAACTTTTTTTGATTTCATTTCCCAAGTAATAAATTTTATATGTGTTTACATTTCAGACTTAGATGCAGGGCTGCCACAGGTGACTTTTTTTTTTTTTTTTTTTTTTTATTATTATTATTATTATTATTATTTTCGTTCAACTATTTCCATAACATAAAAGTTATAATGATTTTATGCACGCAAAGTACAGATTTACCTGTGTAAATATACTATAAATTTTATATTTTGGGAATCGTGGTACGAAAAGAATGTAAGAAAAAAGTGTCGCCTGTAGTAACCCTATAGATGAGCATAAATGCCAGCATTTTAATTTATTCCGGAGTGTTTTTAGCCCCACTTTTATTCCATACCACATTTTTTTTTTTCTTTAAGTAGAATTTTTTTATTATTATTTTTTTTTTTTATCGAAATTCTATATTGGAGAAAATTTTTCTATAAATAAAGTGGTGCGAAATAGAGGCGGGGCTAAGAATACTCCGGAATAAATTAAAATGTTGGCAACTATGGATGAGTCTTCTAGTTGAAAAGTTGGATTAGTCTTGTACAAAATTGAAATATTGATATTTTAAAAATGTAAATGAAATTTTACCTTCGGTGTGTATTATTAGATTTCAGAGTAAATATTTTCATTTTTATTATATAGTTGTGATTGCTTGCTCATCGCCCGCTGTATCCCAAGTAATGTCACCATTAGTTGTCGCTCTAAGCAAACGACAAAGTCTACGCCTACTTGCTGTCTTAGGAGGAATAGCTACAGCTTTGGGAACACTTTTCACATCATTTTCTACTCAACTGCATCAGTTATATCTGAGTTCTGGCCTCGTAGGTGGATTTGGAGAATGTCTAGTCCGTGACACTGCAGCAGCAATTTTTGGGCAGTATTTCAAAAGAAAGCGTCATCAGGTAGAAATGATATTTTTGGCCGGTTATGGATTTGGCATTGCTACAATACCACTTGTATTCAATTATTGTATAAGGTAGGTTTCATAGTTTTATTTCTCTCTCTCTCTCTCTCTCTTTCGTGATTAATTTTTGAAGATAAAATTGTACTATAAAAAGCAAAAATTTTTAAGGTAAAACTTTACTATAAAAAGCAAATTCAAAATAACAGAGGTAGGTACAATTTTTTTTTTTTTTTAAATCAAGTAAGCTTAGTATTATACAATCAAAGATAATTACTGCAAAGATTACCAAATTTTTCTAGTAATAAAACGTAGTATTAAAAAAGATGACTATGCCGACCACTGAAAATAATTATCAAATGTTGCTGTGGATGTTACAACTCACTTATATTATGTTCCAATAAAAATTATCATGTAATTAAAGAAATTTCGTAGCCAGGGTTAGTTTAAAGTGTTCAAAATTATAAGAGGAATTTTTTTATTTTAAAAATTGAATGAACTATTATTTAAAAAAGGTTTGTGCTTTTGGAAATTTTAATATTGTTCCAATGGCAGCATAGGAGATATTGCAAACACGATACAGAGCTGTCAACATCCTGATTAATAATCCAGAGAATTTTTAGTACCTGTCTTTTTTAGAGTATTTTTCTTCTTATTTTATCGTAAATACATTTAAAGAGAATTATTATAAAAATTAAGGGATGGGGAAAAAGAAATGCGTACTAACAGTACTCCGGATTAGGTTGGCAGCTATGACTATATAACAATACAGGATTTTTAACTCCGCAAACTTTTAACTGTAGAACTTGTACCAGAAAAGTTAAAATTAAAGTAAGTGTGGAAGCAGTCTTGGTAAATATGTTATAATATCATGTCATATTAAATCCTTTTTCGGTTCATTTAGTTAAAAAATATTTCTACTTTTACAGTACATGGTGTAAAACTTGTGTTTTCTGGGCTACTTTAACCCAAGCTTACATTGTGCCAAAGTAGCTTCCCAGATAGCTACAAACTTGTCCGGGACCTGCAAATATTATTGTACATATACGTGCTACTACGATTTTTTTTTTTTTTGATGAAAACCCAGATGATGATGAAGACATAGTGACAATGCACAATTATTAACAATCCAAACAAAAATTAATTTAAAAAAGCGATTATGTGATTGTTTATTGTGGAGCTAACCCCTACTTTCACTTTGGGTTAATAGTGCGAATGACAACTGAAGAATAGCCAGATCTAACAGTTGATTGTATGACTAAGGCCACATACACATGGACATGACCCAATAAAAAAGACATAATGATGTACAAGTTGGCTGACGTCAAATAAAATTTAAACCTCTCAATTTGCTTAATAACAAGGGATGTTTTTCTGTTATAGACATTCTACAGTATAACATATATTACATATACGACATTTAATTTAGTGTAACTTATTCAGCAAATGAAAATTTTCGACAAATTAATTTTTTTTTAAATTCTGTTTGTATGCATCCATTTATCATGAAATTACAGAGCTGTTATAGGCGATTTTTTTTAACCACTATTTTGATAAAATAAAATTTATAATCCATTTTCTCAGATAAATGCTTATTTTGCCTGTAGATATTTATTGCAAATTTTATGCTATAGAAATGCTGGTACAAAAAGAAAAAAATTTTGCTTGTGGCAGCAGGGCTGCCACGCTGGGGATTTTTTTATTTAACATCCACACTAAATTTTAATTGCAAAGGTTGCCAAATCCCTTCGAAGATTAATCGTCTATTATGTACATCAAACATCATGTCTCGAAATTATTGGTGAGAGTTGAATTTAAAAAAATCCACAATCTGACAACACTGTGTGGCAGCCCTGAAATTATAACATTTTTTTTAATTACTTCAGCTTTATTTTAATCATTTCATTCAAAAAACTCTATATGTGAGGCTATGTTCACCCACTCAAGAAAGCACAGTGAAATTTCAGTGGGAAAAAAAGTACCTGGCTCAAAATAGTCTGAAGCAGGGGTTACTTTGACCCAGCTTTTTAAAACTCTCTCCTTTATTTAATGGCTAATAACCCTTTCCGATCCAGGTCGTACGATCGTGCGGATAAGACATCCACGACATCCACTTACATTTTTGCATCTGGAACAGTCGTATGTAATAAAATCAATAAATGAACGATCGAGCTAATTAGCAGAAAGTGTAAAGTATAATTTTCAATCAACAAATGTCGGTTATAGTCCATATTTTTCTTTCAGTTTGAAAACACAGAAGAATGTGATGTTTTAAGGTAAAAATGTTTCGGATCGGAGAGGGCTAAAATTTTAAATAAATGTATTACTCAATTATTAAAAACACACACTTGTGATAAATAATAATCAGGAAAATTAATCACTAATATTTCCCATTTTACCTTAAACTTCATGAAAAAAAAAAAAAAGCTAAATTAACCCCGGCCTACGGTATAAAAAAAAAAAAAAAAAAAAAAAAAAAAAACGTATAAGTCGTGTATCTATTTTTTGTAAATGAAAAATGAGGACTCATATTTTTCACAGAAGTTCCGTCACCGAAGATCATTATATTTACAAAATTATACTCTCCCATGAACGTCTGCTCCAAAGTCGAATAATACAGATTTTGTTTTGATGGGCATCGCAAACCCAATCCTCTTCAGGACCTTTTGTAAAGTAAAAATATCCGTAGGATGAATAAACTAATCTCCATTCAGTGTTTCCAAAATTTCCAATTTATTCCGTAGCGTTATTAGTATGGGAGCGTGGGGCTGGTAGTACCAGATTTTAGAAAATTAAATGTGCTTTGAAAAGTATTTACGTTTTCCTGTTTATAATTGCTGTTTTCCATAGCATACATATTAATCTATCATATTCATTAAAAAACTGTCGTTAATTTTGCTAATTTTAACTCAAAAAATATTTTTTCAAAATATCCCGGGGCAAATATATATTTTTTCCAAACTGTAACACACGTGGGGCAAATTATAACAGATACGAAGGGAACACTAACAATAAAAACGACTTTTTTTATCAACCATTTATTAATTTAATGAAAAGGTAATTAATAACTAATATTAAATTATAACCATCTTGGAATAGTAACAATGAATTATATCAAATGGATTATAGTAAAATAAAGAGAAAATTGAATATAAAATCAACATAAAAGTCAATCTTAGTCAGAGTTGAAATTATTCAAATAAATGATATTTTGTTCACTCTCATACATTTAATGTGTGCTCACATTTTGCAAAGCAGAGCTGCCAACCTAATCCGGCAAATTGTTTGTACCGCCCCTTTTTCTACACCAATATATTTTTAGAGTATTTGTTTTCTTAATTCATCGTAAATATATTTGAAGAGAATTACTCTAAAAATTAAGTGGTGCGGAAAAAGGGGCGTTACTAACAATTTGCCGGATTAGGTTGGCAGCTCTTGGTTAAGCATTATACCCATTCTTCTGCCTCAGAGAGGGTTTCGCAGAGCTCGAATTCTCCACCCTTTTGAAATTTCTGCTTTTTTTCCTACCACTATTTTTATGCAATATTTTCTAATTCGTGATTATAATTCGTGATTAAATAATCACGGCACTAAAATATAAAATCTAAGAAAATATTTCTGCATATAGTAGTGGCAGAGAAACCAAATGTTTTTTATTTCTGAAAGTTTCCTGAAAATGAGCGGAGACTTCGAGCTCTGGCTGTAGGCATCTCCACAAGCCCCTCCTCTAACATGTTACAACTTGCCCCATCGTATATGATTTTGGACACTTTGTTTATTTATAAAAATATATAACGATTTATACAAAAATTTAAACATGTGATATTTTATCCCTAACCCATAAAAGCCTATTTTCTAGAATATATTTACTTTCATATCTCTATCTGCAACTAAATAATATAACTTATACTGTTATTTAGTTTCCAAATAAAAATATTTCGATCTTTTAGATACTACTAAAAAGAAAAATTTATTATTTTTAATTTCTCTTCAACAAGTGCTATATGTATTAAAAACAAAGAAAAACTGAAACTACAAAATATTCATAGCTGCCACTATTTCAAATTTATTCTGTAATATTGTTAGTAGAGGAGCTAAGAGCTAGTTGTAACAGGAGTAAGAAGTAACACGCGATTTACGAAATATTTTATAACATTTTTTGTTAGATATTTCGATAAACATATCTCTTATGACGCGCTTTATTATGCTTAAGAGCCATTTTTTTTTTTTTTTTTTTTTTTTTTTTTTTTTTTAAAGCTGGACAAAGTCTTTGGAGATGTGATAGTTTACATATTCAATTTTCCCAAAACTTTCAGGATACGTTAAGTAGTACTGGAATAAGAAAAAGTGAAATTTAATTTTTTCTGAATTTCATTTGTTTGACCTAGAGAGGGGGTCAAAGTTTGAGGCTGTAAATAAATGGTCCCATTTTAATATCATTTTACTCCTAAAGCCATGAGTGACCCATGTCATTTTTTTAAAATACGGATACTACTTTATACTAAGTACATTTTAGCATAAACAGTTTGGTGGGTCACTCATGGCTTTAAAGGCCAAGGTCATTCGAAAATGCAGTTTTCGTTGCTTTTTCCATGTTTTCAGTCTGAATATCTGCTAAGGCCATGAGTGTCCCATAGAAATAATTATGGGGTTAATTACACACCTTAGTATAGAACTTTAAAATATTGAAAATAGCATGGGTTACTCTTGGCTTTAGTAGTTAAACGGTCTCAAAGTTGAAAATTTTCAAAAAAAAAAAAAAGGTTAAATTTGATAGTAAATTACTCTATAAGCCATCTATGAGACACAGTTTTAATTATACCCTAGATGGTCTAGTTTTAGACCCAGGTTACAAACCTATGGGGCTTGCAAGATATTTTTAGATACAGTCTATTTTATATCGCCAATGTGTACCTGTTCTATGTAGCACAAAAGCTTGAGACCCAATTTTGCAATACATTATTGCTTGTTTAAAGTTCCCATTTTACATTACAGAGGCCAGCATCAAAATAATTAAAAAATTAAAAAACCACATAGGGAAGACCGGGGCAAGTTGAAATATGGGATAAGTTAAAACATGGAAATAAAAAATACAATTTTTAAGTTCTTATTTACTGCCAATAAAGGGAAGTACAAATACACAAAACCTACTTTACAATGTAGAAAAAAAAAGTGTATGTAAACATCTGTCTATTTTATGAGGATAAAACTGTTTTAGAGTACTGTTTCTTTACTGCGAGTAAAAATTCAAATTTTTAAATGATGTCGCATTTTATGTAACATAAATTAATGAATGTTTCTGATTGATTCAGCGTGTATAGTGTATAGTTGCAGCTTGCTAATCATATGATTTGAAACGCCCAAGAGCTACAAGAGTACTGGTAGCATCTCGTGAAGTGTAAATTGTGCGCAGGGGGAAACTGAAAGAAATATAAGGGGGTTACTTGACACACCTGTTTCAATTAGCCCTGTGCACCAAAGAAATCCAAAGGCACTATAAAATTAATAATAATAATAATAAATTTTAATCACATTAAAAACTGAGACAGGCAATATACACGAAATATATACAATTTAAAACATTAAAAACACAAAACATAAATGTAAACGTTTCGAGCCTTTTACAGGCTCCTCATCACTAAAAAACATCAAATGTAAATGCTGAGAAGAACAACACTTTCATTAAGTGAGTACAACGTATTCATCGGGAACTGTGCATGCCTCATTAAGTGGTGAAAAATGTTGATTTGTGTATCAGCCCTCCAGGAAAATTCTTGAATGATAATTTAAACAGTTAGATATGATTATTTTAGTATTGTTAAAATCAGGTAAATGGTCAGTTTCTGTGGCATGCTGTACAATTTTCGAACGTATATCACGGTTTTTGAAATTTCTTTTATGTTCCAGAATTCGAGAATGAAGAGAATGGCCAGTTTCACCAATATAAACCGAAGTACAAGATTTACAAGGGCTATACTACAAGGGATCTTGTAGTTCGGTTTATAAAATTGACAGATGTTTACATACACACTTTTTTACATTGTAAAGTAGGTTTTGTGTATCTGTACTTCCCTTTATTGGCAATAAATAAGAACTTAAAAATTGTATTTTTTTATTTCCATGTTTCACTAAATAATTAAAAACCACGTGCGAAATAACTATTTAAAAGAGTAAAATCCGCTGTAAAAGGCACATTAAAAATATTTAAAAGAATTTTAAAAGGTCAAAAAACAGTTAGACAACATGTTTCGTGCTTATTTACTAGCACATCATCAGGTCTCGTTAGTTAATGAATTGAGAATACACATATTGAGAATACAGTTTTAACAAATAGCATACTTAAACCCTCCTTCTATAAGAGATATGTAGACGACATCTACATAATTTGGGAATATACACATAATAGCCTTCTAACCCTAGTAAACAATATGAACAACATTTTTGATTCTGTAAATCTCACAATCGAGAAAGAAAAAGATAGAGCCATACCGTTCCTCGAAGTATTGATACATAGAAATCATGATAATAGTACTATCTGGACTGAAGTTTATCACAAACCAACATCCCCCCTCAACATAGCACCTGTTAACTCTTACACATCTAAACAACTACTTTTCAACGCCATTACACCATTAATTAATAGAGCCTTCACACATTGCACCTATAAATCCTCCTCAGATAAAGAATTAAACTTAATTAAAAAGACTATGCTTAATCAAGGTTACAATATCACAATATTTAATAAGTTGAAACGCAGAATAATAAACCGGCTTAACAATACGAATCTAAAAACTCGAAACGAAACTAGTAGATTTATTGGCGCAATCTCATTTAATAAAGGTTTCCATCCCGTAATACGACAATTTAAAAATATTGGATATAATATTGCATTTAAAACCTCAACATTGAAAAATCTGATAATATCCGATTGTGACAAAAAAACAAAAGTTGGCGGCGTATATGCAATCCCCATCTCAATCAATAATATAACATCTTATTATATTGGCAAAACAAAGCGCAATTTGAGTAAAAGGATTAAAGAACATAAACATTCCATTAAATCATTGTACGGAAACACGGCATTAAAGCAACTTTTACTCGACAATAAAGAAGCCCAGCCAAAGTGGGAGGAAAGTAAAATTCTAGCAACCCCCCACACCGAATACACATTAGACATATACGAAAAGATCATGATTTGGAAATTTGGCGATAAATGCATCAACGAGAATCAGAGTAAAGACTTAGCAACCCTATGGCAGCCTTTCTTAGAACAACAAGATAAAGCTCGGTGGCTTTCATTAACTAACGAGACCTGATGATGTGCTAGTAAATAAGCACGAAACATGTTGTCTAACTGTTTTTTGACCTTTTAAAATTCTTTTAAATATTTTTAACGTGCCTTTTACAGCGGATTTTACTCTTTTAAATAGTTATTTCCATGTTTCAACTTACCCCGTACTTCAACTTGCCCCGGTCTCCTCTATGTGATTTTTTTAATTTTATATTTATTTTGATGCTGTCCTATATAATGTAAAATGGGAAGTTTTAAACAAGTATTAGTGTATTACAAAATTGGGTCTCAAGCGTTTTCTACTACATAGAACAGGTACACATTGGCGATATAAAATAGACTGTATCTAAAAATATCTTGCAAGCCCCATAGGTTTGTAACCTGGGTCTAAAACTAGACTATCTAGGGTATAATTAAAACTGCGTCTCATAGTTATTGACTCGTGGCTTATAGAGTAATTTACCATCAAATTTGACCTTTTTTTTCTGAAAATTTTCAACTTTGAGACCGTTTAACTCTATACTAAGGTGTGTAATTAACCCCATAATTATTTCTATGGGACACTCATGGCCTTAACAGATATTCAGACTGAAAACATGGAAAAAATCAACGAAAACTGCATTTTCGAATGACCTTGGCTTTTAAAGCCATGAGTGACCCACCAAACTGTTTATGCTAAAATGTACTCAGTATCAAGTAGTATCCGTATTTAAAAAAAATGACATGGGTCACTCATGGCTTTAGGAGTAAAATGGTATTAAAATGGCACCATTTATTTACGGCCTCAAACTTTGACCCCCCCTCTCTAGGTCAAACAAATGAAATTCAGAAAAAATTAAATTTCACTTTTTCTTATCCGAGTACTACTGAAATATCCTGAAAGTTTCGGGAAAATTGAAGGTGTCAACTATCAAAAGTGTACAACTTTAAAAAAAAAAAAAAAAAATGACTCTTAAGCACACAAAGTTCCTCAAAAATGGTTAATGAGAACATGAGAGGTTCTGTACTTGTCCTTCATTTTAGCTAGTTAGTGGGGAAAAAAAGTATTTCGTAAATTTTGATTAAAGTTATGTTAATATATATTTTAAAGAAATGTAATGTTTATAGCTATTTATTTAATCTGTATGTTGAGTTATACAATGCGTGTTTAATTTTTTGAACAAATCATACCACTATCAATGTAAGAAAATTTTCTACCTCTTAAATCGACGATATTATTGGTAGAGAAATTTCTTAAACACATTCCGGTATGAATTCTGCGCCCGTGTTCCATCCCTGTTATGAATTATTTCACATTTATTAATTTTCTCGTAAGTTTTTCTTTAGTTACTTTGTTACATATTTTCAACTTTTATATGACTGAAAATTATATTATAATTTCATATATATATATATATATATATATATATATATATATATATATATATTATAGTGTCTTGATTACTTAATCACGAATTAGAGAACACTGCATAAAAGTAGTAAAAATTTCTCATCAGTGAGAGAATGTTCGAAAAAAAAGGCGGAGAATTTGAGCTCTGCTACAGCCTCTCTGAGGCAGAAGAATTGGTATAATGCTTGATTTGCAAAATGTGGGCACACGTTGAATGTATGAGAGGGAATAAAATATCATTTGTTTGAGTTAATTTCAGCTCTGACTAAGAATGACTTCTATGCTGATTACATATTTAATTTTCTCTTTATTTCACTATAATCCATTTGATATAATTTAATGTTAATATACCAGTAAGGTGTAATTTAATATTAGTTATTAATTGCATTTTTTATTAAATTAATAAATGATTGATAGCATAAAACGTTTTGAAATATTGTTGTTTTTATTGTTTGTATTCCCTTCGTATCTGTTACCATTTGCCTCACGTGTGTAATAATTTGCCCCAGATCCAGTGTTGCCAGATTTGGGGACTTTTTTATTCAACCCCCGCCGCTAAAATTTAATTGTAACGGTTGCCTAAGCACTTCGAAAGATAAACGTCTATTATGTATAGCAAATATCACTTCTCAAAATTATTGGTGAGAATTGAAAAAAAAAAGTCCCCAAATCTGGCAACACTGCCCAGATCCGAGGCAAATTGTAACAGGAATTGTAACAAAAAAATTGAAAATGTATTTTTTGTATGAAAATTAGTAAAATTAACGACTGTTTCTTTTATGAATAATTTAGTGGAATATGTATTCTAAGCGAAGCAGCATTTACAAACGAGAAAACCAAAATACATTAAAAAAGATATTTAGTTTTCTAAAAACTTTTACAACTAGCCCTTTGCTCCCCTAACCGCCTTTTTTTTTTTTTTTTTTTTTTTTTACACGTCTCCTTTTTGGTAGAGTAATTATCTTCTTATTTACTCGTAATTACATACAGGAGAAAAGTACTCTACAAAGAAAATGGTATGAAGAAATACACTGTTTCTAACACTAGTACGCAATAAATTAGAAATGTTGGCATCTCTGAATACTAATTCAAGCCTAATTTACTCTGAATACTAATTTGCTCTCATTTTAATGTACTCACACCACTAGCGTCAATCAGACATTTTTATTTAGTATGTTAATGCTGATATGTAAATGCACATGTGTAAACATTATGCAAGAAAATATTTATATAATTGATTGATGACAATGTAGTAATGAAATGCATTAAGTTTAATGCATTAAGGACGCTGCGAGATCTGCTACTTAATTACCAGGGGGATTTTTGGAAAGGTGATAACTGAAAATAAAAGTGCATTTATTGTACATCTCTCGATAAACTAAATATTCCAGAAAGAAACACCAATAAGAAAATACGTTAATACATCCATGAACTGTCACGAGTTAACTTGTTTCATTAGACAAACAATCTCGACTATTAGGTTTTCATACTTGGCAACATAGTAATTAATATTCAGTGGTATTGTTAGCCCCGCCTTCTTTTTCACACCAGTATCTTTCTAGAGTGTCTTTCTTCTTATATAACCCCTTAACGCGCGCTGTCCTCGCTTCGAGGATGCAAAATTTAAGATCCAGCTGCAAAAATTCATCCCGGAAATTTGTCATTAAAAATTCACGTCTATAACATATCAGAAAAGGCCGTTTTTTAAAACCATAAAATTTAAAATTTCTTTTAATTTAATTTAGTTCATGAATTCCGGTGGCAGTATAATTTAAATGTTTTAAATTGTCTTGCGCCGCAAAGGGTTAATCGTTATTGCATTTGAAGAATATTACTCTAAAAATTTACTGGCGTGAAAAAAAGGGCGGGACTAACAACACTACGGAATATTAATTAGGATGTTGGCAAGTATGGGCTTTCCACTAAAAAAATACATTGCTTTAAAAAAGGTTTTGCGCATTTGTGTTTTAATTCTCTGAGTGCTATCGGTGTATATTTCAGTAGCAATTATCGCATCGATTACGGTGGATGAAATTTAAGTGATTTAAATACGGATACGAAAATTCCTTTTGTTAAATAATGTAATATTTTTATGAAGCGGCATAAGGTAGAGCTTACAGATAAAATAGAAAAATGTGCAAACATAAAAATGGATTTTTTTTTTTTCCTGTAAAGTTTAAAATTTTGTGCTAGGTTAATGAAATTTTGTCATTGTAGTAACTGCACTGTAAAATTATAAAATATTTTATTATGAGTTTATAATACAGCTGATGTAAACTTTATCTCATTGTATGATGTTAAAAATAAAATCCTAGGTTTCACCAGAAATATGGTATTAATTTAGCTGTAATCAATATTTTTTGAAGTTTGGTGCATTCTGCTTTACCATTTTAATAGTACCATTTTAGTAGTACGTATCACTAAAATGGTATTAAACTACAACTCAGCATCAAATATTGGTAGCAGCTAAATGTGCGCAACTGACAGAGTTGGTAAATTTTATAATTTATTCCGAAGCAGTTTCAATCCTGCCTTTATTTCACGCCACTTTATTTGTAAAATAATTTTCTCCAATATAAAATTAAGACAAAGTAAGAAAAAAAAAATCATACTTAACCATACTTGCCAATATCCTAATTAATATTCCGTAGTCTTGTTAGTCCCGCCCTTTTTCTCAAACCAATAAATTTTTAGAGTAATATTCTCCAAATGCAATTACGATTAAATAAGAGGAAAAGTACTCTAAAAAGATACAGGTGTGAAAAGAAGGCGGAGCTAACAATACTACGGAATATTAATTAGTATGTTGGCAAGTATGTACTTAAAACTTTCGCGACCGCTGACGAAAATTCACGTCATTTCGAAAATCTGTAACTCCACCAGTGGGCGTTTCTTTCGCAATTTCTATATTATTTATTTCTTAAGTATATAACCAATATTCACATTTTTACAATGAAATATATTATGGATACAAATACTTTGATTAGAAAGAATGTAATTATATTGTATATCCATTTGTAATATAAACATAAATACAGAAAATTTTGTTCTGAAATATTGTAACTTGAGAGAATAACGCTCACAGGTGAACCTTACTGTCAAAATGTCAAAATCATGCGGTCGCGAAAGTGTTAAATAAATGTGATATTAAAAAAAGGCGGAGCTAACAATGCTTCGGAATAAATTATAAAAGTTAGAAAATCTGAAATGCAAATCAGATTTTTTGGGAAATGCTAAAGTGTTTTTTTTTAACAGTGCATAATATTTTAGTATTACGTGTGCTATAAATAATGTAACATTGGACATTTCATAGATGATTTTCCTTTCTTCTGATTTGTTAGTCCTTATTAGTCCCTTTTCATGAGCTTCGGTCATTTAAGAAAATACATTCTTCACACTTTCGCGACCGCATGCTTTTGTCTTTTTGACAGTAAGATCCGCCTGTGAGCGTTATTCTCCCGAGTTAAAATATTTCAGAACAAAATTTTCTGTATTCACATTTATACTAGAAATCGACATACATTATAATTATACTCTTTCTAATCAGAGAATTTGTATCCATAGTATATTGATTATAGAAATATGAATATTGGGTATATTTTTAAGAAATAAATAACATACAAATTGCAAAAGAAACGCCCACTGGTGGAGTTACAGCTTTTCAAATGACGTGAATCTACGTCAGCGGTCGCGAAAGTGTTAAATATAAGTAAGATTTATCTGTCACAGTTACTAGATCATAATTCGTATGGTCCATGAATTTCTTTGATTTTCTGCACCACTAATATTATATAGCAATTTTTGTTACGTTAAAAGCCTAAAAACTTTAAACGAAATATATTGTATAAAAATACTCGTGGAAGAAGCCTCCGTAAGAACCATGTAGATTTAAACCAGGCATGTAATAATTTAGTTTATTCCTGAGCACTGCCAGTATCCGCCTGTTTTTCACACCACTTTATTTGTAGTGAAATTTTCTCCAATTTTAACTAAGATTAAATAAGAAGAAACATACCCTGTAAGAACAATGGTCTGAAATTGAATGAAGTTGCTATACCTGCCAACATTCTAATTAATATTCCGTAGCACTGTTAGTACCTGCCCCTTTTAACACCCCTTTATTTTTAGAGTAATTCTCTCCAAATGTAATTACAATTCAATAAGAAGAAAAATACTGTAAAGAAATATTGGTATCATAAAAAGGGCGGTACTAACAATACTTCAGAATATGAATTAGAATGTTGGCAGGTACGCATAATATTGTTTATAGATAAATGCACGATTTTTAAATATTGTAAACTTGTGAGTTTTCAAAAACATCTTTAAATGATACTTCTCGAAAAATAAATGATCCAATTTAATAACTTATAAATGACTTATTTGTTCTTTCAGAACAATTGGATGGACTCGTGGATTTCAAATAATAGCTGGAATGCAGTCTGTAACCTGTTTTATAGCTGTCCTTTATAGACCAGCTTCACTGTATCATCCACAAAGAAGAGCCATTCTACACATCAAGAGTCTTCAAAAGCGATCAAAGACAAAAGATAAAACATCCGTACTGAAAGAAAAGAAGCAATTTTTTGATTTTTCCGTTTTAAAATCTAAAACGGTACAAATTCTTATAATAGGGACTTCAATTACTTCTTTTGGAATTACAGTTCCTTTTACATTAATGGTAAGTATAAACATTTATTCTTCATTTCGTTGTCTTTTGTTAGAACGAAAAAAATGGTTGACAATATAAATTATAAACTCTTACTCTAGCATATTTAAAAGTTTTAGTGTCTTACTAAAAAGAAACACTGTCACACACCGATTCAAACTATTTGTATTCCTGTACTAGCCGCATAGATTTTTTACTATACTATGTACGTTATTTATTATATTGTATAGTACCTTTATTTAAGTTGTACCACCCATTATAAAATTTAAACGGCTCATATCAATAAAAAAAATATTCCCGTCAACCGTCGATTTTAGTCAACTTCATTTGAACTGAACAAACTAGCGGTATATGGAATATTTTCGCGCGACTCAAATTTTTCCCATGAAAGGGTATTTTAAATTTCCATTTATTAGAAATTGCATAAAACTCTGAAAACAATAACACCAAAATTTCGAAAATCCTTTCATACCATCAGAAGTTATGAAGCTACAATATGTTCATAATCGTAAAAGTTAAATTTTAGAAATAGTTATAAAAGGTAGACCAGCCTATTCCAATAATGAAGTGACATTTAAAGTGTCGCGAAAGTTCATAGCACTTCTTCAATGTTTTGCATGGAGAATACATTAGTTATAGTAGTATTCTCACCACTCCGATCGCGGCTTTTTTTAAGGGAAGAATAGGATAATTCATGAGGTTATGTTTGACACGAAGAAGCTTTCTTTCCAGAAAAATGTGCTGTTTCTTATTAAACTAGCAGTATTCAATAGTTTTTGAAATAGCATTATAGTAATCGATGGAAAGGTTGCAGAAGTCCCATTAAATGGCCAGATAGATTACCAAACACCCCTAGACTTCTTTCTATGGGGCTTTCTCAAGAAAAAAGTGTACGAGACACCAACGGGAAATATTGTCAAGTTTTGCCAATGAACTGTAAACGTTTGTATAGAAAACAAATAATAACATTCAATAATGTTTGAAATAGCATTATAGTAATCGATGGAAAGGTTGCAGAAGTCCCATTAAATGGCCAGATGGATTACCAAACACCCCTAGACTTCTTTCTATGGAGTTTTCTCAAGAAAAAAATGTACGAGACACCAACGGGAAATATTGTCAAGTTTTGCCAATGAACTGCAAACGTTTGTAAAGAAAACAAATAATAACATACCTGGAAATATTTATAATTTATTCCGGAGTATTGTTAGTGCCGCATTTTTTTCACCCCACTTCGATTTTAAAGAAATTTTCTTCAATGTACAATTACGATGAAAAAAGAAGAAAAATGTTTTTAAAATATACTGGTGTGAAAAAAAGGGCAGGTTTAACAGTACTTCGGAATAAATTATAAATATTACCAGGTGTGTAATAATAATCACTTCAGCCATCATTTTTGTCGTCTAGCAGACGCAAAAATAGATATAATTGCAGCATAGCTGTTAATGGAAAATATGTGAAACATATCATTTAGAAAATAAAATAAAATAATCAGTGGAAGTAATCAAAGAATAACAAGCGTGTCCATTATCCAGTTACACTGAATGTTAACCGTTTACAAATTAGGCTTCGTCCTGAGTTCTAAATTGTTAGATTGATACCAACTAATAACTCTTCCATGCAATGCATCAAAATCTTCGCATTTTCAAGAAGTATTGAAAACTTTCTTTGCATTTTTAATGACACTAGCTTCATTATCGTAATGGACTGGGGTCAGAGTTACCAATATTTTAATTTATTTCGAAGCATTTTTAACCCCGTCATATATAATACCACTTTTATTTAATGAGTTTTTTTTTTTTTTTTTAAATCATTTTATCGTAGTTATTTATTGGAGAAATTTTTCTATAAGTAAAGTGGTGAGAAATAAATGCGGTGTTAAAAGTGCTCCGGAATAAATTAAAATGCTGTTGGCATCTATGGCTGGGGTGTCTTCTATGACTGCAGGCTTCGCAGCGTTCCAAAGATTTTACCTTTATTTTATTGTACTGTCAGCAGTACCGTCAATAAGAAATTTTTCTTGAATTTTTTTTTTACTGTTTTACTGTTGAAATATTATGTTTTGGATTAAAATTGTGGTGACAAGATAAAATGAGAGTAAAATATTAGGAACGCTGCGAGGCCTGTGTCTGTTTTCACAATTTCAATTTTATGATTATGAATTTTTTGTTTCTTCATAACTTCTGAAAGAGCGGAAAGATTTTTTAAACATTAGTGTCGTTATATTCAAAATTTGAACTCTAATGATCTGAAACTTGATATATTTTCCTATTAAAAATTTTTGAGTGGCAGTGTGCAAAAATCTTCCTTGCTCTGTTCGCTTGCTCTTCCATGTATTTTTCAGCACAGATTTAGTTACAGCAATAAAGTGGGAGGAAAACAAATTCAGTAAAATATAATTAAAGTAAAATGAATTAGTTTTTGAAATAATACTAAAAGAGTGAAATAATCTCTATGGCATATATTTTAACTAATGTTAAAATATATGCCCTATACATTGATCTGAAACTTGATATATTTTCCTATTAAAATTTTTTGAATGACAGTGTGTAGAAATCGTCCTTACTCTGTTTGCTTGCTCTTCCACATATTTTTCAGTGCAGATTTTGTTAGTTACAGCAATAATGTGGGAGGAAAACAAATTCAGTAAATAAAATAAAGTAAAATGAATTAGTTTTTGAAATAATACTAAAAGAGTGAAATAACCTCTAACATTAGCAAATGTTAAAATATATGCCCTATACATTGATCTGAAACTTGATATATTTTCCTATTAAAAATATTTAAATGGCAGTGTGTAGAAATCTTCCTTGCTCTGTTTGCTTGCTCTTCCACATATTTTTCAGTGCAGATTTAGTTGCAGCAATAAAGTGGGAGGAAAACAAATTCAGTAAAAAATAATTATAATAGAATAAAGTAAAATGAATTAGTTTTTGAAATAATACTAAAAAAGTGAAATAATTTCTAACATTAGCAAATGTTAAAATATATGCCCTATACATTTTCCTGATGCATTTTATAAGAATCATAAGTCAAATAAAAAAGTTATATCCCCCCTCCTTTTTTTAAGCTTAAGAAAGGTTCGATAAAATTTTCTGTTTTTAATATTCAGAATTTTCAAAGAAATTTAACTCTACATTCAAGTAAAAAGAAAGTTAAGAAATAATATACTGCAATTGGATTGCAAATACATAAAATAGTTTATGAAATATGAGCATTGATATAAAATGTTCCTAACTGCGCATGTGCGAACGATAGAAATGTTTTTTATTTAACTTGATCGCCAAACGAAACATATAAGCCAACTCATACTAAACCCCTCTCAAATATCGTGAAAATTAAAAAAGATAGATATAGAAGGGTAAGAGGCTTTTTAGTTATTAAATAAAATTGATTTTTTTTTTATAAGAAAAATTTTCAATTTGCTGTTTTCATTAAAAGTGAATAGACAATTAAATAATAGGTAAAGAAATACTAGGTAGTAAAGTAAATAGACAAAGAACTATTACTTGTTTAAATATTATATACATATTTATAAATGAACAAATACGTCACTTACACTGTAATAAAGTTTATTTCACCCGTTAAAACAAACACACACATACACAAAATAATAATAATAATTGTAAGTAATTGATTTAATAATTAATAATAATTAAATTAATAAATTTTAAATAAATAATCATCAATTTTGCAGTTTAGTATAATTATACATTGATTTATAATGATAACAACGATTTATAAATGTCCACTTGATGATTAAATTATAATTTTAGTCATTCAGCATGAAAATTTTTCCATATAAGCTTCTGAATTTGCATGATATTTCACATAAGACTTTAACAGGAATGTTTGTTTGTTATAAAACTGTTTAGTTTTGTTAAAAGTTAGCTTTGTAATAAGGTTTGTTATAAAATTATGCAAATATATTTTTTTTCTGTCTATTAGTGACACAAGTTTATTTAAAATGTTTTTCACACAAATGCTCATATTGCATGAGATGTTTCTTATCTTTTTTTTTTTTTCAATTGCAATATATTATTTCTAAAGTGTTTTTTTTTTTTTTTTTTTTTTTTTTTTTTCCCTGAAAATTACGTTAAATTTCTTTGACGACTCTGCTTATTACAAATAAAAAATATGCTGAATATTTTGAAGTTTCTCAAAAAATGTATATAGCGTTTTAATTCGGCTTGCTATTCTTTCGCGAAACACTGCTGTCAGATATTTTCCGACTTTTCTATTCATAATCCACCCCTAAATTTCAAATGTAACGGCTGACTAATCACTTCGAAGATTAATCGTCTTTTATGTATAGCGAATATCACTTCTGAAAATTATTGGTGCTTATTGAATAAAAAATAGCAAAATCTGATAACACTGAATTAGAAAACTCTATAGGATCTGTACAAACATTTTCTGCAGTTACAGGTTATTTCAGTCTTTTAATGACTTAAGGCCTTTACTGTTTTCTACCTAATTTGTTTTCAGCCCCCTACCTTACCAATCTCCACTGAAAAATAGGAGGACATTCCTGTTCTTTACATCTTAAAAACTGGAGAATATTTTATCAAGTGGGGCAAACGATTATAGGATGTTTTCTAATTATTTATATTTATTTCTAAGCCATAATAGCGCACGTATCCATGGAACGATAAATATTTCCTTAACAAAACTGAGAAAAAAATCGTACAGGATAGGATTACAATGAAGAACTAAAAGTAACAATCAGGAAGTTTCATCGTCATCTGAAATTAAAACAGGTACAGCGGAATCCATAGACTCCTAGTGGAAAAACGCTCTTGTCCTAATTCTCTTGGCCACCATCCCTTTCGTGAATAATCAAAATTGTAATTCCACGTCTCTAGACCACCTCTAAGGGTGAATACCAGACCATCGGCAATCGCCTACTACGCAGCTCTCCTGAGACGTTAAAACCACTCAACCTCAACCTCAACCTTTATATATCAGTCACTGGGGGTACCACGTCGGTTTAATATGTGTAAACAAGAAACGACGAGCTAAATAACTTTATCACATGAAATGTTCCTCTTACATTATGTTATAAATCAAATTTTTAAACGGATAGTAGAGGATTGTATATATATCAGAACAAAAACCCTGAACAGGTTAAAAGCTTGTGACGCAGCATTTTATTTCGATATGAATTTGAAATATGGGTCTTAAAAGTAATGATATCAAATTTGAGTGACGCTTTGCTATTAATTGAAATATATTACATAGATTTTCTTATTTCATCATTTGTTTTGTTTTTTTCTTCTATTTACATCACAGTGTATACATAATATTTTCAACTTCAGCACGAAAAAATATATAGAATTTACTCCCTGACACTTTTTCATCTGCACCTCGTGAATTCAAAATATGAGTTTTAAAAGAAATGATATAATTTCTGTGACGCCTCAGTGTTACTTTAAAAGATTTATTTTTAGATTTCATTAAAATTACTTTTGTTTTGTTGAATAAAGTATATTTACACATTGAAATAATGCTTTTAATTTTCAAATATACTGTCAAATAATCACACTTTTACTGAATTTATATTATAAATTGAAATTATCTAGTTCAATAAATTGATTTGTCTATTGCGTCACGCTATCCAAAACTGAAAGTAAAAATTATGTAAATGTTTTCTTTGCATCACACAATCTCTTTGCACACATTTTCACTTAGTACTATGATACAAAGTAACATTTACAAAATTTTTACCCCTTCTCCCCAGTTATGTTTCAAAATAAGGTTTAAGCTAAAAATTTGTTTTAAAAAAGAAATAATGTGATTTTTTTTTAAATATGAGATGTAAATTTCTTTTTCATTCAAAAAACAAAGTCGGATTAGAAGGATTTGCAGATTATAAATCTGCGGATTTGAGGGAGTTGACTGTACTGTATATGACTATAAGGAAAATAAAGTTTTTGATGACATTTTGTAATACAGTAATTATTGAATATTAGTACTCTTAACCCTTTCGCTACCAGAGCCTAAGGAGAAAAACCGCCACCACTGCCCAGACGTCTTACTATTTAAATATGATAAAATTGTCATTTATTTTTGTGGGATGTATCTATAACTTTCTAACTAAAACCAATAACATCCTGTATCTATTTTATTGTTTTATAACATAACCCGTCTATGTGCGACACGATTTTATGCAAACAATTATCATAAACTAATAATGAACACCCGTGACATATTTGTGACGCCAGGCTCAGGTAAGAAAATCGGATCGTCACATATATGTGACGCTGGTAGCGAAAGGGTTAATTAACTGGATGTTTGTTAAGAGCTGTTTTATCATAAAGTATAAGCAAGTAATCCAAACTATTATTTATTACCAGTTAAAGAAATACAATCGTCTAGATTATAAAACTTTACACTGTTTAAATTGAATTTTTTTTTTTTTTTTTTTTTTAATGGACTTTGAGTATTTTGGAACGTGATCATCAGATACCAAAGATCACTTCAGTAAAAATCTCATAATTATTAATTAAATAGTATGAAATTAAATTTTTATAGGTATAATTAAAGTTACTTAAAGTTGTTTATAAGATAAATGAATCCACTGTATCTTACAAATCTGCAATTTATAGGATAAACTTTTAAGAAAAACAGTTTCTTCCATTTCTTCCACTTGGAAGAAACCTATTTCTTCCGGCTGGTTTTTTCCACCTTGGAAGAAACTCGCCAACCCTGGAACAAACAGTAGAAGAAAATTTTTAATTATCTGCTGGTCAACTGATTTTTAAAATAAGTCAAATACCATGTATTTCATCTTCAAGCAAAATGAGAATTACCATAAAATATCCATTTAAACTATTCATATATTTTCGGGTTCCAAAAGCAAAAATTTGGTTCAAATTAATTCAGTATTTCATAAATTATCATGATGGCAAATTTTTGGTTATATACAAACTAAGTAATAGCTATAAGTTTTTTTTTTTTTTTTTTTTTTTTTTTTTTTGAAATTTTTCATAATTTGGAAAATTTTTCTGCAAAAAGCATTTATGTATTTTTGTACTTGCTGGATTTTTTTATTTTAAGTATATATGTTGAAACTGACAAAGTAAGAATTTTTTTAATATGATATATATATATATTTATTTTTAAAAAAAAAGAGCATTTTGTAAATAAAAAAACTGACAAAATTGATTTTTTTAAATCTTGCCAAAAGTTAGGCGTAAAGTGATGATTGTGATTTTATGGATGTTACCGCTAAAGTGTTAGGATGAACTAAAAAGCACTTATGGATGTAACACAACATAAGCAAGCAAAGCTGCGTCACTTTCTACATAAGCAAGAAAAAACAGTTGTTTGCCAATGTAAAAAAATCTATGAGTCAAGGAATGTAAAATATAAATAAATAAAAATAAAATGTTAAAAAATTTCTGAAAACTTTAACAATGCAACACTGTAATCATTGTAGTGAGACGATAATTAAGAATATTTTTAATTAAATTTTATATGAAAATTATTAAATGTGAAAAATTTAATAAACAGGGATGAAACTACCAAACGAAACCTTCCAAAACCCCGAAGTTCCTAATCGGACAGTCGGTGCGATTAGTGTACAGGCTATTCAGACCATCTTTTCGAAGGAGAATAAGTTAGCACTGATAAGAGTAAAATTTAGAAATAATATAATGTGTCTCATCCCCGTGCATGAAAAGTTATCTTTTTACTTTTTTTTTTTTTTTTTTTGAGTGAGGGAGTGGGGTAGAGATTAATTATTTTCACAGAAATTTTGTACTCTAAATGATGCTAAAATTCTTCATAAAAGGGCAATAATAAACAGTTTGAAAATTGAATAATAAAAATAAAAAATGTAACATGAAAACAGATCTTAGTAAATTTGAGTATTTTTAATCTTTGAAAAAATCTTTGCAATATGTTTGTTTATGAATATGAATAAATGTATAACATAAGAATAAATCTGCATATTCAACTACATAGATGTCATTTGGTTTTTTATTTCTTTTCCTTCTTTAAAAAAAATAAATAAATAAAAATAAATAAAATTTAACCGTTCCAATATAATTCGATGCAAACCAAACTAGTACTGCACCTAGTAGCACTTTGACCGAGTAACCGAGTACTCGGCCTTTTACTACTCGGCCGAGTACCGAATAGTTGTAAGAAAGAATGAATAATTGATGTATATATGAAGAATTTTGCACATGTTAAAATTAAAAAAAGGCTTTTTGAACACAAAATTAAGTTAAATGGCAAACAGCATGTTTTCATGAAATGTTTCAGAACTTTTGTAGTGTATAGTATACACAATTAGGTTCATTGTTATATTTGATATGTCCAGCTTAGTGGATTATTAAAACCATAATAATTGATAATTTCATTCTTTATTATATAGTCTTTCTCAGATGCGAACCATTCTTAGATAATTCTTAGAGAATATAGAAGTTCCTATACACTCAGGCTTAATTTAAGATGCATGCATGAAAATTTACATATGAAATGAGAACATTAAAATAAATATTTTATCATTTCAAACATGATAGACTTCCTTAATCTTCAAATTCTAGAAGAGTAAAAAAAAGATAGGTGGTTTTGGGCCATAATTTGCAAAACAACAAATTTGATTATTAAAATATATTTTTAATAACATTTCAGTGTATTTACCTTTTTCATAATTATTATTTTTTAATTATTATCTTTTCTTACAGTTTTAAAAGTGTCTTACTTTTATTTGCACAAATACATAACTAATGTTTTATCTACTATTTTAGTATTATATAAGGGTTCTTTTTTCTAAAATATTTTATTTTTGTCTGTTTTACAGATACAATTTTATGTACTAAGTTTTTATTAAAAAAATTGCATATTACACACATACAAGATGGTTATACTTAAATACTTGTAACTAAAAGGGATAAGCTCATACCATGAATTGTCGCTATACCGAGTTTGGTGGCATACTCGCCCATTTTAACTGCGAAAACTGTTTGCAGCAAAAGTTTAATGACTTTATATTTATATTTTCATAATTTTTTAGTTTAGTTATTAATAAACAACTCTTATGAATGTTACATTTCTTTCAATAATATATAAAAATAATGAAATTCTTACAACTACTCGGTATTGGCCGAATACTTAGTCCAAATTCGCCCGAGTAACGAGTACTCGGCAAATTAGCCGAGTACCGAGTACTCGGTACAGCTCTAAACCAAACCCAATTTTCTATACAAATATATGTATGATTTTTCTGAAAATGACTTTTGTACTTATTTTGTAATGTTTTCTAACAACAATGTTGAAATAAACATGGATTGTAGATCAATCGCATTATACACTTTCAAAATGTTAAAAGTTTGAATTTGTAGTTGAAACCAGCAAAATCATTAGTACAGGGCGCGAAATTTCCTCTCGCCATTGGTGAGTGGAATTTTTACTGTGGCGAGTAAAAATTTGGTCTAGTTATAGATCGAATTCTTACATGATAAGGTGACAGAAAACATTCCTTTTATAGATTTAAATATGGCAAAATCTTGCCATCTTATAACCTCATGTTTAACCTCTCCTTTTTCTCTTCTTTGAGTGTCGAGTCTGTGTGCGCGTTGCCCGACAATCGTCCCAGCCTGAGAAAGGAAAAATGCATAAAAGTACACTCATAAAAGTTTTAATCTCTAGGCAGTTTCGTTTCTCCCACTGTGATTTCTTTAAGCAGAGTGAGAATAGACAAGTAGAGAGCCTCTTTGCTAGACGCCCACAATCCAAGAGGAAAAAAAATGCGAAAGTTTGCCTGGAACAACTATAGTATTTCCCCTCAGCTAGATTTGGCGATTTTTCGTTGGCGATTATGGCTAAATCATAAATCTAAAAATCATATAGTATATAGCATAAATGATAAAATCGTAAACTAAATTATAAATCATAAATCATAAAATCATAAATCCAAAATAAATAGCATCCAGGCTGCCATATTATATCGCAAACAATCCAGAACGACAACGTTATCGTTCAAATCGGCGCCAAAGAAAAATCGCCAAATTCAGCTGAGGGGAAATACTATAGTTGTACCGTTTGCCTATGCGATATTGGCGCATGAAAATGATCCCGAGCCCTTTTAAAGATACTGCCTATGTTTATTTTGTTGAATAATGATCAAAAAACAGTTAACATTTTCCAGTTTTTGCTGAAACACCAAGAATTTATGCTTGTTATTATTTGTAAGCAACAATTTTATCGAACATGTAATTCCGAAATGGCTATTTCAAATGACAACAATGAACAAGTTATACACATCGACATTCCGTCTGATCATAAAAATAAAATGGACGAAAAAGACATTTCTGATGTAAAAAGTTAAATATATAAATAGGTAAATAAGGAAGCTTAATCTTGCATAATAAGATTTTCACAGGGTGTTGATTGAAAAAGTTTTTTTTTTTTTCCTCTTCTTTTTTTTTTTTTTTTAATGACTCTTCACATTGATAGATATTTTAACCTTTTTTTTCAGATCTCAAATATAATGCATTATAATGATTTTTGATTATAGATGATTATGAGACATGATGATATATACGATACACTTTTATTATATATAATTTTAGACATATTTGTAAAAGCATTTTAGATAGTTAGAAAAAATAAAAAACCCAAAATGCGTAAAACAGAAAAAAAAAAAAAGACAACCCTATTTTGCAGCGAGTATAACTTTTTTTGGGGTGAGTGTAATCGGAGTTGAAATTTTAGGCCCTGCATTAGTATATGACAGAGAAAATTCAAGATCAAACGAGCAAAATCATTATTATGACCAACACAACAAGGAAGCGGTCTGAATAGCCTCCACACTAATTGCACTGATGGTCCAAATAGCAATGGCCACAAAAACCCTGAAAACTAATACCTGCATGCAGATAGGGCACACTTATTAGTGATATATTACATGGCTACTCATTATAAGTGATATTTGAAGAGTTCTTAATACATTTTAAGGAAACAACTACATTTTAATTAAACATTAAAAATGAGTAATTTCTGCAAAAACAAAATAATTTAACATGAAATTCAGAGAAATCAAAAATTTCAAAAACCCTGAATTCAGGGATAGCCCATGAAAAGTTTTACCCCTGAATAAAGCAACACTAAATAGTTATTAAAATCTAGTCTTCTGTGAAAAAAATTTATAATTATCTTATTAAAATACAATTTATATATCTGTACTGATAAGTATAAAGGAGACGAAAAATAAAGTTCAACTAACTAAAAACTAATCAGAAGAATCGATTAGGAAAGAGGGATTGTGTTGGTTTACATGCTTTATACCATTCAGTGATTGTCAATCTTTATTTAATAAAGGGAAAAAATTGAATTAAGTATTTTATACCAAAGATTAATGCTAAATTTCTGACTTGAATCTTTTTTTACCAATGGATTTTCTCAAAGACTAAATGACATGGATTTAAATCCTTTATACCAATCGATAGAGAATTTTTTTCTGAGTCTGACTATGTACTTAACTCAAAATCGACATTTTTGGACTTAAATCCTTTATACTTATCAGTACAGATATATAAGCAAGAAAAAACAGTTGTTTGTCAATGTTAAGAAAACTATATGACTCGAGGAATGTAAAATATAAATAAATAAAATGTAATGCATAAGCGAAAAAATAGAAACACATTTAGACCGTTCAAAATTGGTACAGATAGGTTTTAGAGACCTGCAAGTCAAATGAGGATATTTTCGAAAGTGATTAATATAGCCGTTAGTTTCTGTAAACTAATGTAATTTTATTTTTTATTTTATGATATATATAAACAAACACTTACCTGAAAAAAAGAAGGGTAGTGCAAAAAAAATATATATACAGTGTGACTCCCGAATGTCGGATTTTATAATTGGTGACTGAAATAAAATTGTCTTAGTATGTGACAAAATATTTAATAAACACATACGTGAAACAATAATCTTTCAGTCTAGTTGATCATCAAAGACCCGTTAAAAATTTAATCTACAATGCTTCTCAATAAAAAATTGTATTGATTTTGGAAAAAAAAAAAAATAAAACACGTATCATATTCTTAACAAGCCACCACAAGCCACAAGCGGAGGAATACAGTACGTAAACAAACCAAACTAGCTAGCCCTGTCTTTAGCGAGCGCCAAGAGTTTTGGATCTGGATAAAGTACGCATGCGCTCCAAAGACCATGGACCATAGTATAAATTCGTGTGCATGAGTGATTTAAACTTTTTTGCTTTAATTTTTTTTTATTATTATTATTATGAATAACGATAAAATAAAATATCTATAATTAAAAATTACTTCTTTTATTTTAAATATATAATAAATATTTAAAACAAACAATGAAGTTTCTTATTTGCATTTAATAAAAAAAAAAAATCTAACTATTTTATTGACTGCATTCAGATTAAACCAACCAACCACAGCCTCAGAAACCGAATGACGCCTGTTCTGAATTCTGAGAATATGCAGTTCAAATACATGTATTGGCGGAGGAAAAAATAGTTCGATTTTTAAGTTAAATTATTTAAGAAACAAGAGTTTTTTGAGAAAAACGTGCGACGTCACGCTTCACAGACAAAATAAATTAATATCATATATCAATTTCATAAAATTTCTTCGAGCCGTTTTCGAGAAAAAAAAAACTCACACGATAACACATTTTTCCTTTGAAGTCTTAAATTACAACTCCAGATCTCAAAATATATACAATGTTGAAGTGTGAAACTTTCAGGATAGCATCAGGCGAAGAAAAAAGGTTATTCTGAAAACATCAGATCAAAATATCTCCTATTTACTGAGATATTAAATGTCGGCGTTTCCAAATCCCTTTGATGTTAAATTAGCTGTATAATAGAGTGTCGCTGCTAAGCTTTGTTTGAGCTTTGCTGCGTCACTCAAAAAACTGCCGTTTTTTATGATATAGTATGTGTGTGTGTATAATATTTCATGAGAATAATGAAAAGAATGAGAACAAAAACTAAACAGTTGACTAATTCATCACAAAAAACCACAAATGCCAATTAGGTAACTTGTTAACTTGAATAGGTTTGACAATTGTAATGTATTTGAATAGTTATATTAATTTAAATTTATTAGAAAATAAATAAAATTTCTTACCTAATTTTACAATTTATTAGATTACAAAACTTGCTGAAAACATATAAAAGAAGGATCTTTCAAGGTAATGTAGTAGAAAAGAAGGAACTAAGAATGGATTATATTTAAAAGATTACTAATCGAGCTTACAATTACGAAATGAACTATAAAAGTTGAGTTTAGCAAAATATTTTTGGACCATATCACATAAAATGTATAGATTATTAAATAAAATAACTCAAAATGCTATAGGACTTCTTCAGGAGCCACCCCGAAAGTATTCAGCAGATAAATGCAAGGTTTCTGCTTTTAGTAAGCATTATTACGTAAAATACAAAAGGTAGCTGAACCCTGCATCAAAGATAATACCATGAATTAACCAAATGAAAATAAGACAGAATTCATCCTGAAATTTTAACATTCAAATTTTCAACAGAATTAAGAACTTAAATAAAAACACGTATTATAGAACAACTTAAATTAAGTAGTATAAAATAGCAAGCCGATACGAAGTTGAATGGTATTTTGCCCAATTTACAGTTTAAAAAATAAAATAAACAAATAAATTAAGCAAAATAAAATAAAAATAATTTTTAATGACTTTAACAATTAATTTTTCAGCATGATTAATTTTAATAATTCATTATTTAGTGCAAGGAGAATTGTTCAGCATAATTAATTTTAATAAAATATTTTTACCATTTTTATCATATTAAAAGCTGTTTGACTGCATACTGCTGCCATCTATATGTCAAAGTAAAAATCATAAGGAACTTAAATTAAACTTCGAAACCTGTTTTATAGAAATGGTGAAACCATAGTCATTTCAAAGTAAAAATTATAAGGAAATAAAAGTTTTGCGATGAATTCAAAAACCATTTGCCTATAATCTTAACAAGATTGTTAATTTTACAATTTAATTTTAAGAGTAAAGTAATGAGGGAAAGAGAGAGAGAGAGAGAGAGAGAGAGAGAGAGGGAGAGAACATGGAGAATAAAATGTATATGGAAATATTTTTTATAATGAAAGTAATAATTTACTGCCGCAATTCACTTTATAATGTTTTATTTTATTACTTCAATTAATTATTTTCCCATTAGTATTATTATTGTTATTATTAATTGAATTTAATTTTAAATTTAAATTTTAAACTATAGATTTAATGTTTTGAAACTTTATTTTGCATTTCTGAGAAACATATTAGCAGAATTCAAACAAGTATTTTTCATGAAATCTTTTTCAATAATTTATTTATTAATTGATCCTTAAATTTATTAATTTAACTAGCATTCGATGTGTGAATTAAATTTAAATGCAACAATCCTTCCTTTTTTTATTAAATTAATAACTGAACAATCCAACCATACAACGCCACCCGGCCTCCATAATCAAACATCTGCCCACCCAACTTCCACTTTTTTATTGTCTTTTATTATTTTATAATTTTTTTTTCTTTTGTTATTCACATACCGGTGTTATATATATATATATATATATATAGAGAGAGAGAGAGAGAGAGAGAGAGAGATTTATTGATAAATTAATGAATAAACAAATTTTTGGGGGAAGCCCATACATAAAGTTTCTTTAATAAGTTTATTAATATTCTTATTTTTATATTTAGATGAGCATAAATTATTTATTCGATATAAGTGATTAAAAATGATAATTCTAAATACAGAGAGATGGAGACATGATTTGAAGTGAGTAAGCAAGTTTACTTTAAAACTAAAATCTTCTCTTTTATCATACTAAATATCAGTATAAATTTTATGATCGTTAAAAGGAATTTTAAGATCTAGAAATTTAATAATTATATTTGTACGTGTAGTCTGAGTTAATATTAAATTAGAAGGATGATCTAATGTAATTAAATCAAATAACTTATTATTAAAGAATAAAATTATTATATCATCAATATAACGGTACAGTAAAATGTTGTCATATGTAAATTTGCACTCATAATAATAAAAATAAAGATCAGTCAACATACTCGAGCTGCAGCCACCTTTCGGGATTCAATTTTTTTGTAAATATATGAGGTTATTGTGTAAGATGTAGTTTACATATTACGAAATTAAGTGTTTTAAAATTTTCCTCATTAAAGTTATTAGGTAATTTAATTTGATTTTTGTATTTGTTAAAAAGATTATTAATACTTTGATATAGGTCTGATATAATAATGTTATTAAAAAAATCTTGAAATTCATAAGTAGTAATATTATCTACATTATCAAGATTTTTGATATCATTAATGAATTGGTAACTATTTTTAATGCAGCGAAAGTTGTTATCTTTACAAGTGATGTTATAACCTTTTTCAGAATATCAAGTAGTAGTTTATTAGCATTATTATTGTATGTATTACAACCAGTAGTAACCGTTCTAAATTTAATTGGAGATTTATGAAACTTAGGGATTAGTACAAAATAATTATTAAAAGGAAGCTTTAATAATGTATAATAACTGTGATTTTTTCTATTGTTAATGATAACAGTATTTTGAGTTAAAGTATTATTATTAGATATTAAGCTGTTTAAAAGAGATTTGTAATATTGTTTATAAATAATAGTATAGTTATTAGGTGGTTTGTCTACACTGTTAAAAATGGTTTCTTAAAAATAAGCTATATTGTCTCAAAATAGTTCCGAAACAATCAATATATACTTAAATTTGAAAACCCATGTACTCATTTTTGAGTATATTGACATGCTAAAAAATGTGGTTGACCAATAAGAATCCCAATATCCCCATGTTTGACATGTTAATATACTCAAAATTGAGTACATGGGTTTTTTAATTTAACTATTTTGAGACAGTTTAGCTCCCAGACAGCACATCGCCTCCCCAGGATATCTTCAAGATGTCTTCTGGATGAAAAGATATCCCAGAAAAGTCCTTAAGATGTACTGTTGATAAGTTAAGCCTAACTGTGCTGTTAGGGCTCATTTTTAAGAGTGTACATAATTGATTACATAATCATGTTGATGATCTTTTATACTTTTAATTAGAGCATATTTATTATATTGTACTATATTACTATAGTTATGTTGTAATTCATTAGTCAATTTTAATAAAACAATACATTTCCACTGATTAAAAAATTCTAAAGGTTTATTATATTTAATAGAAATTTTATATATAAACAAATCAAGGTCATGAGTAAACTGTTTGATGATTTGAGAGATATTGGTTTTAGAGGGAAGTCGAAATTTAGTTCCATATTCCATAAATTTTCTTAGATTACTACCATTTACTATATTTAGGTTACCAGTTACTATGTGACCATGTGCTCTATCAACATATTTTTCCAAAGAAGGATCACTTTCACTGCATTTACATAATGTTTATTATTATGATTATTATTAGTTGTGGACCTTGAAACAGAATTATACTTGAATATTTTCTTCTAAGAGGAATTGGGTACTTAAAGGTACGGGATATATGTATATCTTTTAGCGGAAAAAGGCAATCTTTATCACTAATAATAAAAGTAATGTTAATTTTATTGAAAACTTGGTTTGAAATATTTACAATAATTTGGGTATTTGAACAATGTTAGCTTTTTTATTAATTTTTAGATTAAATTGTTTGATTTTGAACATGATTACATCAGAAAAAATATCATAAAAATGCTGATTAAGAGACTGACTAAGAAACACTTTTAAATAATTAACTAAATACTTTTTTTTTAACAGCAAAAATGAATTTTCGTACAAAAACCCAATGATAGTTAATAAGATATTGAGACTGCATCAGCAAATTATGCATTCAGTTTATTTGGAACCACATTTGTTTCTAGTAGTTTCATTGTTAATTTTATGATTAAGCTGTGCATAAATTGTTGTATAATCGTGGATCGGATTAGGGTTTGAATAAATTTTAACAACTTTGTTATAACATTCTGTGTTTAGCCCATAAGGGTAAACAGCATTAAAATATTGCATATATTTATATTCTAGAAAGAGACGCTCATTTTTATTTTTATTAATTTTAAGTATTCCTATGGTGCAAGAGTTAAAATTATGAGAAATAAAATGTTCTACTTCAACTGTTGATTTGCACTGAGGTGCATCATTAGAGAATTTTTTGGAATCTGAACGATGTTGATTAATTCTAAGATGAAGGGGAGTGGAGGTTTCACCAATATATGTCATGTTGCAAAAAACACAACTAATTTTATAAATCACATTGAAAGCCTAACAAAATGGGATCAAAGAATTATCATCATGAATTTGGGATTTCATAGCATGAGGACATGTTTTGCAACGAGGAGAAGCACAAATTCTAAATTTAACATATGGAGTAGGAGAGGATAGGTAACAGGAGGACGATCCAAGAATATCCTTATAAATATTCTTATATTTTCTTCTGGGTCTATCACAGTTCTACTTTTGAAATTTGTATAATACAGCTATTTGCATGTAGAGTTATTGTGATATTTATACTTTATAACATATTCGTTTTCATGAAAGCATGCCAATCACAGGCTTTTCATAGAATCGAAATACATCGCTAATTATAATACTGATCATCATTATAGACTAAATCAACAAATATTTTAAAAGACGTATTTGGTTTATTCTGTTTCGGGCCAGTTCGATAATTATGCGAATACATATTTGGGTTTAAACTCCTTTCAATATAAAAACTTCTAGATCTAAACATGGATTTTATAAAGACGAAAATGTTTATCCTGATACTGATTATATTAGAATGAACTTGATCAATTTTAAATTACTTATAACTTAAGTTATAATTGGTTAGAAGTTAAGAAATATATCTTCGGCACCAGAAAGAAATTTATTAAGGATTATTTTAAAACTTTTCATAAAAACAATTATTCTAGTCAATTTTCTGGTATTTTCTTTTATATTTTGTATAATCATGCTTCATTATGAAATCCAAAACTCTCTGATAAGCCTATTTATGAATCTAATAACAATCAATTAATAATCAGTTTTACTAATCCTGTTTTTCTATTATCCTAATTTTTAGATTATTATTAATAACAAACATACTCTATTTCCTCTTTAAAGTTTAACTGTCTACAAGACTTTTAAATATATTATCATGATAGGTAGGCGTATTTTCAAATACAATATTTTTTCAAAAAATCCCCCACTTTAAATATTCTTTGTTATTGTAATATAAACTGGTGATCTTAGTTTTTTTTTTTTATATATATATCCGCGTTTACATAAACTTACGGAATATGGCACTAAATTCAGACAAAATTAAAATTAATTATATTGTTAGTCAGTTTTCTTTAGAATTAGGTTTATTTCTATATAAAATGGCTATTGATTGCAATAAACTACTAGAATACCTCAATGTATCGAAGAAAAATTTATTAAAATTGTTAAAACAAAAACTTATTCTTGGATCTAACTTTATGAAATATGCAAATATAAAGTATTTAAATTAATCTATCAATATAATACAAAATAAGTTTATTATTGCATTTGTCGATAAACTATGCCATAATTAGCTAACAGTTTTATAAAGAGGCTATATATATATATTTTTTTTTTATTTATTTATTTATTTATTTATTTATTTGTTTGTTTATTTATTTAATTTTTAAATTTTTCATTTCTTCAAAACCTTATTTTTGAGAAAAATTGAATTAGTATGCTTGAAATTACTACTTTTCTTAAGTTTATATGAAACTCGATTAATGATTTGATAAATATGCTATTCGAATTTTATATTCAGATATCCATTTGTTTAAAAATCATGCGCAAAAGAAAAAAAAAAAAAAAAAAAAAACAGGCTGTTTCTTCAATGTTTCTCTACAGTGCAATTTAAATATTATTTTTTATAGTTTAATTGTAGCAATTAATATTAGTTTATAAGTATTATTTTAAAGATTATTTTATAAATATAACATTATGAGACTCAGATGGGAAATAAAGTATCATTTTAAACTAGTCTTCTTCGTACTCACAAAAAAAAAAAAAAAAAAAAAAGGACCTACTAGTCCCTTTGCATACCTCACTTATTTTGACACATTCGCAACCGCTGACGTAGATTCACGTCATTTGAAAATCTGTAACTCCACCAGTGGGCGTTTCTTTCGTAATTTTGTATGTTACTTATTTCTTAAGTATGTACTTAGTATTCATATTTTTGCAATAAAATATACTATGGATACAAATATATTAATTAGAAAGAATATAATTATAATGTATATACATTTGTAATACAAATATGAATACAAAAAATTTTGTTCTGAAATATTTTATCTTGGCAGAATAACACCCATAGGCGAACCTTACTGTCAAAAAGATAAAATCATGTGGTCGTGAAAGTGTTAAAAGACTTTTGCAATAATCATTTTTCATCAATTCTTTTTTTCATTTCTGAACTTTTTCTCTACATAATATCAATAATATATTTCTATTTTTTAGATTGAAGAAATGGAACGGGATAGTCTTGACTTACGCAGCATATGTCAGTTACAAGTTAGCCTAGGACTCGCTGTATCAACAGGTGCTATTATATTTGGACTTATTTCATCAAAAAATAATGCTCAGTGTCTAATTGCGAAACAGTATTTGTGCCAGTTAGCAGCCGTTCTTCTCAGTGGTTGGTTTTTAGCTTACCCTACATTAAATGGCTTTCATGGTTATGTTCTTTTCGTCTGGGTGTATGGAATTTGTCATGGAGGATACCTCTACTCACTTAAACTTTGTGTCTTTGAAAAAGTGAGAGCGAGAAATTATTCAAGAACATGGAGTTTCATGATGTGGAGCCAAGCCGTACCAAACTTTATTGGAATATCTGTGATATGTAAGTATTAACTTTATATTATCTACATATTTTATTATTTATTCATTTAACACAATTTTTTTTTATTTTGTTCTTTGTTAAAAATAATGCTAATAATCAAACAGAAATACAGACATTCTCAAAAATACTAAAATACTGGGTCGGCAAAGTGTCTCTGAGATATTTTCACTTTAATATAAAATTGACCAAGTGGCTTACGAGAGTGTGGTTTGTACTGCAATGCTTCTTATGGTGAAAAGTTTTGCTGAAACAAAGGGGAAAAAATTAGTTCTAATTTTTTACCTCAGGCGGAGCTTCCCCAGAATTAACCTATCTTGAATTCTTCTGGTGAAACTATATAAAGGACAAAATAAAGGATAACTTCCTCAGTGGCTAACACTGAAGTATTCAACATGGGAATAACGCATGCAGTGCTGTATCTTCCACAATCAGAACCAGCCATCACCTCGATTGTGTTGGATTACCATTTCAATATGGTCCACTATAAAGTGCCATATAATATGCGATAAAGTGTCCACATATTGAAGTATTAAATTAAATACTCTTTCATTGCCTGCCTTGCATTTTTAGTGGTTTTTCTTACTGTTTTCGGATACAGCGCCATCTGTAAATAAAATTTTGAACTAACTTTTTTGTTTACTTAAACAACACTTTGCATCATAACAGGGATGAAAGAGTTTCGCTTTTTTTGCCACCAGTAATTTCCTACAAAAGATTCTACCCTATAAAATCAAAAACATTACTGTAACGATATCATACAAATTTCTATAAAGAAATTAAAGAAATACTGGTGGCAGAAAAAGAGGAACTCTTTCATCCCTGATCATAAGAAGCGTTGTAGTACACACTGCACTCTCGAACATCAATTCCTTGATTTTATATTAAAGGTTAAAATTTATCTTTTTTTTTTTTTTTTTTTTTTTTTTTTTTTTTTTTTTTGTGTGTGTGCATGATGGTGATTTATCTAGATGTTTTCAACTTATTTTAAGATGTATATAGCGTGTTTTTTATATAAGTTATGTAATCACGTTTTAATATCTTTATGAATAGTGTTTGTAATATTCAAGAATGGCTTAATTTGATTTATGTTTATAGTTTATGTACATCATTTCACTGAAGATGGTTAAAATTGAATATTAACCGAAACCTCGGAATGTAAAGATACTCTATAAATAACATGATATGCTGAAAAGTATGGTTTTATTCATATTTTTATACAGGTTTCGTACGGCCACGCCTTTTCTGTAGGAGTCTTACACCAATAACTTTTAACGATAAATTTGTTTTGAATTTTATAGGCATCTATTGTAACAAAATTTATAATATAAATTTAGTGGCTGAAAAGATCAAGGAAAATGTAGGTTCGTACGAACGCTGTTATGGGTTAAAATTTGTCAGGGATTTTTGGCCAATTCTGCGTAACTGCTTCTTTATTGATTCGCTGGCACTTCTTACAAAATCCTTAAATTTGCGTGCAAACAGAGCATTAAGTACTTTTATACTCTGAATAATAAAAATATTGTATTAACTAAAAGATTTATAACATCCGTTTCTTGTCCCATTTCAAAGAAATCAAATACACAGGCGTCGTACTCTCCGCCCTTTTTTCAGGACATTCTTAGTGATGAAAAATTTCCGCCTTTTTGCCACCACTAATTTCATGCAGATATACTTCTGATACATATATAGTAATGTGCCATGATTATATAGCGTAGAGATTATTGTATAAAAATACTGATAACAACAAATCTTAAAATTTCTCATCCCTGAGAGTATCCTGAAAAAAGGGCAGAGAGTACGACCCCTGGATACACCACCATTAAAAATACAAACCAATTAGTTTAACCAATTTTAACTGTCTTACTCTTGAATAATTTATATTTCTTAAAATAATCTTCATTTTCATTTTTATTATTTTCAAAATTAGTCTTTTAATAATCGCTTTTGATATGCCTTATTTGATATGTTTTATACAAAAAATCTGAGTTTAATTATTAATTAAGTATTTATATATATATATATATATATAGCATGTTAAATTTTTTCTAGGTGCATTTTTCCGTTTATTACGTTAACCATTTATTGGGAAAAATCAATGTGAAACTTGTAATTATTTACAATAATAATAATTTGTAACTAAAAAAAAAGAGCTTAACTTCTAAAAGAGCTTTCATGCATTCTGCTCTCCGTGAAATCTTGTTAAATTTTTTCCAAATACTTTTTTCCGTTTATTATGCCATTCATTTATTAGGAAAAATCAATGTTAAACCTGTAATTATTTATAATAATGATAATATTTTGTGATTAAAAATAATAATAAATAACACTAAAAAAGCTTTCATGTATTCTGCACTCGGGTCTTAATATTTTTTATAAAAACATTTTTCAGAAACAGTTGCGATGATCCTCTACTTCAAAAATTTTATAAATACTGACCACTGTCACATTATTACTGGGAATCTTATTTAAAAAAAAAAAAAAAAAAAGTAACTTAGAGCAGAAATTTGTGAATTTAGCCACTAACTATAGCATATTTTTTAAAATTAATGAAGATGATATTGTTACTTAAATTACATATGATATTAAACAATACCAATTATATTTATAATACATACCTAGTGAGACAAAATGATGAGCAGCATAGATTTATAATGAATTTTTTTATATAATGGATATATTTAGCATATAATTAGCATAAGATTCAACATTATAAATTGATAATTTATTTAGCAAATGCAAATACAGTGTAAAAGTACAAGTTTAGAAATTTTACCTGGCAGCAGCGAAAATTCTTCTTCGTACAAAATCGCCACCACATGCGCTGTTTTTCAAAAGGTGAGTATCCCCCAAGAGAAAGCCTACCATATGCTCGAGTACGCAAAAAATGTCGCAGCACTACATGTGGTTATTGCTAGGCTTTGTACAAATGTTTCATCAATCTTTCAATCATCAAAATTAAACGGAATTGTTTTGATATTGCTTTAGTACACTACCTTTTCTATAATTAGAGCTGTTAAATATTTTATAAGATATATATAGTAAAAAGCAACTGAATATTTAAGACTTTACAGAATTTTATTTTTAAGAGTTAAAAAACATCTTGATCTTTGTATGACTATGTTACATATCATTATGTATCAGATATAAAATAACTTTTCGCTTCTTTTAGATTATTTGAACACAGTCCTTGGCTTTAAGAGAGGTTATTATATTGCTTCAGCATCAGTGTTCTTGGGAGCCATGACGCTTTTTCTCATAGACGTTCATAAAAACAACGTTCGTAAGAAAAAACAACTAGAACTAGAGCAAAACGCCGATCCTGTTATTCCAAAATCAGACAGCAGCAGAAGGCCATCACAAGACACTGTTCTTGGAATTGTCCTACCTAGGGGTTACGGTGACTTAAGAAAAGCTCAAGAGTTAACCTGCATATCAGAAGAGATTTTAGTCGATAATTGCCTCGAAGATTATATCGATGATTGCATTACATCATGTAACAAGGAAGAAAAATTTCTCATGTTGAGTGAATTTGAAAACAACCTGTTTAAAACAGAAGAGACATTAGAAAAAGAAAAGGCTTGTTCCAATGATTACGATATAGATCCTGAAGGTGTTCGATATTGCACAGTTTGTTGTCGGTCATATGACCTAAAAGGGGGGGAGAGAGTGTATTCTCCTCGAAAAATGTTAAGAACAATCAGTAATATTGACGTCATTGAAGAAGTGACATCATTATAAATTACTGTGCTTATGAACTGCAGTTCGGTAAACCAAGCCAAAGACAATATTTGAGCTTTAAAATATTTTTCTACAGCCATATCAAGTCATAAATACGATAATACCAAAGATCCATTAAAAAAAAAATAAACATTTTCTGAACCGTAATAAATAAATAAATAAATAATTTTTTCTTTTAAAAATAACATTTGTTTTTATGTGATATTTGTTTTTTCTTTAACGTAATTTTTCTAGATTTTTAAATGATGAAACAGTTTTCTTACATCACAACTTTCTCAAATATTTAAAAATACATCAGAAATTATCGTACGGGTTTCTATTTTAGTTTCAAATATATTATTTTTTCAAAACTTGCCTTAAAAATTTACACAAATACATAAAATGAATTCCCTGCCTATTTTGTTAATTTCAAAACAATTAAAAATGAATGCATGCACTATGGACATTTTTCTTATTCTCTGAACAGTTTGGCTGACAAGAAACATGCAAATAATATTTCACAATTATTCTCTCTTTTGTCCACTTAGTAAATGATTGATTAGCGTTCTCGTTTACATTTAACAGGTGCTGTATAGGTCTTAGATTTGATCGTTGCTTTACGGTAGAAACTTTTTTAACATTAACGTTCATTAGACCAAGATCTGTGAGTTAAGATAGATTCCATACCACTAAAATTATGCATGCCTAAACCAATATTCGAACCCGGCACTTGGAAACGGAAGGCCAGGGTGATAACTATTTGGTCACCCTAAAAGCAAGAGTCCCAGATGAAATGTTGATGTTCGTAGTGGTTTAAAATCTGCTAAGCACTAGGTCTCAGCTGAATGAAGCCGAATATGTCGGTTTCTTTGTTACGCCAGAACAATATCGGGTGTAACAAAAATTCTCGAAAAATACACATTGAATCGGAAAGTAAAAATAATAATAATAATAATATTTTTATAAAGAGCAATTCGGTGATGTTAAAACTGTCAATCTACTGTGCTCCATTGTGGAGAAAGTGGATGGTAACTTATAATATTCATATCAAAATGGTGGAGGATAATTTTAAAAATTGATATCAAAGTCCCTATTTTTTATTGAAGATTTGAATTCATCAGAAATAATTATATGACTTTGACCTACTTGATATTTTTTTCCTATCAGATGGTAGTATAATCAGTAAAAACGAAATAAAAATATGAGTGTTTGAATAAATAGAAAAAAACTTCTCATATTTAATATTGTTTTAAAAAGCTATGCAATGATGGTAAACTTCATCTCTCTCTTAGAATATATGAGCGTGGAGCGGGGGACAATTAAAAAGTTTGAATAAAGATCTTTATTTCTCTTAAAGATTTAGACGTTATTTAGATGCAATTTTATTTATAATGCAAGTGTTGAAATCGGGCCTTATTTCTATTGGAAATGCGTAAAATTTTCAACGGAGAATTAGAAAGACGGGCGAAATGGAGTGCTAATTCTTCTCCTGATTCGGTGTTTTATTAATTTCCTTTGAGTTACTTGAAAAGCTGTGCGTACAAAAATGAAACTACCTAATCAGATAATTTTAATCAAGGAATGGTTGACGAAATTCAAGTCATACAGGTCAACATTGTTAAAAATGATATAACTGAATTTTATCTTTCAATGGAATATTTCCATATCAAACGAGGGGCATAGTTTGAGAATTTACTGTAAAAATTAAATTATATCCAAATAACAATTCAATCAAAAAAAAAAAAAAAAAGAGTGTGAGAAACATTTTTTATTTATGATTTAAGTCAAACTTTTGCCAGACCCACCAAGAAGACGAAAGGGAAGGTCTTGAACGGCGTTTTAAAATTTTTAAATATGTATTTATTTATTTATTTATTTATTTATTTTTTCGAGTTGAAGAATAATTTTCAGATTTTCTTACTTGCAAACATTTGTATTTCAGTTTCGCTTTTATTGATTACTAGCAGGATTACCGCTTCACTGGTCACTATATTAAATGATTTTTCAAAATAATCGAATCACTATTTATTTTTTTATAACACATTATAAATAAAAAAATTAAAAAAAGAAAATACCTCATTGAAATCGTTTTAAACCTTGCTTCGGAGACCTGGACCCCTACAACGAGCATGCCGAGAAGTTTCCGTGGCGGAAACTTCCCGGTACCGAATTTCCAAGATCCCGGCACTCACGTTTTCGAGACTCATACTTTGCCCTACAACGAACGTATTGGAAGCCGGTAACGGAAGCCCAGTGCGGAGATATAAAACTTTTACGCAGTGGTTAGAGAACCGGCAGCCGGGTGTCTACTATATTCCCGGCAGTTCTGACGCTTGCGCAGTATGAATGCCTGGGGATTTATTATTCATCTGCCGGTAAAGTGAACGACTTTTATCAACACGTGCTTTTGATAATGCATATTGCTGCTTTAATTCGCATTCATTGGTACTAATCACGTTTTGTATTTTAACTTTCTCTCTTGATTTATCTCGTTAAATATTTGTTTCATTATTCAGTTTTATTTTCTCTTATATTTCTTGCTTTATCTGCTACGTTGTCTTTCGTTAAATAAGTTAATAAAATTAAGTTAAATAAATCGCTCAAATGCTACAGATATTTCTCAGATCTTATATTACTTCAGAATGCAAATTAAAAATAAAAATTTAAGAAAATTGATAATGCATATGATTGAAATATACGTGTATAAAATGGGGAAGGGGGGCGGGGGAATTTTACATTACACAAAAACCATCACATTACTAACGTGTTATTATATTTGGATTTTAAAAATTAAATGTATTTTTTAAATTAATCAGTATATTAAAAGAAATTTAATTTTTGAGCTTTGCATGATTTCTCGAAAAATTACTCTTATGTATTACTATATTCTTATTTTTTTAAATTAAACATATTTTTAAAATACTTAATTTAATCAGAATAGTGCAAAAAAATTTAATTTTTCAATTTTTCGCTGTTTCTCCAAAGATCATTCTAATTCATTGTTATATTTGGATTTTCAAAAACTAAATATATTTTTTTAAATCTTCAGTGTAATAAACATAGTAAAAGAAGTTTAATTTTTAAACTTTGCGAAATTTCTCTAAAGATTTTTCTAATGCATTATATTTAGATTATTAAAAACTAAAATATTTTTTAAAAATTTAGTTAAATCAGTATGATACAAAATATTTAATTTTTAAACTTTGAATGATTTCTTGAAAGATTATTTTAATATATTATTATATTTTGGTTTTTAATAAGTGAATATATTTTTAAAAATTTATTTTAATCAGTACAGTAAATAAATAAATAAATAATTTTTGAACTTTGCATGTTTTTTTCATATACAAATTTATTATTATATTTGGATTTTTAGAAACAAAATTTATTTTTTAAAACTTTAATCGATGCAGTACAAGAAATTTAATTTTTAAGCTTTACGCGATTTCTCGAAAGATTATTCTATAATTTTATTTTATTAAGTTTTGATTTTTAAAAACTGGATTATATTTAAAAATAATAATAAAAATCAAATAGTACAAGAAAGTTAGTTTTTCAACTTTGCATGATCTCTTCGATGATTATTCTAATATATTTTTTTGAATTTTTGAAAGCTAAATATATTTAAAATAATAATAATAATAATAATAATAATAATAATAATAATAATAATAATAATAATAATAATTCAATCAGTATCGTACAAAAATTTTAATTTTTAACTTTGCATGGTTTCGCCAAAATAGTTTATATTATTATATTAGGATTTTTAAAAACTATATTATTTAAAAATAGTTAATCTAAATTTCAATTTAATCAGCATAATATAAGAAATTTGATTTTTCAAATTTGCGTTATTTCTCCAAAGGTGTTCAGAAAATCTGTGGTTTCAAATCATTTCGAAAGAGGACAGCACCAGCTGGATTGATCATAATGTTGACTGATTAAAAAACCGCTACCGGCGCTATTTATTCATTTGCTTGTTTTGTTAATTGTTAAAATACACATCAGGCTTATATGCTTGACTGACACTATTTATTGTTTACTTTTATGTATTTACCTGTTAGGAATGAGAATCATTCAAAAAATATTCCTTCTCTGTTTCACCCGGCACTTCAGCTACATACAGATCAAGTATGCCATACCCGGAAGTTCTAATACGCAAGCGCAGAAGACTGCCGGGTCTATAATACTTAACCGGCTGCCGGTTCTCTAACCACGGCCAAAACTTTATCGGTACCGGATACTTTTGACCAATCACAGCGAGTAGGTGGTCAAAAGCAAATATATCCAACGTTGTCAGCCATTTTTAAATAAGAACTGATGAAACAAAAAAGCAAAAAATATGCACCAAAGTTATACTTTTTGAAAAGAACTTTCAAAACTATTAATTTTTGTGTGAACACTATATTCGTATAATCATTACTTTTAAAGATATTCGATTAGAAAGTTCACGAGTGACAAGAGGAACATCGCTTTGTCAACTGCATTTTTAAGCGAAAGAAACAGTCTAAAATTAAAGGCTAAAGAATAATTTTATGAGAAATAATCAATTTTTGAGTATTTAGAGCTATAAATTCTAAGCTAAACCATGTAAATTTCATAGTTTATAATGAAAGAATTGTGAAGATTCTATTTAAGAGCTGTAAAATATAATTTAAGACTGAGGGAGAACTCTCTGCAGGTAGCCAGTAGCGCTGTGGCAGAGTAACTTTCTGCTGTCTGGAAGTTCGCCGGTTCGATCCTCGTTTAATCCTTTTTTTTTTTTTTTTTTTTTTCCTTTTAGAATATTTGCTTAAAATAAATAATTTGTCATCAAAATCCAAATAATTATTATTTTTTATTTAACTGAAAAAATAAATAAATAAAAAATAAAAGAAGTTGAGTTAAATTTAATGAATTATGAAATAGAAAATAATTACTAATTTAAATCAGGGATTACACAGATATTCAGTGCCAAGGAATAAAATGTAAGTTAGTAATAAATTTATTTACATAGACGATAAATTTTTAAGGTTAAGAATTTAATCTTTGATTAATAATGATTTTTTATTTAAAAGCAAAAGAATGATCAAGCAATTGTAAAATAATTTATTTCGACTGGAATTTTTAATTTTTATTTTTTGTAGGGGTGGGTGGTTAAATTTAATGCATAATTTACCATAAAATAATTTAGCATCAACTCGAAATATATATATATATATATGTGTGTTTATAATATTTTCTTTATAATAATTTAGCAAAATATTATAAAGAAATTTAAGAAATTGTATTTTTGAAGTTAAAAATTGCAATTTACTTTTTGATTAATAATGACTATAGAAGTAGAAATATTATTGAAGTGAAAGCATTTCATTTTTTAAATATTTTATTATATAAAAAAAAAAATAGTGTTTTTTTTCTAATTATTAAATTAATTATTCATATTCTCCTTGTTAGTGATACTTAAATAAAAAATTAAAAAAAAATAAAAGAAAATAGAAAGAAAGAAAGAAAATCGGGAAGTGTTACATATATATTCAAAGGATATATTTTTAGGGCATACTATGTTTAAAAAAATATATATTAAGAAAAATAAAATAAAAATATTGACTATTTTATTTCACCTGAAAAGAAACTTTTTTTTCTTTTTGTGTTTGTGTTGAATTTAATTAATCATTTACGAGAAATTAATTATTAAAACAAATTAAGATGTATGCACTCGTCAACAAAGAATAAAAATGGAAAATAATTTGTTTAAAGTAATTTATTTATTTCTCATTAGTAATGATTACAATGAGAAGTAAAATAAAATTATCAAGCACTTTATTTTTAAATTGTTGTTTTGCAATTAAAATCTATATTTATATAAATATTTATTTATTTTATAATTAATAACTTAAATATTCATACTTTCCTTGTTAGTAATATATATATATATATATATTAGGAAAATTTTAATATTTGCATATTTGCAGTACTCTTCTTAAAAAAGAAAAAAAAAAAAAAAAAGAAAGAAAGAAAGAAAAGAAAAAATTATTTTAAATATTTGTTTGTCTTTAAAAATAAATAAATAAATAAATAAATAAATAAAAAGTCATAAAAAACGTAGAATATTTGCTTAAAATAAATAATTTGTCATCAAAATTTAAATGTTTACTTTTAAAACATTTAATTTATTTTGTAACTACTTTTTATTTAACTAAAAAAAAAAAAAAAAAGAAAAGAAAAGAAAAGAAAAGAAAAAAGTTAAATTTATTTAATTATGAAATAGAAAATAATTACTAAATTAAATCAGGAATTACACAAATATTCAGCAAGGAATAAAAAATAATTTATTAAATAATAAATTATTTATATAGAAGAAAATTTTTTAAGGTTGTTAAAAGTTTAATCTTTGATTAATAATGATTTTTTATTTAAAAACAGAAGAATAATCAAGCATTTATAAAATAATTTATTTAGACTGGAATTTTTAATTTTGCTAGGGGAGGGTGGTTAAATTTAATTAATAATTTACCAGAAAATAATTTAGCATCAACTCGAAATACATATGTGTGTGTGTATGTATTTTAATAATTTATTTCTGATTAGTAATGATAACAATCAGCAGTAAAATAAAACGATCAAGCAGTTTATTTTTAAATTATTTTTTTCCAATTGAATTATATACATACATATTTATTTATTTTATAATTAATAAATTAAGTATTCATACTTTCCTTGTTAGTAATATACATATATTAGGAAAATCCTAATATTTAAAGTATTCTTCTTATTAAAAAAAAAAAAAAAAGAAAGAAAGAAAGAAAGAAAGAAAAAGAAAAGAAAAAAATATTTAAAATAAATCTCCCCCCCCCTTTTTTTTTATTATTATTATATATTATAAAAAAAAAAAAAAAAAAAAAAAACGAACCATCCGCGAATCGAACCCGAGCACTTTGGGCCTGCTATCGAATACGCTACGATCGAGCTATTGACGACATAATACACTGTAACTAATGTATTATAATATACTGTCATTAAATTAGCATCGTATTTCATTATGAATGATGAATTTACATAATTTAGCTTCCAATTCATAGCTCTGAGGACTTAAAAACTAATTAAATTTAGAAAGTTATTCTTTAGTCTTCAATATTCGATTGTTTCTGTTAATAGTGTACTTGACAAAAGGGATACATCTCTTGTCACTCGTGAACTTTCTAATCGAATATCTTTAAAAGTAATAATTATACGAATATAGTGTTCACACAAAAAATTAATAGTTTTGAAAGTTCTTTCTAAAAAATATAACATATGTACACGTTTTTTACTTTTTAATTCATCATTTTTTATTTTTTAAAAATGGCGGACACATTACATTTATTTCGGTGCCGAAAACTCGTTCCCACAAGCTCTGCGCTTGGTGATATTTTTTCGATAAATCTCGGCAGGAGTTTCCGAGACCGAAAACCAAGAGAGAGCTTCCGTGAGCTTCGTTGTAGCACATTTTTTGACACTCTCGGAACATGACGTCACAGCCAAAAATTGCCGGGAGTGAGACAGTCTCGGTAGTTTCGTTGTAGCACCCCTGCTGCCTACGGCAGGTGCTTTTCCGCCCGCACTGCATCGGGTCCAGGTTACCAATGCATGTTGAAAGATCTTTTTCGGGTACTTCAATTTGGGTATTTATCAAAGACAGATAGATTTGTTATTATTTAGGAACTATGATTTCAAAAATGACTGTATCTCAGCATCTATTAAATATTTTAGTTTGATTATTCAGTAGCATTTTCATTATTCGCGTGAAATGTATTTCTTTTTTTTGTCGAAAACAATGAACTGGAAAACTTTTTTGGCAACAATTAAATTTAAGATTAATATTTAAATGACTAATTTTAAATCTATTATAAGGAAATTATTTTCATACATTAATTAATTTCAAAAAAAGGAAAAATCTAACAAATATAAAAAGAATCTCGAATGTTATTCTTGAATACTTTTTAAAATACTTTGATTAGTTAAAATATTTCATCTCTTGCAAAAGTGAAACATCTATAATTTTCTTTAAAATTTACTTTTTGCTGAAACGTTTATATATATATATATCAATGTCTCTTCTTCAAGAATAAATATTTATTTTATTCTTTTTAGGGCTCCATTTTTTTTTTTTTTTTGTAACTAAAAGAAAGCTTTTAAAAAACTAATCAAAATTTCTTAGAGTATTGTGTAGACAATGAAATGTTTTCTTTTACAATTCATATCTTATCTATGAATTATCTGCAAAAAAGTAACACATTCGCCACCGAGTATCGAACCCACACTGTAAAAAACATGTCCTATTTTCTGCCAGAATTTCTCTGTAATTTGAGAAAATACGTTCTGACAGCGTAATGTTTTCGTAAATTACGCGTATTTTCTCAAATTACAGGAAATTTCTGGCAACAAATAGGACATTTTTTACAGTGCATGATCATCGCATTAAGGGCAGTGTCCTGAATGCTATCATCTCCCCTACTGTCAAAAGCGAAACTAAAATGCATCTTTCCCTGGACTAAAAGGCTGGGTAATACCGTGATTTTTTTGTCCAATAAACTATTTCAGCTGTCAATATGAAGGTAAATAATGACACAGAGGCGGGGTCTTTTTCACTCCGAAAAGTACTGTCAAGAACCCCCCCCCCCCTCAATAACTGGTTTGAAGAAAACGATCACGGCTAGTTGAATGAAATAAACCAACACCGTCTCTAAAGGAGAGGGTATTGAATAAACCTCAATATTATGTAATGAATGCATAAAAACAAATGCATATGTGTATCATACTGATTCATGTATGTGTATATATATATATACGGCAGGTCGTATTTTTTTCATATTTTTGAGTTCAATTGGATCATTTGTTGAAAAGTAATAAAAACGCCACTTAAACTTTCAAATTATTAAAAAGAAAAAATTAATTAATGTCAAAAATAAATATATACGTAAATGTATTTCTTTTTATGTCGAAAAAAAAAAAGAACAAGCTATTATTATTATTAATTAATTAATTAACTAAGATAGGATTAAAAAAAATCGTTCTACAGAAATGGAACAGCTTCAATATAGAATCATATAAATTATTATTATTATTTATAAAAGTTGAAAAGAAAATTAGAAGTAAAATTAATTTGTCTGTAATTATTGAGATTTCAGAAGGATATGATGTCATTTGTTAATTAAGAAGGTCAGTTTGAAATATTTGTAAGTAACATTTTTTAAATTACTGCAAATAAAGTTTATAAAATAAAGAGGACATTTTTTTAAATAAATTAAAATAATGGCAAAGAATTAAATGTATATTAAAAGAAATAGAAATTTCTGAAAGTAAACAAGTTTTGTAACGTAAATTTGACTATTAAAAATTTATTAAAACTCTAAAAACTATATAGAGAAATATTCTATGATTCCTGAGCTTTAATTCACATAGCTTCAAAATTATTCAATGAAAATTAAAAAAGTTAATATCTACACATGAAGGTAACATCATAATGAAAAGAAAGTTGCCAAATTCAGGCATGGTACTTACCCCTATTTCATAACTAGCTGCTCATAAGTGAAGAGTGAAACAACAACCAAATAACAATTGAGAGAAAATATAGAAGATTTATTGAAAAATTTAGTGTTATATATATTCAAATATATTTTTTTATATCGGATAAAAACTGAATGTGCAAACATTTTCTTTTAATTAATTAAAGTAAATTTGAGAAAAATCGTGCTAAATATTAAAGAAATGAATTAAATATAGAACTCCTTCCAAGTAGCTCGAACGTTTCTCGCTAAGATCTTTACTTACGCTTTTGCGATAAACATTTTAATTTATCGCCAAAATGACAACAAAATTTAAAAGCTGCCAAGGAGCTCTTATGCTAAAGCTATACCAAATATATTTCAAGAAATTAATATAGTAAGCGATATTGGGGAATGAAACACAGTTACTACATGCTTTTATATTGAAGACTACTTTAAAATAGGTTCTGTCGTACTAAATTGAATTCTGTTTTGCGCAGAATTTTATATCTATTGCTTAGAAAAAGAAATAAGCTTTACTATTATTATTTACATATTTTGTCGTAAGGGTTCATATACGAATTTGAAATAAATGAAAATGATATATAAATATATATATATATATAATTATTTATTTTTTAATATGTTATGGCAATTTAGGTGTTTGGGAATAAGGCCGATTGATCCTTGGCCTCAGGGTGAGTGCCTTCCGTGGAAATCCTCAGGGGACTTAGCCCGTATTTCCGCAAATTTCGGAGAAAACTACGAAAAACTCCGAACGACTAGGTCGACGAGTATGGCCTGGAATCGAACCCGGCACCTCCCGTCGACCAGGTTTCAGCACAGAACCGTTCAGCCGCTGGTGTGCCTTATAATAATTTAGATTTTCATATTTATGCTATCGCAGTTGTTTTTTTTTTTTTTTATTAATAATTCTCTGACTATAAAATCAAAGTGAAAATTGCACCATGCTGAGTAGTACGTCTGTTTAAATTAATTCAATAATTAAAACCCATTTTTAAGTATTACTTCTGGTATTTGTAATATCTATTTGCAGCACATAACCAGTTTAGTTTTTAATCCCATGACGTATATTCTTTTTTACTTGCAAGAGAAAATTTCAAAAAATCGTTATTGAAATTTTGTCATTTAGTTTCATAATCGAAGGGTTTTTCATAACTGTATAATATTTTCAAAATCGGGTTTTTGTTGTAACAGTTATAAATTAAAAATTTACTTTTTTTTTCTTTCTTTAATCGTGTTATTGCACACACTGAATCAAAGTTAGTTTTACACGGGAAAAACTTGTTAACAATTTGTATCTGTGATTACATATTATTTACACTTCACTCTATATATTATAATCAAAAATTACTTTTGCTGGCAATACAATAATTTATATTACTTCTCCATCATACTACAAGTACATTAACCCCCCTCCCCCACCCCCCCCACCCCAAAAAAAGGAAAAGAAAGAAGAAATATCCGCATTTGAATACTTTTATTTTATTTTACTTATTTATTTTTATTTATTATTTTTTTAATAACAATTTTTTTAATTTAAATGTAGGAATTTAATACATAGTGATTTTGCCGGATATCGAATATCTGAAACACTTATGGCTGCTGGATACGGAAATGCGGTATCCGCCAAAATCCTTATTCGTTTCACCCTTATATTTAAATGATTAAATTAAACGATTTTGAAAAATAAATAAATAAATAAAATAAAAATTAACTAAATGCGATATATATATATATATATATATATTTCGTCCTTTAGTGTATAAGGATGTTTGATATTCGTAAAAATATTTATATTGGATTAGTGGCTTACATGTTTTAACATTTGAGCAATTTGAAAATCACAAAATCGAAAATGTGTCTGGCTGTACGTTAGTTAGTAAACTAATATATTCTAAAGAAGGAATCATTATAAAGTCGTCGGACCAGTTTTAAAATATTTTTTGGGATACTGGCATAAATTCTATTGAATTTTAAAATTCTTTCTCGAAAATTTCGGGAATTATTCGATATTTAATATTTTCTTTAACATAGGAGCATAGGTCTACATCTTGTTTTGTAAATATTGTATAAAAAACGAACAAGCGCAAATAAGTCGGATGAATTCTAAAATGTTATTTATGATACTGGCACGAACTATATGAAATTTGAAATTTTCACTTTAAAATTTCACAAGTTAAATGATATATATATATATATATATAAATAATCGTAGCATTCAGTAGTAATATAAATTTTATTAAATTTTAACAGTAATTCAAACAATTAATACCATCAATATCAAAGTCTACCCAAATGAAAAATGAAATAAAGTCAAAGCAAAATGAAATAAAACAAATTGGACTTAGATAACAGCATATTTGTATTCTAACTTTTTCAAGGAACTGGTAGAATACGAAACATTCAAAAAGACTTTTTTCTGTCACAAAGATAGCAACAGCTAAATATTTCTTTGTGCCAAGGCTCGAAACATTCACTGCATCCAAAATAAGATAGAATATATATATTAACATAACAGCATAGGGCAAAATTTCGCTTTGTAAAGATTATCTCACGAATGAATCAGTGTAAAGAACTAGAATTGTATTTAAAATAATATTTGTGATAATGACATTGGCAAAGATGGACAATATACTTAAAAAAAAAGCTTTCTTTCTTTCTTTTTTCTTTCTTTCTTTCTTTCTTTTTTTTTTTTTTTTTCTTTTTTTTTTTTTTTTTTGTCCCTTAGTGTACATGAATGTAATATTATAAAGAATAAAAAGGTATCATGCTTATGATTAATACTCACCCTTATTACATAACTAGCTGCTCATAATTAAAGAGTAAAATAAAAACCAAGTAACAATTGAGGAAAAACATAAAAGACTTTAAATTGACCTTTATATATATTCAAATATATTTCTTTTTTATATCGAATAAAAACTGAATGTGCACACATTTTCTTTTAAATAATTAAAATTAATTTGAGAAAAATCGTGCTAAAAAATGGATTTAGTATAGACCTCCTTGACGAATTTTAAATTTGGCACCGTCGTAGCTCTGATGTTTCTAGCCAAGATCTTTACTTACGCAAGTGCGATAACAATTTAATTTATCGCCAAAATAACAACAACAGTTTAAAAGCTGCCAAGGTGCTCCTATGCTAAACTTATCGGACCAGTTTTAAAATATTTTTTAGAATACTGGCATTTTCTAAATTTTTAACATGGTGGTATAGGACAAAATTTTGTATAAATGTGCATAAAGAGAATTATTTTTTAAGAATCATTATGAAATATACAAGAATTATTTATAATAGAGATAGTAAACTGGGAAAATTTTTTTGTATGTGTACGAGCCTTGCCTCCCGTCTTGGGGGGGAGTAAATTTTCATGATGGGTATCTTTCAAAAGAGCTCGCCAATACCTTTAAAACGAATGGTTGAACCATAGATCTGCGATAATTTAAAATAAAGTTATGGATTTTTTTTTTTTTTTTTTTTTTTTTTTTTTATGTAATATTGACAATAAAATTGACTTTTTTTTTATATTTGTGTTATACTACTTCTCTAATATGGAAATCGTCTGCAATATCATGGAAGATAATTTTTTTAAATAATAATTTTAATAAATTATTTTTACTGAGTGAATTTGTATAGGAAAATATAAAAGAAAGCCATGTGGTCAACATACTAGTTTTACATGGCAACAGAGGTGGGAAAAAAAAAAAAAACTTATTATTTTTATTGGTAATACTTGTAATTTTGTTAAGATATGTCTGCTTCAGTATTTAATTTTCTGTTCAGGAAGAAGTGAGGATTTTTTTTTTTATATTTATATTATATGAAGATATTTAGGTATTTTTGGGAAAAAAAAAAAAAAAAAAAAACTTAACAAAAATGTTTTAAAAAACGAACTTTTATCATATGGATGAAATTATTCTTTATAAAATACAATACAATACAATATTACATAGTTCCGTTATTCCCTCTATTTAAGTAAGAGTTTAAAATAAAAATGTAATTTACTAAGTACTAATTTAAATTTTGTCATATCTTGATTAATATATTTTTATGTTTGGAAATCAAATGTCAAAGATCAAAAACTGTACAAAAACTAGTATGCTGTAGCAGTGGCCACCACAAGACTTTCTTCTATATTTCTCTATACAAATTCACTAAGTGTAAATATTTTAATAAAACTATTATTTATTAAAATTATCTAACATGATGAATGCAAATTATTTTCATCTTAGAGAAAACTAACACAAAATATCCAAAGAAAGACAGTTTTATCGTCTATAAATAACATTTAAAAAATTTCGTTTTTATAATGTTATCTCAGATGTAAAGTTTCGTATAGTTATATGCCATACAAGTTGAGATATAGCCTTCTCGTTATCGAAGAAATTTCCAGTATAGCAGCGCACATATCTCCCTATAAGCATCCAACCTGAATCAGCATATTGTCTCATAACTGCCTTCTCACATACCAAATTTTGTTTGGTGATACGCAATAGAACCTGAGATATAGCTTTCCCCTAAACTGCGAAAATCGATGTGTAGCAGCGTCACCTGTTGAGCAGTTGACACCAAAAGTTGGTAGGCACTAATTTATGTTAATGTTAATCTATATATAAATTTATATGCAATTCTGTGCAGTAGTACCTGAGATATAGACTCCACTTAAATTGCGAAAATTGCTGTATAGCAGCGCCACCTGTTCGCTGATAAGCATTCATATTGAAATAACATAATATCTCATATCAACAGCATAATAACCTTCTTACATATCAAGTTTTGTTTGATTATACGCAATAGAACCTGAGATATAGCCTCCTCTTAAATTGCGATAAACGCTGTGGAGCAGCGCCACCTGTTGACGGTTGACACCAAAAGTTGACAGGCACTAATTTGTGTATATATATCATCGCAGAATTACATATATAAATTTATATGTAATTCTGCGCAGTAGTTCTTGAGATATAGCCTTTTTTTAAACTGTGAAAATCGCTGTATATTAGCGCCTCCAATGGGCCGATAAGCATTAAAATTGCAGCAGCGCAATGTCTCTTAATGGCCTTCTCATATATCAAGTTTTGTTTGATTATACACAATAAAACCAGAGATATAGCCTTCCTTTAAACTGCGGAAATCGGTGTATAGCAGTGCCACCTGTTGAGTAGTTTACACCAAAAGTTGATAGGCGCTAATTTAGGTCAGGGTACATCTACATATAAATTTATATACAATTCTAAGCAGTAGTTATGGAGATAGTGGCCACAAAATGTTGGTCACACACACACACACATACAGAAAGATGGACAGACAGACATTTTCTAAAAATGGTCAAATCGTGTTCTAGACCTCTCAAAAGTGCAACTCCTTCAAAAACCGGAAGTCGAAAATTTTTACGAATCCAATACTCCTTTCTATAGAATATAGAACAAAGTAGTGACACTCATATGTACATTTATACGAAATTTTGTCTTATACTGCCATGTTAAAAATTTAGAATAAACACTTTAACAGCGCAACCTATTGAACGACTGACCTCCAAATCTAAACACCACTAGTTTATGTCCAGGTACAACTAAATTTCAAGTTTGGTTAAATTTTGTTCATTGGTTCTTGAGATACAGCGTCCACAAAATTTGTGATAGACACAGACAGATAGACATTTTCTAAAAACAGTCAAATAGTATTCAGGAATTCCAAAAAACGGGTAAATCCATCGAAAACGGTAGTTCGAAAATTTTCACGAATCCAATACTTTCTCTATATATACATATAGAAAAAAAAAGTAAAAATGTATGGTTTTTCATTAAAACTGAACGAATTATTTCACTCTAAAATTTGAATTGCCTTTTACGTGTTTAGTTTACGTGCCTTAGTTTACGTGTTTATTAGTGTGTGTTAGTTCCTAAGATAAAGCTTTTCCTAAAATTTCAGAATTAGCTTTACAACAGCGCCACCTGTTGAACTATTGGCACCAAATGTAAAAAACATTAACTCAGGTCAAAGTGCATCAATCTATACATTTTTATCAAATTTTACGCAGTAATTGCTGCATATACAATTTTATTAAATTTTACGCAGTAGTTCCTGCATATACAATTTGTCAAATTTTACGCAGTAGTTCCTGCCTTCTCTGATATTGTGGAAATTGCTGTGTAGAAGCGTCACCTGTTGAGCGATTAAAACAAAAAAGTTGATAGGCTTTAATTTATGTCAAGGTTGAACTACATATAAATTTACAGGTAAACCCAAGCAGTAGTTCCTGAGATATAATTGGAAAGAAATTTTTATCTCTCACACACAGAGAGACAAACGTTTCCTAAAAATACATAAATCACATTCCGGATATCTCAAAACCATTGCAAGTCAGAAATATAAAATTTTTACGAATCCAAAACTTTCTTCTATCGAAAACAAAAAAAAAGTAAAAAGACAAATAACTTTTGTTCTTAATTTTTTTATCGTTTTAAATTTCAAGCATTTAAAATTTAATATTTTTTTGGTAACTTTTTCCTGATAACGATACCAATACCTTTATTTTTCTCTTTTTAAATTTCCAGTATAATAAAATTTATTTGTTTATTTATTTATTTTGTTAGCTTTTCTTTTTTGCCTGTGATTGTTCTTTTCATTCTCCCGAAAAAAAAAAAAAAAAAAAAAAAAAAAAAAGTCTTTATATTTTTAAAATATATAAAGTATTTTTTTCTTTTGTTTAACCTTTAAGAGTAAAATTCTAAATTGTATGTATCATAGCCTGAAAAGGCAAAGGGAGGAATTGAACATCCCCTCTCACACTACAAATCACCTGCAGTGTCACTGAGGGGAGAGAGAAACTGTCTTATCAATCAAGCAGAGAAAGGGCGGAACCGATGTGAGGCGGAGATTTTAAGAATTTTTCAGTATTTTCACAAAAATTCGCAATATTTCTAGAAAGATTTTTGATCTACGAAATTAGTGAAAATCATGGAAAAAAAGTATTTGAAAACTTCGAACTTTAAGGTTTCCCGAGAGCAATTTAATTTTTAAGGCTATTTCCCGGGTTTATTTTTATAAAGTTATAAATAGAACAATACCCTAGTTTTCCAAATTTCCAAAATTGCAGTTAAAATCACAATCAAACAATAACACAAATCAAAAATTTATTAAACTGGCGGACTGTGATTTGATCTCAAATATCATGTGCAAAAAACAGAATTCAAAAATATTAAAATGCGAATGAGAAATCTCTCTAGACATTTTACATAGGTTTTATACTAGCGCGTCATTTCTAAGCGCTTTCGGGACAGTGCCCTTAAGGACTAGACGCTTTTTCCAACTGAGACATTGACCAACACAATGAAAATAATTACATTTACTTTACATAAAATGGAAGCGCCTTGTTTTTTTTTTTTTTTTTTTTTTTTAGCGTGACATGGAAACACTATGACAAAATCCAATTTCAATGGGGAAAAAAAAAAGAAAAAAATAACCTTCTAATTAAAAGAAAACTAATAAAAAATTCGAAAATCGGACTTCTAGGTGCTTCAGGAGAGGTCATTACGAGCCTCCATGCAAATTTGTGTAGCTCTGCGATCAGCCGTTCTCCTAAAAAGCTCGGGACATACATACACACACACACACACACACAAACATCTTATTCTATTATTCGTATAGATAGAAGAAGAGAGTGCAATCTGTAAAAAAAAGAAAAAGGAAAGGAAGAAAGAAAACAAAAAAAAAAAAAAGAGAGAGAGAGAGAGAGGGAAAGAAGGATATACGTAAGTAAAAGTAGCATATTTCTTTCTGGAAAGTCCACATCTATGATAAAAATAGGGGTCCTCATTTGAAATTTCAAAGTTGTCTCTCGCCTGCTACCATAGAGAAGATGTGAGGTTGTTGATTTTGGCATCAGTTTTTCAAAAATATTGAAAGTCTTTTTTTCTTTTTTTACCCCCTACTTTACCTATTTATTTTCAATAAGGAGTTCAAAAATAACCTAATTTTTTTAATGCTGATTTTAGGTATACATAGAAAGAACTTGCTTAAGTAACAATAATTTTCAAATTTAAAACAATGAACATCGAAGTCATCTTCGGTCTCCTAATCCATATTTACTCAGCGCAACGCAACTATTACTCTCTTTCAACAAACAATAAAACCTTATTCAACATATCTTCCTTCCCCAACAAGTGTTGAGAACGGTAGAAAAGACAAGTAATGCCAACTATTGGCTCTAGAAACGACTACAATAAATTTAATTTTGATGCTTCGTCAGGATAAGGGAAAAAAATCTAGCCCGAGATAATTCGGGATAACAATTTGAATAAAAAATGTCCAATCCCAGTTCACTCGGGATAGTAAGGTAGGGGGTTATTCCGATGTGTGTATTTCTCAAGATGTTTAACCGCCCCCCTCTTTTTGTTACACCGTTATATGTACAGATATATTGATAGACAGATAAATAAATTGATTGATTGATTCGATAGATTGATAGATTGAATTAGAGAAATGTTTATAGATAACTATGAAAAGTTGAAAAATAAATGTGTACCGATATCCCAGAAGCAGTCCGTAGGAGAGGGGAGGACAGCCAGGGCTACCCACAGAGGGTCCGTGAATTTTAGAGGAGGTGCTTCCTCATTTAATAACTTCACATTGCAAAGTGCCACAGATTTGAAAAAAAAGAAATAGTCAAGCATATTAACGTTTTTTCAAATAAAAAACTCTGAAAGTCACCCGTGTAAAAAATTAATTTAGAGTCCCAAAGTAAAAAAAAAAAAAGTCATTTTAAAAGAATTGTTTGGGAGTAGGAAGATGTCAAGTGACATTACGTCCTCACATTCAAATGACTAAGACTAAGACATTGGTATTCCGTATTCTTGTCCCTAATTTTTTCACAGGTAACAATTATTTTGAAAACGTCATGTTTTATTTCTTATTACGTTTATCACTGACCTATTAGTTTATAGATGACAAGATTAGTTTAAAGCAACAATCTGTTAAACATTTTAATTTGATCTTGATGATTAATCTACGATTGAACTGAATTGTACGTAACCGTAACCGTAACCAAAGCATAGCGTCTAAATACATTTTTGTGTGTGTGTATGTGTGTGTTATTACGTGAATATTTAATTTATTATTGATTTCAAATTCTTAATTTTAGTTTCACGTATTTTTGATGTATAAAAGCTGCGTTGTTTTGATATGTTTTCGCGTTTCCTCGTATGCTTATACCTGCTAAGTCTCTTTAATGTTTTTTTTTTTTTCAGTGTTTTCTTTAATGTCGTTTATGTCAGTGTTCATTCAGTCAAGGACACGAGCAACAGACACTCATTTAGTGGAAATGATAACACCAGATAGTCTCTCATAATTCATACATGAACTAGAACATGGACAAAATCTTGAAAACAACACTTCAAATTCAGATGCAGCTTATTTATGTGATTTTCAAAAGCATGTTGACATAGAGATAAAAAGTGAACCTAAAAAAAAACCTTGAAAATAGCTCAAAAAAGCAAGATACAACTGATTTATGCAAATAATGATGACGAAGATATGGAAAGGCGACCAGAGAAATCAAATCAGTAAGATGAAGTGAATTTAAAGGAAACAGACAATGTTACACTTCTTGATAACAGTCATATAACGACCGACTTTCTTTCTCAAGAAGAAATGTGAAAATTCGTTATAAATGGTCATATTTCTTTGCCTAAAGTATTTCCAAAAGATATTTGTAATCAAGATTTTGCATAAAGCATACCGAAATTTCGACAACCGAACGGAGAACAACATACAAGATACTGGCTTGTATGGAGCCAGTACAAACGAGCCCTTTACTGTTTTCCTTGCAGATTATTTTCGAAGAACACAAGCTCATCAAAATCTGTATCAGCTGGATGATGCAAATAAATTGAGAAAAATATGACAATATCCCGGAGCACAAGAGAAGCAAGAATCGTAAAGAATTATTGCTTGGAGAGAGCTGGAAAGACGTTTATAATCTAGAATGGAAAGAGATGCGATGTTCTAAAAAACATTTAAAACTGAAGCAGAGAAACTGTGTTTGTGTAGCATTTTTAAAAGCTTTACTAATGTTGTACTTTTTTTAAGTGAACGCGGATTTGCCTTTAATGGTTCATCCTGCCATACTGGAGATCCAAACAATGAAAACTTTTAGGACATATAAAGTGATTGTTCAAATGGGATCCTGTTTTTCTAGAACATGTACTAAAAGTTGAAGAATCCTAGAAGAATGGCGGACGATTGCAAGTTCGCTATCTATCTCCTACTCTCAAAATGAGTTTATTGGAGAATTCTCAGTTCTTGTGAAAAAGCATAGTTTACGTGAAATACTGTCTTCTAAATACTTTTCAGTAACAGCAGGTGCAACGCCAGATTCTCTCATAAAGACTAAACCACATTTTTATTAAGATTTCTAACTTAAAAAAATAGGAATTATGAAATTCAAGAACGATTTCTCAATTCATTTGATTGCAACAATAATAAAAAGAGAAGAAATTGCTGAACTGATTATTTCTATATTAAAAATCATTCGATTCCTGTCAGTAACTGTCGAGCTCAATCTTATGATAATGGTGCCAACATGTCCGGGAAATATGGTGATCGGACAAAACTATTGGAACGAAATCCAAATGCAATATTTTCACCTTGTGCCAGCCACACACTTAACCTCTTGAAATGATACTGCTGAATATATAACCCTTTACGATCTGACCTACACAATTGTGCTGATGAAACTTAAATAACAAATAATAACATTCTCCTTTTTTCGTGTCATTTAAAGCCGAAAATGCACACTTGTGTGAGTTTATTTATTTCAAACTTTTCTACGAAACACAAATTTATGGCACCAGTAGCAAGACAGGAATATATTTTTTTTTTTTTCTTTTACTTATTTCAAGAGACCATCCTCTAACAACAAAAGCCAAATCTTAAGTACTTTCGCAATTTCTTTAAAATATTATTTTTAATGTTTGCTTAGATTCAGTTTTTATCATAATATACTGTATTCATGATTTCAATGGATTTTAGCCTTGATAATATTAATTAGGCTTCAAAAAAGTTGGAAAACCTACACAGTTGTGTAAGTCCGGCATTTACTGTTTCAAGAATAATGTGCACACGTTACTATTCTTGAGGTTTTAGGTGGCCTGAAGACGATATTTTATGCAAGAGGAGATTTTGGAACTGCGCTTAAAGAATCTTTCCGATAAAAGTGATTTCAGTTATGAAGACGATATTGCTGAAACTAAACAAATTAACAACGCCATTGACGATGAGAGTGGACAAGAAGAAAAAACTGAACATGATGGTATTCAGTCATGCAGATCAAAGTTTTACAATCCACCAAAAAGCTACCCTCTGAAGGGAAGAGTTAGAATTCAGCAAGTCACTGGCCTTGTTTCGATGATCTTAAAACTGCTAGGAAGTGTACGTTGGAAAACTGTACCAGCCATACCAGAGAGAGATGCGAAAAATGTGACATATATTTATGTCTTTTCAAAAATAAAAAATATTTCAAACATTTTTATTGTGACGGATGAAAATTATCCTGATAAATAGCAATTTTTTTTTTTAAATTAAACTGTTATTTTTAGATATTTATTCATATAATGCGAACCTACACAGTTGTTAGGCTCAATTAAAAATGTCTCCAGTAAGGCCAAACCGACACAATTGTGTGGGTCCTCCCGAGGCTTAACCTAACATCAGGTGTTTTTTTTTTTTTTTTTTTTTTTTTTTTTCAGTCAAATATGATCCTATCAACTAGAAGAAACTAACAATACTTTCAATTTCTACCAAAAAAGTTTCAGGTCTTAACGAGATAACAGAAGCAATAACTTTTTTGGAGCAATTCAAATGACCTAGCACTTGGACTTAGTTCAAGTCCAAGTGCTAGGAAATTCTTCAAAAACATTTCGGCTGTTATCACGAAATATCAGAAACAAGATGATCAGATAAAATGCAAATTGTGAAACCTTTTGCGAATCACTTCCTGTCATTAAATTATCACTGCAAAAGTTGAAAGAGTTATATTTAACACCAAAAACAAAAAAATATATCAAGGATGTTCTATCATATGTAACACCTTTCGTGTATGTCTTAATGTCAGGTACGTGGTTTAAAATATTATTTCGAATCGATATGTGCAACAAGTTCATCCAAACCAGAAATGCAACAATCGATGTCGAAGAAGAAGAGACCTCTCATATTTGATAACGCTACGAAACGAATGAAATTCTATCTGGTCTGAAGCTGAAACTGTAGCACTAAACATGAAGATAGAGAAAACATTTTCTCGCGAATATGATACGAGGTATAAAAAAAAACGAAGAGGAGTCATTTGGTAGACCATCAAACTAATGAACTGTTTGATAATAAAGATGAAGAAACACACTTTAAAATTTATGCTTTTTATCCTTTTGTAGGCAGTGTGGTAGAAGGATTAACAATACAATTTGATGCTGTGAAAAACGCATTGAATAAATTTGAAATATTTCGTCAGTAATTAGCAATGCCTGAAAATAATTTGAAAGAAAAGGCATTATTTTTGTCGAAATAACATTGAGATGACTTAGATAATGATGACTTTCTGTCAGAAATTCTACATTCAGTCCGTAATGCTACTTCATTGCTCTAAGAATAGTTTTAACTATTTTGGCGAGAGTAACTTCTGTTGAATGATCATTCAACAAGTTAAAGCTGATAAAAAAAACTTCTCATGACTGACTACGTCTGAAGAACGACTTGTCGACTTAGCAAGACTATGCATTGAATCTTAGACTGCCAAAACTAGTATTAATTTCGATGAAGTTATAAAACATTTTCCCCATAAAATGTCCTGAAAAGCCTTCATTGAAATTATATAATAAAAATGTTATTTCAGTTTTTTTTTTTTTTTTTTTTTTTTTTTTTTTTTTACCTTTCAACAAGCATTCAAATATCGTCAAATATGAGAGACTTTTACTTATGTTCTTTTTATTTTAGAATTTTGTATGAGAACCATTAACTTTTCTTTTACTTTGTCCTTAAGATTGCTCTTTTTAGAAAACTACAGACATTCCAAGGCTTTAAAACAGCTAAACTAACCTATGATGTTAAACACAAAAAAATAATAATGCTTCTTCAAAAACTGTTTTTTTCTTTTTTTTTTTTTTTTTTTTTATAACAGTAAATCCATATAAATTATCTCTAAATTTATATCTGTCTATCAAATTCCCATCGAAAACAACAAAGAACTTTTCTATTATATTGGACAATCTAAGAGGACTTTAAACAAAAGAATACAAGAACATATACGTAATATCAAAGAAGGAAATAGTTCCACTCTGGTCGACTTCATTTATACTAATCTAAACGTTAACTTTATATGGGACAATGCCAAAATTATTACAGCACCACCTACTACCGAAGAACTTTACATCTCCGAAGCTATTAATATAATTAAATGCAAAAATACAATAAATTCTAAAGATGCTGCAATTTTATCAATAATTTGGCACAATATTATAAAATAGCTAATAGTTTATTTCTGCTAGTTTATTATGGTTTTTCTCCTACAATAGCCTTGTGTGATTTTCCAATAGTTCCAGCTTCCCTTACTTTTCTTAGCTCCTTGGTCCAGGACTTTGCTGCTATTCACGCTATTAAAAGACTTAACTGTTGACTGTGATAAGAAAAATATTTAAAAACTGCTCGGTGGAAATGAGTAATAAAATTCCTGATGATGCTTTGGTATTTCAGAGCGAAAAGCTTCGGATAATATTTTTAAAACCTTTAAAATAAAATTTAATTTTACGTGTTTTTAAAGTGTTTTTAATATAAATATAAATAAAAAAGTAAATCTATATAATTACAAAACTTTGAATAAACACCATAAAATCCAATAAATTCGCAACAATTGTTTCGGGTGGTGTGTTCTTTCGACAATTGTTGCGAGTTTATTGCATCTTATGGTGTTTATCCAAAGTTTTGTAATTATTACTTTAAAACGCCAGTTCTGGAGTGCTTTCTAATTAATTAAGTCTATATGTCCCGTGCAATTTCTAAAAAGAAAATTTCAGCATAGAAATGGCCTTTCAAAATAAGCCGAGGTGTCATCCATTCTGGTAACTATTGTACAATAACAGATGTTATGCATTTATTTATTTATTTATTTATTAGAGTGTTTCATAAAAAGAGACCTGCCCCGCTATAAAACATTTCTTTCGGAGTTCCTGCCTAGAAGACATTGAGACCTTCATCAGGGAATCTCTTCCACTCAGGAAAAGAAACATGAAATGATTCTGAAGGGATGTAGGCAATTTCCTAAGAATCTAAAGTAAGAGATAGAAACTATACAAGTATATTAATATTGATACAATGTACAAAAACATAAAAGGAATTTCAATTACATATAAATATTTATAAACACACACACACACACAAAAAAAAAAAAAAAAAAAAAAAGCAATGAATCCCAGTTAAAAAAAGCAAACCTTCTATAACGGACAAGTCGACTTACCAAGCTTATCAATCTTGCCCAAAAATTAAAACTCAGACGTAAAATTTAAATAAAAACAACAAAAGCTAGTTCTTCTATACTGAAAAAGTTTTATAAAATAAAAGAAAGTAATCATTTAACTTCAAATCGCTTTTTAAGAATGCTAAGTACCAAATCTAGATCGTTTTCGTTGACAGAAATCGCATGGATTCTTTTAATATGAGAAACATGTTTTTTAAAACCCTATAACTAATGGACTTCATCTATGTGACATCATGAATCCATTTACACGTGACTACTGCAGGGAAAAGTGTTCAGTCGGCAGCAAAAGTATCCGCACTAGTGAAAATTCCTATGTGAAAAGGCACTCTTAATACTGTGTTGTTAAATAAATCCTTGTCGAATCTTGTTCATAGTCAGTCTAAGAACATGATTCGACAAGGATTTATTAAAACAAACAAACAAACAAACAAAAAAAAAAAAAACTGTATTAAGAGTATTACTTTTTTTTACATAGGAATTTTTGTTAATGCTCGGATATATTTTCTGTCTACTGTATTTACTCAACAAAACAGCATTAGCTTATAATTACAAAATTTAACTTCTTTTTTAAATTTAGAGGTCTTAAATAATAGTCATAAAGATTATAGCTATGTGCACTATTACATTTTCAATCTCAAGTTGAAAGGATCATTATTTTAACACATTAAAACAGAAGTGTAGTGAAAACATTACAATCTTGCCCTTCCAAAGTCAGTCAGAGGGTTAAGAAATATTGTAGCAGACAGATTGAAAAAAAAAACGCCATAGGTGGAGTTACAAATTTTCAAAAGTTGCAGAGTCTACTTTCCGCACTAAAAGTATTAATATTGTTTAAGGTACAAACTGTACAGATTTAAAAAAAAAAAAAAATCTTTTAAAGAATTAGCGTGTAACAAAAGTGAGATTTAGATAGAATTTGATTAGTTAGATGGATTCGATTTCATCAGTTTCATCTATGTGAGAAGGAGCAGCGTATGCAATGTATTCACTGTAATTAATGTTGTGTTATTTTTTTAATTTTTTTTATATGAGCTCAGCAGAGTAAACTTTCATTTTTATGTATAATTTACGTCATAGTGTACTTCATAATATATTTCAATAAGAAAGTGTTGCTCCTTTGCGCTCATAAAAGAATGTAGGTCAAGTCTCCAAAAATGTGGGAATTTGGGCCAAAAATGCAATACTGTGAATCTTTGGGCACCTGGAAACAAACAGTTACTGGAATAGTCTAAATAATATTGATTGAAACTTAAAACATATCAGTTCGAAAATAATTAAATGCAAAAATTTCACATGTGTGATCAGACTATTTCAGTGCTGAAAAACCCACTTATGGATCCTTATCCGTTTCAAAGTATGACTATAAATAAAAACTAATTATTATTGCCGTTCATGATTAATTTGACTTGCTGATTGATAACTTTTTATAAAACGATTTTTTTAAGAAAATATAGGGTGCCAACAACACACAAACGCCTGACAATGCTGATGTACCTCTGATCCTGTCTTATATTTTTTACTAATAAGAAGTAATATAACATCCATTACATTTTATAAAAGTTACGTATTAATTTCTTTCTAATTGTAAAGTTTTTAGTTTGCCAAATTAATTTTCTAAAACTTACTGACTGACGACCGTTATGTAAATCAAATTATTTTATGCGACACTATAAAAAAAAAAAATTGTAAATGGTTTGTACACTGATCTCAACAGTCGGGTTTTTTAGTAAATCTTCAGTGCATATTACGAGTTCATGACAATTCAAGCATACGCCCAATTAGCGATGCTAATTATCAATTTTTCATTACTATTTATAAATAGTAATATTTTGTAATATGGGAAAAAGTCATATTAACATTATATTATAAGTTTGTCCCAGCATATTTAAAAAAAAAAAAAAAAAAAAAAAAAAAAACTTGAGAGAAGACAGGCAAATAATCTGATAAACATTTTTCAGAGGTGTCGGCAAACGTAATAAATAAACTTCCCTCCAATACACTATAAAACATACAAAAACAGAAGTATAACGTAAAAAAAGAGAAGGGATTTTGAAGGGTTATAAATTGTATACATATTTTGCACTGCATGAATTAGTCTCTAATTGCCTTCATTTAATTTTTAGTATTTTATGTATTTTCTATTCTTACTTATATGTGTTTACTATCATTTTTGTAAACATTGTCGCAGTCAAACTTTTGCGAGAAAGATAGAGATTTCCTGATAAAAAAAAATTGTAAATTCACAGTCTTTGGTCCCAAGCTGTGCGGAGGCCCATCAGTGACCGAACGGTTCTGCGCTCAAAGCTGGAAGACGAGATATGGCAGGTTCGATCCCAGGTCAAGTCGTCGGCCAAGTCGTTCGGAGTTTTTCGTGGTTTTCTCCGAAACTTGCGTTAATACGGGCTAGGACCCCTTAGAAAGACTTCCACGGAAGGCATGCTTCCTCAGGCCTAGGACCCTAGAGCAGTCAATCTGCCTTATTCCCAAACACATACCAAGCTGTGCGGATTTCTAGGAGTTTAATTTACAGTATTGCTTAATGTATGAATTAAAATATCTAGAATTCCTCAGTTTTTATTTATTTTATTTTGTGAGGTCACATACACACACACAAATAAAATTAACTTCTGCATGTTCTATTTTAAACCCAGTCAATGAGTCAATTAGATTTACAATATATAAATAATAGATATGGTAGATAATGCATTGAAGAAACTATAACTTATGTGTATACTAGATGGCAGCACAAACTAAATCTTTTACTTTCACCTCGGGATTCTAAAATATTCGGTTTGATTTTATTTTTTTTTATTTTTTTTTTTTAAGTGTATTAGTTCGGGAAGGGAGAGGAGATTTTAGAAATTTGGGTGGAAAGTGGAAACATAAAATTTGTCAGCATAAGAGATAGGAAAACAGATTTTGGAATGATTTTTAATTTCAAAGAATGAGCCATAAATGAGTGGAAACTTTATTTTATTCATTTATTTCTTTAAACCTTAAAATTTGCAAATGTGTATGTATTTAGAGCTATTAAATTATCAGACAGTAATTCCCCCCCCCCCCACACACACACACTCTCCAGGTAATTCTTTTAACATTTTATTTATTAATTTTTTAAATAAATAAATAATATTCATATTTTCCCCGAAATTTATATTTTCGAGGTTAAATATCGAAAAAATATTTTAAACTTAGAAAAAGAATGCAAATAAGAAAAACAAATACATTTATTATTTTTGCAGAAGCAGGAACAAAGATAAGAAATAGTTAAAAAATTACTTTAAGAGCATTTTTCTGGCTTTCATGGAAGCAAATTGAAAACGTGGCTGAACAACTTTGATCCTATATTGATCAAAGTCAGTGCTGCCATCTGTAGTCTTTTTATAAAGTTAACTATAAAATATTACAAAACTTAATTAATTTTTTTTTTTTTTTTTTTTTTTTTTTTTTTAATTCCTGTTCTGTGTGGTCGAGAACATATGTACACCGAGATATATTAATATTAATTACATAATTTTATTAGAAAATTATTTAAATTAAATAATAATAATAATAATAAAATTTTAAATATTGTTGTTTAACGATCTGTCGTAAAAAAAAAAAAAAAAAAGTAAGTATTACTCTGTAGATTTATTGTGAAACTAATTTTTGTTAAATATTTTTATGTTGGAATGCTGAAATTTAAAGCAAATATTTAGTATTCAATGTAAATAACAAAAAGGCTCCAGTTTTATTAGGTTATAAGATAAGACACATAAAACTACTATACATTGCTAAAAAATTATAAAATTTTAACTTTAATTTAAATCAATTATTAAAAAAAAAATTAAATAATTGTATTTACATTTTTAATCAAGAATATTTTAAACATTGAATATTTATTTCATTTATTTTTAACTTATTTATATATAAATTAAATATTAATTTTTACATATTTGCAATATTATTAAATATTTTTATGTTTGAATGCTCAAATTTAATGCAAATAGTTAGATGCAATCCACTGACAAAAAAGTTATAAAATTTTGATTTAAACTTTTTTTTTTTTTTTTTTTTTTTTTTTTTTGGGGGGGGGGGGGGGGGTATTTTAACCCGCCAGTGCACGGGTTGGGACGGGTCTAGGTCAACTGCGGCCCAAAATGACATTTTTATCTCCCCCATAGGTCAACTGCGGTCCAGGAATATTCCCCTGAGTTTCCCGCCAAAGAACGTTTTTCGCCAAAATCGTCAAAGATTTTTGCACATTTTCAACAAGTAATTTTTTTTTTTATTTATTACTCATAGCGTAAGTTGCTTTTCTCAGTAATGGTTTTAGAAATTTACATTCCCATTTAATTTTTACTTATTTATTTTTTGGGGAAAGGATGGGGAGGCAAAATAGCGACGAGTAAAAATAACTTTTAAACATCAAATAATAAAATAATAATAATTCCTTTCTCTGATTTTTGAAAAGATAAAGATAAATATAAATATTTAAAAAAAAAAAAAAAAAAACTGTTAAGGGAAAAATGTATAAAGTTTAATGCTCTGAAATATTTTATTATGTTTTTTTTTTTTTTTTTTTTGGGGAAAATCTTACATGAAAATCCACAGACAAAAGTAATAATTTAACTGCAGATACTGACGTGTATTAATATTTTCTCCATAACAATTATATTAGTACACAAATTATAATTACTTCAGACATTAAGTATGTTTTAGGTATTAACATAAGTTCCATTATTATAATATTATTATATAAGTCATTGTTACCATTTTTTTTTTCAATTAACTATTTTTTATCATTACTCTTAAACTGTAATGTATCCGAAATATTTTGTGAATCCCTAGATGCAACCCAGTCACATTAAATGCACAATTTATTTAAATTAATAAGAAATTAAATAAACAAAAAGGAACATATTTATAATTTTTATTTTTAAAACGGATATATATATATATATATATATAATATATGTTAAAACTTTCCAATTATTTAATTTTAAGATTATTATTAGTTTAAACAATTACTGTGATCAATACCCAAAGAGCTACCAAAACCAAACTAAAATAATTACCAAATAAATAATTAAATTAGCCTGAGGATGGTCATAAAATTAAAATTATAATACAATGCAGGCTAAAAATTAATATTATTTTTAATTATATATATATACCCCGTGGCAGAAACACGGCGACACGGCGACAATGTCGCAGAAACAGAAATGCTCTTGCAGAAAGATCTTACTTAAGTCAAATAAATTTTGTCACTGTGTTAATAAAAAAAAGAGAGAGAGAAAGAAAGAAAAAAACTCAAAGAATGGTTCATAAACTGTTCTGCAGAACAAATTTTCGTTTCTGCAGATACGATCGCCTCAATCCTGAATAAGGAGAGGAGATAAAGCGGGTGTAACTCACTTGGGCTAGCTTTGATACGGCATGCATTAGCGATTCTTGATGCGGTGATATGATTCGGTGTATCGACACTTTTCACTGGTAACCTCTTCACAACGGAACTTCATTTTCGTGTGTCGAAACTTTGTTTTCGCTCCGTGCCTGCCGCTCGTGTCGTGTGTATTTATTGTATTGCAAAAAGATGTTTTTTCGAAAGAATGTGGCTTTGCGACCCTTTTCCGAATTTCATATTTCATGCATTTTCAGATTCATGCATAACAAAATAGCTGCATCCAGTGATTTTTTTTTTTTTTTTTTTTTTTTTTAATAAGTGCGTGATTGCTGCTGTACCAATTTTCATACATTTTCTGATTTACGCAAGACAAATTAGTTTTATCTAGGGATTTTTTGTTTTTTCTTTAATGTATGCGAAGCGTGCATACGTGCGTAGTAGTAAATACGCGTAAATTTTTAAAAGCTGCATTAATTTTAATGTATGCATGTAATGTATGTAATTTTAAACTATGCAATACATTTCACAAATATATACAGAAATAAGACAATGGGGAAATTTGTAACGTCTGTAGTTATACGCAAAATAAATAATGAAGCTGAATGCTTACCTTGCTTCAAAAAATAGAAAATTAAGAAATTAATCTTAAAAATACTTTGATTTTTAGCATTTTACATGTAGTAAAAGGTCTTAGCAATAAATATTAATGGGTATCTTAAGTTATAAAACTGGTAATTTTTCTAATTTTTTTCTTTACTAATCATTAATTATTTTAATTGTGATTAAAATTCTTAGCTTTAAATTTTGTTGTTTAAGCATATGCAGTCGTTAAAAAAATTATTAATTAATTTTACAAAAATACTCTTACCATTAGTTTCTACAGCTTGTTCATTGAATTTTTTAAAAAAATGTTTATTTTTTTTAATTGAAATATTGCAAATTAAATAGTTATTTTGAATAAAAATCAAATCAAAGGTTTTGTTGAATTTTTTTTTTTTTTTTTTGGTAAGCAAAAGGAATTTTATCTAATAGTAGTTGTTTTGAATAAATACTAATTACACAGAAAATGCTTTTATTTATTTATTTTTATTTACTTATTCGTATAGATATCAATATCAAGTATTATTTTTAATTGATTTCTATTTATTTCATTCATCTGTAATCATTACTTTCTATTATAGATTTTATCCATGAAATTTGTTACATTTCAAATTTCACCATTTCCTTAAAAATTAAATATTTCACTTGCCTCAATCTTTATGAAAATATTTTGACTATATTTTGTCTATAATTGTGTTACTTAGATGTTGTATTCTGTTTTACTTTATGTATTTAAATGATGGTATAATTATACATTCTGAATTCTTTAATGTCAAATAATATTTTTTAGATTTCAAATACACATCTTTATGCTTTTTGTATAGGATAATATAACAAATGAATCTTGTGTATTAGAATGTTATCTTGCATCTTACTAATAATCTCAAAAACTATAAACGTTGTAAATTATTTATATTTCATTATAATATTCAGTATTCTATATTAATTTTTACTTTTAATTTTGAGTTCTGTATTTGATTTTATGTTGTTTGCGTTGCCCTTTATGAAATAAGTGCATTTGTGTATTTAAATATATATATTTAATATAAAAAAAAAAAGTAATGAAATTTTAAAAGTATTTGTAACATTTGTTTAATTTAGACATTTGAGGATTTAAATGCCTTAAAAAAATTTGTAGATTTTTTTTATGTGTTACTGCATTTTATGGTTTGAATTCATTGAATATTTTAGAAACAATATTGTATATTAATGTGAACAAAAAATCTGAAGTAATTAAGATCAATAGATTTATTTTCACCTTTCTTAAAAAAAAAAAAAAAAAAAAAAAAAAAAAAAAAAACATTTTCTTGCAATAGTGCAGATATGTGCATTTGTGAATAGTTAAAATATAAATACATTGGCTATACTGAATATTATTTACTATTTAAAAATAATGTATTTTGAATTCGTAAATGTTAATTTCACAAACTATTCCTGCAGAAAGATTTTGGTGTTGATGAAGCTTTTCGCAGAAAGCATAATAAATTTCTGCCACAGGGTATATATATATATATACCGGTTGATCCAAAAGTCAGGACAAACTTTAAAAATGAATAATTCGAAAACGAATCAAGATACAAAGATACGGTTTGCACCAAACGGATGAAAAAGAAACCGGGTTTTGTGTGGCAAAGGAAAAAAATTAATTCTGTTGGCGACCAACAGATGGCGCTATAGTGTTTTATTTCACCAAAAGATGATTTACAAATGAAAAAAAAATGTTGACAACTTACAAGTCAGTTTAATTACAAGTAATTAGTACTACTACAGTAACTGTTCAATGTTCATCATTCAGAAGTACAGCTGTGAGATGATTCACTACATCGTTCACAGCATTTAGTAGCATTTCTTGAGTTATGGCAGACACATTTTGGCGGATGGCATCTTTCAGTGCTGCTAGTGATGCCGGTTGGTCGCGGTACACTTTTGACTTCCAAGAATCCCCACAGCCAAAAGTCACAGGGTGTCAGATCGGGAGATCTTGGAGGCCATGCGTGATCAAAGTAGCGACTGAGAATGCGATATTTAGATGCATATAAGCTTCGACTACCATAACCTGCTGTAGTTTTTTTTTTATATCGTTTGTTGCTTTGCATAATTCTACATCAGAAATACGACAGCGCCATCTGTTGGTCGCCAGCAGAACTATTTTTTTTTCTTTGCCACACAAAACCCGGCTTCATTTCCATCCGTTTGGTGCAAACCGTATCTTTGTATCTTGATTCGTTTCCGAATTATTCATTTTTAAAGTTTGTCCTGACTTTTGGATCACCCGGTATATATATATATATATATATATATATATATATATATGTATATTATCATTTTATTTATTTTGAAGGTTTCCATTTAGATAAAGATCATTTAACATTTATTAAATGATCTTTATCTTAATGGAAACCGTAAAATTATTCCAAACTTAATAGATTTATTTAGTCTGACATATGCTTGATGAAACGATTAATATAAATATAGTACATGAAGATTTAGAAAATTATTCGTTAGTTTTTATTTGCGACAAACTGTCGTTAAATAGTCATATATTTTTTCAACAGTCTCATAAACCATTTTCTGTCTCCAATGTGCGAATTTTTTGATGGAAATGTTAAAATACTTTCTTTTTTTTTTTTTTTTTTTTTTTTTTTTCAGCCTTAAACTCGGTAAATCGTCTAAAATAAGTCCTTTAGACGCATTTTAATCTTGCAACGATATTGGGGGAGAGGGAGAGGGGGGGTAATCTATTTTCTAATTTATGGATAAGGTTACGTACCTATCTTTAATGTTAAAATTAAGGATTAAACCTGTAAATATGCCACAAAGCACCAAGTTCATATTGAAAAGCAGCATTAAAATAGTTCTAAATAACCATTCAAAAGGGAAAAAAAAAAAAAAAAAAAAAAACTCTAAAATCCTTTGTTTATATAATAAAATATATATTCAGGAAACAATTCTTGTGGTTTTTGACATATTTTTTTACAGATTTGAAATCTTTAAATTGCCTTTTCTCAGTTTGCCTTTCTTCATGAATTGAAAATCTTCAAGAGGCTAAAACTTGTACAGATAAGAAAATAATAATAATAATAATAATAATAATAATAATAATAATAATACTTTATTATTATTATTTCTTATGCATAATACTACTTAAAAGAATTAGTGACGAATTTTGTAATATCTTTAACAGAAAAATAAATTAAAAATTAAAATATAACAAAAATCATATCTTTTGCAGATTTTTACACAGACATGCATTTTTCCCCCCCAAAAAGCTAATTAATTAATTTCAAAACTCATCCCCAATTCTTTCAGGTAGGTTCTATTAAGCATCCTATATATATATATATATATATATATATAAAGGCTTTTCTGAAATATCCGTAGAAGTTTTAGTATTTTAAAGATCAGGAATTCATGAAAAAATGTAAACTGGAAAAACGCAATCCAAAGATTTCAAATCTCTATAAAGCAGTTTATATAAAAGTTGTTCGCACTAATTATGCCAAATAAAAGTGCGAGATTTTTCAAGTCTTTTATACTGAAATATTACTAGTACAATTTTATTATCCTTATTTGGCGATTCGTTACACTTGGCGATACTTTCAGTCCGGACGCAGTTGACATAAAGGGTGTCCAGGAATTACTGTCTGAAAATTAAAACTTACACATATGAAAAGTAAGGAAAGAAAAATTAAAGTGATTATTTGCATATGAAAATAAATTTATTTAATTACAAATTAATACATTCATTTGACACCACTGGTGCTGTAATCACCAACTAATCGCAACTTCCGCTTGAAGTGTCGAAATAGGTTTTTCCCATGCTTTTCTGCTACTAACTTCGAGATCTTTAGCCATTCCTTTCTGAAAGCTGCTAAATTCGAGAGGATTTTCCTTCTTTTTTTGTATTCTAACTTGCATAGTGCCCAGAATTTTTCTATAGGGCGACATTGCGGAACATTCGGCGGATTGTCTTCCTTGGGCACATATTCAATATTTTTCTCTTTCAGATATGACTGCACAATTTTGCAGTAATGACTTGAAGCTAAATCTGGCCAGAACAATAGCTTTCCTTTGTCTCTCTGAGAGTTAAAAAATTTCAAAAACGGGCCTTGCAGGATGTCCTTTAGGTATCTTTCTCCATTCAAATTCTGCCTGGAAATGAATGGTTCGCTGATGCATTCGTCTTGTGATATTGCTTGCCAGACGAGAAATTTCCCCGGAAACTTTTCCTTTCTTTTAACTTTGGAATCATCTGGGATTTCCACACCCGGAATGTCATTCCAAAATTCTTTGCATGGAATCTGTTTATAATCATAGGGCACATAAGTTTCATCATCCATTATTATAAATTTTCAACCACCTGATTTCACTAGTTGTTTGTAGAGTTTCTTGCAGCCCCTTTTTGCCCTTTCAGCCTGATCATTTTTATATAGAGGTGCAGAAGATTTAGTTCTAGTTACAATACCCATCTTTTTCTTCAGTTGATGAACGGATGATTTTGATATTCCAAGTTTCCTCGAAGCTTCTCTGTTTGAAAGTGATGGATCTTTAATGAGAAGACGCTTCAAATTTGCAGCATTGCGAGATGTGTAGACTTTTGGGATTCGACCTGATGACTGTGAATAGTGAACACTGCATGTCCTAGTATACTGTTCTAATGCTCGATCGATGAATTGTTCTCCAAATCCCTGAGTTTTGAAGTGATTTCTTGTGACTTTCCTGTTAAAGTTGTGAGCTAGAAAAAAGTCAACAATTTGATTTCTTTTAATTTGGTTAATTTTTGTTTTCATCTCGATCTAAAAAGAAAAAATATTTTATCAGCTTAATTTTGAATGTTTCGCTTAACTTTTAAGAAAATAGAATTAAAATCTTAGCGATGACAACATATATATATATGGCTTTTAATTTTCAGACAGTAATTCCTGGACACCCTTTATGGGATTAAAAAAGGCTGGCCACAGTTGGAATAGGTGGGGAAAGAAGAAATTGAAACACCTGGTATATCGGGCCGCAGTTGGACTACACCGGTTTATTTACTAGAATATAATGTAAAAGAAACATTTTATATATTCTGTGAAAAAAAATATATATATATATAAGAAACGTAAAATTTATACTTCGTATTTTTTTATTGCGTGATTTTATTTTGTGGGTGTTATATTGTAACCATTCAAATATTGAAAGAAAATTGTGTCTTTTTCCCACCCGTGCACTAGCGGGTTAATCAAAATTTTAATTATGATTTCAATCAATTATATATATATATATATAAATATGAATCAATATTGATTTTTAAATATTGTTAAATATTTTTATATTTGAATGCTGAAATTTAATGCAAATATTTAGCACTCAAACATAAAAATATTTTATATAAATTAACTTATTGATAAATCACAAAGTAATACCCAAACAATTTAAAATAATTAATATATTATTTACTAGCCGCCTTCGGCGACCAGCTGGTTCGCGATCCCTGAAAAATCCGACTTTACGAAATTCCCGCTGCGCCTTTTTCCCGTATCAGGTCTAATAACAGCTTATTGATATATCGTGAAAATAGCTTATCTAAATCGCAGTAAACTCCCATGCGGTAGCGCCTTCGGCGCTGATAATTCAAATTTCTAACTTTAGCTAAGTCCCGCTCGGTGGCGCCTGCGGCGCCTTATCCCCGTTTTAGAACTTACAACACCTTCCTCGCTCATTGGAACTATTGAAGGTGTCATTTGAATCGGCTCATTTGAACTATTGAAATTTTAAAATATAGCAGCGCCATCTGGCGGTAGAAATTTCTGTAATATATTGTTCAATTCCAAATCAACAAAGCTTTCAAATGATGTATTACTTATGAAAATATTTTAATTAGTAGCTGAGATACAAAAGAAAACCTAAAAAGGAAACCTTAAAAAAAAATAAAAGAAGACAATCTTTTTCCAATAAATATGTCATTTTTTTAATTATTCATATATTTTCATGAAAATTGAACAGTAGCTTTATAATATGCTGTCTAGGCCGAATATTAATTCAAATGTAACGTGAATGAAAATTTGAAAAAAATTGAAAATTGCAATTTTTCCCCCCAGTATAAAACACATGATATCTTAATTGATTACAACCATTTCCGTTTTCATCACAGACATCACAGACAGTTGTCTCGTATGTGTTTTGTTTCCCGTCGAGACCGCTTAGAAAATCGTCTGCCTGTTGGAATTCTGAGTCATTGAGATAGCTTTTTGATTAAGACATAGGTCTACATTTTAATTAATATCTCCGCAACTAATTAAAATTTTTAAATTCTGTTTTGACTATCCCCTCGGGCAGGCTTCTGAGCACCCGTATGTCAAATTTTGTAGTTCTGCGTTCAGTAGGGGCTGAACGTATAGATGCTCAGACAGACAGAGAGACAGACAGACAGACAGACAGACAGACAGACATCTTCTTTTATTATTATAGATACAAGGTGGTTATAATTAAACTTCCCCTATAAACAGCATCCTACAGCGCAAACGGGTGAACGGAATGGAACGAAGTTCGGTATATAGACTATACATGAGATGCGCTCACGGAATTTCGAAAAAAGAAAAAAAAAGTTCCAAAATGACCACTAGAGGGCGCCTTTTTCGGAAAAACATTAAATTCAACAGAATAAACTATCAAAACGGAATACAGAAATAATATTAACAATCCAGAACAAGAATTATGAGTAATGAAATGTAAAACCGAGAAAAGCTGTCAGTTCTAGGGGGAAAATGTCGAGATTTGCATGCTTGCGAAGAAGAAGAAGCTTTATGCAAAACAGGTTAGGGTACAAAACGTTTGCAGTCGTTGTCATGTTTTATGTTGATGTTTCCGGCTGTAATGATGACTGTATCTTTAGTTGAACGTGCGTTATAGTTTTACGAAGTTAGCTTCACGAAGTTAGTTTACGAAGTTAGTTTTACGAAGTTAGTTTTAGTCACGAAGTTAGTTTTAGGAAGTTAGTTTTACGAAGTTAGTTTTATGAAGTTAGTTTCTGCTGCAGCTCGTGAATTTTGTCACATAAAGAACCTACGGCGTGGACCAATGTCTACTAAAGGTATCCGGGCCATGATTAAGAGATTTGAAGGGACGGGGAAATTAGGAGTTCAAACTGGAAGAAGCCGTAAACCTGTCACACCGGTACTTGTTGATGCCATCAAGATAGCTGGTGCCGCACAGTCACAAACATCAGAGTTTGGGGGCAGTTTTCTTGACAGACAAGCTATTCTTATAGCACCGCCTGAAAAGTGCTTAGAAACGTAATGCACTACTTCCCATACAAGATCCACGAAACCCAACAGCTGCTTGATAGGGACAACCCACAACGTCTCTTATTTTCTGTTATTTTTCGCATCAGAATTTTGATCTATCATGGCCTTGGAATATTCTGTAGAGCGACGAGACTCATTTCTACCTCAATGGGACAGTCAACACACAGAATTGCCGCATTTGGGCTAAGGAAAATCCGCGGATACACACTGACATTCCCCTACATTTTCGAAAGGTGACTGTCTGGTGTGGATTCACGGCAACATTCACCTTGGGTCATTCTTCGTTGAGGAAATAACTGCACGTAATCCTGCCGCATGTTCCATTACGGGCCGTTGGTACCATGACATACTGCAGACATTTGTTGTGCCGCAATTACAGCAAATGCAGGTCCTTACATCGACCATTTTCATGCAGAATGGTTTGCCCCTACATATCCATGAGTCAATTAAGGCGCTATTCCTCCAACACTTCACAGACGAACGCGTTATTAGTCGCTTCTTTCGTAATTCATGGTCACCACTTTCGCTGTATCTAAATGGGGCCCCTTAAAAAGTGTGATGTATCATGGAGGTGTTGCGACGTCGAATCACTTAAAGAACTCCATAACGCTTCATGTGCCGAAGTATCACAACTGATCAATTACGATCTGCTGTTAAACACACTGTCCATCGGCTTGAAATTTTGCAGGTAAAGGAGGGTGGTCACATGGAGCCCCTTTCCTTACATCGTCCTGGACACGATTAACAACTGCTTCTCTTGTGCATGTGCAATTTCATCGTAATCTGTTCTTGTTTCTGCAAACTGAACTTTTTTTTTTCTTTCTCAAACAGCGCACTTTTATTTTTTCCTTACCTTTACTTAGTGTGGTTCGAGGACAAGGTGATCAGAAACTAGTCAGTAAATGTTAATATTGTTTCTGCATACCATTTTGGTCATTTATTGTGTTAAATTTAATGTTTTTCCGGGAAAGGCGCCCTCTGGTGGACATTTTGGAACTTTTTTTTTTTTCGAAATTCCGTGAGCGCATCTCGTGTATAGTCTATATACCAAATTTCGTTGCATTCTGTTCACCCGTTTGCTCTGTAGGATGCTGTTTATAGGGGTAAAGGGTAGTTTAATTATAACCACCCTGTAATTTAAATAATTATAAATAACAATTATTGTAAAATCAAAAGAAAAAAATGTTAGTGAGAAGAAATTCAAAATTTTATTTTATTAAATTTAAATAGTTGTCGATGAATTTTAATTTGCATTATTGTGTTATATTTCAATGCATATATATTCAAATTTTTATTATTGTAAAACAATCACACAGTTATTTACAAAGTAAATAAATAAATAAATAAATACTATGTTTTTATACAATCTTTAATATCTTCATGGAATAAACCAATTAGAATTTTTTGTTACAGCAAATATATGGCCAATTATAGCAAAGGATCGGTCACATGATCTAATGTCTCAGAAAATTTCTTTCGGAAGTTTGATCCACGACCGAGAACATTCATACATCAGACTTTGATCCAGACAGGTTCACAGGACTGAACGCAATGATACACGACTGGTCAGATCGATCCTGGATTGGTCTAAAGGCTGAACCCGCCCATAGATTACTTAGTCTGTCTTGACCCATCGATGATCGCAAACAATTTTTAACCAATTTTAGTTTGCTGAAGGATCTTTCAGCTGGTGCAACAGTTACTGGTACGCTCAAGAAAATTCTATAGGTAGCGCTGCTATGCTACAATTTTCCTCATTTACTGGAAGGTTTTGTATATGTGCTTCAAACTTGATACTACAAAACAAAACTGTGCTAATTTAATTCGAGTGTATATTGGCCGATAGGTGATGCTGCAATTTTTACTAGTTAATAGGAAACTATCTTAGCTTTTATAACGTATAAATGCACCAAATTTGATATGTAAATCAGGTATTATGAAAAACTACAATGGTTTTATATGGGTAGGTAGCGCTGCTACACTGCAATTTTTCTCATTTATGTAAAGGCTGTAATTCAGCATCCATTGTGTACAAGAGTATCAAACTTCAAATGTAAGCTGGCTTTTATGAAAAACTACTGATTCAATTTGGTTCATAGTATCAGACGATAGGTTGAACAGTAATACAGCCTTTTTCAGACTTTACGTATTTTTTCTTTCAATTAATATTTTAAAATTATATAGTTTTAGAAAATGAGGTTTTTGATGACCACAACATACTACTCCACATTTGAATTCACCGTATTTTATTTGTGAAAGATATATCTTAATTTAAATTGTAAAAACATTTCTGCAAAGAGGCAGTTTTACATCTGAAGGCTTTAAAAAGGATCGTAAATTTAAACTTAAAAAACTATTAAAATTTTAAGATATTCCTATTGCATGGAATCAAACTAAATTTTAATTTTTCAGAGTAAGAGCGAATTTTCTTCAAAATGGTGTAAAAGTTCTGCACCGCGATTGAAACAAATCAGTCATGAAAAAAAGGCTCTTAGATGATATTATTCAAAGTTTCCTGAACTGGCAATTTCTTCATTCTATTACGAGTGCAAAAGCAGCCAAGGTTCTCAGTCAAACTTAAGCTTCCATTTACAGTCGGCAGCAAAAGTATCCAGGTCTTGGTTTACACCTTGAAGCAGAAGATCAAACAAAGAGATCATGGATCCAATGTAACATCTAAAACGAGATAATGAATAAAAAAATTTTAAAAACTTTAAAAATACATTTTAATTAAAAACATTAAGATACACGACAGATGTTTCGGCTAGAACACTAGCCCTCCTCAGTGTCAAACATACAAGCACAACATTTACAAAAAAATTCATGACACATCATAACAAGATTATATATTCAGGAGGAATAGCTTTAACCTCGTTCAAGGCAGAATGTTGCATTTCAGTAGAAGCGCCCTGTAGAAAAATATGGGATTCATATAAATTTACATTAGAGGCTAGAATTTTAAAGTTGTCAAAATCAGGAATATGATCACTATTGGGGGAATGGATTACGAGTTTTGATCTTAAATCACCTGTTTTATATGAGCGTTTATGTTCCTTTAATCTAATTTCACCTGTTCTGCCAGTTTCACCTATATATGTTGAATCACAATTTTTACAGGCGATACAATAGATTACACCAAGACGTTTAAGGGGGGGGGGGGTGCAGCGGGTTTAAAGTTTGAGAGAAAGTTTCTAATACGGAGTTGAGGTTTAAAACTAGTTGAGATATTAACTGTTTTAAGCAATTTAGCGATATTTTCGGAAATACCTTTATAATAAGGGATAGTAGTACGGTGAGTAGAATTTTTAATTTTAGGATAAACTGATTTAGATGAAAAATAGAACTCTTCTTTATAAATTCTTTTAATAAAACGAGGGGGGGGTAACCATTATTTTTTAAATCAGAAAAAATTTTAGATAGTTCAATATTTAAAAATTCAGAATTACTACAATAATGCTTTGCACGATGTAAAAGAGTACGAATGACTGCAAGTTTATGAGATAAAGGATTAGCAGAATTAAAATTAAGATATTGACCAAAGAAGGTAGGCTTTCTATAAACTGACGTAGAAAAATGTAAAAAATCATTGATTTATGCATTACAAGGATGCCTAGAAAGGGTAGCTCATTATTAATTTCAATTTCAGAGGTAAACTGGATATCAGGACATAAAGAGTTAGCAAAATCTAAAATATCAGTAACAAAATGTTGCTTAGTAATTATAAAAATTTCATCCACATACCTTTTCCAGGAAAAATTTTTATTATGTAACTGGGAATTAATTTTGTTTTCTAAGTGTTGCATTACAATTTCGGCTATAACGACAGATATAGGGGCACCCATCGGGGTTTAATTTTATTAGATCATGGAACTTTTGCAAGGCAGATTCGACCAATTTTACCCTTCTTCTGGACGAACTATGCAAGGGTGCGCCAACTAACATAAACCTCGAAGATAAACTGAAACTGTTGTATCAAAACATTACACTAGCAGCTAAAAGGAATATTCCAAGAGGAGAAAGAGGAGAAAGCAATGGATTCCTTACTGGAAAGACGCTCAGATCGACTCCCTAATTACTGAGAGAGACAACTTAAATGAAATCCTTAAAACAAACAACACTCCAGGAAACAGGAAGAGACTTTCCGACATTACAGAGAGTGTAGAGGAGAAAATAGCTGAATGCAAGAGACTTAAGTGGGCAGAATTCTGTACTTCTCTTGACCCCAAAAAAGATGCTAAACACTGGAAAATCGTCAAAACCTTGAATTTTAGAATAAATGACACAAATGCTCAAACTTCAAACATTATTCAGTCTTCAAAAGATATTGCTAACACTAATAAGAAATCAGCAAATATGTTAGTAAATCATTACTCAGAGATGAGCAAACTCGATTTTCAAGCTGAAGACAAAAATCTCAATAAAACTGTTAGAAAAATGCTATTAAGATCCAGAACGTACAAAACCATCGACAACATCTCCAGACCTGTTGATAAGAAAGAATTGAATGCATCTATTCAGCAGATCCCTAGTGGTAAATCACCTGGTAACGATCTAATTTTCGGTGAAATGCTTAAAAACTTTGGAGAGACGGCCAGAGACTTTTTCCTTGACATAATTAATACATCATGGTCAAAGGGGAAACTACCGAAAGCATGGAAAACTTCTATCATAGCGCCTATTCTTAAACCCGGAAAATCTGCAGAGGAATGCAAAAACTATAGACCTGTTGCACTTACTAGTGTCTTATGCAAGGTCATGCAGCGAATTGTACATAACAGATTGTTGACAGAACTCTTAAATGGAAAGAAATTAAACCCTCATCAAACGGCCTACAGAAAACAACATTCGACTGAAGACGCACTCTTTATGCTCTGCCAGTCTATCATTGATGGCCTGCAGACCAAACCACATAAAAAGACTACCGTGGTCTTCCTTGACATGACCTCAGCCTTTGACACTGCTTGGAGAGGAAAACTAATACAGACTGCTCATGAAATGGGTATCCAGGGTAATGCCTTAATCTGGATATCAGACTTCTTCAAAAATAGGAAAATTAAAGTGAGTTTCACCGGTGTCTACTAGAAAGAAAGAAGGACTTGGGGTGGTGTGCCACAGGGATCTGTCCTCAGCCCACTGTTGTTCCTCATCTATGTCAATAACATCCACATGCACCTTCACAAAGAAACAAAAGTAGCTTGCTATGCCGATGACATTGCCATTTGACATTCGGATACGAGTCTTGAGCAGTCTGAAAGATCTCTTAATTGCTCCTTGGAAGGAATTTTGGAGAGGTCAAACTCCCGAAAGCTGAAATTTAACCCACAAAAAAAATCGTACAGCATCTTCTCAACTGAGAGATAACACAGGCACCTATTCTCTTCAAACTTAGTTCTAAACAATCAGCCCTTAACAAAGACAGAAAATCCTATTTATTTGGGACTTACTCTAGATGCTGAACTACACGTTTCACTGAACAAATAAAGAAATGTGCCAATAAATCACTGAAAAAAATTAAGAATCTTGAAAAGCCTTTGCGGTACAAATTGGGGAGCATGCCCCAAAACCTTAAAAACTACCTACACCACTTTCATTCGACCAGTTATGGAATATGCATCGTCCATCTGGTCTCACGCCTCGACTTCAGCACTTAAGAAGATTGATGACATACAGGCAAAAGCCTCAAAGGTTATAATTGGTGCTGTCTCTTCCACAGACAACCTTAAATCCCAACAGGAATGTGGTCTCCAGTTACTTGATAATAGAAGAAAATGTAGTGCCATCAACTTTACCAACAATATTAGAAGTCGTGAGGAGGAACACGTGAGCAAAAATACCTTTTTGAAGTAGAACGAAAATACAAGACTCAAACGATCCTCCACCTTACACTATGACCTAATGGTCAGGCAGCAAACTGGACTAGAGCATAACACATATGAAATTCTACAAGAGCCAATTTTGTCTTCGACTCTTCCAGAAAACACCAAAATTATAACTCACCTTCTCGAACCGTGTTCCAAAAAAGAAGTAACTTCGGCTATTAAAACAAAAGGTGATAAAACCATTGCCTCATATTTAAGAGAAAATTTCGTCTTTGCCTTCACTGACGGTTCCTCAGATGAAACTCTAGACAACGGAGGAGCTGGTGTCAACTTTACTTTCCCACAGAGTGGAAGCACAAAGCAATTTAAGATCGGAGGAGGCAAAATAGCTTCAAACTACCCTTGTGAACTCACTGCCATCCAAAAAGCCCTAGAGGAGTATATAAATCTTAAAGAAAATGAAAGAGCCAAAGGGTTAATCATCTTCAGTGACAGCAGAGCTGCTCTTCAAGCAATTCAAAGGGGTTCTTCAGGGCTAATTATAAATGTACACCGTACACCGTAGGATTTTCCATTTGAAGAAACAGTGCACCATGCAGTGGATTTCCGCGCATGTTGGCATTACTAAAAACGAGACGGCTGATGCCTTGACAAAAGAAGCAAGACAATTAAACACCAGCACGGTTACTCATGTCACTCTCAGCGATATCAATTCAGTTGCTAAGGCAAAACTCAATGATAGGAAACTCAAAATCAAACACCAAATCCCTGAAATCAGTACCAATAGAACTCTTACCAGCACTCTAACAAGACTCCGGACAGGACACTTTAGGGGGATGAAGATCCATAAAGACGGGACAAGGACTTACTGCCTCTGCAAAAACTGCCCAGACATAGAACTAGCCCCCAAATATCTTTTCAACTGTCCCGCTATTCTGGCGCAATTGCAGCAAATAAGTGACAATCTGTGGGCGGACTTATATGAAGAAAATTGCCTTCAAATCGCAGAGGCTATATATAGGACCTTTGGTCCCATTTAAAATTATATTCTATTCATGACACGACACCAACCAACCATCCAACCAGCAAAAGTATCCAGGCAGTAGCCAATAATTCCGATATCAAAAAATCTGATGTGACACCACATGATTTCCTTATACAACTATAAGAATATACATATTTTTATGAAAACATTGACAGTTTGGGTGAGGTAACTGATTCGTAAACAAAAAAAGGCAGGTTCCAGTCCACGAACATTCCTTAAAAAAAAAAAAAGAAAGAAAGAAAGAAAACTGCTATTCGAACCAAAAAAGTCACGATAATGCGATTATATATGCCACCGAGACAAATATATAGTTTTTTTGAGAATAGTACTCAACGGCTTGTTGCAGAATATCTCACTGGCAAAGGCATGGCTTAGAGTACAATGAAAATCATTCGAGTATAGATGGCCCAATTTGTTCTCTTTAGAAAAAATTAGAGGCGGGAAACGATAAATTTTACCAAAATAATTAACTCAGTTAAAATTGAGAAAGTGTTTCTGTCTATCCTGAAATAATATTTGCTGCAAAATTTTATCGCTAATCTCGCCATACCGCAAATAAGTAGCCAACGTAGATTTTTTATCTTGGCATCGAATTTGAATTCTTGAAAATGAAATCGACAAAAAATTATTTAAAAAAGCAGATAAGTGTACTTTTTTTAGACAGGGATTATTGCTAGTGCTCAGATACTTTTGCTGCCGACTGTATCTGTTCTGGTTTCGGTTTTCGGTGTTTCCGATTGATTGCATATGGGTCCTAGGCCTGAGGGAGAGTGCCCTTCGTGGGGTCTTTCTAAGAGATCCTAGCCCGTATTTACACAAGTTTCTGAGAAAACCTCGAAAAACTCCGAACGGCTAGGACAGCGAGCGCAACTTTAAATCTAGCTCGGCACTTCACGTCTAACAGCTTTGAACACAAACCGCTCGGCCGCTGGTAGGCCATTCTGCTTTCCGGATCTTAGATATGTCGTTTTGCATTTTGGACAAATTTTGGCGCCTCCTAGAATCTGTCACCAGGGACCAATGTTCCCGTCGCCCCCCCTTCCCCCCCCCCCATCCTCTTTGCACGGCCTTGTTATCAGATTATTAGTGTGGTGTTTGAGAAACTAGAAACTTTTATGAATAGTTTTATTTCAACAATAAGCTGTTCAAAACTGGGACAAAATATACAATTCTCTTTCTCACACAAATAACTATTTTACCAGTATTATGCGGAAATAGGCAAAACCCAATTAAGATTTGTTGGGGCAGAAGGCCCAGCATGAGTTTGAGGTTCCCTGAACAACTATTTTACTCAAAACAAATATCTAATTTGAATGACACGTTTGGCTAATGGTGGTGAAATTGAGAGCACTCCTTTAATAACAAGTTAATTTCAACATTCTTTTTCTTTTTTCAAAATATTTCAAATATTTCTGAATTTCGGATGATTCATTGGGAATACCACCAGATAAAAGAAGGAAAGGCTCGGGGTCCTGAAATAGTTGATTTCAGGAAAGTAAGCAGTGTTGTCAGATTGGGGACTTTTTTTATTCAATGTGCCACCAATACACTTAGAAGTGATATTTGATATACATAATCGACAATTAATTTTCGAAGTGGTTAGGCAACCGTCACAATTAATATGTAGTGGAGTACATTGAATAAAAAAAAGTCCTCAATCTGGCAACACTGAAAGTACGTCCACCCTTTCAACTTTTCAGTTCTGTGATTGTTAAAATTGATTTGCAAAGAATTGTGATTTTTACAAAATCTTCTCTATGGTAATATTTTTTTTCTTTTTTTAAATCCTGATCTATCTCATTCTAAAGACCATATCACACGGTCCAGTCAGTAAATACATTGTACCTTGCAAAAGGTACCACAGCACTTTAGAATGTAGAAAACGAGGGGGGAAAGCTAAAAACCAAAAAAACTCACAATGTCAAGTGTGTTTTAAAAAAAAAAGGTCACACTGGAAGTAATTAAAGGACAAAATTGACTAGAAAAAGACATAGAGGAGCGGGAGGGTAGGGGTGGGGCATTTATATTCAACAAGTTCACTCAACGTCATTCAAATTTGGGGAAGCTGAACGAACGAGAAAACCGATCAGCTGTCCGTAGGGTTTCTCCGAACTTATAGCGTAAAGTAATTCCTTCTCTAAGGGTATTCCAGGAAAAAGTCCCGTCCATCCCTCCTATTGCTCAATTTTGATAAGCACACAGTCAACTCTTTCTAAGGCCCGTCGGAAAAGCTGATCATCCTAAAGTGTGCTGTCTTCGAAAAAGATCAGGCTGAGTGTGTTGGCTGTAATGTTGTGTTTAGTAAATAGTTGAGCGAATATATTTCGTGTGATACAGCTATTACTATCAAAAGTCAGTATGTATCTAAATATTAATACATGATCAAATACCATCAAAAAGTTTAAAAGTATTTTCCATTTGAACGAAACAAATGCTCTTTAGTGGAATTACACTACTGGCCATTAAAATTGCTACACCAAGAAGGAAGGATAATAACGGAATGAAAGTTGTTGGACATATACATTAAAGTAGGAAGAACATCTGATTAAAATTTCAGGAAATTTGGAGTAATATATACTGAGAAAAGAGTACATAAAGCAACGATTTCTGTGAGCAATAACAGCACTTATCTGCCTAGGCATTGAATCGAACAGCGATTGGATGACATGTACGGGTAGATCACTTCATGAAGCTTTAACACGATGCCACAATTCATCAATCGAAGTTACTGGTGAGTGGTGGGGGCCAGTCGCTTTTCAACGATTAAACAGTCATTTTCATTGGTGCGAGATCAGGAGAACTCGCTGCCAGAGCAACAGTCGAGCACATTCGGCATGAATGAAGGTCCAGATAATATGGACAATTTGCGGTCGTGCATTGTCCTGCTTAAATGTTGCGCTTCGGAGGCTCTGAATATAGGGCAGAGCGATGAGCCTTAACTCGCCAGAAATGTAATGACTGGTATTCAGAGTGGCGAGAATTAAAACAAGAGGTGGTCGGGACGTGTATCCAATGGTACCACATACTACCAATCTAGGTGGCGACCCAGTATGCGGCTACCAAAATTCTGATTACCCTCAAAACTGCATCACTGATATGGGCGCCTTTAACCTTTTATCTACTGCATTATGATGTACTGCAATTTTTTTCGTGCAATATTTTTTTTTTTTGAGTCACTACATCAAAAATTAAGGGATATGCATAAATAAAATACTCATCTTTGGGAAATTTAATCCGTTAGAGCTAATTTATTAAATTGGTACTTTAAAGTACCGTCAGAACACGGAGGGCTAAAATAGTCTCATAATACAAAAACACCGTATGACTTTTTTTAACGCAGTTTTAACTCTTAAAAATGTTAATAACGAGCGAACACTAATATGTTACAGCACAAAAAGATTTATTTTTGAAAATTATAATTTTTTTTTAAATTTACTTACTTTTTTTACACATAAAAACAGATTTTACACAAACTTAAATTTAATGATATTCAAAGAAACAATTTTTCTTTTCATTAATACGCAAAAATAAATTACACGTTGCGCATTTTGAGTGAGGTTTCGATTGAATGTTTTTTAAAGCACAAAACTCACAACAACCCTGATTCGAAACAAAAGTTGGCCAATGGCATCCACGATTTTCTAAGCGGATATCTTTACAGACAGACATGCTCCCTTTCCTCCTCTTGTATGCACAGAAAACTTGCTCATTGCCATTAGATTTAGGTCTTCCTTTTCGTTTAGGTTCTGATTTTGATTTTGTAAGCAGTCCTTTGGTTGTGCAACGCCTATATTCCAAAGAAGATATGTTTTCTTGCTACTCTTTATATGCTATATATGCAGCTAAATGTTCAAATGTGGTATCCACAAACTCAGATTTTTGTGGGTAAAAGGGAACATCGGTCTGGACATCTCTTTTTTTTTTTTTTCCATTGCCTATTCACTCTTGATTTACTTCATCCTGGGGTAGGAAGTACTGTATTTTCTGAACATGAACTACTGCACCGTGGGTCTTGTTCAGTCTCTTGATCGTCTTGTTCAGAATCTGACGAAAATTCTAACAGATTATTTGCAGGGACTTCTTCATCTGAAGAATCATCTGTTAGTGCACAACTGCTTTCAGATAGTAGGCTCTGTAATAAATACAAAGCCTCTTGAAGTCTGAGCTTCATTTTTCTAGACATTATAAGAAGAGGAAAAAAATAGCATCTTGAAAACCTTCTATTACTGTTAAATCTCAGTTACACACAAAGAAATTAAAATGTTGTTAATTTTTGAATAAAGAATAGATATTTCATTTAATTGTGTGGCAAAAAAAAAAGCAAGCTCAGATTCAAATTTCAAAACTTTTCGAAAAAGTTAAAAAAAAAAAAAAAAAAAGTAAGAGAGCGAAATAAATAAGTTAAACTAAAAAGAAATTCCAAAAAACCATAACTCTATTACAATTTAGTAATGACCCTACAAAGCAATGAAATACAATAACAAACTACATGGACGTAAAGTAAACACGAACTTGTGCTTTCTGTACCAGTGTACTGACGGTACTTATAAGTACCACAAAGTTAATCAACTGTAAAATCAATTATATACACTGTTCACTCAAAATAAATAGTCAAATCATTTTCTAAGGTCTTAACTAACATATAAAAAAAATACGGAACTTAACTTTTGACTTTAACCACTTTTGCGGAACAAAAATGAGAATCTTTGCAATCCGATCAGAATGACAGCTGAAAACGCAACATCAGTTTTAAAACTATTCGCCTTCCCAGCTAAAATACTCATCACAGAACCCGTGCTGCCATGTATCCTGGAAGAACGGAATTGAAAGAGTGTTCTTGCTAAATACCATTAGAATATTCGTAAAAATGGTTATTCTATGTAATTTTGAAGTGGGTGGTACTTATAAGTACCGTCAGTAGATAAAGGGTTAATGTGTGATCAACGATGAACCTGGACGCAGGAAGGGCGTGAAGTCACCTTTCAGACAAATCACAATCCTGTTTACAGCATCCAGATTGCCTTATCCGTATTTAACGGTATTTTGAATAATGCACATTACTAGTTGGGATACGACATCGTCATACTGTCCATCACTTGCAATGATGTTATTGGTTCCAATTGGATACATGTCTCGATTACTTCTTATTCGCATTCCTGGCACTCTGAATAGCGGCCATTAAATTTTTGATGAGTTAAGGCCCTCCCCTCTGCCCTATATTCGACGCCTCCATAGCGCAAAATTTAAGCAGGATAATACACGACCGGGAGTTGCTTGTATTGTCCGGACCTTCCTTGATACAGAATGTATTCGACATTCTCTGGCCAGCGCGTTCTCCTGATATCGCACCAATGAAAATGACTGTTTAATCGTTGAAAAGCGAATGCCCCTCACCACTCACCAGTAACTTCGATCAGTGAATTGTGACATCGTGTTAAAGCTTTATGAAGTGCTCTACCCGTACATGTCATCCAATCGCTGTTCGATTCAATGCCTAGGCAGATAAGTGCTGTTATTGCTCACAGAGGTAGCTGTTTTATGTACTGTTTTCTGAGTACATGTTACACCAAATTTCTTGAAATTTTAATCAATAGTTCTTCCTACTATAATGTATGTATCCAACAAATTTCATTCCGTTATTATTATTCCTTCTTGGTGTAGCAATTTTAATTTATATATATAACTTTAAATATAGAACTTACGTAGTTTTATAAGCTTTATATAACTTTAAAAATTTTATTTCATGAAAATCTAGATTTATTTTATTGTTTTCGTGCTAATAGGGAATTACAGATTTAAGATAGTAATTTGGAATTAAAATGTTATAAATCAATTTTTAAGAGCCAATAAATGCATTTTCATTTGCTATTTTATTATTTTTTTTTTAATGCATGCCATAAGTCTTAAAAAAAAAGAAAAAAAAAAAAAAACTAGGATAAACTAGGGTAAGTGTGCCCAAGGTCTATGCATTTTTAAAATGATCTTAAAGTGTAATACTGAATGTAATTTTATTTTAAAACATTTTCTAATTTTCCTAACACTATCTTAATAAAAAGTTTGCACAACTGAAGAGAGAGTTAATTTTCACATCAAAAACTACTTTGGCAAAAAATTTAGGAATCAACTTCTTAATTAATCCGTTTAAATTTTGATATAGCAGAAGATGCGTCTAGTAGTACGAAATTTAGTGATAATACAGTACGAAGCAAAAGTTTAGACAATGAAGAAATTCAGGCAGATTTCGAAAAATATTTAATCGATTTTCCTAACATAGCTAGAATGTAATGTGCTGCGCATATAAACAATATTTATAACAATGAAAAGTAGTACTGTACATATTGCAAGTAATTAAATGGTAACAAAAATATAATACTGTCTCAAAAGTTCAGAAGAAAATTAAATAAAATCTAAATAAACAATTTTTAAAACCTAATTGTGCATCCGTGCTTCTGTATTACTTCATAAATACGGGATTCCATCGAAGAAACTAAATTTTGCATAGTTTGGGGACCGATGTCGTACTATGCATCCTCCGGAGATGTCTTGAGTTGCTGTACAGAAAAATATTGTCTACCATTGCTATAAACTTTGCGAGACATGATGCCCCAAAGGTTCTCTGAAGGGTTAAGATCTGTGTTACAAGCTGGCCAGTCGAGAACTCTTATATTATGAGAATTAAACCAAGATTTTGTATTGTTTGCAGTGTGAATCGAAACATTCTCTTATTGAAATTGCCACTGAGGGCCACCTAGAAGCTCAGCAAATGGCATTAAGTTATTTTCTAATATCTTCATATAATGCTGTGATATTTGACGACCACTGGTAAAGGTCAGAGATACTTGTCCATTATAGCAAATGGCTGCCCAAATCATCACCGAGCCCCCTCCTTATCTGCGACTGAAAAAACCTAGAGGTTCCTTCCGCAATCATGCCAATACGATGACCAGACATCTGGACCACCTAGCTTCTACTTTTTTTTCATCGCTAAATATGACTGATTGCCATTTCTGTCCATATGACATATGCTTTCGAGCCCACAACATTCTTTGTAACTTATGATGTGGCTTCAGAGCTGCTTTCTTTTACATTTTGCTATAAACTGTTGTTCCTTTTCCCACAATTCGTCTACGAATCGTATCCTTTGATACAGAGAGTCCCGATGACCTTTGAACTCCACGTACACTCATTTGTTGGGTACTCGCTAGTCATTGTATTAGGCGATCCTCTTGTATATTTCTTACACGTGGCCTCCCAGATCTACATTTTGCTTTATATTCGCAACCACGTGATAAAACTCCATGAATAGATTTCTTAGATCTATTAATAATCGCCAAAATTTCTGAAATACGCTTTCCTTCAGCTTTCAACTGCCAAATCATTGAAAGCACATTCCTTTGAATTTTTTAGCTCGCGGCATGTCGACTACGAAGCGTTATCGTTTACAGAACTTAAGTACTCAAAATCTGTGACATCATCGATTTTAAATTTGCATATGCCAGCAAATATTCGCAGAAACTCATAATCGTGTCTAAACTTTTGCAACAAGCAAATTTTTATTTTTATCAAAAAAATTAAAATTATAGCAAATCAAACGACTGTCTTTTGATTATAGCATTTTAAAACATTTTTTAAATATATATACGGGTTTTTGTAATTCTGACGTCATAATTCTAAATTTTAAAGATGGATAACGTCATTTTCTAAACTTTTGCATCGTACTGTATTTGCATTAATCTAGACATCGCGACATGCCGTATCCTAAAAGCATAGAAGGAATGTGTTATTTCAAACAATGAAAATAATGGCAAAGAAACAGAGGAAAATTTTCACGCCGATGATGTAATAATGGCGTTTAAAAATACACGAACCTCTATATCAGCACGTGAAATTACAGAAAAGGATCTGAAAAATTTTGTAAATCTGGAAAAATCCCTTTTTAATTTATAAAATGAACGAAAACACCTACATAAAATTACTGATTTTTAAAACAAATATTACTTAACGTCCTACAACATTGGTTTATTTCTTTCACAGTTTGGGAAGTAACAAATTAGCTTTTATTAGTAGCATACTGTACACATTGTGTGTATTAATTCATAAACATTGTTTTCTTGGTGTTTTGATTTTAACACGCATTCGTCGTTTTCCCGCTTTCAACGTTTTTTTTCACGCACCCCGTGAAAAACGATGGATCGAGGTTCTACTGTACTTCATCAAGAACGAATTAGTAGTCATTTTCTGAAACCCTAAACTAGAAATATAGATTTATAAGTATGCGTATAAGGTAAAAAGATAATCTGGATCGACAAAATGATCGAGAATTTCTAGTCTATACTTTTCTAAGAGGTTAAACAATATTATGAAGATTATGAAGATTTCGAATCCTTTGTATTGCGAGAAATTCTCGTTGATTTCCTGAATTTGAATCATAAACCAAGATTATAGCTACAAAATTCGCTTCTTGAGATTTCGTTGCAAAGATTTTTAAATAAATTTGACCCCATGATAATATAGGAAAACGATCTAGAATTCTAATAGGAGTTTTTAGAACTCGCTAGTAAACTAAACTAGAATTTATAAGGATGACATGGAACTACACACAGAAAAATAAATTGGTCACAGTGACCTGCCAAAATGCTCAGCTGACAATACAGAATTGACTAACCAAAATAACTGACTAGCCAAAAAGTGTACTTGCTGAACTAGTCACCAAAACTGAAAAGTGTACTTGCTGAACTAGTCACCGAAACTGAAAAGTGTACTTGCTGAACTAGTCTTCAAAACTGAAAAGTGTACTTGCTAAACTAGTCACCAAAACTGAAAAGTGTACTTGCTGAACTAGTCTCCAAAACTAAAAAGTGTACTTGCTAAACTAGTCACCAAAACACTACTCCAGACTAGGAAGGTTAATATTATTAGACAAAGAAGGCTAGTCGATAATCATAATTATCTGACCAGGAAGGTTAGTCAACAACCGCAGTTGCCAGACAAGGCAAGTTAGTCAGAATCTGCACTTGATTAAGACGGTTAGTCAGCAGCCAACAGGTATTTTACGAAGCAAGCTAGTCAATTTTCAATGAATATCTGAAGAGGCAAGATAGTCAAGACTATTTACCTGACTAATCTGTCTGGTAATATTTGAAAAGGAAAACTAGTCTCTATTTGACTAAGCTGCCTCATAATATTTGTGGAGGAATTTTAGCCCGAAAAAAAAAATATTTGACTAGCCTGTCTCATAATATTTGAGAGAGATTAATCAAAAAAATTTATTTGATTAAAATCCCTCATATTTTATGAGGAAGTGGTCTCATACTTGTTTGCAGGGGCTTTTGTAAAAGCATTGTTGTTAGTCTTAACCTCTTTACTTTTGTAATTGTTTAATCCCCCCTCCCCTTTTAAATGTTCAACCTTGAAAAAATATTTAAAAACTTTTCAGAAAAATATTACTTGTCCATCAGCTGGATTAAAATACTCATAGCTGCCAACTTTTTCAATTTATTCCAGAATGTTGTTAACATTCGCCCTTTTCTTCATACCATATTCTTAATAGAATAATTTTCTTTAGCATGTAATTACAATTAAATATGAAGATAATTACTCCTCAAAGAATATGGTTTGAAGATAGGGCTAACAACATTCCGGAATCAATTAAAAAAGTTAGCAGCTATGAATACTGGAAATTTAACAAACTACTGAAACAAAGAATTTGCTAGTATAATCATTCTTCCCTACCTTTATTCATCATTAACGCACGTATTTATCCAACACTTTTTTATCGAGGCATTCTAAGAGGATTGTGGCGCCACATGATTTAGTCCACTTTTTATGCACATCCTCATATATGGATTTCGAAATATATATGTTACCGTTAAAGCTCGAAATCCGTTAATGTGCAGATTACCTAATTAACTAAAATGACCCGTTAAAGTGTGGAATCAAGAGTTTTCCGCATTTTAACTAGGTAATCTGCAGATTAGCGGCTTCTGTGTCGTTAAAGTTCAAATGTTTGTTTCGAGCCTTAGTTTTTTTACATTCACTATGACGTCGAACAGTCATGTGATACAGATACGCGAATGACCTTCAAACACAAACCAAAACTTTCATCCTTTCCGCTCCGCTTCCGCTATGATAATTGGTAAACGCAAAACTAGGAGCATCGAAGACATGGTTATTATAGGTTTCTTATTATGACCAACACAAAACTTAAAGTAACAAGTAAGTTATAATTGTTTTAATTTGATTTTATTTCTTCTGTTTTTTAATTCTGTCAATATAAATTTGATAAGGGTCCTGCACTGCATTTTTTATTGAAATGTAATCTTAATCTAAACGCTCTATCTCCTGAAACTTTATTTTGAATTATGAATATTAAAATTTACAACGCAGTAATTATTTCCTCCCGAAATAAAACTATTAAAACACAACTTTTTAAAACTAATTTATTTAAAAATTGATTTAAATTACTATTACTTACTGAAAAAAAAGTTAATTTTTAACTCTGAAAAATGTGGCATTCAATATTATGGCTTTCTTTAATAAATACTTAATATGAAATTTTTATGCATTTTTTAGCATTTCATTAGATTTTGTTGTTGTTTCTTTCAATTTCAAGTTTCCTTTTATATTTTATATATCATGATTACTTTTTTATTTTTATTTTGTTCGCTTTTTCAGATTATTTCGTTGTAGTTTATCACATAAAATGTGTTAATAAAGTTTTTTTTTTTTTTTTTTTTTGCTTGTAAAATTAATATATTTGCTACACTTGTACTTGTTGTTGTAATATGTATGCTGCAAAATATAGTTAATAAAGCTTTGGAAAACAGTCATTTTAATTTTCCTGCGGTCTAAAAATTATTAAAGCAGTTTTAATTATTTGAAGTACTTCTTAAATAATGCTTCTGAATTGTCTAATTTAATATTTCTTTATCGAATTAAAAATTGGTGCATAACTTAAAAAAAAAAAAAAATAGTAATAGCAATGTAAGTTGTTAATAAAACTTTTTTTTTTTTTTTTTTTTTTTTCAATTTAAATGGATAAATATTTTTATTTTGAAAAGAAATCATTACTGTATTACAATTCTAACATTCATTTATAAAATAGAATTTATTGAAAGCTATTAAAGTTATTATATTTCATATTAAAAATGCATAACATCTTCAAAATTATTTTGACAGAATAAAAAAGATGAAATAAGTAAAAAAATTAAAACAAATATAACTTTAAAAGACATAAAAATTAAAACACATACAGATTAAAATAAGTAAAGAAAGAAAACTATTTTTTTTCCTCGAATGAAAAAAAGAAATACAACACAGCGTGCTGTAAAATTACAACACCAGAGATCTTATTTTCACTTTAACGAGTGCCTAGTAGGTAATGTGCAGATTATCTAGGTAATTCGCAGATTACCTAGGTAATTTGAGAAATGAAACAATTTTCCTCACTTTAACGGATCGCCCTAGTTAATGTGTAGATTACCTAGCTAATCTCCAGATTAACTGATTTCTGCACTTTAGCGGTAACATATGTATATATTTTCTCATCGGTGCTTTAATTTTATACGCTGTGGTTACAAAAAATAAATGTAAACTTTTTTTTTTTTTTTTTTTTTTTTAAGTTCCTTTTTTTAATATTTAAGCCACCTGAATATATGCATATATTTTTTTAAATAATGGATTTTTTCTTCCACCTGATTAAAATTACAGATAAGTACGACGATACAATGTGCTTTAACAATTGATACAGGCAATATAAACAATATGCACGGTATAGACGATACAATGCACTAAACTATAAATAACATCGAACTCAAATTTCAGGTTATTTAAAGTTTTAAAATCATAAATATTAATGATATACTTTTTTTTTTTTTTTTTAAAGGTGAGGGTGGACATAAAATTTGCATAAAAAACACTTTAACATATATAATAAGAATTTTTATTTTTAATCATCTCTGTAAATTTTATGCCCAGAGAAATTTTAATATATAACAATAATTTATAAGTATTTGATCAGCCAAAATAACTCTTACTTATCTGATAACATTACTTTCAACATTCTTCAAATCATGAATTTAAGTGGCTTATTTAAATAAGATTTCTCCTTCATTAAAACTATGTAATTGAAATAATACATAAAAGACAAAAATCAAGATAAAAATAATTTTATTGAAAATTATAAATGTTTCATATACATGAAGAAGATTGCTCCATAATTTACATAAAAATTAATCATAATAATAATATAAAAGCACAAATATAATTAGGTAATAAAACGTAATTTTTTTATGCCTAATAGCTCTCCATGATGGCAAGCCACTGAAAATTGTAAGAATAGCACCATCTTTAACAATTGGTTTATTTCTTGGGACTTCATATAACTTTCCTTCTTTTTCATCAAAATATGTTATTGTTTGTATAATTCCATCAGGTTTAAAATAGGGCTCACAAACCTTAAAAAAAAAAAGAAAAAAAAAAAAAAAGACATCAGGACATTACTAAGAAATACTTTATATGAGGTGTAAATTTCACCTCATTGCATAGGTTGCATTCAATTAAGAAGTTGCATATATCATAGATGGCTTCATTGGAAATCAAATAAATCAATGAGGAGACGAAATATTCTATCAAAACCTTTCTTAATCTATGCATAAATTATTATATATATATATATATATGTGTGTGTGTGTGTGTGTGTGTGTGCGAAAATAGGGCAGTTTGGAATCGCCTAGCAGAGGCCTTCATCCTGCAGTGGGTTGATAGAGGCTGAAATTGGTAATGATGATATATATATATTCTCATATAACACCATACCTTATAATTCGTATGATTACTTTAGAAAAGCAAGCACGAGATTTTTTTAAAAATCGATCTGGTTTTATTGATTTTTTTTTATTGAATTATTTTTTTTAAATTGAATATATCCCTGTTAGAACACTATTGTTAAGCATATTTGAAAGTTGACAGCCATATTATAAATGCTATTGCTGCATAGCAGCGCCACCTTTCGAGCGATTGACACCAAAAGTTGATAGGCACTAATTTAGGTCAAGGTGCATCTACATATAAATTTATATGTAATTCTGAACAGTAGTTCCGTAGATACAAAATTTGTTGCCACAAAATTTTTGTCACACATACATACACACACAGACGGACAGACAAGACATTTTCTAAAAATGGTCAAATCGTTGTCTAGTCTAACCTCTCAAAACTTGTCGAAAACTGGAAGTCGAAAATTTTTACAAATCCAATACTTCCTTCCATTGAACATACAAGAAAAAAAAAAAAAAAAAGATGCAATTACTAATTGTATTGCGTCAAAAATCTGAAGAAAAAAAAAAAAAAAAAGAGACTAATAATAATGTTTAAACACTTATGTGAGTTGTGAACTTCAAGATTGCAAAAATGTGCTTCAAGGTCAGTGATAGTAGTTCATTGTTTAATGCTTATATTCTGAACAAAAAAAAAAGTATCTTTATTTATTGCATTTGTTCGACGATGTGTTTATTTTATATTGTTTTTTACTTTCTTCTGTATTCAATAGAAGAAAGTATTTCAATCGTAAAAATTTTCAACTTCCGCTTTTCAATGGATTTACACGTTTTGAGGGCTCCAGAACACGATTTGACCATTCTTAGAAAAATATGTGTCTGTGTCTGTGTGTGTGTGAGACAAAAATTTTGTGGCAACGTATCTCAGGAACTACTGCAGATAACTGCATATAAATTTATATGCAGATGTACCTTGGCCTAAGTTAGTGCCTATCAACTTTTGGTGTTATTTGCTCAACAAGTGGCGCTGCTAGACCGCGATTTTCGCAATTTCAGGAAAGGCTATATCTCAGAAACTACTAAACGAATTTGCATAAATTTATATGCAGATAAACTTTAACGTAAGTTAGTGCCCACCAATATTTTTTGTCAACTTCTCAACAGTTGGTGCAGCTATACATCGACTTTCGCGTTTTCAGGGAAGGCTGTATCTAAGGTTCTGTTGTGTATAATCAAACAAAACTTGACACGTATCAACGTAGTCATTATATGACATTACGCAGATTCAATTTGGATGCATATCAGCCAATAAGTGGCGCTGTATACTGCAATTTTCTCTGAGAACAGGATATGGCTATATCTCAACTTCTGTGTCATATAACTGTACAAAACCTGATATATGAGGTAACCATTATGAAGAAGCATTTTTTAAGACTTTATTTATAGAGAATTAAACTGTCTTTCTTTTCTTATTATTAGCGTTAGTTTTTTCTAAAATGAAATTATCTGCATTCATTATGGTAGATAATTTTAATAAATAATAGTTTTAAGAAAATATTTTTACTGGGCGAATGAATTTTCCTATAGGAAAATATAGAAGAAAGTTTTGCGGTGGTCACAACATAATAGCTTTAAATGAAATCACGACAAGTATTTCCTCTATATTTGCTTTGAAAATTTCGTTCACATAAAAGCGAGGATTGAATTTTATTAAAAATAAAGGTATTTAAAAAAACAACAACAAAAAAAGTATGTTGTGGCCACCACAAGACTTTCTTTTTATATTTTCTAATATAAATTCGCTCAGTACAAATAATTTATTAAAGCTCTTATTTATTTAAATTACCTACCATACTGAATGCAGACGATTTTCATCTTTGAGAAAAATTGCATTGAAAGTACAAAGAAAGACAGCTTTATTCTCTATAAATAGTATATTAAAAAATGCGTTTTCATAATGGTTATCTCACATATCAAATTTTGTACTATACACCATAGAAGTTGAAATATAGCTTTTCCGTTCTCGGGGAAAATTGCAGTACAGCAGCGCCACTATTGGCCGATATGCATCCAAATTGAATTAGCATAATGTCTGAGAATGGTCTTTTCACATATTATTTATTATTATTATTGTACGCAATAGAACTTGAGATATCTCTTTTCCTTAAATTATGGAAATCGCTATATAGCACCATCACCTATTGAATTATTGATACCAAAAGTGGATGGACAATAATTTATCTCGAGGTAGATCCACATATAAATTTATGTGTAGTAGTTCCTGAGGTATAGCCTTCCCTTGAATTGTGAAAATCACTGTATAGCAGCGCCATCTTTTGAGAAATTGACATAAAAAGCTGATAAGGACTAGGTTATGTCAAGGTGCATCTGCATATAAATTTATATGCAATTCTCTGCAGTAGTTCATGAGACATAGCATTCCCTTAAATTGTTGAAATCGCTAGAGACCCTGTGTAATATAGTTTCCTAATATATGGTCTCTAGAAATCGCTGTATAGCAGTACCATTTCTTGATGGATGGGCACCAAAAGTTGATAGGCACTAATTTATGTCAAGGTGCATTTACATATAAATTTATATGCAATTACGTGCAGTAGTTCCAGAGTTGCAGTCGCCACAAAATTTTTGTCTCTCTCACACACACAGAGGCATATCTAATATTTTCTAAAAATAGTCAAATCGTGTTCTGGAACTTTCAATACGTGCAAATTCATCGGAAAACGGAAGTCGAAAATTTTTATGAATCTAGTACTTTCTTCTATTGAATATAGAATAAAGTAAAAAAAAAAAAAAAAAAAAAAATGTAAATTGCGAAATCTTTTCAATTTCCAGGATGTAAATACGAGGTTATACTGTATTTATTTAATTTATATATTAATAACAGTCAAAAAAGATTTATAATACTTTTCTAATTTTCATACAATTTCTACAAAAGATACATATTAGTTTCGTTGAAGAAAAGAAAACAGATCCATACAAATACGGATCTATTTTTCTAGTTACGAATAGTGAGCTCCGATACAGCATGTGTATAATGTTTAAATTAGTTACAGAGTTATAAATATGCCTACAAATTTAGATTTATAATTGTAAAAAGTATTTTGGAAGGTGAGCAGTACGATAGCTGTGAATTGCAGTCGTAGATCGAATGTGCGCTATCTAAGATAAACAAACACAGAGAGAAAAATCACACGCACAGAGAGAGAGTGAGAGAGAGAGAGAGAGAAGGCTGATGGTCGTCTGTCTGTTGTTTCAGAAAGAAAATGAAAAAAGGTTTATCAATTATTCGTACCATTGAACTGGCGTTGCAAAATAATCCTTACAAAACTTTGAATAAACACCATAAAATAAAAAAAATTTGCAACAATGGTTTCGGGTCGAAAGAGCACACGACCCTTCGTCAGGCGACCAAAGTAGGCACGAGTACAGCAGTCAAAGCCGTGCATTACCACTTTGACTGCTGCACTCGTGCCTACTTTGGGTGCCTGACGAAGGGTCGTGTGCTCTTTCGACCCGAAACAATTGTTGCGAGATATCTTATTTTTATGGTGTCAATTTAAAGTTTTATAAGTATTATAATATTCATGCCCACTTAAATAAAGTATTTTAAATTACTTGTTGTAAATTATTAAAAAAAGTTTTATTGTTAAATCGGAAATGTTTGCCATTTATACCATTAATGATAAACTTTATATACCTTTTGCGTGTCTTGATGCTACTGTGGGGAAAAAAATGTTACGTATTAATGAATTTAAAAAAAATTTCTGGGGGAACTATATTTGAAAATTTATAAGTAAATCATTCATAATTACCAGTTGCAAATTACTAACATATATTTAACCCACTATATCTAAAATTAGTATATGCTGTAGCCATTACAAAATTTTCTTCTATTATTATTTAATATAATAGCACCATATATCAGTTATAATGCACAAAGTAATTAACACAGCTTCTCACAAATAAAGATTTTACAAACTAATTTAACAAATAGATGCTGAGATACTATAACTATCTGGAAATTTACAAAGAGTAATAGTAGCGCGGCACGTCATCTGATGTACACCCAAATTGATTCGGCATAGTTTTTAAAAAGCTAGTTTGGCATAGTTTTTGGATGTATGACATACACCTTACATATCAAATTCGGTGCACATACATATCATAGAAGCTGAGATATGGCTCTCCTATAAATAGAGAAAATTGCACCATGCCAACGTCACCTGTCGGCCGATATGCGTCCAAATTAAATCAGCATAATAGTTCATAATGGTTGTTGCACATATCAAGTTTAGTGCATTTATATATCACAGAAGCTCAGTTACAGCATTTTCTTTAATGTGAAAAGTTGCAACATACTGGCATTACCTGATGACCGATATGCACCTAAGTTGAATAAACATAGTCTTTCACAATCGACTATTTAAACATTAAGTTATGTGAAGTTCTACACAATAGAAGCTACGATATAGTCTTTCCTTAATTGTGGGAAATTGCAGCATAGTAGCGCCACTTCTTAGATGATTTTTTTTTACAGGGTTGCCAACTTTTCAAAAACAGTTTGAGGAGTATTCAGAGAAATTTTGAGGAGCATTTTGGCTACTTTGAGGAGCAATTTTAAAAATACATAAAAAAAAAAAAAAAGAAAAGAAAAGAAAAGAAATAAACTGCTCACAAAAATAAATTAACAATAATCATATGAAATTTAGAAATATTTATTGATAATCAAATATATTTAGCAAAACAGTGAAGAGAGATAAGAATGGGAAATGATTAAGCCTGAATATAAGCTTAAAACCCAAAAGTAATTTGTTTTTTGCATAATGGCATATTTTCCATACATAAATAAAGGCAATATATGAAAGTAGATTATTCAGTTACATTAAAAAAAAGAAAGAAAGAGAAACACAAAGGGAAAAAAAAAAAAAATAATAATTTCCAACAATTTTCATGAATGTCAAGATAATTATACTATCACATAAAAATCTAAAAACGAAATCATATAAATGTGTAAATGATCTCATCTCTAAGTCAACTCCCTCTAATCTGCATAGCTTGGGACCATATGTTTTGTAAATTTTAGAATTTTTCAGATAATCGGTCATAATTTGTTTACTTATTTTTTTTCCCAGATACAAATGAAGATATGATAATAAATCATTAATGCTTTAAGTGAATGATAAAATAAAAGCATAATTATTTCAAATAAATCTTAAATAAAGCGTTGTCAATCGGCCTTAAAGTTCAGTAGCTTTGAATCCATTATTTTTATCGATAAATAATTAAAATAAACAATTTTTTAATGATAACTGAAACATTGATACAGTTTAAATGAAAATCAAAACAGCACATAATCATAGCATTTGGTTTCTTTCTTCCCCCCTTTCAGCTTGTGGTTTTAATTAAACACACTCTTAGCTAATGTAAACAAATACTTGTTCCTGTTCTGAGTCAGCAATATTTCGATCACTAGAATGTTTTCTTTCTTTCATTCTTTTTTTTTTTTTTTATTATTATTATTATTTACTATTTATTTATAAGTATTGTAGGATGAAGCGTGTGGTTCTTCAGCTAAATTGTAAAAGTTAGTTTTATTTTTTTTTATTTTCAAGATACGTTGAAGCGCTTTCATAGATAAAAAATAAAATTCAAAGAATAATGTTTTATGCGGCAACTGTTGGAAATGCAAAATCAAAAGTTGATAAGGATTGGACAACGATTTCTGCCTAGATGCGTGCAAGGAAAAAATAAAAATAAAGAAAGAAAAAAAAAAAAATTTTTTTTTCAGTGTCTGCCACTATTCAATTTTATGTATAAAAAATATTTAAATAGGTGGTCAAGACTGAATTTGCGGAGCATAAACATTACTTCACGGAATTGCGGAGTTTTTAAATTTTTTCGGAGAAACTCCGCAAAAATCGGAGCAGTTGGCAACCCTTGATATGTACCAAAAGCTATTCAGCACGAATTTATGTGAAAGTGCATCTAAATATAAACTTTTGTACAATTATGTTCATTATTTTGTGAGATACAGCAGCCAAAACATAAAATTTTGATTAAACACAGACAGACATCTCCTAAAAATGGTTTAATCGAGTTTAAGGAAATCCCAAATTTGTAAATGCACCAAAAGCCAGAAAAAGAAAATTTTGAAAAATCCAGTACTTCATTCTTATATATGTTGAAGAAAATCAAAATTAATTTTAAGTTATTGTGGAAATAGAGTATACAACTAAAAGGTTGGCAAGAATTACTTAATTTATAGAGCATAGTTAAAAGAAAAAAATGTTGTTTAAATTGACATACCAAATAGTTTTTAAATTTAAATGTGTTAAGAATGAAACAAATAACATGAAATTAAGTACATATTTTTAACAAGATATCTTTTGTTTATCACGAATACTTAATATGCTGCGCATGAACAATTTGATTTTGAATCGAGAATACAGTATCTAATAATTTAAACTCATATTATTTTTGATTAAATTTGTTTTGAAAAAAAAAAAAAAAAAAAAAAAATATATATATATATATATATATATATATATGATATCAAATTTTTAATAACTAAAAATATCAAACTTTTACTACAATCATCAATCATTTGAATGAAACAAATAACATGAAGTTGAATATGTATATGTATCTATCTATATTTATTTATTTACCAAGATATTTATTATTTATCGCTAATAATTAATATTGTATACAAGAACAATTTGACTTTAAATTGAGAGCAGAATATAGTATGCAATATTAAATTCATATTATTTTTGCTAAAAGTTGTTTTGAAAAAAATTGGTGTCAAACATTTAATAATAAAAATGTCATTTTTTTTATTACACACTATTATCAACCATTTGCCAAACTTATTTAAATTAAAAAAATCATTTATTTAGAACAGGAATTAAAAATAATAATAATAATAATAACAGATAAACGAGAAACCTTTAATTTTTTTTAATTTATCTCATTAAAAAGTTTAAATATAAAAAAAAAGTATTAATATTATTTTTTATTGTTCTAAGATAGATATAATGTTGCAAACGATAATTTAAAAAACATACCTAAGAATTCGGATTTCTTTCAAAATCCCCATGGATAGCATTTTTCTATATCTTTCTTAAATTGACGTCCTTTGGAAATCCAAATACCTTCTGAACCATCTTTAGGGAAAAATAAATCATTACTATTCTAAGTATAAAAATATTAATATGAGCTTAATGTTAAAAGTGTATGTAAACAACTATAGCTTAGACAAATTAAATGTACTTACTTTTATAATACAACGATACGTAAAACTAGATTTATAATAACGTATTTTAAATTTTATACATTTTAAACAACTTTATAAATTAGAACAAATTCTAATTACGATTCATATTGTTAGAAGATTGCGGAAGCTTTAGAATTCTACGAATTTACTATTCTTACAAAGCTTACAATAAAATAAGGTATTTAGCACTTACTTTTGGCTGTAAACTCGATTCGCTGATTCTGATTACTAAAAAATCTCTCGTTCTCTTTCTAAAATGAAAATGACTCTAACGGCAATTGCAGTATCCCGCCAAATGCGATTAGTTTTTTATTTATTTTACGGTTTCGGTTGACTAACACAAGTTGTCAATAGGAGACAAAAAAAAAAAAAATTAAAAAAAAAGAAGAAAAACAACAATGTTAGCTTTTGGACTAGCCAAACAAATTTTTCTTAGTCAATTGACAAAACGGGAACATTTTTTTTTTATTCTCTCATCTGACTAACCGGTCAAATTTGAGGAAAATGAAAACTGTACCTGGGAAATTAGTCATCTGACAAGTTTTAGAGGCAAAACGGGTCATCAGACGAAACACATTAAAGATACATGGTAAAATAAAACGACTTTTGTGTCTCATGACTAAATGGGATTGTCAGGTAGTGTTTTGATTGTTTAAAATTTTGCGTAATTTTGTGCAAATTTGTCAATGTACTTGACAAACGTTTAGTGTCACAAAGATGGCATGTCTCTTGACAAGTTTCGATTTTTCATTTTTCTGTGTGTATACTTACTTGAGACATAGTTTAATTTTTAGATATCAGTCACAAACTTTTTTCTCAGTGTATCTGACACCTGAATCAAAGGACGGTAATGTAGCATACGTTTTAAGGGCGATTGAAAACGCAAGGGTCTTAGTCTTGGTAGATGCCCTCTGTGGGGTGTCTCTACCAGGCCCTAGGTCGTATTTGAGCGTGTTTCAGAGAAAATCACGGAAAACTTGGAATGATAGGTCGACGAGCGCGACCGGAGTTAGAACACGGAACTTCCACGAATCAATAGACAAAATTTAACTTGATTTAGTATTTAGTTGTATTTTGATTTTAAATTGGTACTGGGAGGTTTTAAATACCTGAGAATGGGATGCATGGCGCAACAGTTTGCGCTGCTATACTGCAATTTCCCCCATTTACCGGAATGCTCAGCTTCTACAGCATATAAGCACAACAAACTTGGTATTGGTGACAAATATTATGTAAAAATAATGATGATTCAATTTTGATGCATATCGACCGTCAGGTGCCGCTGCTGTGATGCAATTGAATCTTGTTTACGAAAAGCAACATATCTAACTTGGTATGTGTGATATATATTATGAAAAATTATGTTGACTCAATTTTGAAATAGTTCGGCTAGTAGGTGGTATTGTATTATTTTCTGGGAACACCCAGATAACTGTATTTCAGTCTGAATTGGTGAAATTGAATATATGAAATAGGAATGGACTGGATAACCGGAAAATATCCGGTATCCGGCATATCCGGCTGATTTTTCAATATCCGAAATATCATCGGATATCCGGATCAAAATTGATACGTTTTAAGAAATGTTGCGTGTGAAAGTTGTCTGAATAATTTAAATGAACTTTTGAATTTAATAACAGACTTGAAATCTATATAAATGTATTGTATAATAACGAAACGGGGGTTTGAGGGAGGGGCCCCCTCACATATTATTTGTCAAATAAATCTGTTCCGAAGCCTAATTTGAATTGTTTTAACATAGGTTTACACAACAGTACTCGTTTTCTTACCCCCTAATCTCCAATCTGTATTTATAATATTAAAATTCAGCGTAAGAGAAAGTCGTGTGAGTGACACACAAGATTATTTATGTAAGTTTTGTCAATTATGTGCATAGCAAGGCAGACAAAGCACGTAGTTCAGACAACATTGCACATCATATTCTGCTAACCTAACTATCAAAAGTGACACATAAGCATAAGAATTGATATAAAAAAATAAAATAAAATAAAACTAGTATTACTTATTATCCCAATGGTATTGACATTTTTATGTATGTGAATGGAATCCAGTTGAATAAAAACCAAATGCAAATACCTGTTTTTAACTACTGTGTGCTCTTAAAAAACTGAAATTTTCATGTTTACTGGGAAAGGGGACTGCTGGATATCCGGATCCGGCAAATTAAAAAAAAATCCGGAATGCCGGATATCCGGTCAATCCCTAACGTGAAATATTAATTTTAAGATGCAATGTTTATTAAATTTTTTTACACGTTATCTGCTAAGCGACGCTGTTATACAGAATGCTGCAGAAGAAAGTATTGTAATGATGGCCACAGCGTACTAGTTTTGAATAGTTTAAATAAAAATAAATGTTTGTAAAATTTTTGTTGTGTAAATTCCAATACTAACATCATGGTATAAATTTAACCATGTAAAACTTCAATAAAATTATAAATAGACGATAATTAAAGTTTAAAATTATGTAAAAAGAAATACATATCATCACTATTACTTCTAAATGAGTATTATTATATAGAAGCGTCAAGAAAATCAAAACTGAAAATTCTACATTTTGTCATTTTCGTAATAATCGCAATGAAATAGAACTTGTTATGAAGATGCTATATTTAAACATTTTTCATAGAACTGGAATTTTAAGTTTTCTGGATAGTACAAAGCACATCTTTTTTTAATGTTCTAAATAATACTATTTTCCCACTTCCGACAGAATGTTTTTTTGACACGTAACACAGATTTGAATTATTGTTACCGTTACTAGACGTTCAATGAACGTTCCAGTGCTACTTGGGATATGTGCTATAGTTTGATACAAATGAACACATGAAATGAGAAGAAGTCTCATAATCACATGCTACAGCTAGTAGGAATTTCAAACATTATTATTTTAGGGTAATTCCAAGCATTCTGCTTTTTTTTTTTTTTTTTTTTTTTTAAATTGGTATTTTTTTGCTCATGGTGCAAAACTTTCGCTGAAATTTATTATATATAATATGTTCCTTCTACTCTAGAAGTTTCAAGATAATTCTTTAAGAACTTTTTGAGATATTTGACAGAAATGTTTGAAATCGAAAGTGTCCGGTCATTTGTGGAAAGTTAGTGTATTTTTATAGCACATAAAACTAGGTTTGCATAAAAATATGTAAGAGCTACATGGTACAATAAAAAAGAGAGAGAGAGAGAGATCTTAAAAAATTACACATGTATTATTAGTACACATAAGCTGTAATTTTTGTGAGTTCATTTTTCTTTTCTCATTGGATAATCTGTTTTCCTACTCATGCAATCTTTATTAAAGACAGATTTTCATTGGATGTTCAAAAAAATTTTGCTATTATTTTTCCGTTAATGTTTTTATTTCCTCTTTCCACATTTTTTTCTTTCTTGTGAGCTTAAAATACCGAATATCTCATAAATTTGTAAACAATTTAAAAAAGCATAATAATAATAATAATAATAAAAAGAAATGAAGAAAGAAAGAAAGGTAAAATTATAAATTTTTGTCCTGTCAAATACTTATTCTAGTGAATAAAAGAAAGAAAAAATGCTTCTTTATAGCAGAAAGGTTGAATAACTTGGACTATAAAATGCCATATGAATTATAATTATTAGAAAGTTTTGTATTCGACAACTTTTTTTAATTTTAAATTTGAAATATGTTCATTTCCGGGATTATCGTAATAGTTCATACTTGTCGCTAGGTAAAAAAAAAAAAGAAAGCAGTAAGTTTTCTTTTTTTTTGAAAATACTAGTGGCTTTCCATATTAAATAAATGTTAATAACGACGCAGAAGATTGTATTACCATAAATATTAATTTAAATAAAACAGGTTGTCATAATTTAAACCATTAATGAAATTAAGAATTATTTAGTTCTATTAAGCGTTATTAAAATAATTTCAGAACACGTGCCTCTGATGGTTTATTATTTCTATAATAACTTTTAAGATCTAGGTAAACTTCATTTAAGCTGTATAAAACTTACGATATTAACGGATGATATTAACGACTTTCATTGAAGAATATTTTCTTTGAAAACTTGGCGCATTATTGGCGATTACCTGGCGAAAGTAGCGTGCGCATATTGCAACCCAACAATGAAGCGGGACTTCTGGATGTTGAAAATCGGACGTATATTTATAAAAGCTGTCGCGTCGGGAACAGGTGGATACAATCCCTCTTCTAGTAAGAAATATTTAAATTACTCATGCAATTCGTGCCGGTGTAAAACGTCCAATAATTTATTTAAGTGATAATAATTATTATTATCTAGAATCACAGCTATCATTCAGTGAGAAAAAATAATTAAAAACAATTTCTTCAAATTATTGATATCGGAAAAATTATGGTTTAGTTGACATTATTAAAACTAATTTTTGTTTACCGAAGTTTGTTTACCGTCATGCTTCACACAGATGTAAAACTTATAGTAATTCTTTTCCTCATCTGCGTTAGCAGCGTCGAAAACATCAAGTGGCTGTAAGTACAAAATTTTTGAAAATATATTAAATAGAGTGGTATTAAAATATCACTATAATGTGAAACAATACCATTTTGTTGGACCAAAAAAACCGTTTCGAAATATAAAAATGATACAGTTTTCTTTAAAAAATAAGCAGATAAGCAAAAACAGAAGTTATAATTTTTTCAAACGAAAATAAGTTATTCCAATTCGTTTCCACGGGAAGTTAAGAATCAATTTGCAAAAAAAAAAAAAACTTCAATTAAAATTAATTCACTTCCTAGATTGTTTAAGATATTCTCATAAAAAATTTCATGGTAATATTTATGTTAACTGTTATCATAAATGCGTTTAAAAGTATTATTTCTAAAACTTTTACACGCATTCTAAATATATATTAGCATTTTCATTTTTCGAATACAGCTATGTCCGATTTTTTAGAGTGGAAAGTTTTAAGTGATCAGAAAATTTTGCATACATTTTTTAAAAGCACAACAATATATGTATATATATATATGAAGGGGGTGCACGATAAAATGATGATTTTCTAGTCAAGGAGAAAATTAACTATTCCAGATGGAGCAGATACAGGATAATTGCATGTAAGAAATTCAGTGGTTTATAACAATATGTGATATAATGATCCCGTTGCCTGAAATAAAATTTAAAAAGTTTATTTAAGAACAGAAAATTAGCATAAATTATTTTATTTTTTAAATTAATAAATTATTATTATCTCAACTATGTAGCTGCATAGCAATTATTATTTTCTAATTTTCCATAAAAATTCACATACTCTTAATAATATAATTTTTTTTTTTTTTTTTTTTTTTTTTTACCATACAAAGAAAATATATAGCTGCTATTTACTACAATCAAATACGTTTTCATTAATATACATGGTAATGAAAATTTATTTTTACATGATTATAAATTAAATGAAACATGTTGAAATTTATGGATTAAACTTTGAATTTCAAAGAAGAAAATTTTCTACAATGTTAAATTTGGGAAAATATTTTTCTTTGACAGGGGAACACCGCTAGTTTTTTTTTTTTTTTTTTTTTTTTTTTTTATGCAAATTTTATTTAGCAACTAAGTATTGTTTTAAATACAAACAAAAAGTAAATAATATTAAGTTCAAAACGTTAACCTTTATATAAACTAAATTTTATATTATTTTATCATACTTAGAGAAAAGTAATTTAAATATATTAACATTCGCCGATTTGTTAAGTTCAAAGTAATGGACATAATTTAATGTCACTAAGGGCATATTTGATGTGAATGATACACAAAATACTGCAATTCTTGTTGTTTTGCATTTGTAAAGATATTTCTAACCCCCCCCCCTTTATTTTTATAAGATAGTATTTCAGTACCACGAAATGTATCAAATATTATTTTCTCATTATTTTCGTCTAAAGATTTATTGGTTGAGTAAAATTTATTGCTTTTCTATCTAAGGCATTGATAAAATAATAAAACCAAGCCTATAAAAAACTGAAATATATATTGTATCTAATCTTTTGGAACTACTTTAGCTACTTATAAAAAATCGAGGTTGCACTTATATTACTATTTTGGTTACAAAAGAAAAAGAAAGGTTTTATAAGACTTATACTACTATTTTAGCTACCTAAAAAAAAAAAAAAATCTACGATATTTCTAAGATAGTTAAGATGTAAAGTTCTTTTTAAGATGTTTTTCAAAGCATTTATGATAGCACTTATATTAAATTTTTATATACATTTTTGCTAATCAAATTATTTTAAATAACCTAAGCAATTACATCCAATTTCCATTGTAATAATTTATTTCTGTTTTAAATTTATATTCGGAATAAATAAATAAATAAATAAAAATAAATAAATAAACATTAATAAGCTAACCATTTATAAATATTCACTAGTAAATAAATAACTTTAATTATTGCTTATTTGTATATTGTTATAGAAACCAAAAACATCATTTTTCGAAAAATGTTTATCTTAATTTTATTATTTTTATTACAATAAAGTTTGCGCCATAAAATACTTGATAGCAAAATAGTATTGATAAATATTTATCCGTGAATGAATTAATTACAATACCGATTCATATATAGAATATTTAAATCACTTATTGTATATTTTTGTGAAGAAATTTACTATAACATACGAATTGGAAAGATATTTTAATTGATACTATAGAAAAAAGAGAACGGTATTTTTTTTTTTAAGTATTTTCTTTTCAAAAATGCCAATTTTATTCAACAATTAGTAGTTTCTTTACTATATAGATAAATAATTAATAATTTAAAAAATTAAAATTTAGCAGTTTAGGAAGATAATTTTTATGTCATTTTCATATTCTTAATATAATTTTAAAATATTACCATTTTCTCACGATTTAGATATAACGAATTCATTACTTAAGTGTTGATATATTTTAATACTAGTATATTTAATACATATTTTAATGACAATATATTTGATGTCCATACAAAATATGTAAAACAAATATGCTCGATTCACTGGTCACTGAATTTACATTCCCCCCCCCCCCCCATAAGCTTTTTATTTATAAATATGTTTATAAAAGACTTTATTTATATATTTATAAAAAACTTCCATTTAATTCCATTATTTATATATTTATAAAAGACTTCCATTTAGTTCATATTGTTGTAATTATTTATTTATCTCGAAAACTTGTTAAAAAATAATTTCTAGCAATCTACCTTAACACACTCCTTGGTTTGTAGAAAAAACTCGTTACAAGTATATATAAACTGTTGTAAAATAGAATAAATTGAGGCAATTTCCCATATAAACATAAATTCTAGGTACTTAAAAAAAACTTTTAAAATATTTCTTACATATTCCAGTTTGACGTTTTATTTCTAATTATTATTGTTCAATTTCAAATAAAAATGGAAAATAATTTATTAGAAAATTTAATATATTTTTTTATTTGCTTAGAGTCAGCCATAAAGGTGGCGTACGATGGTATAGTTATTACTAATTTCAGACGCAGGGATATCGGGATCATTGGGAAGAACGAGTTCAGTGGTTAATCGAAATGTGTGATATTTTAATATAATACCTGAAATAGGATATAAAAAATCTTTAAAATACTAACAGTGATTAAAAAAATAATATGGAAAATTTTCTATTCAAAAAATATTAAAGCACGATTAAGATTTTAGAAAATTTCTGTCAACTTTGTTTTATTATTATTATTATTATTATTTTCAAATATGGGTTATTTAATAAATCAAATGTTTTAAAAGTTTTATAACAGTTCATTATTCTAGTGTTTTATATATAGACGATTTATTCTCGAGAAATATTAAAGATACTTCCGGTAGAAATCATGATGAGGAATAAAGTTCAAAATCCTAAATGGCTTGCATCTTTCCCTTTGCTCTTAAAACTATACCATAAGAAGCAAACTGAATCTTTGAATTATATTTTGTACGCTCCTAAATAACGTAATTTCTTCTAGCAATAACGACATGATATATCGGTGTCCCATAAGTCTGTAGACATTTTAAAAATTCATAAAAATTGAAGAAATTGGTAGAATTTAACGCGGTTTGCGATAAAGTTATTCTGGTAAAGGGGATATACATATATATTAACAAAGAAAAAAAAATAGTTACATTTTTCGCCGATAGACGACGCTGCACGGATGCGTAACCAGAAATATGGAAAACAGAGTTCTATAAATTGTCCGGTTTTACGATTAACGCAGCTTATTTCTTATTTTGCTGCCTATTTGCGCATACATGAAGTTTTAATTGCGACGCTGAGTTGGTGGAAGCATCATTTGTGAAGATGGTAAAAACCATCGACTGAAACTGCAGTTAGCGGTGTTGTAACTCGTTTGCAAACTGTAATTGTTGTGATGGCAGATACAAAGAATAGGACTTATATGCCTGTAAATATTCTCAAGCAATTAATTATAGTTTTTCATGGAAATGTGCGATTTGTACAAGTACAACGCCCTCTATCGTAGAAAATTTTGACTATTATTGTTTTTCCTCCATAAAAAAATCCCCTTCACGAAAATAAATTTTTTCGTAAATTGTGTTCAATCCTACCAATTCCTTCAATTTTTATGAATTTTTAAAATATCTACATATTTATGGGACGCCTGGTATATATATATATAATTATTAAAATTTCTTTACAAATTCTATGCATGAATTTAAAAGAAAAGACTAGTTGTTTCAATGCTTAAAATCTTTTTAAAATGCTTTTGCGTACATATATAAAACTAATAAAAATTTCGTACTTACATAAATTTACTCGAAACTCCTTAAAATGTTTTTTCCATAATTACGATATTATGAAATAGTGAAACACTGTATTCAACATTAATGATTTAAATCAATCAATTTAAAGAAATATCGATTAATAAGTTTCTAGCGTAAAATATTTAGTTTTGTTTATTGCTTTAAAAATGTAATAAGAAAGTGAAAATTCTACTCATTTTTTACGAGAAATTCTTATTTTTTGTCTGTCAAAATCCGTAAATGTAAGTTTCACTCATATTTACAGAATTATTCCAATATTTTATGGGAACCTCCTTTTTTTAATGATAGGATAATCACGTTATGTCCCCTAATTTAAAGTGAAATTTTTTTACATTGTTTTACTCAATATAAGTTGAAGGAAGAGTAAAGTATAAGGACAAAAGTATTAAATTTATATCAACATTTATATCAACAATAACAAAAGTAGGAATGTTTTTTCCTAGTGTTATTTGTACGTAATCAAAGAGCATTCAGCCAGTATTCACGCAAAAGTAAATAAGTAAGTAAATATAAATAAATATAAGTAAATATAAGTAAAATTTAATGATAAGATGCGTTTTTGTTAAAACTAAACATAAAAATAGAATTTAAATAAAAATTGCTTATTTGGCTATAGCAATTTTTACAAACGTCCAGAAACAATGACAGCGAATGACAATTCAATAGAATTACAAAATTCGATTCATTTAACAGTAAAATGAAATTAAAAATAGAAAAACAATTATGCTATCTTTAACTTCCTATATTTTCTCTTTAATTTTGACAAAAACTTTCCATTTTAACGGTATATATATAAATTGACAAAAAGAAGAAAAATGTAAAAATAAACTGATGATTAAATTCTCATGATAATCCACAAGTGCCTAAATACATAGATTACTAAATATATATAATAAAAATATTTATTAATATTATAAAAAGGATATGAATAATTTAACTAGTATAATCTTAATATAGATATGAAAATAAGATTACTAACTTTAATATAATTCCATTGAAAAAACAAACTATATAGATATATTTAATTTTTTATTCAAGATTCATTTATTTTTTGTCAAATATAAATTACTGTTCAATGCCTTGTGCTAAGTTACTTGAGAATTTTTTTAAATGTAAACATTATGTTTTGAAACTGGTATGATGTATATGAATTTTTTATGCATTTTTAAAGAGTAATGTAAAGTATTAGATAAAAAACTGTTCCTTAGAAAATTTATTTAGTTGAGACTGCTTAACAGATAAGATAATTTGTAAAACTTACTTTTGGACACCACTCTTCAAAATTTCTGACAGTATTTCGCTTTCAAATCTGATTTCAGATTAAATGATACTTCTGTTTAAAAGCTTATTCTAATTTAAATAATTTTCTTCCTTTTAATTAAAAATAAATAATACTTTTTGCAAGCTTATTATATACCGTTTGAATTTTATTATTTAAAATTCTTCTGTAAATTCAAGTAATAAGTAAACAAAAACTTTAAAAGTATATAATATAAAATACTTTATTTATTTATTTATTTATTTTTTTGAGTGGCCATAAAAAGAAAAAAAAACTTTTTTATTTAAATAAAATAATACTTGTATTATTAATATATGTATGTATATATATTATTATTGTACATAAATTATAAATTTATAAAAAATAATATTATATACTTGAATTAATATACATAACATATATACGATTATTTTCAAGCAATATCATTTTAAGGAATTTGATAGTACTATCTTAAAATAATTATCATATTATTCCACAGGATACAGATCCCATAAACAGAAAAATATTGTATTTTCTCACAAAAAATGCCTTTTTATGCATCATTGATATCAATATTTTGTAACAAAAATATATTATCATGCATATTAAAAATTGATTATTTAAAAATCATTTACAGCTAAGTAAATTTTAAAATTTGTTACATTATCTTCAGAATCAGCGTAGGTTTCTCATATCATAAAATATTTTTGTTCATATTCAGAGTAAATCAAATAAACAGAAAATTATATGGCTCTGTTTACAGTTCATGCCTACTGCGAAATTTCTTTCATCGAAATAGCTGGATTTCACATGCGATTAAAAAGAGCTTATCACTTATCGAAAATCAGACTATGAATCATACGACTTACATCTTTTTAACTTATGTACTTTTTGTTCTTGATATTTAAAGAAATAAGCTAATCAAACAAAAAGATCACTGAGAACTGCATTAGCGCAATACTTAGTTAACACAAGAACACAATACTTATGCTTATGAAACATAAATAATAATTAAAAAAAAAGTGAACATATGAAATTTTTACATTTGCATATTCAATGCAATTTTAGTGATCATCAGTATTTAAATTAATTTTCGTATCTTTAACGATATTTTTAAAAAGTTTGATCATAAACTTTATCGATTAAGTGTAGTGTAACATATTTTATGATACGCGTTTGCGCAAAGGCTTCTATTGCTTCACAAATTTGCACAAATGCTTCTATGCTTTAAAATTAATAGAACATAAGTATTAAATATTTTTTTAAAGCATATAAATTGTAATAGCTGTGTGCAGGTGTTAGTCATCGTAGTGCATCGTATTTTATTTTATTTTATTTTATTTATTATTTATATTTTTAAATCAAAATTTTCTGTGAAACTTTGACTTATTATTTGGTACAAAATAGGAAATACATATATTCCCTGCATTATTGCTTTATAAGTTATCCATTCATTTATTTAGTTTAGTTATTCATTTAAAAAAATTAATGTTTGATAAACGCAGCTACCGTACGTTTGTTATTACAGTACCTGATGAAATTTTTATTACGCTGCTTATTCTTTAATATGGATGTCTTTTTTAAAAAATATGTATGTATAATGAAATCATTTTCATATTTACAGATGATAATCAAGAAGGAGCAAAATAATTTATATTTGATTCGAAAAAAAATAAAGAAAATCCTTTCTAATTGAAGGCCATTATATTTGTAGTTCATTTGAAATGCATTAAAAAAAAATGATTTGTTAAAAAGTATTAAAAATGCTTAAACAATACTTAACACAGAATAATAGTCTTCCCAAGATTAAATAAAATCCTTACAATGACATAACGAAAATGGCATAACTAAAGAGCGATAAAATTTTCTGTTCGAAAACTAAGGATAATTTGATTCTTATTCTTGAAGAGGGAAGCAAATTATATCCAACAGAGTCAGCATCTTCTAAGAGCCGACTGTCGCTAAAGGAAATTAATCAAATGAATGAAGATAAATTGGATGTAACATTTATTTTTAATGTAACAAAATTGGATGCAACAGATATCTTAAAATATCTTTTATTTTGCAATGAATTGCAATTTAGCGAACGTTTCAATGAATTTATTATTAAAAAAAAGTTACGACAGAAAAAATATTTTTTAAAGAATTGCATAATCCAAGAAAAGAAAAAATTAAGACGATAAAGCGCCAAATGTAGCAACTAAATCACAGTATCTTCGAACAGCGGAGTTCAGTCGAAGAACAGACAAATGATGGATTTTATTGTGAATGCTTTATTTTTTTTTTCCCTATCCGAAAGAACACGCGTCTCCGAATAGAATTAAAGTGCTTTGATCAAAACAATCCTTTTATTTTTTATGCAAAAAGTAATCTTTTTTATACATATAATTTAGTTATATATGGACAATTTATAGGTTGTCCAAAGGGCTTAAAACGTATAATTGAGAGACAACTTTGTGTCAGTAGTATTAGAAAGTACCTAGGTCATTGTATGCTAGTATGTGACGTAAAGTAAAGAAAAAAAAATAATAATAAGATAACACACAAAACTTTAGTATATATATTTTGTTTGCACAAATAAATGTTAAACGACAGTTTTTATGTTTTTTTTTTTTTTTTTTTTTTTTTTTTTTTGCACAAATAAAAACATTAAATAAATGTTACACGACAAAAAACAAATGACTTTTGCTCTGCAAAAATAAAAACATGTAACAGATGCTTAGATTTAAGTTAATTTCCATTATTAAAATTTTATAAATAAAAATAAAAATGTGCATATAAATAAAATTGTGTCGAAAAAATATCCTTTGTTAGATAAACATTTTCGAATCGTCAAGTTTACGTTCTAAATGAAAATGCCAATGACTTTCATATTTCGTATAAACTTCTAAAAAATAACAATTAAAAATTAATAAACACATAATTTCATTTTTCTTATTGTCATTGAAAATAAAATTTTGAAAACCTGTCAATAAAAATAATATGTTGATTAATTATTTTTTTTTTTTTTAATAAGATTCAACTTAAAAAAAAAAAAAAAAAGCTGAAAGAAACCATAGATATAGTAATAAGACATTGATTGATCATCGCGCAGAAAATGTGATTCCTTTTCATTCGGGAAAAGACGGCCATTTTACCGTCTAATGGCCCCGGGTGAATACACACGGATAATTTCGCAAATAAAATTTATGAATAATTTATGTACTAAAGGTGAATGAAAAACTCCAGATACTGTTTCAAATTCCGTTTTCTTACTTTCTTTTCTTTTTTTTTTAAATAAATGTATTAACTTAATTAACATTTAAAGCTAAACTTTTTTACATATTAAAACGAGTGGGCTTTACCTGCACCGCTACTAACTATATTTAAAAGAATTTTGAAAATTCTATATAACTTACTAATATAAAATCTTAAAAGATATTTAAAAAAAAAAAAGAAAGAAAGAAAAAAAAGAAAGAAAAAAAAAAAAAAAAAGAGTATTCCATTAAACATGACAACAGTTTTTATTTCATAATAATAATAAAGCAACAGGTTATAAAAATTATAGTTTTCATAAATTAGTCAAACGTAACTTATTTATGAAATCTTATTCCATTTTCTTTCATATATTTATTAGAACAATTAAAAGGCATGCAATATTTCGGCATTTTCAAAATTCCTCAACATTCTATTTTACTACTATTGACGAGTTTCATACCATCTAATGACTGATGCCAAAATTTTTTTTCGACATCAAAAATCTTTGGTCGATAACATGGGGATGATAAATCTACATAAAGTACTATATCTATGAAAGAAACTATGTATTTCATTGCTTAAGAAACACCAGGCAAATTAAGAAACCAGAATGCACAAATATGATTCGTAGCGCCAACATATTGTTAAAATGAATAAAACAATTTTTTTGTTTATTATAAGTTAACCGCAATTGTATGCTTCTGTACAATAAAAACGGAAAATTAAAATTCCCTATATATAAATATGTAAATAATAACGATTTAAAGTTATAATGAAAAAATTTTTCTTGATCGAAAAATTAGACTTGAAGAACATACTATAGAAAGAAAGAAAACGTAAACAAATGTTAATTTTACATTCATTTTTTAAATATTCAAATTAATGAAATATATAAAAGAATTTTTATGATAGATATTAGAACGATAATATGAGAGATTTGATAACAGAGATTTGAGATAAGAGATTTGATAACATAGATTGTATTAACTATTTATTATATGTTAAACAACATACTGGAGAGAAAGAAAATAAAATGTAAACAAATGCTTATTTTTCATAATTTTTTAAACATATACTCGAATTAATAAAATATTTAAAAGAATTTTTATATTAGAGATTAGAGATTTTATATGCTTAAGGGGACAGACTACTTTTTAAAATAAGAAAATGAAGAAAAGTTTCGATGAACTTTCAGATTTTTTAAAAAAAGAATAAATGCATGTAAAAAAAACTAGTAGGACATTACTCTATTGATTAAAAATATTATTTTGTTTACTTTAAAATAGAAAATTATTGGGTGTTTTCACATTATGTAAAGGATATCTCAATTACAATATCCTTTATCCTTCTAATTTTTACATTAAATAAAACAAAACATTCAAATTAAGTGTCTGAACAAAAAGATTTTAATTATTTTAATAATATGGAGTTTAATTAATAATTAAATTTGAAATATGAAATTACCATTAAAATTTTTATATTTTCACAATCTTTTTTTTTTTTTTTTTTTTTTTTTTAACAGAACGTCTTATCTTGAATTCATTTTATTCATTATGTCAAAATGTATGGTTGAGACAAATTTCAAGTTCATATATCAAATACTTTTTGAAATATCATGCGTGTAGTAAAAAAAGCACCCTTGTATTTTTTTTTTTTTTTTTTTTAATAATCTGCAGTAAAAATAATTTTCTATTTTAAAGTAATCCAAAATAATATTTTTAATCAATAGAGTAATGTCATACTAGTTAATAATAATAAAAAAAAAAGTTATTTGTACATGTATTTATTCTTTTATTTATTTATTATTATTATTATTATTTAATTCTAAAAGTTTATCGAAAATTTTCTTCATTTTCTTATTTAAAAAAAAAAAAAGTAGTCTGCCCCCTTAAAGAACATACTAGAAAGAAAGAAAGAAAGAAAACGTAACCATGTGCTTATTTATTCATTGTTAAAATTATATTCGAAATAATAAATTATTTAAAATAATTTTAATATTAGAGATTGTATTTAATGCTATTAAAATTAAATATTTACTGTATGTTTGAAGAACATACTAGAGAGAAAGAAAGAAAACTTAAACAAGTGCTTATTTTACATTCATTTTTTTGAATTAATAAAATCTTTAAATGAATTTTGATAATAGTGGTTAGTGATTTTGCCAGTTAAAAAATATTTGAGATGCTTACTTACATATTATTAAAGCATATACACATAAACCCGCTCCACCTGTCTTAAGCCGCGTGGCCTCTGGTCCTTCTTATTTTATTTTCAGTTGCATTTGTTTTAATCTTGCCCCATGTTTCACATAGTTCTTATATTAAATATATGTATTTCTTAAACCAAATGTATGCACACACACGCATATATATACTTTACTCACCTAAATTAACCGCGATTTTATGCACTTATGGAATATCGATATTTTCTAAAACATTCGTTTGAATTAGTACAAATCCAATCTAGCCAACTTTTAATCTTTAACTATGTGCGATGTGGATATTTTTTTTAAATAGCTGTAAACCTTTTTCTAGTTCAAGCTATTTTTCTATAAATTGAAATTATCTTTGATATGAAAATGTACGTTTAAGTGTGAAAGGTATAAGTTAAAAAATATAAAACTGGATTGTATCTTTTTCATTATTTCATAAGTTTTAATTATGTTTTATGATACTAAGTTTTTAAAAATTTGAATACTAAATTTTAAATATTCAAAGCCGCAGTTATAATAATCTTTTTTATTTCTGAAAGTAAAATGTTTTGACAGGTTATTATAGAATTAACTATTGAATTAAAAATTACTATTAAATTTTAATTATTCAAAGCCAGTTATAATAATCGTTTTTTATTTCCGAAAGTAAAATGTTTTGACAGGTTATTATAGAATTAACTACTAAATTAAAAATTACTATTAAATTTTAAATATTCAAAGCCAGTTATAATAATCTTTTTTTTTATTTGCGAAAGCAAAGTGTTTTGGCAGGTTATTATTGAGAAAATTCATAAAAAAGTTCAATATACAAGAGCATACAAGGTATTTGCTTTATGAATAATTGTAAAAGATAAATATTGTATTTTGCTATCATAGTCCATCCCAGTATGGGCCCACCAGCAACCGAGCGAATCTGCGCTCAAAGCTGGTAGACGTGAGGTGTCGGGTTCGATCGCAGGTCGCGCTCGTCGGCTTAGCCGTTCGGAGTTTTACGTGGTTTTCTCTGAAACTTGCGTAAATACGTGCTAGGACCCCTTAGAAAAACACACATGGAGAACACTTCACCTTCATACTCTAGGATCCTAGTGCAGTCAATCGGCCTTACTCACCACAACCACAACCCAACATACAACCATCCCAGTTTGATAAAATGAAATAATTACTTTTCTTTTATAATCAAATGGAAAACTGATATGAAAAACATTTCATGTTTACCACCATCGACCAGCTGCTTAGGCCAAAACAAAATTTATTCTACGACACTTTGAAATCGTCAATATTTGTAATGTCTAATAAACGTTTTAATCAGTGTTTATTACTTAAAATAAAGTATTATTAAACATAGCATAACGAACAAGACATTCCCCAGGAAATTAATTTTTAAAGGGAAAGGTTTAATAATAAAAAGAAACGTTTGAAGCAACACTGTTAATGATATAAACTGTATGATGTTAAATAGACTTACCTTAATATGAAGGCTATTAGTTTTGATAAAAATTAAAATTAGTTCATGCGTTATCAAAATCTTAAGGAAATAGTAAATAACCTAATTACAAAAAATGATTGATTGCTGCAGAAATCATTAAATTTTTATGCTTAGTTAAATTATTGACAAGTTCACTGTTACGAATATGAAGGATCATCGAATTAACATATCGGCTATCACGAAGAATGTTTATTATTATTATTATTTATTTAAAATCTAAAAGGATCATCACTATATCTCACTATATATATATATATATATTTTTTTTTTTTTTTTCATTTCAGAAAATTATTCGTTTTTAATAATAATATAAACGATTATCTAGTGAAAAAAGAAAAACAAAATAGAGTTAAGCTGGTAGTTTCTAAAGCAATTTATTAACAAGACTATTATAATTTAATGAATAATGTTTATAAGTAAAATGGACTAATTTTTTTCAAACTAAATAAGTTTCAATTATTTTTTATTAATAATTTTGCTGAAGTATTTATGACTTTATCACCAAAAGATGATCATCTACTTTATTATTATTATTATTATTATTGCAATGGAGACTTCATACCGGAATGTTTAATGGATATTTTCAGTTTATTTAATTTTATTTATTGGTCGAAAATATATGTGACAGATTCCGTTTTATAAATACTGGTAATAAACCTGATTTAAAAATTAGAAATGTTGGCAGCTATGTAATAGCTGTAAATAAATTTTAATCGGAACGTAATAAATTTTAATATTTTAACGTAATATTTTAACGTATATTTTAACGTAATATTTAACATAATATTTTAACGGAAATAAATTTTAATCGGAAAGTTACAGATTTTAATAGAAGGAAAAATCTTTAAAAAGACCTTAAAAATTAGGAAGGTGTTTTATTTTCAACAAGAACGTATATATTTGCATCAGGTGAACAAAAACATGTCGTATATCTGCAAAATCTGAATCCAGTGACAAGACGTGTCCTTTGTTTACCCAATGCGGTAAATTTTTGCATTTATCAATGGGCTAAGTTCTCTTAATTTTTGACCGTATTTTTCAATAAACTTCCCACTTATACTATACTCTGTGCTAGTTCTTTAAAACGTATAAACGGATTCAAGTATTTATAAGAAGTTCTTTGAAATGTATAGACGTATATTTGTATGTTTGTATGGGGAAATTGCATTCATTTTTCCTTTAATCTTTTGGACAGTATTTATTTTTCTGTATATCTATTAGTCTAATTAAATTAAATATCTAGTTAAATTAAATAAATTTGGCTTAATAAAGTAGCATGGTTAAAATATTATAAAAGAAGTTGTAAAAATAACTTTTTTCATTTTACTACAAAAGATATTTTTGAAGTTCTTATATTTCTATTAATTCTATTTTATCTGATTCGTAATATGTCAGGCATTAAAACTTTTTCAAACATGTTTCTTTTATGAGTATAACAAAACTAAATCGTCCAGTTCATAACTATATATACAAAAGGATTATTAAAATAAAAAGTATAGGAAGTTTATGAAAAAAAAAAAAAAAAAAAACACAATGAGTCAACAATTTGCATTTTTTTGCGGGGGGGGGGGACATTACTGCAAGATATCATCATAAAATTCATCATTATAAAATTAACGAAAAAAAAAAAAAGCTTGATAGGAACATGTACAGATTACTGATAAAAATATAATTTTTTTTTCAACAACATGATAATTATCACACATCTATATTTTAATTAATATAATGTCTGATACAATCTGACGTTCATTTTGCTTTTTTTCTCCTATTTACGAATTTCCTTTCTAAGTAAGAATATTTTAAGAATACCTTATAAAATAACTTCCAAAGTGCATTCTCAATTTAACGAACTTGTGCCAGTATATATATATACATAATTTGTTGTATAGTTCGACAAAAAAAAAAAAAAAAAAAAAAAAAATCAATTCGAGGAAACATCAATGAAGAATTTTTTAAAGCAATGTATATTTTTGAGACTTATGAAAGAAAACACGTTTATAGTCAATATACTTACATAAATGAACAGAATTCTTTAGTAATTAATTTAAAGTAAATGCTTATAGTATGTATTTGAAAATTACTCCTCTATAAAAAAATATGGTAATGCAATAAAATATTGGAATAATATAATTTCATTGTAGTTTTAAATTAAAAGTAATTAATAATAATTTTATATTTAAATGTTATGAATAAATGTATTTACGAACGTAACGTTTTATTTTTTATTTATTTATTTATTGTTTTAAACTATATTTTTAAATAATAGAATAATTGTCGAAATTGAGTATAATTTTAAGGAAAAAAGTGTAACTTTTTCCTTATCTAAATAATATTTAATGATTAAGAATTAAAAAATAGTCTATATATATTTTCAAAGTATTATAAAAATTAAATCTCTATTTAACAAATTTCTCATATGACGAAATATTTTAATGGCTTCAGAAACTTCGTTAAATAGAGGTCCATCTGTATATTGATTATTCTCAATAAAATATTTCTGAGGATTTCGCTTTTTTTCTTTTTTCGTATTTTGAAAAAATAGTAAAATCTAGACTTAGAAGTTTCATAGAAGACTACTATATATATTCCTTAATTTACAATCAATACTTAATGTAGAGAAAGAATTTATTTTATTTATTATTTTTTTTTAATACAGAAATAATATAATTTTAACAACTGAACTAACACACAGAGTAATTATTAATATCACATTTCAACAATCACATAAGTAAACGTATTTTGCTCTTTTCATCAAAAATACAAGCCAAAATCATGAGAGAATACTAGCTGTATTCTTATATCATAATAACTTACTATATTCATAAATACTGCTTTTTTTTTTTTTATCACAACCAATATAATAAATAAAGCATTTGTTTTATTATTTATTTTTATTTCAAAAAGAATATACTTTTAGCAATAAAACTATAACACAGAATATTTATTAATATCGTATTCCAACTTTCATATGAAAATATTTCTGCATTTATCCTCCAAAAGACAGAAAATCTAGAATATATTCATAAATTATTATAACTAGCCATATATAAGTAAATACTGTTAGTTTTTTTCATTCCAATCAAAACATAAAATAAAGTATATATATATATATATATATATATATATATATATATTTACATATATATATATATAATCCTTTTATAGTAAAAGAAAAGAATGAGAACGAAGAATAGTCAGTCAAATAATTCACCAAAGAAACATACTCAGGTCAAACAAAGTAACTAGATACCTTAAATTGATTTAATTTTTAAGATTAATAATAGTACTTACTTTAATTTTTAAGATATATATATATATATATATATATACAGAAAGAATATGTTTCAAGAAATTGAACTAACAAACAGAATGGTTATATTTCTACTTTCGCAGAAACGTAAATTTTCTGAATTTTTCATACAAAATACAAGTCAAAATCTAAAATAGTATCTATATTCGTGAATAACCAAAACTAATTATTTTCATAAATACAAATACTGTTATTATTTTAAACCTTTCAGGGGCGGTGGTTGCATAGTGTAACCACAAATTTTAAATCAAAATTGCAAAAACTGTCCCCGGAAATTTTTATAAAATTTTTCTTTTATAACTTACAAGGAAACATTCAAAAGGTGTCATCTTCAAAAAGTATTGAAAAAAATATATGTGATTCTACTCTTCATAAAACATCAGAAAATGAAAAAAATATCGGCTGAAGTTAATAACAGCGACCACAAAAAATTATCAAAATTAAGCGTATATGGCGATTTTATACTGCTAGGCGATTGATTTTCAGTACTTGGCGGAAAAGCAAAACACGGTTCTGTTCGTACACGGCAATTTCGGTGCTAGCAAACGTATCACCTAACAGCGCTAAATCGCCAAATAGGCTTAATTTTGATAATTTTTTTTGGTCGCTGTAATTAATTTCAGCCGATAATTTTTTCATTTTCTAATGTTTTATGAAGAGTAGAATCACATATATTTTTTCCAATACTTTTTGAAGATGACACCTTTTGAATGTTTCCTTGTTAGACAAAAAACTTTTATTTCTTGTCTTTTCATATTGTTGGTGATTTCTAGTGGCTGTTGATTTTAAATGAAAAAAATTTGCTTGCACCTGAAAGGGTTAAAATCAAAACCAATACACAAAATAAAGCCTTCATTAAAAAAAAAAGAAAGATAACTCAGAAAGAATACATTTTTAGCAATTAAACTAACACCCATAATGATAATTAATATTATATTTCAACTTTTATATAAGTAAACAATTTCTGCATTTCTCATTTAAAATACAAGACAATACAGTAAATATATTAAGAATATTAATGAAAAAAAAAAAAAAAACTATAATTAACTGTATTTGCGAATATAATATACTGCTGTTTTTTTTTTTTTTTTAATTACAATAAATAAAAATCAAATCAAATCAATAAATAAAATATTTTATTTATTTTTTTAATACAGAGAGAATATATTTTTAGCACTAATATACAGTATGAGTATTTTGATATTTCCACTCTGGCATAAGCAAAAAATGTTTCTGCATTTGTCATCCAAAATGCAAGAAACAAATCTATAATTTTATTAATCTTATTTTTTGCTTACAATTCATCAAGTTACGACTTTGTTACAATGGGAAAATAAAATGATAGCTTCTTCGTTAAGAAAAGAGCAAATAACATATAAATCTTGCTGAATAAGCTGATGTGTCTCTCATCAAGTTCATTTATCACTTCTCTCTTCCAAGGACTGGAAAGAAGTTTTTGAGAGGTGCAATTGTTGACATCCCTTTCGGAGGAAAAACAAAAGGAGCAACTATATATATATATATATATATATATATATATATATATATATATATCATAATGATAATAATGCCATTTTGTGTCAGATGGTAGAATTTATCCTATTATATTACAAAAAAGGATTTTATATTTTCAGCTTTTAAATTAGTCATTAAAAAATTATGCACTGTTAAATAAAGTTTTTAAATGTCGTTCACATATATCTACGTGGTATTTCATGATTTATTTACTTGTATACTTCTACATAGGCATTATTTATTGTTAATTGTTATAAAGACTTTCACATTTAGTGAATTTATTACTTATTTTTTCCTGTTTTGTGTTTGAAAAGGTTTTCATATACAGGGTGTAACAAAACTAATGGTTACAAATTTAAGGAGTGATACAACTTGCTGAAGCAAAAATTTTTCATCATAGATTGTGGGGTCAGAAAGCAAATGAGGAATTAGAAGAGTCCGTCTCATTGGTAAAAATGAAGAATACAATAAAGCTGAATAATATGGGACAAAGGATCTTTAATTTTGAAAATTTACAACAAATATTCAAATGTGCGACCAGGAGCTGCAATACAGACTTCACATCGGGGACGCACTGAATCATGCAGACGTCCCTAACAGCACATCTTCTCCACAGGACATTCTCAGGATATCCTGATGATAAAATGACATCCCATGGACATTCTCAGTGTGTACTAAGGATAAGTGTGCTGTTAGGGGTTGGGTTTCTGACATTTCCCACTAGCGTCTCGCTTCAGCGCCGGCTCTCTACGAGAAAGTTGAATGAGTTGTTTTGGCGCGTTGTAATTTGGCGATACACAGCTATTAGGGCCCCTGCTCAGGGCATCAGGATAAAGTAATAAAACTCCTTAAAAATGCCTACATAAAAATATGTTGAGAATAGTTTTTATATATTTAAAAATAAATAAATAAAATATTTAATAAATTTAAGTTATAAAAATTAAATATTTTATTTAAGTTTAAATAGTAATTGAAATTTAGATAAAATAATTTTTGTTTAATATTTAAACATAAAAATAAATATTTTACGTATTTAAAAATTTAATTCTAAAAATTTGTTAAAATCTAACTTTTTTTATTTTAAATTTATTTTTGAGCTATGCAAATTAAGATGCATGTAATCTGCAATAAATTTAAATCTGTATTGAAGATATCTGAAAGAAATGTAAGTTTCGTTTTTAAATTTTTTTTACTTGTTAATTTTTTGAATTACCCATTAATTATCTTTTCATAAAAATAAATTTTCTGTTTTTTAACAAAATATTTTTCTTTGTCTAATATTTTTAAATCCTTTATGTAGTGTATTAATTCATAAATTGCAGTTATTTTAAAGAAAAATGGGAAACAATATATATATATATATATATATATATATATGTATATGTTTTTTTTTGGGGGGGGGTGGGGTAAAAACAGTGTTTTTCCCATTTGAAATATCTTTGCATTAAAAGAATACACAAAAATTAAGAAAATGTACCACCAAAAGGGTGATGCCTCACAATACTCTGTTTAATTTGCACGAATCCAACAAATTATATCTAGGAGCCGGCGCTGCGGCAAGACACTAGTACATTACCCTAACGTCTGCAGCGGCGAGAAGGTTTTCTGGTGATTCGATTTGCGTGTTTAGATGGCGCATTGGAATATTGCTACATTTTTGGCATCAAATAGCAGTTGAATGACGGGTTCTACACAAAAGACGATGTTTTATCAACTCCTGAGAAAGCGCCCACTCGCCGCTCGCCCTTTGTTTTCTGACTTCAGATTTGCAAGTTAATCACCACTTACAGTTGTGACCATTAGTTTTGTTAAACCCTGTATATACGAAGAAATCGAAATCGTTTTTACGGATTTAGAATTTAGCTTCGAAACTCCCTATCAAAGAGCGTCCAGTCAACACATCCTCTTGTAGGATGTGTTGGTCCAGTCAGCCAAATTCCATGTTAACGTATTTACCAACATTTACGCACTTTTGATACCAGTAATTATTTAGAAAATTTTTTGATGTATTTAAAGAGTAAAAATCTTCATTTGAAAAAGACAAACAAAATTGTTTAAAAAAAAGTTGTATTCAAAATGCATAAAAGTTGACCAACTATGCTATAGAAACAGCGCTCCATTATTATTCATTACATAACACGTATTTTTTAATTCCGTTTGCACATTCAGAAAATTAATAACTGTTAAATCAATCCTAGTTTTTCTTTTTTCTTTTTCTTTTAAGATTTTTATACTTTTTAATTTATTTTCAAGTTATAAAATGCAAAATTACACTTAGTGAAATTTCGAATTTTACAGCTTCAAAACAAAATACTACAAATTTAAAATATCAATTTTCGGAAAGCAAAAACGGATTTAAATGTCAAGACTTTTCTGAATTCTCCACAGGTTAGTATGGGTTTTGCTGACCTCGATTCTCATTGATAGGGACCTTAAATAAATATTTCATACGAACAAATTCGTTAAATTAGCAAGCAATTGAGTTAAATTAGCCAGCAATTTGTAAAATCCGATTGTACTTAAAAGCAATATTTTTTATTGCTTCAAGTGTTAATCAAGAATAAATTAATCAGTATCTGTCTTAATACAGGCTTGGGGTGTTATTTACATTTATTATTTGCACATTATGGCTCAATAGACCTGGATCTGTGACTCAAAGTGGAATCCAACTAAAAACAAACATACATACCAAGATTCATACCCGACACTTGGAAACTGTAGAGCAGATCGGTGACAATTTGGTTATCAGATGGGTGATTTATGCTTGCAAAAGCTTTGATTGATGGATTCTTTTCAGATGGTTGGCTTAAGTTGCTGTCTTTTTTATAAGAAAATTCTAAAGTTTTAAAAATTCTGTCGATTAAACTTATTTTTAAATTAGGATTAAATAACTACATTCTACGTTTTACTAATAGGTAAAAAAAATCTGCATTGCAAATTATGCGTTCTGCATGATACGTTCTGTACAGTACATAAAATTTAATTATTATTATATATTAAAATATCATTTAAATCAAAAACAAACATGATACCTGAAAGCTCTAATGCTAAAATAAACTTTAGAGTATTACATTGAACTGCAATACAATAAGGATGTTGGTAAAATATTCCTTTTTAAATTTCAGAAAAGTGATTAAAAAATGTGTTTTTTCTTTTCCTCGAGAAAGAATTGTGTGTCTTGTAGAAAAAGTATTTGCTTGTACAGTCGGCAGCAAAATTGTTCGAAAGAACATGATTCGACAAGGATTTATTTAACAAAACAGTATTAAGTGTACTTTTTTTATACAGGAATTATTGCTAGCGCTCAAATAATTTTGCTGCCGACTGTATTTATTGTTACAATCGTTATAAATCTTCCCAGATCCATATATCTATAAAATTAAAAATATTATCTACTTATTCCTATCATTTGAACGAAATTTGTTTCATTCATATATAATATATTTGAACTTGCATTTTTATTTGAATATTTTGAATTTGTATTTGAATAAACAATATGTACTCGGTAACTAACAAAGCCATCGCAAATTCATTGCGTAAAATGTATTGCTTTTATACACTTTGACTAATCCCGTATTGGTCCAAGTCCGGCCTAGTGTAAATTCTATGTGAAGAAACAACATTGTTCATGCCTCTTCAGCATCAAAATTTTTCTCTTCAGTTTCAGTTATTATAAATATATATAATTTTACGATAACTGTCAATGATCTTTCAGATTTCCTGATTTAGACATTTTTATTTTTAATATACGATAAATTAAATTTTTAATCGTTTATACTACTCTTTTTGTGTATGCATTAATTTTCATCTTCAGCACATGCATAACACGTTTTATTTGTGTTTATTCTTTTATATGAGCAAATTTGTAATAATTATTATAACAGTAAAACTATGACTAAAATAATATTCGTAAAATTGTTAAATTGCAGTTTGGTAAAAAAAATAGGTAAAGAAATTATTACTGAAGCGTGTTTCTATTCTGAATTAATTCCTAAGATAATAAAAACTTTAAAGGGGGAACATTTCGACATAGTGATGATATTTAGTAAAATAATATCTTTCTTAATGATATATTTGGAATGTATTTTGTGTACAATTAAATTAAAAACATTAAAATAAATCAATAAATATTAGTCAAACTCGTTTGTAGTAGTATAGGAAAATTAATTAAATTTCAATGTTGTAAAAAGTTGTGAATTTCACTTATCACAGCTATATTAAAAACGTTTACAAATGTGTTTTAAAATTTCTAAGAAACAGTTTCGAAAAACAATAATACGATTGACTTCAAACTTGGAAATAAATTCTCTGTATTTATGATCCGAAACTGATTTTAGTTTCAATTAATCAAGCTTATTGTTGGTTAGTTGAACTGACAAAGAGTCAATTGTATAACAGTTGACCAGTTACAGTTAAACAAAGTACTTTTGCTCATCACAATAAAACTTTCTTCAAATTTTCAGCGCTATCCCATAGACAACGGTATTGTTTTTTACCATTTTTGTTATTCAAAATATAGTTTTATGAATGGGCAGGGGGTAATAAAACTAAACCACTAGAGAAAAACGTGACAAGGATTATTATATCAGCCCGAACGATATCATCTGTTTAAACATAAACAAGAGTGCACCACTGCAGAATAAGTTTTCGAATTACACATGTACTTTTTATTTTAACCAGAAGATCGTCAAACTCTACCATGCATAATAATTTTTTTATACCGCCTTTAATATGTTTCATCTCTTGCTCGTTATTATGCTCAAATATCGTCATAAAAAAATACAAAATAACTACTGCGTTTTTATTAATTGCAGTTCATAAGTGCAAAATTATTATTAATTTTATTATTACTTTCAAGATTTAAACAAAAGGAAAATTGATTAAAAAAAAAAAAAAATGTGTATGGTTATTAAACATTTTTTAAAGGGGGAAGAAAAAAAGATTTGTGATGTTTGTTTTCAAACTATATATATATATATATATATATATAATTTTATTCAATTACTTTGCAAAACTAGGGCACAAAAAATAAAGTTTTAGATAATAAAGTAAAGTGAAAATATGTATATGAACGTTGAACGTCTTAATTCAAGAAACAACATCATTCAATAAAGATTTCAGCATAAAACATCTCTTCCAGGAATGTCCTAAAATCCATTTTCTGATCATAGGGGTGCATTTATGGTTCTCTTTCAAATAAAGAACTATTCCAATTCATATGTCTGCATACAATGTGGTATGCGAGTCCAAAGGAAAATATAGTTAGGGGAGCAGAAACTTTATGCGCTTACAGATGTCATATCTAGGGAATACCTCGTAAATCTTCTTCGCTTTCCTTTTTTCTTTTTGTAGTTATTAGCTTTTCCAAGTTACGCTTATCTTATTTTTTTATTTAGTTTGTCTCATTTTAGAAATGAAAACTCTATTTTATGAGACCCCATGTATCCATCTTTGACCTTTTCACACCCTGCTTTTACTTTAAATCCCCCCAAAATAATACCAGGCAGGAAATTTTCATGTTCTTGGCCCTTTTTGCCGTAGACTGAGAAAAATTTCATTCTCCACGAAATGGTTTAACAAAATAGATATTTGAAATGCAAAAAATGATTTTGAAATTAACAAATGCATATAAACACTAGTGAAATATGTAACTTTTAGCGTCAAATAATTTTAGAATTTAATAAAAATGAAACGAAGTAAAATTTTGAATAATTTATTACAATTCACTTCAATTGCGTTTGAAATAAAAACTTTTATAATGCATAGAGATGTTGCACTTTTTTTAATATCACTATTTTCTTTCAAATAATATTTTTAATAGTATTTTTCTACGATCAAAAAGTAGGTTCATTTAATTGATCAAAAACAGTTATTAAAGGTAAAAGTTATTAACCATCACTTAACTAAAAAACACCTTGTTTTGAATGAAGAAAAAGACACATACAAAAAGTAAAATATTCTTTCTCTGATGAAAATTTTACAGTGGTAAGAAGAATTAAAAGTAAATACTATTTCCTTGGATCTCCAATTTATATTTTAAAGGAGCGGAGCTTATTTAGTTGAAATATTTTGTTTCAAAAATCAATCTCATTTTATTAATTAAATAAAGTATTATCATACAAGTTACATACAATTAGAAGAAAACTGCGCAATTATGCTTACAACACATCATAATTCTCATATTCATTCAAGTGTGATTTTATTTATAAATTTCTTTTTAAAACAGTTTTACCAGACTGTTTTCATATCTTAAAATTTCTTGTTAATTTAGGTAGAACAGTGAAATTAGATAATAAAGTACATTGCTTAAATATTAAGATAAATCTTGCTTTTGTTGTGATAATTAAATGTGATAATTAAATATAATAATTAAATATAATAATTAAATAAAATAATAATAATTAAATAAAATTGTAGTGTGTTAATGAAAATTCTTTTAGACATAAATGTCTCACAGAGTTTAAATGAATTCAGATCTTCCAATTTGGGGTAACAGATTACAGAAAATACTCCAACAAATTCAACACTTAGGTAAGAACATGTCTATGCAAGACAAAGTTCCATCTCCTATTTATACTCGTGTGAATTACTTACTTAAGCCAAATTGCATGAATAAAAAAGATTTGAAAGACATTTTCCTGTTTCATGTTTGTCTCAGTTACCCTGCTCTGCATGAAAATTGCCCCCGATACAATTTTAGCATATTCGTTTGTAAAATGATCTCCTGAATCCGAATCTGGCCCTCATTTTGACCCATCACCCACCGTTTTCTTGGTACGTCCTCTCCCCCATTTTTATCATTGTTTGGTAATTTTATACCCATCACTTTGATTTGGAGAGGAACAATGATTATTTTAACCGTTAAATGTCTTCTGACCTGAGGAGCTACAGAGGTAGAAAGTTCTAAAACACGAATTGTAGTAAGGGGGAAATTTGAGGGGATTTGTGCCCAGGAAAAAAATAAATAAAATAAATAAATAAAAACAATCAGTTTCTTTTTTTTTTCTTTTTTTTTTTCACAATATTTCTCTTATTTTTTACATATTCCAGCTTCCAGTTTGCCATTTTCTTACCAAAGCACCCCAAATAATAAAAATTATACAGTGAAATTTTTTTCAAAATGTTGGTGAGCGGAGTAAAATCTCAAAGCCCTCGCAAGAAAGTTTGACTGATTCACTGTAAGACGTTTGCTTTCAATAACTCCCACGTTAAATGTTTTGGGCAGTAGAACATGAAAAGTAAAATATCCTGCTTGGACACGTATTAAAGATTATCACTTCTTATCGCTATAGTCGTCAGTCGGTTATTTACCTTTAGTACATGTTTTGCGGTAAAAGAGTGAACTTTGTGGTATTCTGGACGGTGGTGATCTAGTGTGGTGATCTTTAACTCATGTCAAAGGAGAATATTTTACTGTTCATGATTTACTGCCCAAAACATTTAACGTGGGAGTTATTGAAAGCAAACGTCGTACACTGAATAAGTCAAACTTTCTTGCGAGCGCTTTGAGACTTTATTCCACTCACCAACATTTTGAAAAAATTTTCACTGTATAATTTTTATTATTTGGGGGTGTTTAAATTGCAAACTGGAAGCTGGAATATGTAAAAAGTAAGAGAAATACTGCGAAAAGAAAAAATAACACAAACTGATTGTTTCTTATTGATTTTTTTTTTTTTTTTTTCTGGGCACAAATCCCCCTCAAATTTCCTCCTTACTACAAATGTTCGTGTTTTAGAACTTTTTACTAGCTCCTGAGGTCAGAAGACATTTAACGGTTAAAATAATCATCGTTCCTCTCCAAATCAAACTGATGGGTATAAAATTATCAAACAATGGTAAAAATGGGAGAGGGGGCGTGCCAAGAAAATTTTGGGTGATTGGGCAAAATGGTGGTCATATTCGGATTCAGGAGGTTATTTTACATAAGAATCAGCAAAAACAGTATCAGATCTCGAATTTTTTTTTTTTTTTTTTTTTTCAGAGCAGTGTTATCGGACTTCAACATCATGATAATATGTGAATTACGTTAGAGATGAAAGATGCAAGTAATCAACGTATCCGTTAAAGTCTGGATGGTATACTTCAAACTTCTGTAGAGAGGACAATATCGGTTGTAAAATTAGTTTAACAGTAGCATATGAAATACTACTGCTGATATTACACAGATAAAACGAGATTTTGCATCTGGTAATAACTTTTGCGATAAATATTATTGTTATTTAATTTTATTTTTGCATGATTGCAAGTCACATGATATATTTTATAAGTTTTCTAAGTTTGGAAGCTTCTGGTCGAGTAGTTTTTGTGTTTAAGATTAAATTATATTGATTGTTTTAAAAATAAAATTTCAATTACGATTCCTCAGTTTATTTATATAACAGTTTTTTTTTTTTTTTTTTCCTTTTTTTTTATGATTTTGACTTTTTTTCATATTGTTAAAATTTATGTTTAAGAAAGAAAAAAAAAAACACGAATCTAAACTAAAATACTAGTTAATAGCGTTTATTTTAAGTTACATTGCTTTAATTTAGTCTACTATATCGGTATAATTATATTAAAAAAATAATAATAAAGTTCATTAATTAATCAACTAGATTAATTTAAGATAACATAAATCCCTTTCGCACCTTTTTGCGTGATTTAGAGTGGTGACTAATAAACACTCTTGTGGTTGAGGACAAATTTCCAACCATCCCTTTTTTTTTTTTCTAACCAATCACATATTATGCGTTTTTTACACATATTTTTTGCTTTATTTGCTTTCAAATAATATCAGTTAATAGTGGCCACAAGAAAATAAACTTCAATGTTATGATTTATATTGACCAATAAGAATAAATGGGAGCTAAAGGTAATTTAAGAAAAATTTAACTTGATGAGAGCATAAACTAAGTAAAAGGCTGCATATATTGACACGCAATGTTAACATAATCCGTCACAGTGAACGCTGGATCCTGATTTTCTAACTTTTTGTACCAGTGAAGTTACCTATATAATATGAAATTGTATGTCCTGAATGAGTGAGTAAATGAGTGATTCATCATCGCCCAGCTCAAACCCCTGGATCTAGAAGCATGGAATTTTCTGACAATGTTCCTTCTATTACGTAGACATCAACTAAGAAGCGATTTTACAAAATTCGCCCCCCAAGGGGGGTAGGGGGGGGCAAAACTTGATTTCACAAAATCCTTGATATCTGAAACAAAAAGACAGATATCCGAAAAATTTTTGCTTTAAAATATAGTAAACACAAATATCTAAAAACTAGTTTCTGGAATTCTAGAAAGTCGGTCCCCAAGGGGGAGAAGGGGGCAAAACGTGATTTCACATGCGCAAAACATGATTTTACATAATCCTATATATCTCAAACAAAAAAATAGATATACGTGAAATTTTTGCTCTAAAATATAGCTAATAAAATACCTAAAAACTAATTTCAGGAATTTTAGAAATTCTGCCCTTAAAAGGGGGGGGGGGGTAGGGGGCAAAACATTATTTCAACTAATCCTTTATATCGAAAGAAAAATACGCGTGAGATTTTTGTTCTAAAAATATAGCTCACAAAAATATCTAAAACCAATTTCTGGAATTTCAGAAATTCGTCCCAGGTGGGGCAGGAAGGGGGGGGCTATAGGGAAAAAAATAGAAATAGAGTTAGACTTTTTAAAATTGGTACAGATAGGTTTTAGAGGCTTGCAAGTCGAATGAGGATATTTTTGGAAGTGTAAAGTTATTACGAGGGGTGGGAAGGGGAGGGGCGGAGGCGCAAGAAAATAAAAATAGAGTTAGATCGTTCAAAATTGGTACATAGAGGTTTTTGATATCTACAAATCGATTGCGGATATTTTCGAATTTGTAAAATTTGTAAGAGAGTCGGTGGGGGGGGGGGGCGAAAGGGCAAAACAATAGAAATGGAGTTAGACCGTTCAAAGTTGATACGTATAGGTTTTTGGGACCTACAAATCGAATGCAGATATTTTGAAAAGGGAAAAATCATTAGGATAGACGGAAGGGGGGGAGAAGGGGCAAAAATATAGAAATAAAAGTTAGCGCGTTGAAAATTAGTATTATTAGGTTTTGAGGCCCGATAAATCGATTGCGGATATTTTCGAAAGTGTAGAATTATTACGAGGGGTGGGAAGGGGGGCGGGCGCAGGGACAAAAATAAAGAAATTCAGATAGAACTTTGGGAATTAGTATTATTAGGTTTAAAATATCGAGAAAACGAGTGCGGAAATTTTTTAAAGTGTAAAATAATCAGGTGGGGCGGAAATGGTGGATGAAGGAACACGCGCGCCGTGCGCGCCTGTATACGCTGCCGCAGGCAGTCGGGGCCCAGACCGATTATTCCACAGATGAGAGAAGGGTTTTTTTTTATTTTATATTTATGTTTTTCTCTTACGATAATTTAGTGATTCATTAAGGGTGTCGAACATAAATGCGCGCGCGCAGCGCACAATGGCCTGCGTTGCCGCAGGCAGTGGGGACCCGGTGCGACATTTTTCATAATCAGGTTTTTTTTTCTCTTTTTCTTTCTTTTTTTTTCACATGTTAAAAATTAATACAATTTAGAGAATTAATTAATTATAATGATTCATTTAAAAATAGTGACCGGCGAAGCGAGCGTAGCCCTGCTTGCTTCATGTGTATCAGGAAAACAATATACAATATTCGAAACTATCTTATGTATTGAATCAAAATTATTTCAAGGTTTTATTTCATGCACGAAAGTTTCAAGACAGTTTGAAATTGTATATATATATTTATAAAAAATTATATATATTTGCAATATATCTATATATTGTATTTATGTAAATATATAAAGTATTTTTGCAACATATTTGCAGTATATATTTGCAATAGTAACAAATTATTTAAACGTTTAGTGTCATTCCGAAATTAATTTGTTTTATCTAAATAATAATGATGATAAACGAGAAGAAAACGAAACAAAATAACAAAGAAAAAAGAAAGAGAAAGAGAAGTAACAATTTTAGTGTTTATGAAAAGAAACTATCATCATTATATTACCATTGATTAATTTTCACGAAACTAAAGCCTGTTATAAAATCTCGATAAAATTTCATAGGAAGATGTGCAACAAGTATTATTTAACGCAAAATTTTTGTAGCTTTCTGCTCTTTAAATATTTTAGTTAATTCAATTGGCGAGAGAAAAAAAAGACTGTTTTCTTATATTACAAATATATTTGAATAACAAATTTATATTTTTATTTGCTACTTGTCTTCTTTTATCTTTATATTCAATCTGTCATGATAATGATGAAGTATGGAATGGTTCGCATTCGTCTGATGAAGATCAGTACAAGAAATCAGACAATTAATGATTACTGGCTTCTGCCTTTCCATACCGATACGTCAGATTGTTTGATATTTCAGACTTATCTAATTTGAAAATCAATGTTTTGTGGTTTCATTCTTTTATCATTCAGTGTATTAATTTCCAAGTAGTTTATATGAAAGGTCCTGCTTTAATTTATTTAGATATCAACTCAATTGAAATGCTGAGATCGTGCAGAAATGTATCAATATTTACATGGTATATTCTTCAAATTCTAGATCATCGGTGGAAAACATCAAAATATCTTTTAAAGATGTATGAAAATTGTTAGAATATTTTTCAGAATTTATTTTTTTCATTTTTTCATTTTTTTTTTTTTTTATGCCTTCTGTAATTCAAAAAGTATAATTTCACTTGTTGATATAATTTTTCTTTCGGGTTTTAAGAATAGTTTAGAAGATAATTTTGTTATTTTTAACTTTTTAGCAGATTTTACAAATGTTTATCATTTCGGTGTGCCTGTTAGTCTGTCAGCGTTTTTATATCCGTAAATATTTTTAGTATTCTACAAAACACTTTCTAAATACATTTACCCATCACATCGTAAATACTAATTCATAAATATTTTTCAGCATCATTGGAAAGAATTGAAAACGCATAATACAACTGAAAATACATCCCCGTCTATATCTCGTAATGAATCCGGATACTTTTGTGTGGGGCTTATAAATGAATCTTAAATGTAAATTACATTTATTTCCAAAAACCTTTATTGCCTCTGAAAAATGTAGGTTATTTCATATATATAGAGCATTATAAAGATGTTAAAATTGCTTATAAGAAATGTGTCTCTTGGACAAAATATATCTGAATCATTTTGTGAGTTTTTGTTTAAAAACATGTAACGCTACATGTTTAACTTTTAACGGAAAACATCGTACGATATATAATAAAAGCATGTTTAATATATATATAGTTTTAATAGAATTCTGAAAGTTTTTATGGATATGTAAACGCAAACAGAGTAATAGAAGAGCCAAAGTGATAAACACTCCTAAAATTTGTTACAAAGTTTTAAAAATAACTAAACTATCCTCTAAACTATTCTTAAAGAATGAAAGATAAATTACATGAGCAAATGAAATTATTTTCTACTATTACAAAATAAACAAAAATATACCAGAACTATTGGGTTGTTCGATAAATAATGTCATTTTTTTTTTTCATGTTTTTCAAAGTGAATTTATTTATATTAACAACAAACATTAATCAATGATATATTGACCATTTTGTTGGATGACCTTTTGCCATCTTTCGGTAAGTTGAAAAATTCCACGTTCGAAGAAGCCTTGGTTTTTAGAAGCGAAGGTTTTAAAAAACGACATTATATATCGAACAACCCAATGTAATAATAATAATAATCAACAAATAAGTAAATAAATAAAACTTTTTAATAATTTTCACATCTTTGTGTTTTACAGTTTACTAAATTTTTATTTTATATTTACGAGACTAAACTAAATGTTATAAAAATTAAAGCATGCTTCCAATATCTGTTAAATTCATTGAATAATTTCATATAGCGTTTTTTTAAGTTTTAAGATACATTCAATAACGTAAAACAAGGTCATGTAGTATAATCGTTATCATGAGATTAAATAATTAATAAATGTAACTTTAAATTATGGAAGTAAGGGTTTATTTCAAAGGGAATAATAATAAAATAATTGAGATATAAAATGACAGAAGTCTTTCTTTCGAATTAATTTTTATTATTTTATTTAAAAGAATAGATCAGAAAAAAATATGTTACGTTTTAATTATTTGTCTTTATTTATTTTCAAACTTTCACTTAATGTTACTACAGATAAAAACATTATTTAGTAAGACAAATTTGCGAGAAATATTGCGATCATTTTTAAAAAAAGAAGAATTCACATTATAATTGAATGAAAATGCTTTTGATCTTACGCGTATATACATAAAAATTACTAAGAACGCAAGGTAAAAAAAAAAAAAAAAAAAACATTCGTTTTGTAATAACTTTTCAAAGTATATTATAAATAACAATTAACTATGTTCAGAGATATAGATTATTTTTTTTATATTTTAGTATACATATGTATGTGTGTTCGTATGAATAGATGGGTGACAAAATAATGTAAAGACATTAGAATTTAAACGTTTTGTTGAATATCTAGAAAAATACTCGAGATATTCTGTTGGAACCTCAAGGGTGAAATAATCATGATATACCATATGTTATGTCCCATTTCAGGGAAGATTTTGTCCTGGAGGTTAAAAAAAAAAAAATTATGAAAAAAACATGATATTAGGAATTACCTTGTAAAAATAATACTTGCGTTGTAGCTGCAGCAGGTGACAATGGAGCTTCTTTTAATTATCTGTATTTATTTGTGTGTTACTAACACGGATATTCTTGGAGATATAAAGGTTTATTTAAGAAAATTGAAAAATTATCGTATTTATAGCATAATTTTTTACTAGGGTGATCCCAAAAATTATCTTTTTTCTTCAGTCTTTTTCCGCCAAGTAATACAATTTATTTATTTGTGGAAATTTTTAATTACCGATTAATAATTTATCTGTTGGGCTTGTGACGCAGAAATAATTCTATTTCCTACAAGGTTTATTTGCAATTCAAAAATATGTCTACGCCTGGTTTTACATAATGTCTCTTATGGTATTATTTCCGTGCCCCCCCCCCCCCCCCCAGTACTATGCTTTTTCATTTTTCTGTCTTTCTTTTTCTACAAAACTTTTATGGTTTTATTATCTTGAGTTTATGAGTTTATCACCTGGTTCTAATGACATCTGGAAATGTTAAAAGACCATAATAAAGATTTTATAAAGATAAAACCATGAATATAATAGAAATAGGCAGAAAATACAATGTAATGTAATTACATAGATGTCAATTTTTAGATGCTTATTTAACGGTGATGCAGTGTTAATTTCAAATAGACAAAATGAATCTTTATTTTCAAATGAATCAAATGGATTCCAAATGGGCACTACATTTTTAATTTCAATACGAAAGCATACAAGCATTTTCTTTTTCTTTCTTGCTCTCTCTCTCTCTCTCTCTTTCTTTATATGTATGTATATATATATATATATATGGAGATTGTCAGATAGATAGATAAATATAACTAAATTACTATAAGAATTCCATAAAAAAGAAAGAAAGAAACGAAATGTTCGAGATAAATGCAAATTTTCATACACTTCAATTTTGGGTCGAAATGGACCCGATCACAGAAGCAGGGTTAAAGATCTGTAACCACTGTTTTTTACGAGTAACGTTTCACTTATGCAGTTGTAGAGAAATTACAAAATTCAAAATTTTACAACAAATAAATAAATAAATGATGATAATAAGTGCTCTGGATGATCGGATCTGCGATTATGATATTAAAGGATGCTGAGGGTAAAGCTTATTAAATATATTTGTTTATTCTATGCTCAGTATCAGATTTGGAAAAGAGAACACCAACAAAGATTTCAATAAAATCTAAAACTTTATTTTGATGAAAATCTTATGAGACTTTCAACTACAATTGGTTTCGATTTTAAATTAACTCGCAAAAATCCGCGAACAGATTAATCAGAAATATATTTGCATGATTAGTAAGAATCCTCAATAATTTATGTGAGAGTTTATTTAACTCTAAAAGTAGCTATGAAATTACTGAAGGGTAATTTATATGGTCAATCTGTGTTAAATACAGCTTTTGGCCACTGCAAAAAATACAACGACGAGTATTTATAAAAGCGTTTATAGTAATTATAAAGAGTCTTTGCTTTTAGTGCAATTGGAATCTTAAAGTCTCAGTTTTTACGTGACTAATTATGAGAAGTTGAACGGAGTATTAAATGTGTTATTATCTAATCCGCGGCATTTGTCATTCATTTTTTTTTTCTTTTTTGGTATGTAATAGAAGAAGAAAGAACACCCATCTCGTGGATTTCGTAGGATAATATAAACAAGATATTATCAAATTAATCTTCACTTCATCTGATTGTTTTTTAATCGATTCTATGCTTGTTTATATCTATTATTTATTTAGATATATTTAATGTTTAGGAATATCATCAATTAATAGCTTTAGAAATCTAAAACAATTATATTTGAGAAACGCCACTTTTCTTTAAATGTTGGAAAAATCTGACATTTGGATAACATAAAATGTTGGACATTTGTGCGGATATATTTTTCAAAAAATAATTGTGTAGAGATAGATGATAATCTACTAATAATTAGTAGCATGTAAAACAATCATGGAGAAAAAAGAAAGAAAACAACTTTTAAATAATTCATAGATATTGATATCGTTGTGATGTATCTTCTTTTCGCGCATTCCATTAAAATACTACAAATTAATTACTTGAGTGTAATCTAAAAGTCGTATGCCATTTTTTTTTTTTTTTTTTTTTTTTTTTTTTTTATGACTATGATATTTAATGGGAGGTTTAAGTTGAAACGTGTTATATAAAACATCAATACAAACATAAAAAATATAGATTATTTAATTAAAAAATTGTTATCTTATTTACATCTGCAAGTCGACTAAATGTTATTAAAAAACGTTCGGAAGTTTTACTATAATTTATATATATATATTCAAATAATATGTACTATAGTGAAAAAAATATAAGATACATTAAAATTACTTATTGTGACTCGAATAAATTTTATGAAATGAATATTATTGCTATTATTTTTTCATTTCAGATTTTTTTTTTTTTTTTTTTTTTTTTTTGTAGCTTTCGACATTTAAAAATTTCTTCTCTTCTCTTTTCTGGCGTGAGAGAAATCTTACGCCATTTTTTAATTAATCATCACGTCTTTACTGTTGCTTTAATAAGAAGTCATTTTTTTAAATAAAAAAGGCAGGTTACTATATTACACAAACATGATATTTATATAGGTGTATATTGGATGTTACAAAATAAAAAGTAACTTTTTTCTTTATTGAACAAAGTGCAATATTTCACTGGTGGATATGAAAGCAATAATTTTAGTATGTCAGGATTTTCAAACATTTCTCTTTCAGTTTTTAACACTTTCCAACAAGGTTGAAAAGTGCTAATGACTTCGGTTTGTCTGTTTGTCTGTCCACGCTCTAACTCCCGTAAATATTCTTGGAATTTCTTGAAACTGATATATGTTATTCAAATTCACTATCGGATGTTTCCTATTGGAAATGGAGTTAATATCTCTAATGGTTTGTGTACAGGGACACCCGAAAGTATTCCAAAGCATTGTTTTCTGTGAGAGGTATTTCTATAAACCATATTTTAATATATTTACTATGCATAAATTTTAATGAAATTGAAATTCAAGTCCACTATGGGATGTTCCCCAATGAAAATGGAGTAATCACCATCACTGGTTTGTATACAGGGAAAGTATTCCTAAGCATTGCGTTCTATGAGAGGTATTTTTATAAACCAAATTTGAAGAACTTTACTTTGTACAAATCTTTATAAAATAAAACACATTATTTGTATGCGCAAACGAATGCTTTCTAGAGAATACAGTATGATTAGCAATAGATTTACAGGGCCACAAAAAATATTCAGTTACATTAATGGGTATTATTGGAAATTTACTGGAATTGCATTTTCGTTTATATTACTCGTTTTTATCGCTTTCTATAATAAATGTTTTTAACACTTTCCAATAAGGTTGAAAAGATTTAATGACTTCGGTTTGTCTATTTATCTGTCTGTTTGTCCGTCTGCCTGACTTTCTTCGCTCTAACTCCCGTAAATATTCATAGAATTTCTTGAAACTGATATATGTTATTCAAGTTTACTATCGGATGTTCCCTGTTGAAAATGGAGTGAACATCTTTACTGATTTGTGTACAGGGACATCCGAAAGTATTCCAAAGCATTGTGTCCTATGAGAGGCTTTTTTATAAACCCTATTTTGATTCCGTTACTTTACACGAATCATAATGAAATTGAAACATGTTATTCAAGTCCACTCTCGGATGTTCCTCATTTAAAGTGGAGTAAATATCATCAGAAGTTTTTATACAGGAACACCCGAAAGTATTCCAAATCATTCGTTTCATGAGAGGTATTTCTCTAAACCAAATTTAAAGAACTTTACTTTGCATAAATCTTAATAAAATTAAAATATATCATTCATATGCTTTCTACATAATGTAGTATGATTAGCATTAGATTTACAGGGCCACGGGAAAATATTCAGTTACACTAAAGGCTTTTATTGGAAATTTTCTGAAGTGGAATTTTCATTTTCATTAAGCGATTTAACACTTTTTAACATTTTTTATGTGTGAATATGATTTCAATTTGTGCATCTGTCTGACTGACTGTCCATTTGTCTATCTGTCCGTCTGCTCACCCCCAGCGTCCACAAATATTTTCAGAATTTCTACAAAATTATATATGTTATTGAAATTCACTATAGAATGTTCTCTATTTTAAATGGCATTAATAGGTTCTGTGCAACATATTTGTATACAGGAACACCCAAAGAAGGCCAATGCATTGCATTTTACGATAGATATTTTTATAAATTATATTTAAAGAACTTTCTATTGTAAAAGTCATAAAGAAATTGACATTTATTGTTAATATGGTAAAATAATATTTTGTATAGAATATGATTTTGTTAACCTTCAGATTTACAGGGCTGCACTAAAATATTCAGATGCATTAAGGGCTCGAATATAAGGGCAACGTTTTCTTTTGTGTTAACACTTTCTAACAATGTTTAAGAATGGTTAGGAATTCAATTAATCTATCTGTAAACCTTTCAGGGCCACTGTCTGTCCTTTGTGTGATTACGTAGGCAAAAAGCATTGAAATTTATACGCAACAACAATTACGTACATTTGGAAGGTGTTAATAATCATTGCGTACCGCATGATTTTTCGTTGTTGTTAAAGTTTTGTATTTTGTTATGAAGCTTTGTGTTGTATAACACATTTTAAACAAAGCGTCGGTTGGGTAAGAGTTGTCGCTCTACAATGAAATTTTACAAATTAAAGCTCATTATACCTGAAGGCAAGTGAGCTAAATACTCGGCTATCGGATGGGCTAAGCATGAAATGTGTATTTATATATATGATCAACAGGAAATCTGTTTAAAATGTTTAATTATAAAATATTGTATAAACAAATTTGTAGAACAAAATCTTTTATGAAATTTCAAGATACAGTGATGCTGTTTTAAATCTCATATATATTTTTTAAAGGAAATCTCACTAAATTCAATTTTATAAAATTAGCATAGTAAGTTCAACTACAACAACTACTAAGTAAACATTCTTCTTATTTTACACCTGTACTTGCCTTTCTTTATATCTTAAATGTTTAAATTCGAATACTTAAATTTTTTGTTATAAAATTTTCTGTAAAGTTTTCTGTGCTTTAAATAAAGTAATTTGAAAAAATATATATATACATTTAGATTGATGGATTTATAATAAAAACGTGGTTTCATTTGTGTTATCTTCATATAAATATGGGATTTGATGTGAATATTTGTATGGATAATTATTATATGATAATAATGTGTACGTCTGTGTTTGCATGTAAACGTCTGCATTTATTTACACAAGGCATCTGTTACTTAGTTTTTGAACTGAAAACTTCCTATTGGAAAGAAAAAGCTACAATTTTAAATATTAAGGATGAAAGCAAAGGACAAATAGGAAGGCTCGCACACTGACTCTATAACTTTCCAAGCCTGAAATTTCTAAAAAAAACTCTAAATGTGGTAAATTATAGATAAATGCAGATTTTGTTTAAAAAAATAATAGTCATTAAGAATTATTTTATTTAACACTTTTCGACCCAGAATACCGTGATGTTTTATTCAATAAGAATCTTATTTATGTTAACGAAAATTTCATAAATAAACTCATATATAATGAGAGATTATTTTAATTTGCAAAATTTTCTGTGTTGTTTTGCAGTCAATTCAATATCCTGTAAAATTAAATGTTTAATATTTTAACTATAAAACCAGTAAAAAATTGCATTTAGAGAAATATTTTATTTTAATATTTTATTTTGCCATTGATATGAAAAGTTCGTGTTTGGGTTAAGGCCGATTGACTACATGAGGATTCTAGGCCTGGATGGTGTGCCCTCGGTGTGGGTCTTTCTAAGGGGTCCTAGCCCGTACTTACGTGAGTTTCGAAGAAAACAATGAAAATCTTCGGACGGCGAGGTCGACGAGCGCGACCTGGGATCATACCCAGTACATCCCGTCTACCATATTTGAGCACAGAACCGCTCGGACACTGGTGAGGCCACATATGGAAAAAAAATAAGACGCGTTGCTCCAAAAAAGGGAAATCTAAAGCCCTATTTGTATATAATGTTTTGCATTAAGAATATAAAATAGGCGTTTTCGACTTGATGACAGAAATCTTTGCTGCGACAGTGTACACGAAAAACCATTATCACAAAATAAAACTTCAAATCCATCAATAAAAACATTAGATTAAAGCAAAACACCAAAGTAATTACAAAACGTTATTATGAAAATCAAATTAACAATTTTTATTTTTTACTGTACAAGAGATGTAAAATGGACAATGCATCAAAACACAAAGTTTTTTTTTTCTTGACAAAATATCAAAACAGAAATTTTCCCGATAAAATTTTTCTGGTAAATAACGACGCTTAAACTTTCGTTTATTATAATTTTACATGTAGAAATTCGTTGTGTTATTTACTAATTCATAACAGCACTTCATCAAAAAAATTACAAAAAAAAAAAAAAAAAAAATCTGCATTCAAAGTATACTATTTATAATAAAAACTAAACTTGATTATAATATCAATAACTAAAGAAAAAATATAAGTAAAATATCTTGGATATTGTTCAACAATTAACTATATATGCACTCTTTCTAAGGATATTTAGTGAAAATAAAATAAAAAATTAAAAAAAAGTTTTTTTTTTTTTTTTAAGAAATACTAGTTTAACATATTGATAAAAATTATTTTCTAGAAGAAAAAAAAAGTTCACCAATGTATTAAAAAGTAACTTGTCAGTTTTCATTTGTAACGTAGATACTAAAACAATGTATAAAACGTTTTCACAACTGATTTCAAAACATCTTTATTAAAAATAGTCAATTAGTTGATAGATACTGAGCTTTCGACTCAAATTCGTAGAGTCTTCATCAGAGTTTAAAAACATTTTGGTCAAAAGTATAAGATAAAAATATATAATCGACAAATATAATTTCATAAACATATACAGTCCATTTAAACGTAGATAAGTTTATTTAACATGTAGTAATCAGCTCGATTAAATGTGGATTATAAATGTCTAGTTTTACTATGTCAAAAAATCGTATTCATAATTAAACACATTTATTTTGATACTGATATGAATCGTCATGACGTATCGTAGAGTGTTACATATACACATGTTTTATCTTATTAAAAAGTTGCAGCATTTAAAATTTAAATATTTTCTTGCAATGATGAATTTATCAAAATATCGTTAAATCTGCAAGTTGTTTCTATTATTTTTTCTTCATTAAACTATTTTGTCAATTAAAGTTTCTAAATATTATACATATATATATTTATACATATACATAAATTTATAGAAAATTACTAAAATATGAACAGATCAAAAAGGATCAAAATAAGACGAAATAAAATAAAATAATTGAAGCTTACAGAATTCGTAACTTCATTCTTAGTATATCATTATAAAAACAGTTCAAGGAAAATTTTGAGGTTTTCTGTAAAATTCAGTGCGTAATGCTAATGAATCTCTTAACTTTTAATGCCCTAATCACAAAAACAAAAACAAAAAAATGTTAAAATATAAAAATAGATTAAAAACAATACAAGACTTACTTAACCAGTTACATGCAGTGAATATGTGAATACAAACAGAAATTAACGCCAGTTACTATTACTATTATAATATAAAAATATTGCTAGATAGCATTTATACAAAACCTGTTAATAAAACTCTTTGCAAATTATGGTATAATTGTTAGAACATTTATCGACATAAACGTAATTTGTAATGTATAGATTTATTTAAATGTTTTACATTTACATTTTTAATGAATTTAGATTGAATAATAAGTGGTTTTAATAATTTTAATACATTAATCTTCTATACATTGAAGTATTTTAATGGTTTATTGTAATCAAAATGTATACCTGACGATGTAAAAATTACTTTGTGTGTGGGGGGGGGGGATAAAAATAATTTAATCTATATTTGTTTATTAGCTTCGCTCTAACTCCCGTAAATATCCACGGAATTTCTTAAAACTGATATATGTTATTCTAGTTCACTATCGGATGTTCCCTATTGAAAATGGAACAAATACCTCCACTGGTTTGTGTACAGGGCAGCATTGCGTTCTATGAGAGGTATTTGTATAAACCAAATTTTAATAACTTTAATTTGCACAAACCTTAATGAAATTGAAATAAGCCTTTTATATGCACAAAAGAATGCTTTCTATAGAATGTAGTTTAATTAGCATTTGATTTACAGGGCCACACAAATATAATCTGTTACATTAAGAGCTTTTATTGGAAATTTGCTGGAATTGCATTTTCGTTTACATTAAGGGTTTTTAACACTTTCTAACAATTTTTAAGTGCGAATATGATTTTAATTTGTGCATCTCTCTGTCCGACTGTCCGTCTAACCGGCCCTTGTGTGATGTAGAAATCACGTATATTTTCAAAATTTTCTATTTAATTTTAATTCAAATGTATTTTAACGCTTTATATAATAATTTACTCGTGTATTCAGTATAAATCTTTAATAACCGCCGAATTTTTTTTTTTCATCAATAAAATGGAAAAAAAAAATTAAAAGAAAATCACTCTGCAAACAATATCTTATGATGTCGTTTCGTCTTATAAAGAATAACACGTGTCCTATTTCATTTGTGTTCCTCCTAAATCATAGTCTAATTTCTAAGGTAATTTTGTTCTGTCAGTCACAAATTATCCTTGAACAGAATTAAATTATATCTACTTTTATGTATCTGTCCGTTGTGGTTTCTCATTTCTCATAACGAAAGTTTGGCTTAATTCAAGGGTTAATATGTATTTACCTCCTGCTCAGTGTATTCAAAATTATTAGCTTGATTAGAGTATAACGTATCGTAAAAAAAACCCCACTTTTTATGTGTCCTTGCTGGCGAAGAAATTAAATGCCAATATGTAATGATAATTTAATATTGGCTGGAACTTTATCATTCTTTTCTGACTGCTCCTGCTTAGTGCACCTACCAATGTAGGTCTTAAAAATGTATCCGTTAGGGGCACGTTCCCTTCTTATTTTATGTTGCAAGTCAATAAAAATTTTTCTGCCTTTTTTGTGTCGATCTTTTTTTATTTCTGGATGGATTTTGCCCTTTTTGACACCTCTGTATAGAATCTTGGGTATTTCAGTGGAAGAGATATAAGTCAGATGTCTGGTGGCGAACAACGCAAGAAAAGGAAAACTTTTTCATTTATACGAAAATATGGTCGAATGGTAACTACACTATCTACCGGAGAATTATTATGCCTATACTGGAAAACTCTTTTATACCCAGCGTCCGTAAATATTTTCAAATTTTTAAAAAAATGATATATGTCATTTAAGTTCACTATGGAATGTCCTCTATTTAAAATAGCATTAACAGGTCCTGTAAAACTGGAGTTTGTACACACAAAAAATGTCAATGCATCGCGCTTAAAGAGACATCTTCATAAGTCACATTTAAATAACTTTCTCCTGCAAAAATCGCAAAGAAAGTTAAATTTATTTTTAATATGCTAAAATAATGCTTTCTATAGAGTAGGATATGGTTTAATTTCAGATTTACAGGGCTACACTAAAAATTCTTATACATAAAGTGCTGCAATTAGAATCTAAAGGCTGCATATTATTCTGCGTTAAGCATTTTTAACACATTCCAACAATGTTTAAGAGTGATTAGGAATTCAATTATTTTATCTGTATGCCTTTCAGTCCTTCTGTCTGTCCGTTGTGTGATAATGTAAGCAAGGAACATTGAGAGTTATACGATACAACAAGTACGTACAGTTGGAAAATGTTAATAATCAATGCGTATAGCATGATTTTCTGTTCTTATATGATGTTAAATGTTCCTTTATTTAAAACTTTCTTTGGGATTTAATTTGAAGAAATCTATAATTATTTCTGAAGCAAATTTTAAAAAATTGTATGGTTAAAAGTGATATGTATGTATATAAAACTGACGATAAGTTTTTTTTTTTTTTTTTTTTTTTAAATGTCTATAAAACTAATTAAATCTATATGAAATATTATACAAATAACTATTTTTTTTTTCTAAAAAAAAGTTAAAAATGACACCCGAACAATATATTTTTCATTTGTTAAAGGACAAGGCCGTGTTTAAAATGTACTTTGATGGGAAAGAAATTTACACTGGACGACAAACTATAAATGCTTTTAAAACCATTTGTTATTTTCAAGATACTGAAATTTCGTTGATGGTTGAAACATCTTTTAAAAAAACCAAATAACCAATAAAAATTATCTAGACACATATTAAACAGACATGCATTATTCTTTATAAGAACTATTATTAATGACAGCATGAGGACTTCATTTCTGCAGCAAATAAGAAACAAAAAAGTGTTATATATCATCACTGTGCTTACGGCGTATTTGACTCAAAATTCAAAGCACAATCTTAAACATGTATCGAACACTTCTTTCTTTGAAAGAATATCCGCACCTTCCATTAACTGATTTCGCGAGGAAATTATTTTTAATAATTTCAGTGTTACTGAACTGGTGACCTTATTCTAGTATATAGTGTAAACATGTCAAAGATCCCATGATTTACATTCGAAGCTCTCTCTTTTTTTCTCTCTCTCTCTCTTTTTTTTCTAGGAGTCAGGTATTATATAGTTTTAATTTTGATGATATCAATTAGTTAAAGGCTTTACGCTTCAATTGTTAAGTATCCCACACAATATGAGAAAGACAATTAAAAAATTTAATAGGAAGTTGACACTGATGTAAATTGAAAGTTGGATAAAATAATCATCTGTTTAAAATAATGAGAGTCATCTCCTTTATATTTCGTCATAGTTCTTAACGCATTTTTGCGGGTCACACACACACATTTATATATATATATATATATATATATGCCAGTAGCATTCACCGTATCGATCACTAAGAATAAAGTTTAACTGACCTTATCATTAATCCATAAAATATGTTTGTTAACTAATGTAACGTTTTAGAGGATTATCAAAGTAGTGTGTATAGTGTTCAAAATAGGAAAATACACCAACTACAATGCGTTAAAACGAATTATGAAGAAATTCACCCCACACTCATTTATTATATTTAATTTAAATAAAAATTTGTAAAATATTACAAACAAAAATTATTTAATAATATTTAAAAAAATAAAGGAAAAAAAAAAAGTTAGCGCATGTTAAAAGTATCATATTCACCCTAAAATAAAAGATAAATGCTATGGGTAATCAAAAATGTAATATTATGTACATATTTGTTATCTCCTGTACTATGTAAATCTTACCTCAAAATTAAAATAAATAATTAAATATATATATATATATATATATATGCCAGTAGCATTCACCGTATCGATCACTAAGAATAAAGTTTAACTGACCTTATCATTAATCCATAAAATATGTTTGTTAACTAATGTAACGTTTTAGAGGATTATCAAAGTAGTGTGTATAGTGTTCAAAATAGGAAAATACACCAACTACAATGCGTTAAAACGAATTATGAAGAAATTCACCCCACACTCATTTATTATATTTAATTTAAATAAAAATTTGTAAAATATTACAAACAAAAATTATTTAATAATATTTAAAAAAATAAAGGAAAAAAAAAAGTTAGCGCATGTTAAAGGTATCATATTCACCCTAAAATAAAAGATAAATGCTATGGGTAATCAAAAATGTAATATTATGTACATATTTGTTATCTCCTGTACTATGTAAATCTTACCTCAAAATTAAAATAAATAATTAAAATATTAAAATATAGAAAATAAACTATTTTTAAAATATTTTACCGTAACACCAGAAACATTTTTTTTTTCATTTTTTCAATATTATCTGGCTATTTTTTCATGAACTTTTTTGAAATTGCCTAAATTCCTCTAGAAAATCTATTTATATTTTTGTTGGGCTCAGCAATATGTATTTGATAGAGAAAACACAATATTTTGTTTGAATTTGAAATATACATATTTCACAAAATTTGACAATGCAGGTCTAAAATTCTCTCGCACCAAATAACCACCTTTATATATATATATAAATATATATACATATATATATATATATTTGAGAAAAAAGAAAGGTTTAACAACTATCTTGTTCAATTTCATATGTAATTTATGCATTAAGCGCAATGGCAGAAAAATATTTTTAATAGTTTGTTTAGTATCGAAGAACAGTTTCCTCTGTTTGTATCTGTATTTTTCAATACAATGTGCATTTAAAGATGTACAGTCGGTAAAAAAAGTGTCCGAACACTAAAAAAATTCCTATGTAAAAAAAAGTAGAGTTGATGCTGTTTTGTTAAATAAATCCTTGTCGAATCCTGTTCTTAGTCAGTGTAAGAACATGATTCGATAAGGATTTATTTAACAAAACCGTATGAGATGTACGTTTTTACATAGGAATTTTTGCTAGTGTTCGGACACTTTTTTTACCGACTGTATTATTCTAATGGACTTTTAAGCACCACGCGTCGTTGCAGGTGTATAAAATTATTTACACCAGTTGATGAGCTCGAAATTTTTGTTTACTGCTGTATCAGCCAATTTATTTATTTGTATTTATTTGACAGCTTTGAAACCTACAGTTACAGTGACTTTCGTCTCGGATGATCCATATTACATCGATTCAGAATTACAATGCACAAATATGAGAACTTCATAAACATCCATACCTTTCCCGGGATTTGAGCCCATCAGCAAACACCAACCGTTTAAATCGGTAAATACCCACAGCCGTTGCCACTCAAGTATAAGTTCCATTATAGTCATTTGACTCAGATTTCTTAATTTGATATTCCTTCAAATTTCAAAAAAGAAAATATGTATAAATAAATACATATTTAAAAAATCAAAAGGTTTATAAAGGATAAGTAACTTTTTATAATATCCGAAAGAAGGAAATATGACGCTTTTCGGCTGTCCTAATTTTTTTAAAGTAATTAAATGCACAATACTTTTAGAACCTGTTGGTCGTTTCTTTCAGACAAAATAGTCAAAATGAAATAGATTTTTATTTTTATTATTTCTGTCACATCAAGTTAAAAAAAAAAAAAAAAAAAAAAAAATTTAATAATAAAATTGAGAGAATATCTGAGAAAGAAATTTTAAGAATTCAATTTAGTAACTGTTAGTAAGGGACACAACTTCTTATTTTAAGGTAAAGAATTCGCTTTTTTACGCTTTTTAGTATATTTAAATTAAAATTTAGCTATTACATTAAGTTATACTGAATAATTACATAAAATGAATGAAAATTACGTTATTTGACACAAGCTTTGAGAAATTTAACCAATATATGAATATCAGTTTGTAAGTGATATGTCATATGAAATTAATTCAGATATCTGTCAATGTAATCTATTTATTTTTATTTTTATTTTATTTATTTATTTATTTTTTTTTTTTACCGTCTGGTTTTTGGAAAAACTTACAAATGTAGGAAACCTTTGACACCACATTAAAATCTGTAAAAGACAGATTTATTAAAATGAGAGAAATATTTCTTTCGTGAGGTTAAGGGCCCTCTTCACTCACCGCCGCCGGAAGCCGAAGCTAACGTTATTCTATGGGAAATTTTTCTTTACAAATAACTTATTAACTAATACATATTTTTAAATTCTGTTTTCACATTCTGAAAATTCTCAGCTGTTAAATTGACGGACCTTCTTTAAAAAAAATATTTTTTAAATTTTTTATGTTTTATTTTGAAGCTGCAAAATACGAATTTTCAATATGTGAAATTTTATCATTTTGCAATTTCAAAATAAAATATTGAAAATTAAAAAAAAATACATTTTTAAAAAAGGTCCGTCAATTTAACAGTTGGGAATTTTCTGAATGTGAAAACAGAATTTAAAAACACGTATTAGTTAAAAAGTTATTTATAAAGAAAATTTCCCCATAGAATAACATTGGCTCGGACTTCCGGCGACGGTAAGTGAAGAGGGCCGTTAAAATGAAAAAATAGGTCTCTTGTCCAAAATGAATTTCATTTTAGAACGGAATTTTGATTGTTTATTTATTTATTTTTTAGTGGTGGAAGGGACATTTCAATAATTAAAAAAAAAAGGGGGGGGGGCGTTAGAGAATGCGAAACTGCAATATATATGAATATGTCTGGTACTGAAATTGAAATCCATGACCAGTTTTAGGACATAAAAAAAATTAATTAAAAGAGTCTATAATTTTTTTTTCATTATAGTCCAAATTAAATTACTCCTTCCTAGAAGATTACAGGAAACAAAAATACCTATAAAAATAATGGAAATTGTTAAGTGTTATAAGGAAAATTTGGGAATTTTAAAGATAAATAAGTTTTCTCGAAAACTTTGATTTTCGGGATTACATAAAAATAGGATATTAAGTTAAAGTTTTAAAGAAAAGCACGTTGATGTAATTCATAAACAATAAACTTCAGAATTTACTATGATCAACAGTTAAGTGTGCTAAACTAAATGATGAATAAACACTTTTCAAACAATTTGCTATTGAACTTGATCATTTAGGTTCCAAACAATTATTGCAATTCTTGTTTTTGCTCATTATTGTGATAGATCTTAAAAATAAGTTTTTTTAAATCTTAATTCGCTCAGTTTAATTTACAAAACGTTTTAAACATTTCTAATATATTGCTTGGAAAGCACATTTCACTGAATAAAGTGCTCTCGATATAAAACGCCCAAAGGTATTTCTTGTATGATTTTTTTTTTTTTTTTTTTTTTTTTTGCAAATTCAATCATAGCTAAATAGTTTAAATACAATAACAAATTAATAACAATTAAATAAATAAGCTTTTGGATTCAATATCTTACCCTCGAAAACATGAAGTTTACCAAATAAAATTTTCATACAGCTTAACTAAATAGTTAATGAATTTTTAAATTTTTATTTATTTATTTATTTATTTGCAGACCTGTGTAATTTTGAAGCTATTTTATCATAGAGAAATATTGGTATATATTTCTGTTAGAAAGTAATGGTACCACGTGTTCTACATGATACGGAACACTTGGTTGCTATACAGTGAGTAAAAATTTCATTAGACATTAAACGCAAATCATTTGTTTAGCTGGTTATCTCTCCTTATAGGGAACACGGACATCCTGTCTAGAGAGCTTGAAGGTTAGTAATTGTTTTGATTAGAATCAAATAAAGTAGTTTAAAACGGACGGGCTATTAAACACAAAAGTAGATTAAAATAATTTTTTAGGGCAAATGCACTTCTTATTAATATTCTATAATTTTCCTTTAAATAAAGCCTATCGATATTTACAAATATATCACGCATGGACGTCTATATCAAATAGCTTAATTGTAAATCAAACCCGAACATAAAAAACTGAGGGTAACGTTAAAAACATATATCAATCAATATATATTATTATTGTAAACAGAAATGAAACATTTAGTTCACAAATAAACCTTTTCAGCATTTTCAAACATGAATTCTGACACTTAATTAATGTATTTTAACAAGGAGATCTATATATAATTGATAACAATGTTATTCGCTAGTAGATGGTTGAAAAAGCACTATAAGCAATACTGAATCATAATCATTACACATCCCTATTTCTTTATTAATGAGATTGTTTTATCATTCTCATTATAATAACTGATGCATTATAGATATGTCAATTATTATACTTTGCTTGTTTGTTTGTTTTTTACCATTGTTAATAAATTCGCTTTTTTTTTAAACTTCGGTAACCTTATATTTTCACTTTTTACACCACAAATCTGATATAAATTTGCTATAAAATAAATGAATGAATGAAAGTATGTAATTACGTTGACATTGCAATAACTGAATGATTCAACGCTATTAAATATTCAAATAATCTTGATAACAAAATTACAGAGAAAATTCCTTCTCGTTTATGTTATATCGATATAGCAGCAAATTAAGAGATTTTTAACATGCATTGATATAAAATTAAAAATACATTCTAGCACAATCTAGTCATGCCTTGGGGACCATATACTTTAAGCTAATCTTGTACAAAGAGCAGTATTATTTTATGTGAATGCTAATATTTATTTTCTCTTTAAGCTTAAAATTCAATAGCATGTCATAACTGCTAAAGTCTCCTGATATTTCAACACTACTATAACAGAACAACTTTCTTCCTCTGCAGAATTTTCTTCTTTAAATAAAGCAAAAAATACTATTTGGAAATAGTGGTGTTAAATATTCAGGAGGGTTGGCAACTATGGTTTAAATATACATTGTAGCTTTCACGTTGAACTTACATCTTTTCGTCTGCTGAATATTGGGGGTTAATTAATTGATCTAAAGCAGTTGTTGCATAGTTGTATGCTTTCACAATTCATGCCGTTTGCTTATTTATTTTTTTGGCCTTAATAGCAATTTATTTACCTATAAAACTCTGCACTATGTTCTTGGTTAATATTCTGAAATTTGTATATATCAAAATTATTTTATTTTTCAGTGGTAAATAGTAAATTAGAATTTTAGTATTTCGTATTGAAATATTAAGTATTTATGACCTGGATCTTTCGTATTCGCATAGAAAACACACATACGTGTGTGTATATTATGTATATACCGGGTGTTCCACAAATCTGTAGACATTTAAAAAATTCATAATTATTGAAGGAATTGGTAGATTTGAACGTGGTTTGCGGGAAAGTTATTCGCATGAAAAGGTTTTTTTTTTTTTTTTTTTTTTTTTTGATTAAAGGAAAAAAAGTAGTTAAATTTTTCATCGACAGATGGCGCTGTACATGCGCAAATCACAAATTTCCATTAAAAAGGATATTTATTTCCATGCAAGTATTTACGGACATATAAGTCCTAATCTATGTCTTCGTCATCACTACAAGTTACAGTTTGCAAACGAATTACAACACCACTAATTATAGGTTCAGTAGGCGGTTCTTATCTCACAGAAAACACCTTCATCAATAACACGCTATCCACCAAGTCGACATCGCAATTAAAAATTCACGTATCCACAAGTAAGAAACAAAATAGGAAAAAGATGTATTCGTCGTAAAACCGTGCAATATATAGGACCCTGATTAGCATATTTCTCGTTACTCGTCCCCCCTCTATCGACGAAAAATGTAACTCTTTTTCCCTTTACCAAAAAAAAAAAAAAAAAAATCTCCCTTCACGAGAATAATTTTTCCGCAAACCACGTTCAAACCTACCAATTCCTTCAATTTTTATTAATTTTTGTATACATACATACATTATATATAATTTGGTGATTTCTTCATTATTTAAATAAGTTTACTAATACATGATTTGCTGCAATTTGCGCAACAATCTTGTATTATTGCTTTTTAAAAATATTATTTTCATGTTGGTTTGAATTTCTTTTTCTTGAATTGTTTTTACATCATATTACTTTTAGCATTTTAATGTTATAAATTAATTGCTTTATGGTTTACTACGTTGTAAAATATTTTTACAGCTCTGTTTAAGCAGATGGTATTATATGCAAAACTTTATTGTTCTATAAATACACCACTTTAAACACATTTTTCTAAAGTAAAATAGCTTTAAGAAAAAAAAAGACAAGTTTTCTAATCGTAACATTTTGATCAATTTTACTTGTGAAGAATTGTATCAGATATGAAAAAAATGTATAAGAAAAAAATTACTTCTGTTTTTAGAAACGAATTTGCATTATAAAACTATTTTTGAGAAATTTATAAACCTGCAAATTACATATTGTAAAATAAAGTAAGTACACAATAAAAATGCATTAAAAAAAATAATAATAATAAATAAATAAATAAAATGAATATCAGCTTTTGAAATCTTAAGGATTTTTTTTTAATTGAAATGTATTCTGTGCTTTTGTTTTGGTTAAAACAAAAACAAACGTCATGTTTATAAAACAAATTGTGGTTTTCTCCCCTCAAGATTGGCACAATTTTCGGGAGCATATCTTTGACAAATCCTACTTTCAATCCAGTCTTCTTTAAAGGTTTCACCACAAATGATCCATGACTTTCCTGTACATTTATCTATCTTTCTTTAAATTTTATTTCCGTTTTGTTCTTTCATTTTCCAGAAGTCCTTTTGGAATAGAATATTACTCAATCTCTTCTCTAATTGTCATTTCCTTGGTTTCCCTTTTTTTTTAAACAGATTCTTTTATATTTTATCGTCTGACGTAGTTTACACATATTGTCTATTAAACAAAAAAAAAAAAAAAAAAAAAAAAAAAAAAACATGATAATGTAATTTTTATGAGTCTTAAATTGTATCCGATGCAATACGTAACGCCTCAATTCGAAAATCATGTTGCAAAACATCGGTTATCACTTACATTAGTAAGTTAAAGAATATTTATGGCCTACAACTTAAAGATCATTATATGTTGTCTTTCGGAAAAAAAAAAAAAAAAAAAAAAAACTTATACATACTTTCAGGCAAGCTGTGTCTAGCAGAATTAATTTCATCCACTCAAAACACTACTAAAAAAAAATAAACTTGTCTGTCACGCGTCGACAACACTGCTTGTCAGCTAAATACGGTTAGCATTAAAAGTTCTTCTTTTAATTAACACGCTGGTGACCTGACAGGTTCTGTCGTGTGCATCAAATGCTAGAAACAACGCTTGTCCGATATTAGCCGCTGTCCAGTGCTAACTGGCCTTTCGCAATCTGAAAAAAAGAAAAAGTTTCGAAAATTTTCAACTCTAATTTTCATATCTTCATTATTATTTATTTATTTCATTATGTTCTACATTATTTTCACATCACATTTTCATTTAATTCTTTAGTATTAGTAAATTATTTCAAGAATTTTTCAAAAATGCCATTTTAAGTTTAAAATGCAATTTTTTTTTCAAAGATCAGTAAAAATTTTTATAAGATTTTTTTTTTTTTTTTTTTTTTTTTAAAAGGTTGTAAATTGCCTACTCGATAAAATATTGTAGGGTTATGTAAAACAGGACAAAAGGAAAGTAGCATTTGCTTATCACCCTGTATCACTAAATAAGTGAAATTATCTGCAACTTTAACAAATGTCAAAATAGGCAATGTACAATTTTCTAATGTACTTGTGTAAGAATAGCATCAAAAACTAAAAAGTTAAATACATTTTTTAAAAACATTAAATATATATATATATATATATATATATTATAATATGCAATTTTAAATGAAATTTAACCCTACTATTAGATAAATCGACAAAGCACCATAAAAATAATAAACTGCAATTAGAATTCAAATGCATTATATATCTCCTAAAGTATGAACATTTATATGACAATTGTTTTTATCTGTGCACATGAGAACACTTTTCTTTTTCATAATTTGGTAGTAAAAGATACAGATAAACTCATATCAAAATTTTGTGAAATTTCGTGACGATATCAGTTATGTACACATAATTTTTTTTTTTTTTTTTTTTAATTAACTAAAGTTAACTTTTTTCATTAAAAGCCAATAAATAATTAACTTGATTACTTAACTGATTTTTTATTTATTAAATAATTATTAATTTAAGAAATTTTTGTAATGTAATGCGTAAAATAAAATTTATCCTAATACGCAAGATGTACTACTCTAGATTTATATATATGTGTGTGTGTGTGATTTTAATGTATTAGTAGGTCTTTACCTTATAATTATCCATTGATGACTTATGGAATTTGTAAAAATCTCCTAATCAATCAAGAAAATCAATTCGAATCAATAAATGGAAAATAGCATAGTTATGTATAACTTTTTGAATTCTCACGGCATTTTTGATATGATCTATATATTTGATTACCAAATTAAGTAAAAAGAAAAGATCGTTGGCACATTCGTAGTTCACACTTTTCGTAAACTGAAAAACAAAAAGAAAGAAAGAAAAAAAAACATTATCTTATAAATCTTTCTATACTTTTGAGCAGGGGTGTATCTTTAAATAATTTTTCCCCTTAGAATTTATATGGGCAGTCTAAGCATGCCTGAAGTTAATACCACCTTCATGTTTAAAGATGCTGAGAACTTGAAATGTATATTAATAATGTTTCCATCTCTATTCTTCAATATGTATCTTTTCTACATATGTCTATTTATATCCAGTAAAAGTGATTCATCGGATTAGATGTTACTTGTCAACTTTAAATATTTTTCCTACACACAAAAAAGGAGGGGGGGGGGGGGAGGGGATAAGAAGAAATTCTACAGGTCAATGTAAATTTTATCAAAATATTTCTTGGGTTTCAGTCAAAACATTTGCTTGTACAGATGAATATAAATTTGTTCGATTCACGAAGAAAATTTGTTTTTCTTTATTCGTTATTTAAAATACATATCACGTATAAAATACAGTCGGTAGCAAAAGTAGAGTTTTGACAATTGCTAAATATTCCTCTTTTTTTTTAAATACATAATGAAACAAATGCATTAAAATCTTACCGCATTATTTTCTAGAAAATGCCATTAAAAGTGCTTATTGCTGATGTCTATTTTAAAATTGATTATCCTGCCATTTATAAATTCATTAGGCTATTTCTGTCATCTAGTACGTAAAAAAAAAAGAAAAAGTAGAATTCTGGGTTTGGGATGCAAATTATATTTAATATATGTTTGGTACATTTTTGGAACGCTTCAGCCTGGAAATACACCAAACGCGAAAATTCAGAGCGAAATCTTACCTCATGATTTTCACAGGAACGAAAAGAATGGGTTAAAATGTCATCTTTTCTTGCGATAGCATGTTTGCTCTAAGGCTCCTATATATACGAGCTGGCGCATCCGACATTTTTTTGCCTTAGGGTTGCCGCATGTACCCAGCGTGATAAACAAACGGCAGCCATTGTTTCTACCGTCTTGCTCGTAATTTTAGTGAAATAAACTACAATATGGGAGGATGTTCAGCGATAAACTGCTGTAAACACTCCAGAAAAGGATACAAAATGTCTAGGTTTCCTTCGGATAATTCAAAAAGGAGAAAATGGGCAGTGAATTGTCGTTCAGATTCTTGGATCCCGGGACCAATGCACAGCTTTGCATAGTAAGTTTTATTGTTATTCACTTATACTTTTCTTTGCATTTCTGACATTTATAAAGTAAAAAAATTTAAAAAAAAGTATTATTTAAATCTAAATATGTATTTTAATAACCATAAATTATTTTAAGAAACGCTTTTTTACTGTGCGTTTGTAGAGTCTTGGCGACGTTTTTTTTGGTTCGCCAAAGTTGTTTTGTTTCTGTGTCCTGATAGTATCTATTAGGTCGTTGCAAAAGTTCGTGCGGATGCGGATCATTTTATTGCCTCCAAAGACGAGAGCTTCTATCGCCGTAATATACATTTGTTACCCGAAAAATGGGCACAGGTTGTAGAAAGTAATGGAGAGTATTTTGATTAAAAATTGTCATTTGATTTGATGTATTTTTATGAAATGAAGCAATAAAAAACAGCACGAATTTATGCAAACACCTAATATATTTTTTTTAAATTGAACTTTTGATTAATTAATTAATTATTTTGTTCTATTTTTAGATTTCTTTTTCTTGAGATATTTATTTCATATTGCAATTTATGTCCACTTTCTAAGGAAAAAAAATTTAAAAATTCATACATTTTCTTTTTTTTTTCTTTTTTTTTTTTCTTTTTTTTTTTTTTACTTAAAAAAATGCATTAAATTGAAATAAACGTCTCTATATTAATATTACATATACATCACGTAACTGTACATAAATTCATATTAAAAATGACTGCTAATTTGTTATGAAAGCGATATAAAACAGTAGTATGAAAAAAAAAAAAAAAAAATTCAGTTATTTGTTTTTAAATTATGCTGATAACAAATATGCATACACATCAACCGCTAAAAATAGGACTTTCGTTACCAGGACAACTCAAATCGTGTTATTATACTTAAAAAAAAAACATGAGTAAATAAATAAAAATGAAAATAGAACTTTAAAGAATTCTTTGTTTACAGTATGGGCATGAAAAATTAATTTACCTTGCTGAGCAGTTCGCTGACATAGTTAATGTAGCAAAGTACTTCCATAACTTATATTCAATAGAACGTTTAGCTCAATTTTGGTTAGCCCTGTATATTGTCTATGAACAATATAATAAGAACTATAAACAATATTGCATATTTATATTTAGTTTTAGATGAAAAACACCTAACACAAAATGAATTACAATTCTAGCAATTTCCCGGTATAACCCCAATATATCCAAATACTTTTGGTAGCCCTGTAAACGAATGATGAAGCATTTCCATATCACATTCAACAAAAAACATGGTTTTATGCATGTTTTTTCTATTTTTATTTATTTATTTATTCATTTCGTTTTGTTTAAGACAGCCTAGAGATGTTATACTGTGCTTTAGAGGTCTTTTTGAGGCCCGGCCAAGTACGAAATCGAAAAATCCGGGCCGTTTATTTTTACCAGTGTACGGTCTGACCCGGACCGGACAAAAAGCGATAAAATCTGGCCCGACCCGGCCCGATTCATAAATATGTAAAATAACAAAAAAAAAAAAAAAAAGATCATGTTTTTTTTATGAAAAATAATTTTATTATGTATTTTGTAGAGGTTTTATATAGCTAAGCAATAGAATGTTCTTTAACACAACTGTTCAATACTTACAAGATAATTATAAAAAACAGAAGTTCATTATTACAGACATACAGAAGGCAAAAAGACTGACAGAAAGTCAAATAAAAAATATTAGCATTCATCAAAAAATATAGGAAGGTGTTTAAAATGATTAATACTACTAAAAATGCACTTTCAAGCATTTCCTCTTATATACTGTAATGTATCGGAATCTTTCATGCGATCCAGTAAACAAAACTTTAATGCTAATCTAACCATGTTCAATTAAAAAGGTGCTTTTGCACATGCTAAAAATGATGATACTTTTACCCATTGACATGGAGAAAAGAAAAAGGATCCTTAGAGAAAAAGTTAAAGCGGAATGATTTTTATAGCCTTCATCGTTTTATACCACCTAAACTCTACAGACTATAGGACATAAAGTAACATACACAGTAAGGGCACCTAGTAACGTATTTAATTTCTTTTGTTTGTACATGTGCCAAACTAGTAGTGGCAAGCATTCTATTTTGAATAGGAAACCATTTAATATTACTTTAAATAAAATATATTAATTTCGAGACATGCTAAAAATATTTGCAGAAAATCAGATCGCGAACAGACTGATAGACAATTAAATTGAAGTTACAGACATTTAAAAAAAAAAAAAAATATATATATATATATATGTGACATACCAGCCTGTAAAATTATGTAAAATAAATGACTGAAGATTTTATCATTTTCCTTTTTCGTTGATTAACGAGGAAGCCAGAAAAAGATTCGGGCCGAAATGGCCCATAAAAAATTTCCTCATGGCCCAGCCCGAGTATACACACAAAAAAAAAAAAAAAAAAAAAAAAAAAAAATGAATCCGAGCCCGGCCCGGCCAACAGCAAATTAAAAAATTCGGCCCGAACCCGGCCCATAAATCTGACCCGTACAGACCTTTAATGTGCTTATCAGAAATTACTCCATAGACGTAATGTATTGGAATTCTCTAGGATGTTACTCTACACGAACTATTTCCTTGATCTCAACGAAAAGTATAAATGTGTCATCCCTATATGATAGACATTGAGAATACCGATTTTAGACTTTCTGCTACTACTTGTTCTTCACACAGACTAACCGCTAAAAACATGATTTTCGGATTCAGGAGACTTTAAACGTGTAAATGTGATAAAAACTCAATTTTAAAAATGTAACTTAAAAATAATACTTTCTCCATCATATATATACGAGGAAGAGAAAAGAAAATTAATTTAAAAAAAAACTTTCCGATTTTAATTGGTACGCTCTTCCCCCCCCCCCCCTTTCAAATGTTATGAATTATTTAAGAAACAGAAACAGATTACTTGTGTTGCTTATCATTTTTGGCCGATTTTACTTTTAGATGAAAATTTCTTAAAACCGCCAGTGAAGCGATAAAATCGCCAAGCGGAAATGCTGTCCTCTTACGAGGCAAAAAAATGGCGGTGATGCGCCGACCTATTATTTATTTAAGGGGCTCTAGTTTGCTCTAGCAAATTTTCTGACGTCATTTTACGGAATGCGTATAATTACAATTATTAAAAACTGAAAAATTATTGATTTCTATTGCAATACTATAAAAAAAAAAAAAGCTTGTTTATTTATTAAAGTTGTACAGTTGTTTACATTAGCAATGTAGATGAGTTTGTTGATCCCCCCTCCCCCCCAAGTTAATAGATTTTCCTAATAAGTAAATAGTTAATAGTTTCTCCCAGGTTTTTACTCTGGTTAATAGACGTTGACGTTCTTTTTTGTAGGTTTTCAAGTCGTATTCGTATCATAATAAGCAAATTTATTTATTTTCCCAGCTCTGTCCACAGTGATAATAGAACGGAAATGCAGTAGAATTGGTATATGTATATTGTCTTTTAAAATTAATTATTGTATATATATATATATATACAGTAAGATTATTTTCTGCCACTTAAGACTTTATTTCTGGCTACCCATTGCCCATAACATTTAACCAATTTAAAAATAAAAATGTAAATTATTTAAAGAGAAGACACATAAGAAAAAAGTGCAGTATCTTTTAAGGATACTGCAGAACATACATATTAAGATTTATATTTATCTGTGACTGCATATTATATGTGAATTAATAAAATACCAGCCACATAATTATCTTGAATAAGATAATTAATTTGTTACTGTAAATTTCATTAAATTATTATTGAAATTCTGTAAAGAATGAAATGAAATTACATCCCTAAATAATCTTATTTATTGTTATATATTAATAATTTTGAATGAACTTTTTAAACAGATAAATGTTTAAAAGCAGTTAAAAAGACGAACGAAAAAACATACGGCAAGCATTGGTTATTAACACTTTACAATTGTACGTACTTGTTCTATCGTATAACTTTCAATGTTCTTTCCCTACGTCATCACACAATGGATAGACAAAAGGACTTAAAGGCATGCAGACAGCCTAATTGAATTCATAATCACTCTTAAACATTGTTGGGATGTAATAAAAATGCTTAACGCAAAACAAAATGCAGCCCTTTATTTTTAATTGTAGCCCTTAATGTATATGAATATTTTAGTGTGGCCCTGTAAATCTGCAGGTTAACCATATCATATTCTATAGAAAACATTATTTTAGCATATTAACAATAAATTTCACTTTTTTTATGATTCTTGCAGCAAAATGTTATTAAATGTGATTTATAAAAATGTCTGTCGTAAAACGGAATGCACAGGCATTTTTGGGGGTGTCCCTGTGCATAAACCAGTTCTTTAATGAAATTTTAAATGGAAATCATTCCATAGAAACTTTGAAAATATTTACGGACACGGGAGATGGGCAGACGGACAGATAGGCAGATGGACAGACAAACACACTAAATAAAATCATGTTCACTCTTAAACATCGTTAAAAATATTTAAAATGCTTAATGTAAGCGAAAATGCAGTTCTAACAAATTTTCAATAATAGCCGTTAATGTAACTGAATATTTTCGTGTGGCCCTGTAAATCTTAATGCTAATCATTCTATTATCTATAGAAAACATTCTTTTGTGCATATGCATAACATATTTCAACTACATTAAAATTTCTGTAAAGCAAAGGTATTAAAATTGGTTTATAGAAATACCTCTCATAGAACGCAATGCTTTGGAATACTTTCGGGTGTCCCTGTTCACAAGCCATTTGTAGTATTTACTCCATTTTCTATTTAAAAAACAAAATCCGATATTGAACTTGAATAACATATTCCAATTTCATTGAAATTTCTGTAAAGTAAAGGTATTGAAATTAGTTTATAGAAATACCTGTCATAGAACACAATACTTTGGAATACTTTCAGGTAGAGTCTTGCATCGGGTCAGGCAACCCGATTTTACCGAAACCCGACCCGACCCGAACCGCAGGTTCGGTCAAATTATCATAGTAAAATAAACATCCATATCTGTGTAAAACAATGAACAAAAAAAAAAAAAAAAAAAAAAAAAAAAAAACGCAATTATTATTTAGGACATAAGCTGTTGAAAACAGGCTACTTCTCCCACAGTAACCAGATGTGTTATTCACCTATTTTGATTACTCACACCCTCTTAAAATAGATTCTGAATTTAAACTGATACTTAATATTTATTTTATTTTATTTTATTTTATTTTATTACTATCATTATTATTATTATTTGCAGATGTTTTTAAGAAGTTATAGGAATGAAGATTTAGATGAGTTTAGTGGACGTTTAGTTGGCGTGTGTAACATTGTATTCTTTTAATATTATTCTGTATGTGATAAGCATTAAACAATAAAACTACAAACACTAAGCTTGAAACCCATGTTTTTACACTTGAAGTTCACAACACACACAAATAGTTACAAATTATTATTAATCCATTTTTCAGATTTTTAATTTTTAATTTAGTTATAAGTTAGTAATTATATTTTTAATTATTTTTAAAATGATTTACCACGCACACAGCAACGTGACAATTAAAATTTATTTTGTTTTATAAATTAAAAATGTTTTCCATGATTTTTAGATGAATTATTAATTTTCATTCAGATTCGGGTTTCGGGTCGGGTTCGGGTAAAAAAAAATCGGGTTTCGGGTCAGGTTCGGGTATAAAGAAATCGGGTTCGGGTCGGGTGCGAGTGTCCAAAAATTCTTTAGTGCGTGTTCGGGTCGGGTAAAACCCGACCCGTGCAGGACTCTACTTTCAAGCGTCCTGTACACAAACCGTAGAGGAAGTCACTTTATTTTCAATAGGGAACATTCGATAATGAACTTGAATAACATATATCAGTTTCAAGAATTTCCATGAACATTTACGAGAGTTTGAGCGCGGACAGACAGACAGACGATTAGACAGACATACAAGCCGAAGTCATTAACACTTTTCATCCTTGTTGGAAAATGTTCAAAAAATGACGAAAGTACTAACGAAATTATATCACAGCCGAAAAAAATAAATAACGAAAAAAATAAAAAATAAAACGTAAAAATTTTGAGAGCCACTATTATCAAATTTATTACATATATTTCTTTTATTTTAAACGAATAAAATAATTGCTTTAAATATAAATGCTTGACACTTCAGGGAGGGAAAAAAATGAGCCGACTATTTTTATGTAATTAGTAACTAGGCTCACTAAGTGTATAAACTACGAATGAACAACAGATACGTGAGAGGGTTATTAATAGATGTAAATCCTACATCTGAGTATGTTAAATAGCTTCATTGATTCCGAATCTTTCTTTGTAGTTCTCCTACCTAGAACCTAGAGCTATTTAACAGGAATATATGTCTTACATGTCGATGCAAACTTTTGCTTTGTTATAACGAAGGGTAACAAAAATAAATGAAAGGTCATGCTTGATGAGGGTGATTCTTGCATCCTAAAAGTAATATAATGAATAATGTATGATCATAAAGAACTTGAATGATATTTTAATACTTCATTATTAACGTTGATTTAAGTAATTCTTTAGTGGTGTTGATATTTATTACTACAAGATATTTTGATTAGAAAATATTTGCTTCGTAATGACAAAAAATTAATTCCTAAAAAGAAAAAGTTGAAATATTTTTGCCTATTATACAGTAACAAATTAATAATTGTTGCACATATTTCCAACACGATAATCTACGAAAACTGCACTTAATTTAAAATTGTACTTTTGTTAATTTGTGTTTATATTACGAAAATTATTAGTAAATCTTTTATTTAACCCTTGAACGCACAACCAATAATTAATACCCAACGGTGAAAATTCGTCCTGTAATTCTTTAAAAAATTTCCTTTTATAATTTAGCGGGAAAAAGTCTTAATTTTTTTCTTTTATCTTTGCTCATTCTGGTGATTTCCGTATTATATGAGCGCAGATACCTTGTCCCTCAAAGAGTTAAATAAAACTGTAGGAAATAAACTGAACATAAATATATATGCATATAAGAATTTATTTATGAAATAATTAACTAAAATCTTAAAAAAAAAAAAAAAAAAAAAAAAAAAAAAAAAAAAATCAACATCAGAACGTCTACGAACTGAAGCAAAAATAGCTTAAAAAATGAAACGATATTAAAAATAACGCCCCAAAATCTCGTCCACCACTACTCCAAAAAACTAATAAGACACAAAATATTTCGAAAAATTACTTATTTTTTAATAAGTGAACACAAAAACTCGTTCCACCTTAAACGAGTTTTCCTGTTTAAAAAAAGCAGAAGTCAGAAGCAGAATATGTTTTTCAATTAGTAAAAATTTAAATTTATATATATTGTTTTTCACACAATAAACTACAGCCTCGATTTAAAAGTTTTTTTTTTTTTTTTTTTTTTTTTTTTTTTTTTTTTTAATTACGAAAAAGTAAAAAGTTAAGAAAAAGAGTAGAGTATGTTATCTGCAAGACAAATTTGGTACAAAGTATTACATTAAATTTTTATTTTAGCAATATTAAACTATATGTCGTACATCATGTACAATTTGTATACAAATGATTTTAATTGTTTAAAGTTTCGAAGTAAAATGTAAAACCTTTTATAGAATTCTCATAATATTAAAACTTTTAAAAAATGTTTGCAAACAACATTTGTCCTTGAAATTTTCAAATAATTAGTCGCAGTGTTTTTTAGGAAATACCATTGAAATATTTTGTATTTTTATTTTTGAAAATTTTACCAATGATTGAAAAATAACTATTTAGAAAGTAAATTGAAGAAAATATTATTAATTAGAAAAGTACTAAAATATGCTTCAAAACTTTTCTTTTGTTTGTGAGAGGTAAAATGTTTCTTTCTATTGATTACACTATTACACAGGTCGACGATGAAATGTTTTTCTTCAAGGTCATATGTTTTTCTGATGTATTTTTGAATGCTGATTAAGGAAAAACTATTCAAAAATTTCCATCCCGAACAGTTTTGACAAAAAGTGGGATTGTATGAGACCAAAACTCCACTTTTACAACTCCCATCTAAGTCATTTCCCGGAAAAATCTGGGTGATTGTGTGAAGAACAAGGAGAGCTATTTAATCAAGACGCCAAAGCAATGTAGATAAGATATCAGGGACGTTTGGATGTTACCATGTTAGCAGATTATTATTGGATGCTGCATAGAGAATTCCCCCTTTACAAGACCTTCAAGCGGTGCACAAGGTAAAAGTTCTAAAAGAAGCTTCGATGTAAAGAAACACATTTAAAATATAATGTGTAAATAATTGTTGATTTTAATGTTTTCTATACATAAATTAGTTCGAATTTGTTCTCTAGGAAAATTCTTCCAATCTTCATCCTTCCTTTGTAAAAATTCCTTACGTGATTAAAAAAAAAAAAAAATTCTGAATTCAGCTCATCAAAACACTTTAAAAACACCCAACTCAGAAAAAAAAAAAAAAAAAAAAAATGAAAAGTACCATTTTACAAGCTTGTGTTACCATTTTAAAAGGATCAAGATATCTTGGAAGAAGAAACTAATTGAAGGGGATAGTAGTGGATTTCAGCAGAATTTCGAGATAGACATCTAAATAAATAAAAAATAAAAACAGGTTGTTGCAAAAGGAAATCATGGTGGTCTAACCTTGAAAATAGTCAATTTTCTGCTCTCTAATAAAATAGAATTTTTTGTTTAACAGTGTTCTGCAATCGTAATATACGTCCTTTTATAACGTCCTTTGAATAACGTCCTTTTAATACAAAATTCTTAAACAGCAATTTCTTTTTATGGCGAAAGTGTCTTTAACGTCTGTCTTTAGACTTGAATTAGCCACTACATAATGATAGAAAGGTTTAAAACAGTTTTAAAGTTGGAGTCTAATTATTTTTCAAAGTTTTTTTTTTTTTTTTTAATTGATACATTGATCACTGGTTAATATGACATGAAGTGAATAGAAAAGAATTTTTTAAGATGTTAGCATATTCTCAGTTTTTATGTTTTTAGATGTATTGCTTTTAAAAAATTGTTTTTATTATTATTATTATTATATTATTAAAAAAATGTCGATTTGAATAAATCAAAGTTAAGTATAAACAAACACCTTTTCGAGCAGATTTACGTCTAGAAATTATAATTATTATCCAATTTTTTGTTACTTTGAATAACAGGAGTTAAAAATAAGCATAGTTTCTAAATATTTTTCAAAATCAAAATGTGCACATTTTCTCACAATTTAAAAATGAAAGTATTTATTTTCGTTCTTTTTATCCTTATGTAATTTTTTTGTACCTGAAGCAGCAGTTTGTTTTATACCAAATTAACTTCCTGTTATTTAACATCATTTTTGTAATTGATTTTTCTTTTACACTTTTGAGAAATTTGTTTTGATATTTTTGAAATATATCTATAAGCACACAATCTACCAAGTGTTATATGATTTTATTTTTAATATGAATTTTTTTATACGATATCTCTGATTTTCATCAGAATATTCTAAAATTACAAATGTTTAGTAAGAATTTGTCTTTTGGGTTTCAATTTAGCTAAAAAATAGCAAAATTCATATATGAAAAATTCATTTTATAAATAAAGGTCAGGTTAAAGTAATAAGGAAATCTATATCTTTATTAATGTTTTAAAAAACTCTTTCATACTCTGTTTTTTTTTTCTCTAAGAGAAATAATTTAAAATAGTTATTGTTAATGTCTAAAGACATATATACACATTAACAGTTATTCTAATTTTAATAAAATTGGTTTTATTCTCATTTTAAAATATTTTTAAATTAGTGTTTTATCCATAATTTAACTGATCCTTTTACATTTTCAGCGGATAATAAATCGACGCTAAACTTCAAAGCCAAATGTAGTGTCACAATTGCTGGTCCTAGTACAGCAAAAATTCTGTTACCTTTACGAATTAAAACTATTACAAAAGAGTTGATAAGCGTAACTTGTATTGTATAACTTCTATACTCGTTTAATAATGTAATAATTTACATAGGCACAGAAATACAGGGTGGGCAGAAAGTCCGTAAAATCTTTAAAAATTCATAAAACCCGAAAAAAGAACCAAAGTAAAAAACGGTTTGCAGGTTTAGCATTGATAGATCACGGGATTTTTTTTTTTTTTTTTAAGATAATAAATAAAATAATTTTAAAAAACAGCCGACAGATGGCGCTGGTACGAACGACTTAGTTGGAACACATATTGCTATATAATGATTTGGTAACATTATTTTTGTTATTTGCGTGTCTTTTCTTTCACGTAAGTACGAAGCGCCATCTATCGGCTATTTTTTTAATTATTATTTTTTTCTTATCTTAAAAAAATGCCGTGTCTTATCGATGCTAAACCTGCAAACCATTTTTTATTTTGGCTATTTTTTCGGGTTTTATGAATTTTTAAATTTTTTGCGGATTTTTTGCCCCTCCTGCCTTTGTCACCTATGTTTTATATAATAAAAAGTAAATGGAGATAGTTTGTACTAGTAACATTAAAAAGTAAACAAAATAAAGTTAAAATAGCACAAGTTTACGAATAAAATTAAACTAGCAAACGGCCGTTTCGGAAACTCTAAAATTCTTTCATCAATGTTTGTGAAATAAAAATAAGAATTATGAAAATTGAGAATAAAAATTTGGAAGTAATTGTGAAAACATTACATTTTAATGTGTTTTTTATACCAAATTTTAGATTTGTTTTTAAAAAATGTAATGTTCTATCTAGAATTGGCCATTTGAAAACAAAAAATTTAAAAATAAGCATCTGAGACATGACATTCTGGTCATTTGCACTGAGAAAAAAAATATACCGCCTTCTTCTAGAATGAATAAGTGGCCATTTTCTAAATCCCTTAACTAGAATTATAGATTTCCGAGCTATGCGCGTAAAGCACGCCAATAAACTTAATAGACGAAATTATTGAGCATTTCTAGTGCACACATTTCTAGATGGTGAAACAATATTCTGAATACTTTAAATATTCTGAATCATTTGTATTGCGAGAAATTCTCGCTTGATTTTCTAGAATTTGGTAATAAACCAAGATTATAGTTGCTGAAACCCGCCTCTTGTAGTCTCATTTATTTGCAGAGATTTTTAAATAACTTTGCCCTCGAGAATATAGGCAAACGCTCTGAAATTCTAATAGGGGCTTCTAGAACTCGCTATCCAAGGGGAGTAGAATTTATAAGGATGACATGGAACTATTTTTTCTCGAGCCACAACTTAGATTCTAGATGTCAGTTACAGAATTTTTTACGAAAAGGACCACCTATTCGTTCTAGATGAAAGCGGTGTATATTTTTTCTCAGTGTTCGTAAATTTCAAAAGAGTATCAAACACAAGAATTTAAATAAATATGAAACCTATATTGATGTAACATGTACCTTTAGACTTCATTCTGTCAAATTATATGAATTAAAACAAAATTAAATGTTTATAATACACAATGTATTTTCGTGGAACAAGCAAATTTGTGTGTTGGAAATATATTAATTTTCCTTTCTATCATACAATTAATCTAATCGTTTTAATGGTAGTATTTTAATAGACATTGAAAATTGTGTTCATAAAATTGTGAAAAATGTATGTGTGATGAATGTAGAGACACAAAATATATTTGTATTAAGCGTACTTAAATTTTACTCTTCCATCAATCATTTTCAACTCTCTTATTGTCAAAAACATGCTCATGCATTAAATTAGCTGCAATTTTTATTTAAGTATGCATATTTTTTAAGTGTATATAATTATACATTTTCAATTTACCTTTAAAATTTAAAGTTGGGATTGTAACTGAAAAGTTTGCATTCAATATGCAAATTATTTTTGGATATTATGTAGATATTCCTATAATTTTTCAGCATATTAAAAAAAAAAAAAAAAACATATAAAAATTATCACAGCTTTTCCTTTTTTAGAAAACAAAGAGTATTACAAGAACGGAGGATTCAAGACATCGTTCCCAGTGCATCTGTTATCTCTAAGATTCATTAGACATTCTGATTTAGTCAAAGATTAGAGCTTTGAGATTTTTGAGATATCTAATATATGTTATTTAGTTTCTTGCATTTTCTGTTACGGGGTCTTGGCATTATCAGTACAGTACTTTGCTTGTGATTAATGCAATTATGATTGATTGTACAATGTTTAGAATCATATGGAAGAAAACAAATAGAATCAGACGATAAATTTCATAGATTTTTAAAAGACAATCAAATATGATCAAATTAAATTAATATGTGCAAACAGGCCAATTTGTTTTCTGTTGATGTAGCTAGTATATATTTGACTCATTTTTTACAAATAACTATTTGCGCAATTTAAAAAGGTAAATCCTTAAATTCCTAAATGAAATTTGTTCTAAAACCAGATGTTGTCTCTACTTCAAATTTGTTTGAATATCATGCAATTTTATAACCCGTTAATATTAACTATAGTCAATGAATGAAAAGAAAAAGAAAAAAATAAGAAAAGAAAAAAAAAAAAAAAACGAAAGGAAAAAAGAAAGAAAGAATTGGGTAAAAATAAAATACAGAAAAGACAAACGGGGAGAAATTGCAGCATAGGAGCGACAACTGTTAGACGATAAAATATTTAAAAATCATTACGTCTCGTAGTAAAATTATATTTTAATCACATTAAAACTGAGACAGATAATACATATTAAAAATATACATTTTAAAATATTAAAAACACAAAAACATAAATTTAAACGTTTCGAGCCTATTACAGGCTCCTCATCAGTATAAACATCAAGTGCAAATGATGAGATGAACAACAGACTTTATGTGAGTACAACGTATTCATCAGGAACTGCGCATGCCTCATTAAGTGGAGAAAAATGTTGAAAAGATAAGCACCACATACGAACTGAAATTTCGAAAAATTTGTTGCGTAATTCATATGATACTCCCCCTCATCACTCATCCGAAGTAAAGATCCTGAAACAGTTGTCAAGTGATCCTTCAATTGTTGTTACTCGTGCAGATAAAGGCCGTGTTACAGTTATTCTGGATAGGCATGATTATGAAAAGAAAGCTTTAACTTTATTAAATGATAATTCTACATTTAAACTGCTTAATAAAGATAATACCCCTGCCATCCAGAGAAAATTGAACAGTTTATTTAGTAAATTTGAAAAACTTGAATTATTTGACTCTTCTACAGCTAAAACTTTGAGATGTTACTCCGGTTCAGCACCTATTTTCTATGGCTTACCAAAGATACATAAACCAGATTCTCCTCTTCGTCCAATTATAGATTATTCTAAATCCCCACTGTATAATTTATCTCGTTTTCTGTCTGATTATCTTAAACCTTTTACATTGAATTCCCAGTTTAGTATACTTTCTGCTTATAGCTTTCTTGATGATTTAAAACAAAGTAATGTTCCCTCTGATAGTTTAATGATTTCACTAGATGTTGTTTCTCTGTTCACATCTATCCCTATCCCTTATGCTTGTGATATTATTCGAAAATCTTGCGATAACATTTCTTTCAACAATTATTTAGATACTGATACTTTAATTGAACTTATTTCTTTTTGTTTAACTTCCAACTGTTTTAGTTTTAATAATTCTTATTACCAACAAATTAATGGCACTGCTATGGGCTCCCCCATTTCAGTTAGAGTTGCTGAAATAGTCATGCAGTTTATTGAAAATCAAATTAATTCTCATTTACATAAAAATTTTTATTTTTGGCGTAGATTTGTGGACGATGTTTTTATAATCACTGATAATCATTATGTATCTGATATTCTTAAATATGCTAATTCCGTTAATCCTTCAATTCAGTTTACCTTAGAACAAGGAAAAAGATAATAAACTCCCTTTCTTAGATATTTTAATTGAGCGTTCATCTTCTGATACTTATTCTAAATTTGTTACTTCTGTTTATAGAAAACCTACATTTTCAGGCCAATATCTAAATTTTAATTCAGTTAACCCTTCTTCACATAAATCTGCTGTTTTTCATACGTTACTTCACCGCGCAAAATTATATCGCAGTACCGATGAACTTTTCCAGTTGGAATTGAAAAGGATTTTTTCAGACTTAAAGCGTAATAACTATCCCTCTCGCTGGCTTAAAAGAAAATTAAAAGAGTATGATTTTAATAAGGATAATCATAAAACTAATTCATCTAATTCACCTAAATCGTTTGTTACTATTCCATACTATAAAAATATTTCTGAATCTATTGCCAAAGTTTTACGCACTGTTAATTTATCTGTTTCCTATAAACCTCAATTTCTAATTCGTAATTTCCTTTCAAATTTTAAAACTGTTATCCCCCCTTTTTCCCGTACTGGTGTTGTTTATAATATCCCTTGTAAATCTTGTAGTTCAGTTTATATTGGTCAAACTGGCCGTTCTCTTCATACTCGAATTAAGGAACATAAAACAAATTTCAAAAACCGTGATATCCCAGACAGCACATTGCCTTCCCAGGATATCTTCAAGATGTCTTCTGGATGACAAGGCATCCCAGAAACGTCCTTAAGATGTACTGTGGATAAGTTAAGCCTAACTATGCTGTTAGGGATACATTCAAAAATAGTACAACATGCCACAGAAACTGACCATTTACCTGATTTTAACAATACTAAAATAATCGTATCTAATTGTTTAAATTATCACTCAAGAATTTTCCTGGAGGGCTGGTATACAAATCAACATTTTTCTCCACTTAATGAGGCATGCGCAGTTCCTGATGAATACGTTGTACTCACATAAAGTCTGTTGTTCATCTCATCATTTGCACTTGATGTTTATACTGATGAGGAGCCTGTAATAGGCTCGAAACGTTTAAATTTATGTTTTAGTGTTTTTAATATTTTAAAATGTATATTTTTAATATGTATTATCTGTCTCAGTTTTAATGTTAGACGATAGATCACAAAATCAAATCAGTACCAATTGAAGTCAAGATCCAGCCAAATATAAGGTTTTGTTGGACGTGAAATACAACATCTACAAAATTTCGGTAAACACATGCAAATAGATCCTTAGACAAGCACTTTCTAAAAATGGTAAAATCGTGTTCAGGAAATCTCAGGTCGTGTAAATTTATCGAAAACCAAAAATCGAAAATTTTCATGCATCGAATACTTTCTTCTCGTTTAGAAAAAAAGAAAAAATGATTATACGCAAAATTAAAGATAGTAAAATAACAAGAGTGGAATCAGTGTTTCCGAATTTAGGGACTTATTTATTCAATAATCACAAATAATTTTGAGAAGTGATTGTTGATATACTTTATAGATAGACGATTAATCTTCGAAGTGATTATGCAACCGTTACAATTAAAAATTAATGGTAGATATTGAATAAAAAAAGTTCCTAAATTTAGCAACATTGAGCGCAATACAGTATTCATGGCCTTTACAAAATTTCATTTTGTTGAGGAACAATTTATTCTCACGTAAAAGGAATTTTTCTTTTGACATTTGAATTCTAAATTTTTATTTTTTATTTTATAGCACTAGATGAATTAATATGATGAACATTAATATGATGCATAATTGTACCAAGAAAATTAATGGTATAGCATCATCATGTTTGCTTCGGTAAAGCTAAGAATACTTTGGAGGTTTCTTTTTATCAGACAAATTAATGGAAGAACATGCTCTGGTTATTACAAACAGAAATTATACACCTTGTTTTATTAATTGAGACTTCATAAAAACATATTCATGACAAACTTCTTTATTTTTAGGAAAATGACTATGTAAATTCTGTCACTGTGTAACAAGGCAATATAAGCATATATCAGTATTCATGATGAGGCAAGAAAGTAATTTTTCCTTTTCGTTTTCGCTTCGTAATAAGTAAGAGCGTTCTTAGTAAAGCTGTTATAAAATTAATCTGCTTCTCGGTATTTATAACGTCAAATTATCTACATTTATTGCAAGCGCGCATTTTTGTTCCTACATTTGATGATTCGATGATCAAGATAATTATAGCTTTGAAATCTTTCGTGTTGTACATTAATATTTCTTTTAGTTCTTTGATTAAGAATTAAAACAGTTCAAATTTCTGTCGCTTTAAACGTCTGATATACCCAATTAATTATTTCTTCAATATAAGTGCTTAAATGCGCACTTAAACATAGATATATGCACATATATATGTACGACATGAAAATCGTCCTGTCTGTATCTACCTGTTGGTTGATATGTACATGAATAATTGACAGCTAAATATCATATGTCACTACTTTATGAGATGACGTAGATAAAAAATTAATTAATAAACTTTATTAACTGAATTTGGACAAATTTCTATGTAAATAAATTGTGTTTATACATTTGCACAATACACAGTTCTATTCATATTACTTTGAAAGTCGATTGACCTTTTGGTTGAACACTTTTCGGAGTTTATATTAAAAAAAACTGTCGAAGATATAAAGATAACATTTTACATATGTTTGATATACACTGTGTTGCATGAATATAAACGCACCTTAGCTTTAAGAATTAGAATGGTATAGAAGTGTAATAAAAAATATGAATAGGTGACACTTGATGCAAACTTTATGTGTATGATTCAAGAAAGGAAAATACGAGTCAAAACAATGAAAGACCAATATGATTTTTTAGAAAATAATTTTATTGAATATATGACAAAAATACATGTTGCATGAATTTAAACGCACATGTAAAAAACAAATAACTGAGTAACAAATACTGCCTCTAATACATTGTGAAGCCACCATGGGCTTCTAGAACAGCCAGTAAACGCCTTGGCATTGATTGATACAGTGGCATGAGGTCATCCAAGCTGACTGTCTTCCAAGATAATAGAATGGCCGATTTTAGTTCATCTTTCTTGTTAAACTGCCTTCCGTTTACGTAAACACAGCGAACCAGAATACCCCATACGTTCTCTATTATATTTAAATCGGGGCTTTTTGAGGGCCAATCCAGAACTTTAATTTTATTGTCACAGAAACATTTTTTCACGATATGTGCTGTTTGTACCCATGCACAATCTTGCTGAAAAATATAATTTCTTCCAGCTTTCTTGACTGCTTGACGGTAGAGGTTCCTTGTGAGCATCTGGACATAATCTACAGAGTTCATAGTGTTCTCCACGAACTCTAATTCGAAAGTCCCTTTAAAACCTATGGCTTCCCACACCATGACAGACCCACCTCCAGATTGACGTTTTGAACAGTACAGTTCTTCGGTTCTCAAATCGTGCCAGTAGCCATGAAATCCATCCAGACCATCGAGATTAAACTTTTTTTCATCTTAGAAGATGACCTTTTCCCAATTTAGTCGATCTAGACTCCATTTTCTTGCCCATTCCAACCGCATATCTTTGTGCTTTTGAGTGAGGGGTGGTTTCGCCTTCATTTTCTTAAATTTAATGAATGTTGGAACTTTGATAGTTCTCAATATGGCTGTCCGATGAGCACTTAAGCGTGTATTGAGCCTTAATCTTCGCACAGGAAATATTCTTATTCTTTGCAGCGTTGCATATTCGACATTTGTCGTAAATGGTGAGCTTTCCTGTTCGCTTCTTATACGCTTTTTTCCCATAATTTGCTCCTTTCTTTATACAATTTCGCGCAACACTCTCACTTCTTCCAATTCGGCGCCCAATTTCACGATTGCTAAAGCCTTTACCACGCATAAAGTCGATTTTTATCATCTCGTCTACTGTCAAAGTTTTCCCTCTTGCCATCCTCAACAAACTCCGTAAATTTTGCACTCAAGCATTAAAACTGATTATAGAGAATTTTAGACACACGACTATTTTTGTTTTAATTTACTTCCGGCGGCTCTGTTAAATTTTAAACACAAATTACAGAGTGCGTTTAATTTCGTGCAACAAACGAAAAACAGTGAAAAATAAGAAAATGCTTAAACATTCATTACATAAGCTTGCCTGAACCTAAACATACTTGCTCAAAGCACATTATTCAGTTTTTAGTCATATGCAAAAACTGTAAGTCGCATTCCTTCTTTTAAAATTTAAAAAGTTCTATTTCTGGTTATTGGAAAAGGTGCATTTATATTCATACAACGCACTGTACGTTTTCTTTCTATATAGAATAAATATATACGTGTGTCCCTGCGTGCGTGTAATTTTTTTTTTTTTTTTTTTTTTTTTTTTTGGTATATAAAAGAAAGGGCAAAGAGCTGATTTAAGGCAGTCGCTGATTGTGGAAATAGCTGAATTTCAAATTATTTACTGAAAAAAAAAATTCTTCTTTCTCAAAGAAGAATGGTCCAAGGATGAATGTCACCATGAATCCACACCAGACAGTCAACGTTGGAGAATTTAGAGGAATTTCAGTGTGCATCCACGGATTTTCCTTAGCCCAAATGTGGCAGTTCTGTGTGTTGACTGCCCCATTGAGGTAGAAGTGAGGCTCGTTGCTCCACAGAATATTCCAAGGACATGACACATCAACAGTCATTCTGTTGAGAAAACTGACTACGGATGAGAGACATTGTGGCTTGTCCCTATCAAGCAGCTCTTGGGAATGGTGGATCTTGTATGGGAAGTAGTGCATTATGTTTCTGAGCACTTTTCGGACAGTGCTGTACGAGTAGCTTGTCTTTCGAGAAACTGCATGTGCGCTACTGCCCCCAAACTCTGATGTCTATGACATGTCTATGACTGTGCAGCAACAGCTGTCTTGATGGCATCAACAAATACCGGTGTGACAGGTTTACGGCCTCTTCCAGGTTTAACTCCTAATTTTCCCGTCCCTTCAAATCTCTTAATCATGGCCCGAATACCTTTAGTAAACATTGGTCCACGCCGTAGGTTCTTTATACGACGAAATTCACGAACTGCAGCAGAAGCATTCCCCTTGTTTTCGTAAAACAGCTTCACGAATAACACACGTTCGACTAAAGATACCTCCATCATTACAGCCGGAAACATCAACATAAAACATGATAACGTCTGCAAACGTTTTGTACCCTAACCTGGTTTGAATAAAGCTTCCTCTTCTTCGCAAGCATGCAAATCTCGATATTTTTTTCATAGAACTGACAGCTTTTCCCGGTTTCGCATTTTATTACTCATAATTCTTGTTCTGGATTGTTAATATTGTTTTTGTATTCCATTTTGGTCGTTTATTGTGTTAAATTTATTGTTTTTCCGGAAAAGACGCCCTCTGGTGCACATTTTGGAACTAAGTTTTTTTTTTTTTTTTTTTTTTGAAATTCCGTGAGCGCATCTCATGCATAATCTATATACCAAATTTCGCTGCATTCCGTTCACTTGTTTGCGCTGTAGGATGCTGTTTATAGGGGAAGTTTAATTATAACCACCCTATTATAACCACTCTATATATATATTCGAATAAAAAATGCCTGCCACTATTGCGCTGTTAGTTTCAACGCTTTGTGTAATTCTATGTGAATTATTTTTATTTGGAAAATTTTCTCTTAGACTTTAATTCGAACATAAGAATCGGGCCCCCGGTGTCCCATACATAGCGAAATTTAATATATATATACATGCTTTAAATCAGATTTTTTTTTTTTTTTTTTTTTGCTTAATACAATTCTGATTTTAAAAGAAGTATGGTTTTCATTCATTTGAAATAAGGGATACACCTGTGTATCACCTATGATGACTCATGTGGCAAAAATGGTACATTACAATTCAATGTGTTCAAGAGAGTTGCTTTCTCTTCGAATTATTTTGTTATTCCCAAGACATTTAAAATACTCTGTATGAATATTTTTAACATTATGCATTTCAATGGAATAAACGTGTCTGAATCTCTTATAACTGCATTTGTTTAATTCAATAATTTAAATTTCTTATAAATATTCGAACCTAACGAAACAAGAAAAGTGTTTTGGGAACATGCTCCGTATATTACTGAAACAATATTTTTCATAAAGAAAAAATAGGTTTTACGCAAAAGCTTTTTTAATGAAAAGAAATACTGATATGTTAGCTATAAATCGATAATATGGTACTGATATATTAGCTATAAATCGATAATAAACTGACGAAGTGCTTTTTTGTTTTAATCAAAAATTTATAACAGGTTGATTTTTAAAAACATACTTTATAAAAGCTCTGAATTATAGAAATAATAAAATTGTGGTTACCATATACACAACCTTATTTAACCCTCGCTTTCCCAAGATCAAGGCGTTACTGCAGAAAAATTGCTTTCAGCTGCCGATTGGCACGTTTGACGAAAATCACCAGCACCGCACCTTTTTGTATCGTTTAGAACAAATCGTCGTGCAATATTCCACTAGTTACGTTTGCTATCTCTGGCGAATTAGCGCATTTTTTGAATGAGGTGGGCTTAACTAAATTCCAACTACAAAATGGGGTCAAAATGACCCCATCTTGGGAAAGCGAGGGTTAATTTAGTAATGAATGAATAGCTAAAAAAGTGTTCATATTATATTTTTGATTCCTCATTCGAGTTCAGGATTCATGTAAGCGCATATACAAGAGTTGAATTTATGTCATCTGGTCTTTTTAAGGTCAAGTATACGAATTTCTTTGTCGTGGCTTAATGTTTGTTAAATGTTACATGCAAATATACGAGATAATATTTAAATTTATATTTTTAGTAACATATGAAAATTAAAACAGGTTTTAATCATAAACTTATATTTCTATTTTTGTCATTCTAGGCTAATTTGTTAGCAAATAAAACTTGTTTACTCAAAAGTACATGCCCTAATTTTAATACTACTTTTTAATTATTGCCAATTTTCTTAGCCTAAAGAGAAAAATCCAATAACAGGTTATTTAGAGCACGTGTCAACTGTATTTTTGAAACGTTTTCTTAATAATTACTCTTAGAAATATTTTTATGCTAATTTGATGACATTCTACATCATATAATAACTCCAAAAGCAATTTGTTATCCAGTGAGGCTGCTAGGTTTTAAAATTTATTTCTGTTCAGAAAATGCCAGCGATTTTTATTTTTCTCTTTTTAAGATTTATGATTAGGAAAAAAAAAAAAGTTAGAAATTTTGCTTATAGCATTTTCCTTATCAGACTTGTTTGTACTTTGTTTCCATACATCAGTTTTGGCAAAAACGAACTGTCCACTTAGAAGCGATTAAAATTACATTCATTTTTAATTAATCAAATGGGATCTTTTATTTCTACCATAAAACCAGAAAAGGAACAAGCATAATATATATATATATATAGATATATAGATATATATAACTAGTATAAGAATAGTATAATTTTTAGTTATATTTTTAATATTTCTTACAGTAAACCTTTGTATGTTTCGCACTGTTTTTAATGGCGAGAAAAGTTTTTCCACGCTGTCCTTATCTTTTTGATTATTGATTTTTAAGAAGTATATTTTTACTCTGAACTGTTATAGAACTTCCCAGTGTCTATATAAATTCATACATTAAAACAATACATCAATTAAATGTTCTTTACTTGAACGGCATGTAAAGGTCTTTTTTTTTTTAAATACCATGTATATTTATATATTAATATAGCATTCGCCCATTCAAATTTACATAAACATCTGGGAATTGTTTGAATACAGTAATGTAGAATGCATACGATAACTTAAGTTTTGAAAATAGTTCACATCACTTATAATAATAATAATAATAATAATAATAATAATAATGTTCTCTTTAGTTAAATCTCCCCCCCCCCTCTCCAATGTTATACTATTTTTTAACGTTCCACATTCATATTTATTGTATTCATTTAAACTATAGTTACGTTGCTCATTCATTAGAATGGTAAAATTTGAGACAAGGTACGCCAAAGAGTGAAACATATTTCAAATAGTTTTTTTTTTTCAATTATTTTTATATTTTTATTAATCGGTTCCGAAATTGCTTTTTACTGCATTTCTGCGCACGCCATTATTATTGCTCATATTATAATATGTTTAACCTTTGCAGTATGATTTCAGTGCATCATTGTGTGTATAAATCACTATAAAGTCTTTAAAAAAATATTTCTTACATTTCTAACAATGCCTAATTTACCACTTTCCAATTACTTTTTCTTTAAACAGGTACTGAACAACCAAATTTCTGTACTCAAAGATAAATTTAACGATGATAATGGTTTTAAGATTTTAAGACTAAAACTTAATAAAATTTCGTTAGTAAATAAAATAAGTAGTATTAGTAAAACAAAATTAATTTAGAGAATGAAGCTTAAAAATAAACATAATAATAAAAATAAGTCTTTTTTGAGTAAACTATTCTTTATTTTATTTTAAATAATAATTTAAAAAAAAAATTAATATTTACCAAACTTGCAACATCAAAATCGTAATGACGCTACGATTTTAGAAAAATGAAATAAAATAAATAAATAAAATAAACTGAAAAAATAAATAATTATGCAAAATTTGATGTTATTTTATTTTGTGTAAGTTTATGATTACGAAATATATAATTATATCAAATGCATTGACAATACTGGCAAACGATATAAGTTTATTTGAAATAAACCAATTACGTAGTGTTCGTATAGTTTATTTGTGAAATATAAAAATCGTATTTATCCTTTTATTTACCGATGGTACAGTAAATTACCATTATATTAAAAAGCGTGTAAAACTGAATTCACGGAAGGAATGGCAAAGGTATTTATAAAAATTGAACGTATATACTCCACTTTAATCGCACTATGTGGCACTAGACGCTACATGTGCTGTCTCTGTTTCTGATAATCATTTTTTCACGATCATCACTTGTGTTACAATTAATTTATATATTACCTCAAGCATCTATACTCAATATTAGAATATTAAAATGATTAAAAAAAAAACTTATTTTGAATACTTATTCAATGTTTGGGTGTTTTTACGGTCTGTGTGTATCAATGGTACACTGAAATGCCACTTCACTAATAATTTTCTATCCATTATTTTTATTGTTTATATTTAAAAATTTCCTCTTCAACAACTAAAAATCATCTGAAGTACTTTTTTTTTTTTTTTTTTTTTTTTTTTTTAATTTTACGATGATTTCATTAAAGGTTAAACAAACATTATTACACAGAATTTATATTTTGTGCATTTTAGACAAAATAATTATGATTTATACATTAAATTAAATTTATTTTAATTTCAACTTGTTATTCTTTCTCTCTCTCTTTAAAACATCTATTTCTTTATTTCCCAATGCTATTTTTATGTCAAGCATGTACATATATTGTAACTTAAGCGTTAATTAATTAATTAATTTTTACTTAATTACTTAATTTTTACCAAATATGTTGCATTTTATCAAATATACCCTATATGGCAGCACAACAATTATTTCGTTTCTTAAATCTTTACATATATATTTATTTACAGAAAATAATTTTATAATATTAAATGTTATTAAATGCATAAACTATTATTTAAAAAAATATTATCAAATTTATTACATTAAATTAAATTATATCTACATAAAAAACAGTAAAAATAAATTTGTCCTATTTAAAAACTTTACTCTATGTTAATACTATCTTTTTTGTTGTTGTTGTTGTTGTTTGTTTAAATTTTAACTTTTAACCGACATTCGTTTCAATTAGTATTCACATGTTCTATTTATTTAGCAATTCTTTAATCATTTTTTTTTTTTTTTTTTTTGTGGTTAGAGCAATTAAATTTAAGAATTCCTTAGTATTATGCTCCAAATTTTACAGAAAACCACAAAATTTGCTAGCACAATTCATATAACACTCCAGACGACGTTATGAATTCTGCAAGTTTCCATTCATTTATCTGATTTCGTCTTACTTTTTTATATTTTTACACTGTTTCATGTTCTGGTAATTTTGTATAGATTTTCGTATATGTAGTATATATATACATACGTATATAAAGTGATCAAAAACCAGGCAGAAGAGTATTTTATATTATTAAGAATTATTAATAACTACAGATAATAGGTTGAAAAAAAACACGGTTTTTCATCATTGCAATTTTGAAAAAATATTATATAATGACATTCGAATTAAAAATGTTGCTATTACGCTATTAATTTAAAGGTCTATACTCAGTGTAACTTTATGTGAATTATTTTCATTTTAAAGGTTTTTTTTTTTTTTTTTTTTTTTTTTTCTTTTTTTGGTAACTTATAAGGATGTTTTATCAATGTGGTATCCCTAGTATATGCTAAATTTTGACAAATATTAGAATAGTTTAGTCATTTTTAAACATTTTTTTTTCTTTGCCGCGCTAAAAACAATACTATACTAAGATACAGTACGTTATTTTTAGCAGAATAGTTTTACGAAATATTTCAAATAAATTTTAAAAATGCTCTTGAGCCTAAAAATGCGAAAATGTAAATTACTATTAAAGTAATATTGTTTTATTGCACGTAAAACTAAGGTCATTTATTTAAAATTTTATTTAAAATAAGCGAAATTTTATAACATTGTTGAAAAATTAATGAAATTGTTAACTTAATAAATAAATAAATAAATAAAAATATTTCAGTGCATATTGCTTCTCTTTATGGTGAAGAGTATTTTATGAGGAACGGTTTAGAAGATTCGCCATAAAACTTAAAAGCAATGAAAAAATTTAACCATTTTAATGTCAATCTATCGCAGCTCGCACCAGCTTTCCCGGATTTTCGAAAAATCTAATTAACAAACACGTAGTGCACTTAGCTTTCACAAGGAGTAATAACGAATCAAAGTACAGACAAGTTTTTTCAGTTTTCAAATCGGCCTTAAAAGGTTTTTCTTTATTAAATATGTCTATCGTTATATTTTTGTTTTTCAAATGAAAGTTTAAAATGGGGAGTTTTTTCTTCCTTAAATCGAAAGTTATCGACTCAAAATATTCATTCTGAAAACGAAAGGATTATCTTTTCTTAAAAAGATTTGTAAGAAGATAGAGACATCAACAGTACAAATATAGAAAAAAGCAAATGTATCTAAATTTCAAACAATTGGTAGTGTTGCAATGTATTACCTTTTTCCCAGAATTTCAGTTTTTTTCACTGCGTTAAGTACAGTCGTATTTGTACTTCACTTAATAATTTCGTCATTTCATGGTGAAATTATTTTACACAAATAAAGCGTTAATATTTTCTCTTTATCAAGACATCTTCTTGTTCTATAAGTTACATTAAAAAAAAAAAAAAGGTAAAATAATAATAATAATAATAATAATATTGGCAGTCAGAAATTTTAACTGTAAAATATTTTTAAAAAGTTATTTTATTTTCATTTATATAGATTATGACTAAATATGTGGTTATCTTATTTGAATATAATTTGAACCTCCCCCCCCCCCCTTTTTTTTTCATCATTTAACTTTAAATAATATATAATCTCTTTTCTGCAATTTGCTGATTAAAGCATTATAATTTGCACCGACCTAATAGATTATGTAACAAACAGGAATAATATTATTCTTACATTAATAAATTAATATTTAAGCATGATTAATGAAACAGGTAGGAGAGTTGTCATTAAATATGTCCTCAAATAAACTAATTTATCGAGTTCGAAGTGCTAAATTTACAGCATCTAATTCCAAGATATAATGAATTCACATAACAGGAAAATACTTCGAAATAATAATGGAAAATAATTAATGTCTTTGGTTTCTCCTAAAATTATAATAAATTATTAGATAATAAATTATTATTGAAAAAATACATACAAGGCCATTTCGTCCGGAGATTTTTCAGAATCATGAATAAAGAAGAAAACAATCTGATGATTTCTGATATTATGGATCGTTAATCCGAAATTTTCTTTTCATTTGTGAAATAAAACTGAAAAATAAAAAATAAATAAATAAAAACATTAAATAAGGCAAAATTTCTTGCGGTAAAACAAATTGTTGTCATATAATTTTTCAACACAGGAGTTTTTTATACTTTCAGTTATTATTATATTATAACACATTTAGATGAGTAATTGTTTTTACACGTGTAGAAATCGAAATGATAAAATACACACAACACAGTACTTTACACGTTAAAATCTTAAGTCAAAAGACTTAATTTTTTCGTCATGTTTTTATATTTTTATATTGTAAGCTTTTAAATTAAGTCTTTTGACTTAAGATTTTAACGTGTAGAGTACTATGTTGTGTGTGTTTTATCATATTATAACATATTAAATTACATTGGTAAATTTTACATATCTGTTTAAGACAATAAATTTTATTATCTTATATTATTCAGCTGGTGTGAAATTTAGGCCTCAAAGAATGTTAAGAAACTATAATTCAAATTTTTTTTTTTTTTTTTTTTAACGTATAAATCCATTATCTTAGCTGAAATGTATGGATTAGAATGATAAACGTTCACACTTCCATCTACTTTTTTTTTTTAAACGCAATGTATATTAACACCAAAGCCTACTCGTTCTCAAAATGGATTAAAAAAAAAAAAAAACGTGCTACTAATTCTTGCTGAGGGATGTTTTATTCATTGCATTATTCAAACCTATAAATGCTTGTTGAATAAATAAATACATTTGCGGGCATTAATGTTCAATCTATATTAATTAATAATATTAATATATTCACAACTTGGCGCTCTTTTTAATTTGAAGCAGTAGACGAGTGCATGTCAAAATTACAACGTTTTAGTAATGATATCAATTTAAGTACACGTAGGCTTGTATTTTCAATCGACTATTAAAAATTTATAACTATCATAAATGATTACGTATAAAACAATCTTAGCTCATAATCTAAGTGACATTTTTTTTTTTTTTTTTTTTTGTCTTTTTATCATAAAAGTTATGCATACATGAAATAAAAATGGATAATTCGGAAATTGAACTTAGTATTTAACTGAATATCCTAAGTATTATTTTTTCTTCTAGTATATCGTAAATGCTTCACTGGTACTCAAGCAGTGTCAACATGTAGAAACGGAAAGACAAATAAAAATATCGTAAGAATAATAACACAGATAATGAAAGATAGCTTGAGAAAATACGAAATTTTATACAATTGTTCTCCCAAGAATTAAGAAGAAGAAATGGATGAAAGTTATATTGTCGAACTCAGCGCTGTATTTTATTCACCATTGTATTCTAAAGAATTCAACAACGCGTATGAAATTTTGAAAATTAGTTGTGATGTTAAAATCATTCTTAAATAACTCTAGAAACCTATGTATCCACCTTTATTTAAGGGAAAAAAAGTAAATAAATAAACAACAGAAACGAATACAATTGCGATTTGAAAATTCAATCTTACCTTTTTAAAAGAGGGGAAACATATTGTTCAAAACGTTTCAATAAATACTCTAATTATATAAAACACAGTTGAAAAATAAAATAAAATAAAATCAAGAAATAACAACACAAATAACAACATCAAATAATATGAATGCTATCTTAGAAGCTCTGTCATGTTTTCAGAAGACATATGAAGAAGAAATGCGCAAAAGAAGCTATTGCAGAAAACAAAATTATGTATGCACTATATTCAGTTTCAGAAAATTATAAATTTCATTTTAGTTTGTTTTCACATGGCTAAGAAAGGTCTTTTCTTTTACTAATTAAATCACATTCTTATTAATAGTATTTTCTTGTGATGAACCAACCCATAATAAAAATTTAATTACCTCTCGATAGCTAAAACTTACAATCTGAAGCTTCATTTGTGAATTAATTTTTTCTGAAGCACAGCTAATTTAGTTTTAACTATTTGTTTTTACAATAAATTTAACAGAATTCATAATTCAAGTTCGTTTAATTATTCCTACATTGTTAAAAGTTAAATCTTTTATTTCTTCAGAGAAACGGTTCGAAATTAGTTGCAACCAATATTTTTAGAAATTCGTTACGCTATGTTTCACCATTTTAGTTGCAAGTACCTCTAATAATTACAAGATTTAAAAAAAAAAAAACTTTTTATTTACCACGTTTTTAACTTTTCTGTTAAATCATATAAACTTGGCACATTACTCGAGAAATTACAAATGCATTGTCCTCGTGTTTTGAGCTATTCTAAAAGTTTCAAATGTCTAGCTAGTCGGGAAGTTAGCTAAAAATCGATTGCAAGATTTGTACTGGACAAACAAGAAAGCGAGTTGAAAGCGATATAAGAAAACGTTGGTTTTAAAAATAAAATATTAATCCTTTTAGAAGAACATATATTAGCATCATGAACTACATTAGCACTTTACCAATGTGTAGAAAATTTTTTAAGTTATAATGACGTCAATTTTTGTGAGATGCCTAATTTAGCTTTTTATAATTTTTTAATGTTCACGCTTAATTAAATGTATTTATTTTTATGTCGAAAGTAAATGAACTCGTAAATTTTTTTGGCAACAACTAAATTATAGCTAATATTTTAATGGCTAATTTTAAAACTATTAGGAGGTTATTATTTTCATATTTTAATTAATTAAAAGAAAACTAATCAAAAATTTGAAAATCGGGCTTAGAGGTATTGCGTTGTCATCTTGTTCTGAACTATTCTAAAAGTTTCAAATGTCTAACTAGTCGGGAAGTTAGTTAATCGATTGCAAGATTTGTACCGGACAAACAAACAAGAAAGCGAGTTAATAAAAACATGGTAAAATAGAGTTAATTAGCACCAAAATATTGGCCGCAGCTGCTTATTTGGTGCCATTTTATTTAGTAAAACAGTGAACTATTACTTTTAACGCTATATAAATGTATAAGAAATTTGATTTAGATAATACTTTTTAGCATTTCTTTGAATATAACTTTCGAGGGTAATAAATCTAAGCCTAAGTTTTATACCCACATTTATTCATATTGAAATTAAGACAATTTTATAATGTCCTTTTTATATTGCCTACCTCTTTCAAGATCAGTTTGAAATACAGTCAGTTGATGTGAGTTTAAACTGATTTATTAAAGTCTTCTTTATTAAATTTAGCATTTACTATTATTTCATTTTTAAGGCACCAGAAAAAGTCAATTTCGTTATGACTGGATATTAAATAACTGATTATAATAATAATGTTGTTATTTATCTATGCACATATAACGCAAATATATTTTATGTATACGTCAAGAAAATTTACTTACATACATTAATTACAATACTTAGATGCATGTTTTTAATTCTTGGAACATATTTATAACGTACGCATCTTTAAAAAAAATATATCTACATATAATGCATACATCATATCCGTTTCCTAAAAGAAATGATAGGCGCTTACCCTAATGTTAGCAAATGAAATAATAGTTTCTCTCGCAGTAATATAACAATAACTTGAACTTTTCAGTTACAGAAATAGTTACTCTTAAAGCAGAAAATGGTTGCAGTTTAGATATTTGCAACATATACTGCTGACTTTAAAAAAAAAAAAAAAATCTCCCCAAGGTGAAATTCTTTCGCTGAGATTTATTTGTCTTTCAATACCTTTTTCTGTCTTTTCTCATACTACATGTTCTTTTTTGAAACCGAACACGGATTCACATAAATAAACACGGCGTCTTTCATTATGTTATCCATAGAGTAATGAATGATGCATTTTTTCTATCGATACAGCTTATGTTGTGACATTTTGTTCTAGTTGTTCAACTGTGAAATTTTCAGTGAAAGAAAGGAAATTAATTAAGAAATTTAGAGACTTTTTAAAACAAAACATAAACTTACGATGATTAACTAAAAATAAGAGAAAGAAACTGTTATTTTAAAAGTATACATAGTTTTTTTATTGGATTTGGTTTTATATCATTACATTTCATTCAAATTACTTCTGTAAACAAATTTTTCTATTACTTGCATGTTTGATTGCCATAGGGAAATTTGCCAAGGCTCACTCTTTATAATAATAATAATAATAATAATTGAAGGAAATTGAAATTTATATAAAAGTACACTGAAAAAACATTGAAGATATTTTAATGTTAACGCATTGGTTACCGGAAACCAGATAAATTCTCGTTAAATAATATTATTAATAATAATCCTCGTCTTTAAACTTTCTTCAAAGATATTATTATTTAAAACAATAATAAAGATAATATTATTTTAAAATAGATTTTGTATATATGTGTTTAGCCCCTCCATTGTCCTCGGCCTATATATATGAGAATAACATTTACCTCATTGATTGTCGAGGATAAAATTTAAATGATTTCATTACGAATACGTGAAATTCATTTGTTAAATAAAATAATGTCTTAGAGGAATGCCAAAAGCCAGGGTTCTCTGCTCACAAAAATATACGGACATGAACGAGTTAGAACATCCTAATGCCATTTAACAATATTTTAGCTAAAAAAATTTTAAATGATAAATATGATATAAATTTAATTTTAGTGAAGTTTAAATATTTCAGAATGAATTCAAGTGTTGAAAGGGAGATTATTACTTAAATAATATGAGCTATGACTAAGCTTATTTAGGCGGCGAATAAATAAAAGCGTTTTATCAATTCCGAAAGTTATTTTAAGATGTAATCTTTTATATGCCCGCTGAAATTTTCTTACTTATATACAGGGTGTCCCATAAGTCTGTAGACATTTTAAAAATTCATAACTATTGAATGAATTAATAGAACTGAACGCGGTTTGCGAAAAAATCATTCTCGTGAAAGTTTTTTTTTTTTTTTTTTTTTTTTTTTTTGGGGGGGGGGGGAAGAAAAATATATAGTTACATTTTTTGTCGACAATAGTTAGGCAAATAGTTAAATTTTTCCCACGGATGTGAAAGAAAAATATGCAAATGAAAGTCCTATAAGTTGCACAATTTTGCGATTAGAATAGTTTATTTTGCCTCCTACTTCTGCATACATGAAGTTTTAATTGCTATGTTGACTTGGTGGGTAAAGCGTTATTGGTGAAGACGTTTTTCCTCAGGTAAAAACCGCTGACTGGAGCTAAAGTTAGCAGTGTTATAACTCGACTGAAAACTGTAATTTGTGGTGACGACGGACACATAGAATAGGATTTATATGCCTGTAAACGTTTTCATGCGAATAAGTACAGTTTTTCATGAAAATGTGTGATGTGGTCCCTCACAGCGTCCTTTATCGACAAATAGCTTGATTACTACATTTCTTTATCCCCCCCCCCCCAAAAAAAAAAAAAAAAAAGAAAGAAAAAAAGAAAAGAAAAGAAAAAGAAAGAAATCTCCCTTCACGAGAATGATTTTTTCGTAAACCGCGTTCAATTCTATCAATTCATTCAATAGTTATGAAATTTTAAAATAACTACAGACTTATGGGACACCCTGTATATATATGTATTGATTAAGTTCTAAATATGACATCGTTAGAAATTTTTCCCTAGATAGGATTATATGCTATCTGTGAAACGCATTACAATTTTCAGATATAGACATGGAATTCAAATGAATCGTCTTTAAAGTTTTTAAGGTAGATATTGATGACAGACGGTTGTTAACATTTCTATACTGAATAATGATCTACGTCACAGTCCATTCAATTGCACTCATGTAATGTTTAGTACGGATTTGTTGTGGGGAAATGTACGCACATTATTGTAAATATTGCTCTCAGGATTTAGTGTTGTAACCCATCTAATATTGATATATCTAAATATAGTTTTCGCTAGCTTTTTCTGAATTTGAAACAAACTTTTGGAGAATATAATGGAAACAGTACAATTTAGCAAAACAATACGTTTTTGTAAATCTTTCTATACAGATAACATCCTTTAGTTGTAATAATGTTAAATACATAATGAGAAAAAAAAACTAATTATCTTAAAATAAATAGAGAAAAACAAAAACAAACTATAGTTTAATGTAAATGACAAATTTATATTTATATAATAAATGACAAGTTATAATTATATATCTGCTGATAATGATTATCGAAATGTTTCTGAAAGAAATTTTAAATTATCTTTAGGTGATTGTGGTAAGTATTAATTTAAAAAATAAATAATAAATAAATAAAAAAGATGGGGGAAGAGAAGCAATTATTAAGAACATAAAGAAAATTAAGGCAAAAACATTCTTTAAAACTCACAAACAGGTTGAAACGGAATATTCGAGGCGATTTATTTTAAATTATGTAATATGCTAGGTGATTTTACGTATATTATCTTTATATACTTCCTATGCGCAGATACTTCATGTCAAAAGAAGACATGTTTATGTCACTTAAATAATGGGAAAACATTTCAGAAGAAATCCATTTTTTGCTTTCCTATTTGGTGTATTTACTAATATAAATATTGAATACTAAAAAATTCCAAAGTATTTATATATTCATTATAACATGATATGGTTGATTCTGTAGAAAATCTGCATTGTAAATCACAAAACAATAATATTTAAACTATTCTCAATGTATATATAAATTTATTTATTTACATGTGAAAGAACAGTGTATTTTTCTTTTATTATTTATTGTTTATGTCTACAGAAAGATCAATTTCATAGATTTTCACAAGCGAGAATTATATCATTTCAATAGTTAGAGGTATTGTATTTTACACCATATATGAAGTATGTAAGTGTATTTTCTTCAGAAAATATATCAATTTAACACCACATATTTTTGCTCTGATTATTGCTACTATATTTTTTTAAAAGAAAGCTTGTCATAAAATTCTCTATCACTTCTGTAGCCAATGTAAAATTTAAAAAATAAATAAATAAATAATCAGTAATTCGCGGTACTTGTTTTTTCTTAGTAACAAAAAAAAAAGAAAAGAAAGGGAGAACAGGAAGAAAGATGTCATTTAGGAAATGTAACGGATCAGTTCGAAATCGTTTGGGCAAATACTTGTGACATAACTTCCATTAAATGTTTTTAGTATAACAGTTTAAAATTATTAAAACAGGAATAAACTACTACGTCAGAAACGCCAAAGAAAAATTATTGAGGTGCATACAGCTGTTTCGGTAGCCTAAAGCGTACCGTCTTCAGTGCAAAAAGAATTCTGAATCTGGAGAAGTGCTCTTATATATAGGAGAGGGACCGGATTTAGTTCAACCAATAAGATTACGGAAGAGGTGGGGAGTGTGGCCAATAGGAATTACACACTCCCCACCTCTTCCGTAATCTTATTGGTTGAACTAAATCCGGTCCCTCTCCTATATATAAGAGCACTTCTCCAGATTCAGAATTCTTTTTGCACTGAAGACGGTACGCTTTAAGCTACCGAAACAGCTGTATGCACCTCAATAATTTTTCTTTGGCGTTTCTGACGTAGTAGTTTATTCCTGTTTTAATATTCCAACGCCAAGTCTCCTGCTATTATTAGTTTAAAATTATGTTTTTTTTAGTAAACAGGCCACATTGAATGAAATATAATTATTGAGATATTATAAAGAAACAAACCTAATGTATTAATTATAACAAAATTTTTATAGAAAATAAATTTTTTTATCGAACCTGTGAACCTATTTGCTCTACAGGACTGTATACAAAATAACTATCCGACCAGCGTCTATGAAAAAATACTGAAGTTATTCTGTGTGACATATATCACGATCAGACTCTTGTATTATATGTTCTCCTTCAATTTTTTCTCTTTTTTTTTTTTTTTTCTAAAGATTTTATCTTAAAATTTGAATTTGAGAATTTTTTCAAATTGCAGGTTTCCTGTAGAATGACCCATATATAAAATTTTTCAATAAGAAAATATTTCTCTTCAAGTAAGCTACATTTTTATATAGTCTCGAAAACCACATCGTCCAATAATCAAGTTTTTTTTTTTGTTGTTGTTTTTTTTTCCAAAAGTTACAGCTTATAAATTGGTTTATATCATATAATTGTCTTTAATTAGTCAGTTGTCATCAATCATGACTGAAGTAACATTAAATTTTTTAGAAGGCATTCTTGAATATATACAGTCATTTCCAAAAGTTTAAGACCAAGTAGCCGATTTTCAGTATTTTAACACATTGCATCATTTGCGTAGATTATTGCATCATCTCATGTGCTGATTGCATCAGACGCATTCTACTGCTATAAATAAAGGTGCCCGGCCAATTTATCGCCAGTTGTTTGTTGGATTTTGTCGTAGACAGTGCTATTGTGTAATTATTATAATAGGTAAAAAAACCTTGACTTACTGTTACAAAAACGTCAGAAATATTGACCTTGCATAAAACTGGATTTTCTGAACGTCAAAAAAGTTCGAGGGTAAATGTGAGCAAGACAGCTGTGCATCAAGCTATTAGTAAATTTAAAGTTTCGGGAAAGTTTGTGAACCTTAAGAGAAGCGGTCGCCCTAGAAAAACGAGTGTACGTAATGATCATGTGATAAGGATGGTCGTACGAGATCCAAGAACCTCCTGCAATACGATTAGACATTATCTGGCTGCAAAAGGCACCAACGTCAGTTTGAGTACTATTTCAACACGTCTGGCCAAATGTTTTGGTTTATCATCCCATAAACCTGCAAGGAAACTTCGACTTAATCCAAGTATGAAAAAGAAACGACTCTTAAAATCCACAAATTTCCCCGAAATTTTAAATTTACTAATAGCTTGATGCACAGCTGTCTTGCTCACATTTACCCTCGAATTTATTTGACGCTCAAAAAATCCAATTTTATGCAGGGTCAATTTCGGACCTTTTTGTAAAAGTAAGTGAAGTTTTTTTACCCATCACAATAATTACGCTGTCTACGACAAAATCCATGAAACAACCAGCGATAAACGTGCCGGACACCTTTATTTATAGCAGTAGAATGCGTCTGATGCAATCAACACATGAGATGATGCAATAATCTGCGCAAATGATGCAATGTGTTAAAATACTGAAAATCGACCACTGATCTTAAATTTTTGCAAATGGCTGTATAACAGCCAAACAAAAGATAATTGTTTAAATACGTTTTAGAATCATCTTAAATATACCACAATAACAATTCAAAAATGCTTAATACATTTTATGATCTCCGATAATTTGATAATCTACAGATAATCCCTATGACTTTTTTTTTTTTTTTTTTTGACATGTTATCATATATATTAATCCTACCATATTACACAATGTGTATAGGTGTAAACACAAGCATTTTGTTCATTTCTTTAAATTTAAGATATTGTTTTTTCCAATAAATTGAAATATCTCATCGTTTCACCATGAAGAATAAAACGTTTCAAAACTGCTACTATATTATATATTAAACTTTAATTACTTAATTTATCTGAAAAAGGAATTAAAAAATAGGATTTAAAGAATTATTAGATATGAATACTGAAGTTAACTGTAACATGATTTCCTGTTTCTTTTTTCATTAAGAAAGAAATGATACTTAATTTACTTGTTTGAATTTTATGAGAACATTGTTGGTTTGTAACTTATAAAGCATGCTTAATATGGTGAATAACTTATAATTATTCACATGGTAAGAAAAAACCTCGTAGAGAATAAAATAATTTATTGAAATTTGTTCTCTTATTTCATCTTATTTTATTTTCGACGGATAACCTAAACGGAAAATGAAAGCACAGCAATTAAACCTATTCTCATCTTTTCTTCCTTTCGTCCTGGTCCTTTTAATTCTGTAGAGTCGAAATTCGACTATTTTTAATCTTATTTCATGAAAAAATTGTACTTTTATTTCAATTACTAATATTCTTTAAATTAAGAATAATCTGCTCTGTCACTCACACGACTTTCTCTTACCCTGCATTTAAACACTATAAAGACAGATTGCGTATTAAGTCGTAAGATCAATAGTGTAAGATAATAAGGTTCAATGTACTTTTAAAATAATCTAAAATAGGTTTAGGAATAGCTTTATCTGACATGTAATTCTGTGTGAGGAGGCGGTAGCCCCACTCAACCCCTTGCTCAATTGTAGTGCATAAAATTATTTAAAAAGAAAAGAAAAGAAACAAAATCAAAGCTGTTATTAATTTGCCTTCAAACTTGCCAATCTTGATCAAATTTTTAAGTAACAAACTAATGCGGACTCCAGAATGCCAAATTTGAGTTTCCTGCAGCTATTTGTTTGTAAGTTATGCTGATAAGAGATATACATACAAATCGACCACTAAAAATCTGATTTTCGTAATCAGGACAACTCAAAACGTGATATTATACAAAAAACCAGGGTTGAAAATTCAAAAAATACTTTGTTTAAAGTATTCGTGTGAAAAATTAATTTTGCTTCCTGAGCAGTCTTCGTCGACATAGTAAAACGTAGCACAGCACCTCCATCACTTACATTCAATCGGAAAGAAAGTTTAGCTTAATTTTGGGTAGCCCTGTATATTGCTTATAAAAGGTATGCACTGTAAACAATATTGTATGCTTAAATTTAGTCTTACTTGAAAAACATCTAACACAAAAGGAATTACAATTCCAGCAATTTCCAATTATAGTCGCAATATATCTAAATACTTTGGGTAGCCCTGTAAATAAATGCTAAATGATTTCCATACAACAATCTACACAAAACATGCTTTGATGCATATAAGAAATTTTGTTCATTCCGTTTTGTTTTAGTCAGACTATAGATGTTACACTGTACTCGAAATTTCCCCATAGACGTAATATATTTGAATTCTCTTGGATGTCCCTGTACAAGAACCATTTGCTTGATCTCAACGAAAAGTTTAATGTAGGATCTTTATGTTATACACATTTAGAATACCAAGTTTGGACATCCTGCTATTATTTGTTCTTGAGATATGCTGATGACAGACACACAGATACAACCTCTAAAAACATGATTTTCCGATTCAGGGGACCTCAAAACGTGTAAATATAAGAAAAACTCACTTTCGAAAATTTGATACAAAAACAATACTTTCTCTACCATATTATATGGGTAAGAGAAAGTAAAACTTAAAATGAAGTAATTATTTGAAAAATTATATTTTAATTTCAATAGCTAATATTTTTTAGATAAAAAATTTGAAGGAATAATATCTAATTATTTTAGTAAAAAATAACCTCTAACAAATTTCTTTGATAGAATGCAAATTTACTAAACAGTTTTAAATAAAATATTTAAAAAATATTTATCTTCTCATTTAAAAAATATGCATATATTAATAAAATAATGTTTAATGTCTGTAATTTTCTTTTTTTATGGTAACCACAAAGATTTTAAAAATATTTTTTATTTATTTTTTTATTTTTTTAAATATTTATATTCCTTCAATGCAGTTATGCAAATCACAGTGCAAAACTATTTAAAATATTCTCCTTTTTTAAATATCGCATACATAAAAACTTCATTGATGAAAATGTCATTATACTATTCATTTATAACTTCAACTATCCGACAATACATGGAAATCACATATGCACGGTGGATTGAGCAAAACATTGATACTAATGATGGTCTGAAGAATGTTACAAGCATGTCTACCACGCCAATGAATACCATTTGTCTAAGAAATTGTACGATTGTGTAATGGACTTTTGCTTCGAGGAATGTTCTAATCATATATAGGAATAAAATTTTGGACAGGGGAGACTAACAACTAAAACAAGAACTATTCGACGTGAATAATTACTTACAAGAGAAGATATGTAACTTAGGTTTCATTTCATATATTCCGGATTAAAGAGAAAAATTATAACTAAATCATATACTATAAACTTAACCCTTAATAAATACGTTATTATTATTATTATTATTATTATTTTATATATCAAAGTGAAGTAAAGGAAAAAAATGTTTTTTTAAAAGACTAAATTAGTTTATTCTATCATCTATAAAGCATCAAGTTCAAATTTATTTGACAACATGTAATTTGAATAATTTAAAAGTAAAAAGTATTTTTCTCATGTCAATCTAGATTAACTTGTTCAATTTTTTATTATTGTTCCACATGATCTCAAGTGTTATGTATTTTTTTTTTCTTTCTTTATAGAATCCCAAATATTTGCTATTTAAACACAGTCTGAGCCTTTCCAATTTTTTTTAATCAGATTATTGCATTTTTATGGTATTTAGAGAAAAAAAATTAGATTATAGTTGTGCATTATGCATCAAATTACCCTGGAAGTTTGATTTAAAAAAAATGATAATACGTATATATCTATACGAAATATTGGTGAGGTGAAAATGATTAATGAAAATTTAATTTGGTGCTTCATGAAACACTACTTCAATTAGATAAACAGAACGAAAAATTATTTATGAAATTTAATTGAAAAAAAAAAAATACTTATAAGGAAATTCAGAAAAGTTTAAGATATTTAAACGATTGCATAAAACTCTCATTGTAAAAATATGTTAAAAATAAAACAATTATAAAATATGATCAATGCATTATTATCAATGCATCATAATAATGCATTATGATCAATACATTATTATAAACTATTTTAGAAATTTATTTATAGAAATGATTCACTATATAGAGTACACATCTGTGCAATTCAATTGCATCTTACTAGACCTTTCTTGAAATCAGTCGCCATACACCTGAAAAATAAAAATAGTAAAAGGAATTATGTATGCTTATATATCTGTCTAAAAGTATTCTTTATATATTTATAAAAAGTATATCTAAAATCCCTTAAAGGACAGTCTCATTGATATTTTGTTAAATCGAAATGAATATTTCACAATTTAAAAAATGATAAAATATGCATAAAATTTGTATTATATATATATATATATATATATATATATATATATATATTACCAAATAAAATAAAAAAATCTTAAAAGATAGTATTGTTTGCTTTATTTAAGACTTATGTTTTCCTATAGATAAATTTGTTTATTATTATTATTATTATTATTATTATTGTAAAAATATTATATAATACGAGATATTTTATTCGTAGAAGTAATGTATTTGAATAGTTTTGTACATCCCTATACACGAACTATTTGTCTAAATTTAGTAAACGATTTTAAGTGGCATTATTGTATTTAACAGATTCAGAATACCAAATATGGACTTTCAGTTAATATTTGTTTTTGACTTATGCTGATAGCAGACTCATGGGCATACACACAAGAGACAGAGAAATAGGGGATAGAAAGGGAAGTGGAGGGAAAGAGAGAGAGACCATTAAAATCGGATTCAAGAAATCTCAAAACGTCTAAATATATCACAGACTCAATTTCGAAAATTTTACTCAAGAACAATACTTTCTCTACTTAAAAGTAAAAATAGACATTACAAAAAATATATTGCCTAATGTAATTTCAATTACAAATAGAATCAAAATTATATATCCTGTTCGAAAAGTAGATATATACATAAAAAATCTGTAAAAAGAGGTTCAGAGTTTTATAATATATATTATTTTTATACATTTATTTTTATTTTTATAATATATATTTATTTATTTTTATTATTTTTATTATTTTTATTATTGTTTGAAAATATCTTATTTTTAAAATATAAGTTTATATGTATATATTTGAAATATATTCCATTATATATATATATATATATATATTCACTTATTTATTCATTTAGCTTTCCTATAGAATTTTTCGGTTAATATGATAGCTTTAATCTTTCTTAATATTTATCAAAAAAATTCGGTAAAGGATAAATTAATCAAAATGGAAAACAGCCACAGTTTTTTTTTTTTTTTTTTTTTTTTTTTTTTTGTTCAACAAATATCGTAATTACAAGGTATACAGTTAAACTGCATTGGTTTGTTGGCAAAACGCATACTATTCTTACGCGTATTAAAATATTTTAAATGTTTCACTTTGATCTGCTATCCATCATTCAGTTTTTATGTATTTTATGGACGTTATAAAGATACATATAGCACAAATTAACTCTTATTGCAAAGCTTATAAAATATTATTCCCTTTGAGAAGAGAGCGAACACATCAGAGTGATCACGATGATTTCCTTCATACAGAGCTCTTAATGTACATTGAATGATCTAATAAAACTTATATATGTATATATATATTCTTCGTTCTCATTCTTTTCTTTTACTATCAAAAGGATTATATGTATGTATATATATATATTATATTTTTTCTATTTTTTAAAATAATACTGGATAAGATTGCCTTAAACTTCAGACATGCAAAGCTCATTCATAAACTCACATTTTCCTTTATCGACTTAGGTAAAAAAGTAATTAGGAGGCCAATTATAAATTAAAGAAAAGCACAAATACTTTGGAAATAATCTGGTGTGTCACTCACACGACTTTCTCTTACCCTAAAATTTAATACTATAAATACATGTTGCAGATTAAAAGGTAAGATAACGAGTACTGTTATGTAAACCTGTGTTAAACAATTCATATTAGGCTTCTGAAGAGTTTTATATGATAATTAGTTCTGTGTGAGGGGGGCTATGCACCTACATTTATATAGAATTTAATTCGGTTATTAAAAAATAATTCTGTTTTTAAAAAATAATTTATTAAAATTCATATTTAAAAAAATTATCTTTTATGATAATGCAGACGATTTCCATATTAGAGAAGTAGTATAACACCAAATATCCAAAAAAAGTCCATTTTATTATCAATATTTAAAAAAACAAACAAAAAAAAAAAAAAAAAAAAAAAAAGAATACGATGATTTTTTTTTTCTAGTTTTTTTTTTTTTTTTTTTTTTTTTTTTTTTTTTTTGTTAAAAGTAAAAAAAAAAAAAAAAAAAAATCGATAACTTTGTTTTAAATTATCGCAGATCGATGGTTCAACCATTCGTTTTAAAGGTACTGGCGAGCTCTTTTGAAAGATACCCATCATGAAAATTTACTCCCCTCGAGGGGGGAATTCCCCCCCAGGAGGGGGAGGCGAGGCACCTACATACACAATTTTTTTTCCCAGTTAACTATCTCTATTACAAAAAATATATATTCATTTCATTTGGTTTAGTGCAGTATATAGGCGTTAAACTCTACTTACCTGCAATTTCCCCCATAGACGTAATGTATTAGAATTCTCTTGATTGTCCCTGTACACGAACCATTTGCTTGATCTTAACGAAAAGCTTACTGTAGCATCCCTATATGATACACATTTAGAATACCAAGTTTGAACTTTCTGCCATAATTTATTTTTGAGATATGCTGATAACAGACAGACACACACACAGACACACACACAGACACACACACACACACACACAGAACTCTAAGATCAGAACTGTTCGAAGATCAGAACTCTTTCGAACAGTAATCTCAAATGGACTTACCTGGCCTCCCATATTGAGTACTTTTCTTCATTCTGATTATTTCAATATTTTTTGTAGATTTTGTTCGGCAATTTCATTTTTGTAATTAGTGATTTATGTTTGTAATTTTGTGATTTTCAATGCATGTAGTGTGACCTTGTCACGGAACATGCTAAATTAAAACATTAATAAAACACACACACACACACACACACACACACACACCTCAGACATACACACAGACCATTTGCTAAAAACATGATTTTTCGTATTCAGGGGACCTCAAAACGTGTAAATATAACAAAATCTCGCGTTCAAAAATTTGACCCAAAAACAATACTTTCTCTACCTTATGGGTAATAGAAAGTAAAATTTTTCTAAGTTTTTTTTCGTTAAAAGTAAAAAAAACCGATAACTTTGTTTTAATTTATCGCAGATCGATGGTTCAACCATTCGTTTTAAAGGTATTGGCGAACTCTTTTGAAACATACCCATCATGAAAATTTACTCCCCTCGATGGGGGACTTCCCCCCCCCCCCCAGTGGGGGAGGCGAGGCTCCTACATACACAATTTTTTTTTTTGCCAGTTAACTATCTCTATTACGAAAAATATATATTCGTTTCATTTGGTTTAGTGCAGTCTATAGAAGTTAAACTCTGCTTACCTGCAATTTCCCCCATAGACGTAATGTATTAGAATTATCTTGATTGTCACTGTACACGAACCATTTGCTTGATCTTAACGAAAAGCTTACTGTAGCATCCCTATATGATACACATTTAGAATACCAAGTTTGAACTTTCTGCCATAATTTGTTTTTGAGATATGCTGATAACAGACAGACACACACACAGACACACAGACATACACACAGACCATTTGCTAAAAACATGATTTTCGTATTCAGTGGACCTCAGAACATGTAAATATAACAAAATCTCGCTTTCGAAAATTTGACCCCAAAACAATACTTTCTCTACCTTATGGGTAAGAGAAAGTAAAAAAGCAAGTTATAAGTTAATAGTACCATAAAAAGCTACAAATAACTTGTAACTTTAACACACGATTTCACTTGTCATATAAAATATATGCATAATATTTTATGGAAATTGCGCGATTATTTAGACAGCTTTATTTTTTTTATTTTTTATTTATTTATTTATTTATTTATTTATTTTGTAAGTTTTTGCTAATAGCGAAAGTGGATTCCAACAAAATTTTACAAAACTTTCAGAAAAATTTACAAAATACTATCGAAACATTAATCTAAAACATAAAATGTACAAATTTAATTTTCACGAGCATTTGTAGTAAATAATCTTTACTGTGCATGCGCGAAAAATAGCTCTATTTTATTACACAGATTGAAATCTAGATATATTTCCAAGTTACGTCAAAAGTTCATTTGAATACAGTAAAAATTAAGTAAAATAACTACAAAAGAATGAGTTAGATTTTAAATACTTTCCAGCGTTGAAATTTCATAAAGTGTTCGCAACAGGCAACGTATTTGGAGATACTATAATTTCAATCTAACTGAGAGAAATCTTTTTTTATAAAATATGAAGTTATGAACTCCAGAATCTTAATAAATAAATAAAATTATGTAACATTAACAAACCTATAAGGTGTTTTTAACACACACACACACACACAAAAGAATTTTTGCAGTGTAGCCGAAATAATTCACTGTAAAAAATAAGTTCTTAAAAATAAGTATATATATTGTCTCAAAATAGCCCCGAAATAATATATACTTAAATTTGAAAACCCATGTACTCATTTTTGAGTACATTGACATGCTCAAAAATGGGGTTGACCAATAAGAATCCCAATATCCTCATGTTTGACATGTTAGTGTGTAAAGACGTATCGTGGCACTCTAGTGATAAAGTGGCACCTCCGTCTTCCATATTTAACCTTCTGTAAGTGTAAGAGAATAAACACTGAGACTTTGTTGATTAATTTAACAAATATTTAATTAAATATCTTAAGTGGGGAAATGAGGCTACTTCTTAACTGTATTATAAAATATAACATATATATATATATTTAATTCAAGTATGATAAATGGTTTTATATTACCCGTATACTTCTGGCAACTTAACGGCGTGAAGCTTTACTTATACCTCACTATAATCCGAGCGACCTTGGCTATCCTCTCTCCCCTCGTAAAATTCCTTCAAACTCTTTAAGACTTTTTAAACATCTTAAACTTCTCAAAAAACCCCTTCTCACCTCACCAGACTCCTAGCAGAACTTCCCAAGCATCATTTTAATTCCCCTTTTATACTTTTCCAATTAATTTGCATTTTCTACGTCATTTGACCACTTTATTCTAATTCTTTCTACTTGCTATAGTTCGCAAAATCTGAAACTTACTTTATTTCGTAGAATACCTTCTTCAGTAGAGTAGCGACTCTTAACCGAAGATTCCTCGCAACTCTTATTTAGGAATTTCTTACGGAATCTTCCCCTAACCTTACAAGTGTACTCAAAAATGAGTACATGGGTTTTCAAATTTAAGTATATATTGTTTCGGGGCTATTTTGAGACAATATATACTTATTTTTAAGAACCTATTTTTTTCAGCGTTGATCTCTAAATTAAATACATGTCATGTGAAAAATGTTTGTAAAATTTCAACTCTGGAAATATCTAAAAAGTAGCTCATCCCAAGCAGCAATGAAACGGTTTCAAAACGCTCAAAAATAATTCTACAAGTACGTTTTGAGAACTCTCTAATTCCATGTGCTGCAAATGCCTATGTGTTCATCATGAAGACGTTTTAAAGTACGATCTGATCAATACATGTGTAAATTTCACTGTTAGTCGTACAAAAACGTTCTGAAAACGTTCTAGATGTACGTAATCATAACGTTCTAATAAACGTGTTCTGTACATTCTAAAACTGTGTAGTTTAAAATGCATTGTAGACGTTATGAATCTTTTTTGTGGATTTTTTGCATACTTATGCATTGAAACTCAACAATATAAAGTAGCGGGTGATTTAAAAGTCAAATAAAAAATGTATTATTCAAGAAGTAATGATTGTAGCTCTAAACGGTTTTCACTAAAATGTATAGAAAAACATGGGATTTTTTAAAAATATATATAAGAAAAAATATAAGTTACATTTTTCACTAACATATCGCGCTGCATTCATATTATTCTCTCTTATTTTAAACAGATACGCCTGATCAAATGACGCTATATCGGGAACGCAGAAGCCCTTTTAGAATTTCCGATTGCGTAACGTCTGAAGTTTGTTATAATGAATGACGGCCGTTACATTGAATATTTTTAGTCCTAGCTACGTAGTTGAAGGTACTACACCACTCTAAAAAAGTAATTTTACAATTAAAGCGTCACCTGGTGAAGGATATTTAAACAGATTTTTTTAATAAATATTTTGTATCCTAAAAAAATCCCTGTTTTTCTGTACATTTCAGTGAAAATCGCATAGTGCTACAGTCAATACTGTTTGAATAATTTATTTTTTATTTTTTCTGTTACTTTTGGATCACTCTGTATATTAAAATTCTCGAAACTATTTAAATTTAAACAGAGAATTTCAAAATTTTTGAAAAACATTAAACTGCTTTCTGGTAAATAATTTTTATTTTATTTTTTTCAATTTTATATCATTAAAGTTTGACATCATACTCTAAACATACCTAAGTATTACTTAATGGATTCATTGGTAAGTAAATTTCTGAAAAAAGATTTTTCGTTTAAATGTTAAAGATTTGTAATAAATTCCAGCTTTCAACAAAGAAACATTTTTAAAAAATTAACTTATCAAGAAGTGAATTAAGTAGTTCACAAATATGTTTAGTATGTATTGTTAAACTATAATGATCTAAAAACGATAGGAAAAAATTAAAAAAAAAAAAAAAAAAAAAAAAAAAAAAGTTATCAGGGAGCGTTTTTAATATTTTTAGAAAATTTAAAATTTTGAAAAAAAAGATTTTAATTTAATTATTTTTGGAGAAATTTTAACTCGATTAATATATATATATATCATTTTAATGCATACTTAACACTTTCTCGACCACGTGTTTTGTCTTTTTCACAGTAAGGTCCACCCGTGGGCGTTACCTTCTCCAGTTACAACACTTCAGAACATAATTTTCTGTATTCATATTTATATTACAAATGGATATACATTATAGTTATACTCTTTCTAATCAAAGCTTTTATATCCATAGTATATTGATAGTACAAATATGAATAGTGGGTATATTTTAAAGAAATAAATAACATACAAATTGCGAAAAAAAAACGCCCACTGGTGGAGTTAGAGATTTTCAAATGACGTAAAGCTACGTCAGTGGTCACGAAAGTGTTAAGCAAAATTTTATAACACTAATACAGTAATTGACAAAAAAAAAAAAAAAAAAAAAAAAAAAAGCTGAAATGCATGAACGGACATTAAAAGTAAAAACATAATATTACTGTATAAGTTATATAGTTATATTAGGCTTCTATTGACACAAAACACGGTGTTTGAACGATTGTAGCTGTCATTAGACGGCCAAAGATCATTCCGTTGCTACTTAGGATATTTTTGCCGATAATTTGATTAGTTTTTACTGTATTCAAATGCGTTTTTGACATATGATGCCGAATATAATTAGCTTTCAACCAATGTTAAAGAAAAAAGATAAGAAATTCTACCTTTTGGACATGCTCTGTAATAAAATGTTTACTACAAATACTCATATCTCAGCGAAATTTAAACTTGTGCATTTTCTGTTTCAGAATAAAGTTTCTCTAATGTTTTGTCAGTTTTCTGAAAATTTTGTAAAATTTTGTTGAAGACTATTATTGTTCCAAGCAAAAAATTTAATATTTTAAATTAAAAAAATTAATAATTTTAGAAAATATATATATATCTGTCTAAATAATCGTGCTATCCACACGAAAAAGTATACAAATGTTTTAAATGGTAAGTATGGCTTAATTTGCATAAGAACGCAGGGGAATGCGGTTGCCATACCTCTTTTATTATAGTGAATTTTTACATATTAGAGGGAATGCGTGGGAACTCACTAATAGTTTGGTCTGGAACGTATCAGTGCATCATTTTTGAAAAATCGAAGTCCCAAATAGTTTTTTTCCCTCTAACTCTTTAATATTATTATTATAAATAAATTTATATTTGTAATATAACTTGATACACATGCTTTATCTTCTTTGTAACTTTACTAGCAAGAGACTAGTGGTTTTTTAATCTTACTTTTCATACAGCGGCTAGAAATAGTTAGAATTAACCATAAAAGTTTATGTTTTTTCTTGAATCACAATTTCATCAAAATATCAGGAGCTGAAAAGTGAACATTAATTTACTTCCAAAAAAGAAAAGTATCGATTTATAAACGAGAATATCAAATGAAAAATTAAAATGATGTCTTGCTGATATTTTGTAAGATTTGATGTATGCTTGGAAAACGGAAGTAAAATTTCTCAAAATTCGTCGATAGACTTGAAAATGAAAGACACATACGAACATAAGTTCTGAAGATTAGCGCTCCCATACTTCTTTTATTAGAAATTGAGTCCTGACGGTAAGTGAAATCATGTACAAAAGTTACGAGTCATTCGTAGCTTTTTATGCTACAGGGTATTCCAATTTATTTGTGCTTTTCTTCAAATCATGTTTGGCCCCCTAATTACATTCGTGACTAAATCGATACAGGAAGGTGTGAGTTTGAAAATGTTCTTTGCACGTCTAAAGTTCAAGGTCATTTGGTCCAGTATTTGTTTTAGAAAAAAATGTCAAAAAAGAAATTCTGATAATTTGCTCACCCATTTTAAGTTTACCCATTTTTTTAAAGTCCTAATATGCATTTTACTATCGTGGGCAAGTAATCAAACACTGAAAATTTCTGAGATTGTACTGTTACATTTCATTTATTTGAGAAATATTGACTATAGATGCAGTACATAGTCCATATCAACTAAAATTACTTCAAATGTCGTAAATTATTTTACTAAAAATAATTGATGATATTGAAAAAACAGAATAAAATTACATATTTAGCTTTTTTTTTTTTTTTTTTTTTTTTTTTTTACTATCCCAAACGTACTCTAATTTATTTTATTAATTGCTTCTACTAAAAAGTAGTACTAAGCTTGTACTAAGGGTAAAAGTTTGTCAAAACTAAATATACACCACACGCTTCTTTTTTTCTAAGAGAAATCTGCATTAAAAGAAGTTTATTACTATTGAATTATAATATGAACTATAGGGGAGGACGAGCCACAGTGGACCACCCATATTTAAATCTATTAATATTCAACTCTTTTAGTTCATATGGATACTCATGTATGGCAACATGGTACTAGCTATATACAGCAAAAAAAAAAAAAAAAACACATGGGAAATAGTAAGATAACCATTTTGAGTAGTTTTTATGTTTTGAGCTGCTCAAAGTAACTTTTCCACATTGAAGTTTTTAAAATTTTATAAAGATTGAACTAGTGATTATAAATACTATATAGCTGTTAAAGGAAGACAAGATATTGCTCTTTTTATATTCCTAAAAATTATTAGCATATTTATAGTCTATATATTACTTTATTATTATTATTTGTTTTGCTCTGGCAGGGGGCACAGTGGACCACCTTCCAATGTGCCTAAAAGTACAAATTAGATTTAATACTTATATTTGTTTTAGTTAAATTTATATTAGGTCGTTGCAAAAGTTCGTGCGGTTTTTTATTGCTTCATTTCATAAAAATACATCAAATCAAATGACAATTTTTAATCAAAATACTCTACATTACTTTCTACAACCTTTGCCCATTTTTCGGGTAACAAATGTATACCACGGCGATAGAAACTCTCGTCTTTGGAGGCAATAAAATGATCCGCGTCCGCACGAACTTTTGCAACGACCTAATAGATACAAATATAATGTAATGTATTAATATCTCAAAGTAATAAATATCTTAATTTTATAATAAAATAAAAATTATAATACATTTCTGAAAAGAATAAATATTTGAACAGTAATATAATTATTATTAATATCTAAATTTATTAACTATTTGAATTATAAAGTATTAATAAAAGAAAAAATATCTAATTTAATAAGTAGCAGGAATAATTTATTATTGTTGTTGTTTTTAGAGATCACATGTGAAAAGCAAAAGAAGTAGCTTAATATATTTTAATTAAATTTATCCTATAAATACAATTTAAATTAATTATATCTCAAAATAATTTTAAAAATATTAAATATTTGAATAGTGGTATAATATTTATTAATATCTGAATAAAAAAAATGTTTGATTTATATAGTATTAATAAAAGAATGAAAAACAATATCTATTTTAACTCAATAAATTTTCTTACTAAAATTTGATTTCTTATTTGTTTATTTAAATTTAATTTTGGCTATTTTATTTCATGAAAATGCTTGAATTATGTTATTTAGACTAGAATAATTTTAAAGAGGAAAAAAGTAATTTATATCAATTTAATATAAACAAAAGAGGCTGGTCCACTGTACCCCGGTGATGGGGCACAGTGGTCTACTTTGTAAGTGCTCACAATTTATTTTTTCATTCATAATGTATTGCAAATATTGAAATATTGCTATAAAGAAAATTAAGACGGGTTAAGAAAGGCTTAGAGATTGTTCCCTATTTTTTATTTATTTATTTATTTTTTTTTCAAGTACAATGCTTTTCTATTTTTTCTGAAAAAAAAAAGTAAGAGTGTAAAAGTGGTCCAGGTCTCCCCTATAGAATTATTATTACTATAAACACGAACGAGAGTTACACGTAACTTACTAATACAAAATCAGTATAATTCATTATGTTATTAATAAGTCATATTGTTGGCTCAGTCGATAAATGGTTTAGTTCATAATAATAATAATGAATCTTTCGCTGTCATTGTGTCATTAGTAGAGAACAAAAGTTACACGGAATTTACCAACAGAAAACCACACGTGCGTAAAATTTTTAAACTTTTCCAAATTTATTCATCGTTTGACCATAAAATTATATTTTTAACTGTATACATTTTCATTAAAAAATAGCAAAACTAAATAACTCGAAACACACACAGAAAAAAAAAAATAACTGTCGAGTTAGATGTTTTTAATGTGGATAACTTGTTTGAATTACAATATCTGCATACATTATTCTCGGCGTATTCTAAGATTTCTCTTTGCATAAGTAGTAGACCATCAGTTTTATGCAAGTGACAACCTTCCATTAAAACCAAAATAAGTTTAACGGTTATCAGTTTCTTGTCATGAACAAGCATTTATGTAATCAATCATATCTATCCAGTAATGTATACAGAGAAAAAAAAATATTTTTTTTTATTTATTTGTAAAAGTTTTCTTTTCAGCTGAAGTAAATGCATAGGTAACAACTTGATCAATAGCTGAAAAATCATCGATACGTGAGATCTAAAAAGCAATTATTATTTCGTTTACTGCATATTTCGAAAGTTATAGATGATCTATGTACAAGCAACAAATAGGATTCACTCTATACTTTCAAACATGGGTACAAAAATAAAATAAAATTGTAGTTCTATTGGAGAATAGTTTTATTTTTTAAGATAACATTTCCTATTATTTCCTTTTTTATTATTTTTATGCTATCTTGAATAAATAGATATATATAGATAATTTTAAAAAGCTTAGAATATTTCTGTTTTGTAATTTGATCCTACTTGCCAAATCTGTGAGCCATACATCATCGCAGTGAGCGCTGAATAACATTTCAGGGATGTTGGTTGCCAATCTTATCTAGCAAAATGCCATTCTTCTCTTTCCTTGACATCTTGCAGCAAACTAGCCTAGTAGTTGATCATTGATGAATAAGAAGTTCTGTGAAAATCCTGTTTCAAAACCATCAATCAGAAGTGTTGTATGAAATAAATGATATGCGCCACCGGCGTGGATTTTAAAAGTTGTGCTTATTGTGATTTTGCCCAGCTGACAGTTACGTGAGTGTTTCTACAAAGTTTTCAAAAATTTTGTTGGGTTTGATGCTTTGCACTCGAACGTATATTCAAAGTAAATATTGTTAAAAATGTATTTAAAATAAAAATATTTTTTGCAAACTCTGACGTTAAGCTTTGTCATTTGAGTACTTATAAATCAAACCATGGGTGGTGTAAAACGTGTATAAATAAATGTATAAAACAGACAGAAAAAAACATTTATTTCGTTATGTACGTTTTATTTTTTTCATAAAAAAGCATGAATAAAAGTAGTCTGTTATTTTAATGATGAAGCTTGTAAATGTAAATTTATAAAACCTTACAACATGTGGTTAAGTCGTAAAGTGTCAAAAAAAAATTTCATTTTGATATTTTTTATTCTTTTTATTATTATTATTATTATTATTATAAAGAGCTACTCTCTATTCTGTTTCTGTCCCAGAACATAACGGCAAATAAAATTCTGAACTTTCTTCAGCAAATAACATTTTATTAAACAATTATTTTAAAAAAATAGACCAAGTTTACATGCATATGTTTAGCATGTATATGTAATTTATTAAAACAACTTAATATAAAATAAATGAGAGAGAGAATGAAGAACGAAATTTCTGAAAGAGTACAATAGTTACTACTGCAATTATTTTTCACATTTTTTTTAATGCATTTATTTACGCCTGCCTCAGGGTTTCATTACGTTATTATTATTATTTTTGAAGTCTGTATTACAAAAAGTTACTTACGAACTGATAAATAGTGAAATAGTTCATTTTATATGAGTAACAATGATTCAGAACTCATCACCAGATAATGCCTTTACTCTTATATTGGCAAAGAAAATAGCTATTACTGATCTCTATAAGAAAAACATGCAATCCTGTGCTCTCAGGACTCAATTTAGAAACAGCTGAATAACATTAATGAACTATAGTTTCAAAATTTTCTGATACTCTAAGTCAAAGTAAAAGATTTTATGATTCGCGAAATACTATGTTTTGTTAACAATATGTTCAGGAAAGAAAAAAATTATAGCATCATTTTTTTTTCTATTTCGGTTTCGTCGTAATTCTAATTATTAGAAATATATAGGCCGATCATACTTTTGAGTTTAGCATTTTTTTTTCTTATTTTTATGAAAGTTAAAAGAAAATAAGACTCCAGCCATAGATTAATAGTCATAAGTCTGTCAATGATTACGTGAACCATACAACTTAATATATTAAACAATATTAAACAACTAATTATGTTAAACAAACTTAATAACTAATTATATTAAGGAACTGAAATAAAACATACTTCAAACAAAGATAAAAAATAAATTATTTCCGGTACATAATTATACATCTGATTCACGATCATGTAATTTTTTATATAGCGTAATCGACTTTTGAATCTAGATATTTCTGTTGAATATCTAAAGAAATAAAACATAGATTTCTTTAAAAGATCAGGTTAAAAAGAACATGTTATACCACATATATTCCGGCAAACATTTTGTCCCGAAGGGAAAATGGAGATCAATTACAAATTAATCAAAAATATAATGTTTGGGCTCACCCTGTAAAAAAATAAAGCTTAAAATGAGTTTAACTATACTATGTGATTACGAAACTTTTTTAATTACAAATTTATATGAGAATAGCACGTATGTTCAAGGAGTTATAAAGGTTTCTTTAATAACGTCGACAATTTTTTGTACGATTTTTATTTACAACACGCAGAATTTTAAAGCTAAAGCAATGTAATTTTTTGAAAACTTGTCATACTACATTAGACACAACATACTGTAATCAGAGTATAAAAATATCAAATATATGAAGAAATGTGAGAATTTTTACCAAATAGTTTTTAACTACGCATGCGTAAGCACTAACAATATATAAATTGTATAATTTACTAGCTAAATCGAAATATTCTAAAAAAAACTCAAGCAAATATCGTTAAAATTCATAAAGATATCGTCGATAAAAGAGTTAAATTTTAAGTACCCACTAAACACACGACAATCAGACCAATTTCAGAAGACTTACGGCATGCCGATTATAGTACATATGGGCCACATACCACCTTCAGTATCGGTTCCAGAAAGTTTTATCCTCTCCGCCGAAACGCCGTAAAATGGCATCGACACAGATTCGGATTAGTATCGGCGAAATATAGTTTATCGGTGTATCGATACTCTACCGTTTCGATGCCGAACATTTCATGTTAATGCCGATGTTAATATTTAATTGGCCCACAAATGGTCAGCTGACTGATTTTCCGAAATTTTTACAGAAATTTCAACAATTTTGTTCAAGTCACAAAACAATTTTGTGAAGTTCACTGTTAAAGGAATAGAAGTTGCTAAAGAAGATCTTGATAAATCGCTTTTAAGAGATGTAATATTTTATATGCGTTCAAGTGCTTTGGGATTGACATATAACCATATTAAGTACGCAGATTAAAGTTTCTGGTGAACAGTGGAATATATATATATATATATATATATGTATTTTTTTTTTATTATTTATTTATTTATTTTTTTTAATCTAAATACTATCTGTAATCTAAATCTGTTATGTTTAGGCCTGAAGTAGTGCAAAGAGTGGCATTGCATCTATAGAACTATCAGACATATCGTTCGAATAGTGAAAGAAAACAGCACCAATCATACGCCCATATCACTAATACTGGAATTTGTGCAACTGGTTATTGAATTGTCTTCAGCCAATATGTTGTATGATTACCTGTATTCATTTAAACAGATTTGATCCATATAAATTTTTAGTCTTTCTAACAGCCTGTATAATCCGGGCTAATTTTGGTTAGCTGGCAATCGAATCAGACATTATGTAAAAGTATTTTGGCCCATACATGTATTACCAATCATAAAATAGTCATCAGTTTGCCGACAGTATTATAATTAAGGTTCGAGTGATTTTTTATTTCCAACTATGCCGTGATTATCAATATTGGACGACACAGTTCTCGTAAATGCCGTGTTTGTTGAGGGGTTTAATCCCATCTTACTGTTCGCAAAATGTCAGTGTGTGGTTTCGTTTAATATCTCAGTAGATATTCATAGATCTTAAAAAATTCATTGTAGTTAGAAAAAATTTCATTATATCTAGGGAGTTTTCATAAAGTGCAAATGAATTTCCTAAATCAAGTTAAAAAAGAATTGTATTTCACTTAGAGTAGAAAGGTAACAGTTCTTTGGCCCACTAGCGTATTTCCGACCACAAAACAGTCGTCGGTTTGCCGACAATGTTGCAATTAGATACCGAGTAAGTTTTTCGAATAGGTCGGTATGCCGTAATTGCCAACGCTGGAACGTGCAGCTACCGAAAATTCTGTGTTTGTTGGGTACTTTCAAAAATATTCAAAACGCTAAGAAGGTTTTATTCACATTTTCATCTGCTTTATATATCCTATATTATTTTTCTAGATATTTGACAAAACGTCTAAATTCGAAAGTGTCCAAATACTTATTGGTAGATAGTGTACCAACATCCAAAAATTCGGAGTGATCGAATTTGCAAAGTTTTTAGTAGTCCTTGAAAATATTCCATAAATAACACCCATGCAATTTTAAGTAAAAAACACTCAAGTAACATATATATATATGTATATATATATTTTTCTGTTATCGTTTTTAAAATAACAAACATCATTAAAATGCATATTAAACAATTACTACTTTGAAACATACCGCATTCGAGTTACTTTGCATATCCTTGTAAAAGAACTCAAAATCCCACAACCACCATTTTTAATGGAAATATGCTACAGGTTTTTTACAATCTAAGATTATTTACAAAAGTTAAAATGTCAATTGGCAAAACACAGGCAGACAGACAAATCGAAGTTCTTTTCTATTATGTGGGAAATGCTAGAAAGGGAGAGATTTGTATTTTCATGTAGTCAAAAAAAAAGAAATTATGGGTAAAATGGCCTTCTTTTTTGTTTTTCTCTTTGTTAACATAATAAACATCACTGAATCGACAAAAATTTTTTAAAGGCTGTAAAATAATACATAATTTACCTAACAATTATGCGTTTTTTTTTTTTTTTCAAATAGTGGTTGCTTAAAAACCAATAATACAAATGAGAGTTTCATTACATAAACTACATTGGATTATAAAACAAGAGTTCGTTCACAAAACCAATACGTGTTAAGCAATTGAAATCTGACCAAATATATCTGGGTAATTAATCTCTAAAAATTAAGAATATCTTTACAATCACAATTTGTGCTGTCACAAATAGCAAGACATGTAGCAGCACAGCTGTTAATGACAACAAATTTTATCTAACAGCGTTCGATTATACTTGTGTCGACATGACTCAAGGTATGAAAATGACTTTACATGATCGATTGCTTATTTCATTAAAAGGTTGCCTACCATTCATACATGTTATATAGCGAATGAATACAAAAATCAAATATTTGTAAATTTTTTAAAATTCATATTAAAACCTATACAAAGATATAAAAAAAAATTAAAGAAAACTTTGCATATGAAAATATTCTTAATACAAAACACTAATAGCTACATGATAAATATATAAAAAGAATTATATATATTTAAAAAAAAAAAAAAAAAAAAAAAAACACTACAGACAGGCGTTTAAAAGTAATAAGTACAAAACTTTGAATAAACACCATAAAGTACAAGAACTCGCAAGAATCGTTTACAGTCGAAAGAAAACAGCCCTTCGTCAGGCAACAAAGCGGCTATGCATTACCGCTTTGTTTGCAAGTACGCTAACATACATGCTTTTGTATGCTAGCATACAAAATATTATAAAATATATTTGAAATATTCTCATTAAAGCTCCCATTTTAGATGAAAATAGTATATATTATTTAGCAAACGAATGTAAAAAGAAAGTGGGTTCAGAAATAAAGGATCTACTAGAAGTTTTTCAGACATGAAATCGGAATTTTTCTACATTACTTTTAGACAGTATAATGCCATTTAAATATATATATATATATATATATATATATATGCTCTGTGAATAAATTGCTTGGATTTTATTTAAACAATCCGAGTATTTTCAAAATCATTACTCTAATAGGTTAAGAAACCAATTTATTTGCACGTAAACGCCAGTCAGATCACATTAACTTGAAATAAAAAACATCTCACGTCCGATAATATCAAAAGAAGAAAAAGAACTAAAGATGAAGCGGGAAAGAGGTAAGGGAGACAGAGCGGGGAGAAAAAGAGAGAGGGGATGAATAATAGCGAAGGGGAAAGTATTTACCTGCTGAAATAGTTTATTATTTTCATGATACCGAATTTGAAAATCATCAAACCTGGATGTTGTTCTATTCTTTTCTTTATATATCAAAACTGATGATTGTTCTAGATTAAAAAACAATTATATTAAAATAAATCATGCATAATTTTGTCATCGTTAAATTCCTAATCAGATTAAATTGGAAAATATAAAAGACTTACCTACGCTTATTGTTTCGCCTCTTAAAATTTAGAACAATAAGTGGAATATGCAATTCAAAAGTGGTCATTATATATCAAAGTAATTTGAATTTTTATGATAAACGAGAATAATTTTTAAGAATAAAAAAATTCCATTACTTTTTATTCCTTAGCAATTGACACTTACTCTCCTTTTTAGGTAGATTTCTTTAAAAATCGACCTATTGCGATCACTTAGTTTATCTATATATAATGGAAAATTTGTCATCGTGATAACTTCCGAAACAATGAATCAAGTTGAATCAAAATGGGACAGTGGACTAATCTTACAAATATTTTGGATTCACATCGTAAAAAACATATTTAAGACCAGTTTTGCTAAAATTTCGAAGTATACAAAGCTCATATACAGGATTTCACCAAGTTTATTAATAAAATCATCCGCCACTTTGATTAAAAATGGCGGCAATTTGAAATCAGGCGGCCACTTGAAATCGAGCTGCACATGAGAAATTGGCATCACGATAGCTTTTGAAATACTGAATTAATTCGAATCAAAGCTAGACAGTGAAATTATCTAGTAAATATCTTTGAGGAGTTCGCTGTACAACTTGCTCCCCCATTTTGTTTCGAAGCGACGACCGCTTGAAAAACTCACATCTTAAAAAACGAAAGCAAGACAGAATTTGCTTAAAGGATGATGCACCTTTTTACATGGCGCCTCTGGTACGTTTATTTGTTTCAAGTTGTTAAAATTACCTATCCATTTCCATGAGTATCTATAATTTTGTAAGTTATGATAACTTTTTTTACTTAAAGTTAAATCCTACAAAGAATATCGTAGAATTTCTTCTTTACTAGACCTGAAAATAGTCCTAATCTCAATCCGCTCGAAAATGTTTAGTCTATTAAAGAGGGTGGGGATTCGAAATTTGTAGTCTACAACATTGCAAGAACTAGAAAAAATTATTTATAATATTTTGCACCGTGAAATTTCTGAGTTTCATGTTTAAAAACTGTAAAATACTATGCCATTGCGCATTTAAGCAGTAATTCCGTATAAAGGTGGAATTATCCAATGCAAAATACATATTTTTATTAAGTAATCGTTTATATCAATCAAATAATTAGTCTGAGTTTCATGTTTAAAAACTGTAAAATACTATGCCATTGCGCATTTAAGCAGTAATTCCGTACAAAGGTGTAATTATCCAATGCAGAATACATATTTTTATTAAGTAATCATTTAGATCAAACAAATAATTAGTTTTATTTCATAAATTAAAATATAACGTGTTTATTTCATATAATAAATCATAATAGAATACAAAGTATATGTTTATTATATTACGTTTAAAAAGAAATTTTGTGTAGATTTTTATTAAATACTTCGTAGAGTGTAATAAAACGAATTATTAAATCAAAAATGTACTTATGTATCATGTTATGACTTCCTTATTATACAAGCATAACAGTTTTGTTTGTTTCAATGATTAGTTTTTATGTTATTACAAACACAGAAGGTATAAGTAATTTTTCTGCAGAGCGGCTTTTTTTTTTTTTAAGTCCATTAGTGTATATATGTATATTTTAAAGGATTGTTTAATGCTCGCTATTTTAAATTTATAAAACGCATAGTTTATTACCGCTGAAAACATTGTTACAATTAACTAACTAACTATGTATATAATTTTTCATTCTTATCGGTCTTTGTGGTTTCAGTGATCTTGTATCTGTTGCTTGGCTTCTACTACGCTTAATAATTCATTATATATATACAGTAACCGCCGCTTAATCTAATCAAATCGCCAGGACCGGAATCAAATAAATACAAACAACTTTTAAAGCCGCTGCTTAATAAAATCAACATCGCCGGATAATAAACTTAAAAATATCATTTATGCATACAAAAAAATTTTTTTTTACTTTTTTTTTTTTTTTTTTTTTTTTTTGGAAATAGAAAAAAAAAATATTAAAGCACAGCAAACCCTCCGTTTTGTTAAAGATTTTACACTTACAGCACAGTTACAAATTAAACACGCCCCATTACTTATCTCCGTAACAATTTCAAGGAACGTATTCTTCAAAGCGCAGTACTAAAGCAGAAATTTGATTTGAATTTTTTCTTCTAATTATTAGAAGGCAATTTCTAGTTCTTATTTTGAAATTACTGTCATTCATGAGGTTTAAACGGAAAGATTTTAAATTTATAAGAAAAGCGCGAACTTTTGGTAAAGTAATGATGATTTTCCTCCTCTAACGAAAGTGCACGGGAACTTAAAATGTGTTTACTTATATCGAAGAAACAATTAGTTAATTACCTACCAAAAATTAATATTGTTTACTAATTCCATCATTCGTTATCTTTTAAAGTTTCTTTCGAAATTCGGGGAAGTAATACCTTTTCCTTAAGGGCAGGAACGTTCGCCGGATATAAAAATCAGCCGCTTAATAAAATCACTTTGGCTCAGAACGAATGTGATTTTAATAAGCGGCGGGAACTGTATATATATATATATATATACATAATATGATAATAGTTTTAGCAGAAGTTTTTAGCACGTGCAAGTTTAGTTTCAATAAAATTTTATTTCAATTTAATTTTTCACATGTAAATAAATATATTTCATAAAAAAAAAATGCCGATTTGGATTCTGTTGCATAAATAAATGTGACGTTAAATATAAAAAAATTTTAGCAAATAATTAGAGGAATTTACTCCGAAGAAACAAAAAAAAAATCATGTCCGTGTCTTAGAAAAAATGCATAGATCAATTTGCCACACAAAGATTTTATAGGCACGTCTAGTCTCATATATCATCATCAATTTGCTTTCTCCATTCAAAAGTCAAAACAAGAAGGATTTTCGGTTAATTGAATCTAGCCGAATTCACTTACTGTGTATCTTAGAATAGCAAATGAATATCTTACAACAAGTATGTTCAATGTGTATAAACATTTATCTGTTTTATGCAATCTGATGGATATGTTTGTTTAATGAGACTTGTTATTCTTCATTTAAATCAGTGTGTTTATTATATAGTTTTGAGCTTTGCATTGCTCCAGTTCATGAGTTTTTATTTTTTTAACTCATATTTACAGTTTGGCAATAAAAACTTCTTTTTTTTGTTTCAAAAAGTCTTTATACATGGAATTTATAATACAGTTTTTACAAGATCTTCGTCAGCTTTTTAAATTTTAAATAGTATAAGAATTATTTCAAAGTTTGATTATGCTCAATGTAATTATACATTTTACTCTGCAAAACTATGTTTAAATGTTCATGATAAAAGAACACTAAGATAGGAAGGTCAATGTTTTTAGAACTTGTAGAAAAAAACAAAATAAAATAAAGCCCACAAAATTGTATACATAAAATATCAATAGAAAAATACATTATTTAATATATTTAATATTTGTAATAGTGAAACTAATATCGAGAAAATTTGTATTATTCGCTTGCATAGTTCTACTCCTCAGCCATTTTTATAAAGCAAAATTTTTATTACTTGCTCCATGGTTTAAATTATGCATTTGTGTTAGATGATGGGGTAATTATGACCATGGGGTAATTGTGACCGATGGTATTTTCTTGAAAACTCTAAATGGTATTATTATTATTATTATTATTATTATTATTATTATTATTATACATGTGAAGCTTATAATGTATTTTCCATGACAGGTATCCTTCATCATTAATTTGAAGCCCATTTAAGCAGTTATAAGTGTTAACTTAACAGCCTACCAAATTTTTTTTTAAACGAATTTGACAAATCAGAGTTCAAATTTATTTAGTCCAAAAGGAAAATATTTCGGGACAGAAAATTCATATTTAAAAGCATGCTAGTAATGCATTTATGTATCTCTGATATGCTTTTAATCTTTCTAACATTGGTGAGTGTTTTAAAATGTATTATTATAATTATCCCTACTGTTTTTCAAAATTAGGGTAATTATGAACACACTGTAATAAAATAGAGTAGAAATATTAAAGTTTGTTTAATTATTTTACTTTAGAATGCTTAGATCATATTAAATAAAGAAGCTTCTATTTTCTTTTTTTAGAATTTTCAGGAAACAGTCAATATATGATGAAGAAAAAAAAAAAAGCTAATGATAAGCTGGAAAATTATAGAATCTTAAAACCCATATCCAAGAATAAGTCAATGTCAAAGTAGGTCTTCTTTGTCTTCATATGTTTCCGAAAACTAAAACACGAGTGTTTTGGTTTTTTGAACACATAGAGACGAGTCATAAATGATTAGTGGGGAAAAACAGGACATTTATGTATGTTTTTTCAAGAAAAACTGCTCGTTCTGAACAGACCTGGACATTTATTTTGACTAGTTAAAACAACTTATAACACTTCTAGGGTAATTTTTTTTAATCTGATTTATTATATAAAAACTATACAGTTTGTAGGATTTATTTATTTTATAAAGTAACGTTCAAAACAATAAATATCAGAATTATGTGCAGTTAGAAATACTTTAACACCAGATCAGTATAAAGAGACATCCAAAGAGTTTATAATTTTCCTATTATAAATCCTTTGGAAAATTGTCGCAATTACCTCCGACTTTTCGTAATTCTGTACTTGTTGCGGGGTGATTATAACCTCCCCCCCCCCATTAATTTCAAATTAAGAAGCCTAAGGAAGTAAAAATTTAATGGGTTCTTTTTCATATGTTCTTGAAAGGTTAAAATTGCTCCTAATTAATTATTTTAACCAAAATTATTTTCATTAGAAAAAGGATTAAAAAATCACCATAATTGTCCCAACTGACCCTAATGGAGATAGAAGATGTGCACTATCGAAATGAATTATCTGACATGATTTTCTTAGTTAAATTAACTACGAATACAGAAATTCCCTTAATTACATTGCTAGTCAAACACATAAATTGAAATTTATAAGAAGATAATACACTTCGTTGGAAGCCTCAAATTTTCTAATAATTGTTTTTTGTTCACTGTGAACAATTATCACTGAGGATCAGCTTATTACGTTTGATGGTTTGGACGAAAATAAAGATTATGTCGCAAGATCTGCATGCGAAAGTCGTCATAGTCGTAGAAATTAGATGAAAGGAAATACCTTTCCTATATCTGTATCTGTAATATTTTTTGGATAGTGCTCACAAATCAAAGCTGAAATACAAATAATTGAAAGTTTAAAAGGAGGGATAGAAACTAAAAAACATAAAATGTGGATGAAAATGCATACTTCAACTTACATACGGTAAAAACAGTTTCCCAAGTAACTTGATAAAGGAATTGATTTCATGTCTCTAATAAACTTCTATTCGGAAAAATAAAATAAAATTGCATGAATTAAAATTGCTTAAAAGTACCTGATGCATTGTTTTTTAATTTCTCATATTTTCTGGAGAAGGTTAAGTTTCGATCTCCTTAAAATAAAAACAAATACTAAAGTTTAGTTTATTGCAGAAAAAAAAAAAAAAAAAAAAAAAAATTGTGACCACCCTGAAGAGTAAAAACTGGGATATTATCCTTAACTTTTACAGGTTATTTTATTTGCTCTGTGGATCGTTTATTTAATGTTTTGTAAAATATAACACTGATATTTTCTAAGATTTCTTTGTAATTCCAATTTTATTTTCGTTTATATTTTGGTTATGAGTAGAGTTTAAAAAAAAAATTAAATTACAGAAAAAAATTTCAATTCTTCATTACAAGTAGCAGTTTTCAGGGTTTTTGTACCTTAGGTAGTTTCATGCCTTCATAACATAAAATTTATAATAAATTTACGCAGGCAAACTGGTGATTGACCAGTGTAAATATATTATAAATGTTATTTTTATTTTATTTTATTTTATTTTATTTATTTATTTATTTATTTATTTTATTTATTTATTTATTTTTTATTTTTTTATTTTATTTATTTTTTATTTATTTTTTATTTTTTTTTTTAAATAGTGGTACGAAATTAATAAAGTAAAAACAGTCGCCTGTATAAGTATAGGTAAAATTGCAGAATTTTATTCAAAAAATTTAAATGAAAATAAATATTTAAATTAATCCATGTTCAGACGATTTATATATATCTATATAAATAAAGTAAAGGTTTGTCGGTGGAACACATCCGGGCGAACCTGCTCTTATTTTTGATTCGTCTAAATTTAACAACTTTGGGGAAGAAAGTCGGCCATTTTTTTTAGTAAAAACTGATGAATTTAAAAAAAAAAAATAAAAAAAAATACTGCATAGATGTTATACTTTTATAAAAGAGCTCTAAAAGCTGTTCATTTTTTGTGAGAACACTAGATGCATTAAATTATTAGATTTAAAGATATTACTTTGCAAAGTTTCCCAACGCGATATCTTTCAATTGCTTTTGATGAAGGTCGGACATTTTTTTTTTCTTTCTTTTAGTAAAAACTAATGAATTTTTTTTAAGATACTGCATAGATGATATACTATTTAAAAACAGCTCTAAAAACTGTTCATTTTTTGTGAGGACACTATATACATCAAGTTATTAGATTTAAAGATATCACGTTGCAAAGTTTCATAACGCGATATCATTCGATTGCTTTTATCTTAAAATAAGAGTCTAATATTAAACAAAAAACAGCCTAATATTAAAGAATAATGAATAACTTTTTAAAAATTATCAGTTTTGAAGTTCTAAGAGCTGCAATTTTTAAATTACAGCGTACTTATTTCCTATACATAATCCATTAAATTTGTAAACATTCACATCATCACATAAGACCATAGAGCATTTTTGCAAAGCGAGTGCAAAACGGAAGAAATATTTTATTTAATTTAATTTGTAAATGTCACTTTGACTTTTTGACCTTAAAGGGAATTTTTAATTATGTTACAAAGCCCAAAATTTACATATATATTTTATAAACTTTCTTTCACTTAACTTTTTCCTGTGCCATTTATGTATTTATTTAATAACTTTTTATCGGAAAATTTAAATCTTTGTTTTTTGTTTTTCTTACATATGTATAAAAAAAAGGGTGAGTCTAATGATATCTGACACAAGCAGAAGAACCGGGTAGTTTATCATGATCAGGATTTTCAAAGGTAGGAAACATCCTGATGTTGACTGGCATGATCAAAATTGTTAAATTCAATGCATTAAGATGAAGGCACCATCAAACAAAAGTTTGATGGAATTTTCAGGAAGAATTCAGAAAAATATTCTCAATTTTCAGGAGTCGTGAACCAGCTGGTCGCCAGAGGCGGCTAGTATATAATATAACATAATGTAGAAGAGTAGAAAAGCATATTATCAATACCAAGTTTATCCATATTACTTATATAAATATATCCAGGAATAGTTAAAAGAAATATGAATTAAGCAGCAATGCAATATATATACATATATCTAATGATATAGTCAAAATTTTATAAAATTTTTATTTCAGTAACGTAGAAACCAAGAAAGTAAACTATATTTTAATTTAATTGTAGCTAAGGGTTTTTCCACATGCTATTTATTTATGTGTTACATAATTTTTCATTAGATGTAATGCAACAGATGTGAAATATAACTTACTAAATTCAAACTATGCATAAAAATTTTTCATATAATTCAGCATAATTATCTTTTCACTTGTAGAAACTTGATAAATTAGGGAAAAATGTAGATCCTATAAAACATCTAAAAAAAAAAAAAAAAAAAAAAAAAAATTAAAAAACAAGATCGCAATATTCTAGAAAGTTTCCGGAATTTTCCCAATATTGAACTACAATTTTCATATGACTTACAATATATAGTTGGATACAAAAATTAAAATTTGTTACAACTCACATATAGAAAATAAAAAATTTTGCGGACTTATGTTCATATTTATTATATATAAACATTCTAAACATACTTTTTAATTTATTTTCAGTTTCATTCGAAATTAAACAGACGAGTATTTTTATTCAGCCTCGACAACACATGTCAGTATTCTAGATTTTCACAATATAAAATATCAAATAAATTAAAATTCTCTTAGCTTAACAAATATTGGACGTTTTTTTTAAATGTAATAAGCCTATTACGAAAACTGTTGTATAATAACATTTTCCATTTTACTTACATTATCTACCTTAAAAATAAGTGTAAGTCTAATTTAAGTTTATATTCAATAGCAGTGCAAAAAACTCAAAGTAAAATCATAGAAAAGGAATTTATTTCTAGAGTTTATTAACACTTTGAGTGCTATGGACGCACATATGCGTCCAGCGAAAGTCATTAATATAGACTATGGACGCAAATACGCGCCCGGCAAAAATGATCAGTGTACTATGCAACACTCGCATAAAGCGCGTCCGCGATAAGAATGAGACAACTCGTCAGCGCCAACCGCGCGCCATCCGTATGGACCGCATAGTCCGCGAGTATTCAGCCCTCAAAGGGTTAAGCATCTCTTTCTCTCTCCCGTCTCCTGTCTCCCCTCTCCCTCGTTATCTATTTAAATCTCTATTTTTCTATCTATATAAGCACAATTCATCTATCTATAAATTTGTAAAATCACAACTCTTATTATTTCGTAAGCACTTAATACCTTTCATCTACTAAATCACAAGAAAACTTCGATTTTGACTTTTTTTTTTAAAGTATAGAGAAGTGTTAATGTTTATAGTTTACTTTCATACTGTTTTTTCGGAAGATCTGGGTCTCAGAATTACTCAGGTGAAACAGCATTTACATATTATTATTATTATTATTATCATTATTATATACATTTAAAGACCTGACAATCAGTGAAAATAATTTCTACCTAATCCGTTTCTTTCTTTTTTTTCTTTTTTTTTTTTTTTTTAATAGATATTCGTCTAGTCATTTCTTTCTATAAACCTAAACTTTCGCCTACAACAGTGATAGGTTTCAAATGACGTTATTAAATTTGAAGTATTGAAGAGTAACTACTAGTGTAAAATCATTAAATCTTTCCCACATACTATTATTATTTCTACCTAAGCCATTATTTCTTTTACGGATTTCTTTTTCATGAAGGTTGAAAGAGAGAAGACATCATTGTCATCTACGTTGAAAACAGCCAATTATGATTTCGCGTTCACATTCAAAATATTATTGGAAATATTTCTATATTTGAGATCATTAGTTGAAAGTTTTTTTTTTTTTTTTTTAAGGTAGAAAAATAATGTTTTTTACTTATTCTGAGTTTTGAAATTAGTTTGTTACACAACTATTATTTCATTTTTATTTTATTATTTGTTCTGAAATGTGTGAACTAGAAACATTTAATTTTATTTTTAAACTCGCCCTCAAAACTTATACGATATTTTAATTTACTTGATTATGTTTTAAACAAATATGTCGTCCATTGTTTGGGTTAAGCTAGAAGACTTTCAAATAGAAAAAACTTTTTTTTTTTAATAATGATTATGCAAACTACAGTTTTGTTAATACTGCTAAGGCTTATTCATTCTGTAAACAGTATTTGTTTTCATATTCATATTCATAATTCATATTCATAATTTGTTTTCATATTCATATTCATCATTGTTATTTCATATTCATAAATTATAAAAACTTCTTAACTTCTTTGATGTACTGTTATAGGTTGTTCAAAATCCTTCATTCATTTTATCAAAATCTTATACAGTCGAACCTCGTTAACGTGAACACGCTTAATGTGAATTACCTTTAACATGAACTGTTTCCACAAGCCCGTCAAAATTAAGATTAGTTTAATGATATGAAAATTAGTTACTGATAGCATGAACTACTGATAACTTGAACACATGTTTTATTCCCCTTGAGATTCACGTTAACGAGGTTCGACTGTATATCGAAAAAAAAAAGTAATTTTTCAAAAAATTTTGTAATTAATTCACTCATCTTGTATATCGAATAAAAAAGAGGAATATATTTTATTTCAATTTTTTTTTGTAAATAATTGCCTCTTTACAACACAAATTAAGTTTATCTTGAAAGAGCTACTTTCACTCTTACAGGATGTGAAAGATTTCAGCCCCACCCATATCTTCGGATTAACTTCTAAATCATTGTGAAGTTTTCAATAATGCCGTCATCAATAATTATTCATGAACTGACACCTTCAAGAAAAGATGAATACTCAGTAGCGAAAGATCTACAACTTATAGATTATTTTATCCTTCTATTATTATTATCATTTTAACTTATAGGTAGCTGAAAAATTGACCGTTTTCGTAAACAGATCTTTTGCATGAAGTACGAAAAGAAAGATAGAATTATATAAATATATTTACCATTCCCCTTGCCTATACTACGTAATGACCACCCAGAATCGTTGCTGCAATAAAATATAGCTTACACACGTTTGTTTATAAAATGATCATCATTAAATGGAATCTAGATAATCTCCTCATTGATTTTGCTTAATTCTTTGCTCGGCAGTACTTTTACATCAGAATATGACAAACATAAAAGCAGTTAAAAGAGTTTTATATACATATATATATATATATTCGCATAAATTATAATAGAAAGATGAAAGATTTCTTTTTATGCAATAAATAATGAGTATGAGAATGAAAGTCGTTTTGTAAAAATTGCTCTTGCACATGATTTTTATACAAGCCAGAAAGAATCTCCAGCTTCCAATAAATTAAAAACAGACATCCTAATTTGCTACGAATACACAATCCTTTTTTAAACAAATATCTAATCCGTATATTTTTACAAAGAATCCTTCAAATATCCAATCTATATTTAAACCGATATTTCTTGACTTGTAATTCGAGATATTATGCTTCCACCATCATCGGTGAATACAGTGATACTGGCTAACCATGACGTAGCAGGATAAATGAAGTAGGTCATGGCTCCTATTCATACTGTTAAAAATTATTTAACATAAAAAGAAAAAAGAAGAAGATTTATTAATTAAAAGTTTACACTTTATGTTTTATATTTTGTTATATTTATTTATTTATTTATTTCTCATTTTTTAAATGAAAGAAATGAAAAAGTCGTACTATGATTTTATAATTTTGCTGTAACATATAGATCTTGTCAAATATATAAGTTACGTCAAATAATTTTATAATTCATGCAGAAAACATTATTGTTTTTATAACTAAATGATTTTCAAAATAACTCTGGAATTTAAACATTCTTTTCGTTTGTATTTCCTTACTTGAAGTAAGTAAATTATTTCACTTTACATAGTGAAGATATATATATATATATTTTTTTTTTTTTCATTTTATAAGAAAATGTAGATATGTACATTCTTCTGTAACATTTGCCAGTATTAAAAATATTTTTTAATGCATTTAAGTGCATCTTAACTATTGGTGACCGTAATTCAGTATTCATTTTTATTTAAAAAAAAAAAAAAAAGAAAAAGCTCAGCTTTTTGGTATTTTTCAAAAACAAAAAATTGTTAATAATAACAGTAATAATAATATAAAAATGAGTATTCGTGTTTAACCCTTATGTGCCATTGACGAATATGTACGCCAGTGAATTTACCTCATCGATTTTTGGAGTTAAAATTTAGATGACTTAAACATGAATATGTACAGTCTTTCCGTTAACTATTGTAAAGTTTTAAAGGTGGGGTTTACTGTTTAAAATAGAAAATTATGTGGACAGGTAATTGTTAAATAGAAATAACTCTAACAGAATATAATAATAATAATAATAACCTTTATTTTCCATTTTTAATGCATGATATCACATATGCTATAAATACGTATTAATATTCACACAAAGTTTGATTTACATTTATACATTTCATCTAGCTGTAATTTTTGAATAAGAAAAAAAAAATAATAATAATCTAATATGTAGATGTATGTTTTGTTCTAAAGTTCGAGATCATTTCATGCGATTTAATCCTTTGGGGGTCAAAGTAATTACGCTATTCAATATCTAAATTCGTTAGAATTTACGAACAAAATCAAAAAAATAGAAATAAATGTCTTTTTTGCACTAAGTTAAAAGACAAAATTTTCTTGAATAATTTTGAGATGAGTTTTTGCAGTTGGAAATTCGTAATTGCATTCCCGGGATTCTGTGCGCGAAAGGATTAAAGCAAGCAAACGTTTCTTACTTTTTTCTTAAAATGCATTTTTATTGCATTGTCTTTTGTATATTCATGCTAAAAAGTAACGCAGAAATTGAATATTTCTGACATTTATTTAAAATTATTTAGTTAAAATTACGGAATACTTTACTGGTATTATTGTTCTTTCAACTACCTCATTAAAAGAATATTCTCGTTCTTTCAACTACCTCGTTAAAAAAAAAAATTACTAAATATTAACCAGTTGTAATAACTTTTCACTAAACAAATTCTATTTTAATGAGTTGTCATAGCTGGAAAATTTTATTTAGCGTAACATAAGGATATTTTTCGCCTCATAGATATTTATCAGTAAACTATATCAGATATATTAATGTGAAGCACTCAGTCTATCTTGTGTATACCATTATCAGTATGTATATATCTAACAATAAATTTATATAAGTTTAAATACAGTTTCCACCCGTATTTCAAAATTGAAATTTTTTGTGCATCCTTTTTTTATTACAACAGCAGAAATATTGCCCTTTCATCATATTTGAATGATTTAAATATTTTGATGTAAGTTTCAAATATGCGAAAGAAAAAAAGAAAATATGTTTATTTATCACACATTTATTAAACTTGAATTAAATATATAAATATATACTAAATTGAATATTAAACCTGTGGTTTTCATACTTCGCAAAATTCATTTAGAGATCCGTCTTATGTTTATATTAAGTAAAATTATCATGAGAGATAAGAGGTGTGTGCTGGCAATCTATCCGTCTGCATGATATTTAGATAAATTAAATCAAGAAGGATTTATTTAACAACAACAAAGACTCGACAAGGATTTATTTGACAAAGCAGTATTAAGTGTACTTTTTTTAGACAGGAATTATTGCTAGTGCTCGGATACTTTTGCTGCCGACTGTAAAATTTAGTTATTGTGGCATGCAAAATTCTACGAATTTCATAAGAAAAGGATATATAACTGTCATAAACGTAATTGTTGTAGGCATTTTTTATGTATTTTCTTTATTATTTACTGTGTTAAACCTTATCTTTTAATTCATTTTTTCTATTTTTTTTTCTTTTGCATATACTATTAAATTAGATTTCATCTATTTTGTATGAAATGAATTTTTATAAAATTTACATAACTTTATAGAATTATTTTTATAATTTCGTGCCTTTATGATGCCTACGTTAAGCAGAAAATATCTGAGAAGTGATTAAATTTTATAAGTTTCTTAAAGAAAGAGTATACCGTTGCTGCTCTAGTTTGTTGTTAATATTTTGGTGATTTTTATTACATGGTAAAAAAATGACTTCGCATGAAATACCACTTATAATTTCTTTTTACCTGTAATTAAATCAGATGAAATTTACTTCATATAAAACAGACTGAATAAAATATTTGTAAAATAATTTGATTAGCCTTATTTTATAAATAACCGTGAAATGAAATATTTGTAATTATTAGGGGGGGGGGAGACCATACACTTTTCAATTTCAATATTTTTACCAACAGAATCTAAGGAATTGTTAAAAGGTAAAATTTAATATTTAATTGAACAGTTCATTTACATTTTCCAACTTACGTTACAGACAGTTTAAATGAAATACAAACTATTGATGTAACAGAATACTATCGGTTTAATTAATAGATTCTGTTGGCTTATTTTGAATACTAAGTACCCTTCATGAATAATTATTTTTACTTTAAATTAAAATGTCAAGCTTTTTTATGAGACAATATGCGATAAGTAATCATTGATGAATGAATTTATAATAGAAAAAAATATGCATGTATTTCCGTTAAGTTACATGAAATAATGGATTCTAAAGCGGAACCAAAAGTATAGCTAAGAGCATCGATAAATATGCACGAACACGCCAAACCGACCTTATCTATAACTGATCTTAATGTAAAGCGATCTACCGTCAGATAACTTATTGAAGACTAATTGACCAGACTGGGGTTTATTAGATTGTTGATTTTTTATTGGTTTTATTTTCTACATGAGATAAACTCTTTGTTCATCTGACATGACTGAACTAATAATAGGCAAGGGAGAAGCATTTTAGTGACTATTCCTGCCGCGAGCACATCGCTTACAGTTCATAATCGGTATGCAACTGATGATTCAAATAATTTCAACGCTGTGGTTGATGTTCACGCGAAGAGGAAAAGCCTGTAGGCAATATTCTAATATTACAGTAAACTCTTGAATGACGGTCATTGGACAACCATGAAATGAGATGTTTACTTGCAGGTAGCCACTGTTTAGGATTGCTTTGTTATTCTGTCAGGTTCTACGCCCAGTACCACACCTACAAGTATTCTGTATCTTGTGTGTGGTCCTGTGAAATTCAGATTTAACTACCATATCTAAAGGTGGATTAGTTAATCACCAAGAACATTGTTCATCCGCCTAAAAAGTCTATATTGTCGTAGACGGCAAAGGAAAGCGAAAGAGTTAAACGACCTTAATAATCTAAATTACTAACCTAAAAGCTTACTGAACAACGTCTGGCAAGTAATGATTTTTTTTTTTTTTCAAAATAGATTTCTTGATGAGCTTGATTTAAAAAAAAAAAAAAAAAGTATTTTGATATAAAGAAGGTAGTTGTATCTATATAAGTATTCTTATCTCTAAAGATATAAGAAAAATATTAGAGTACAGTTGAATGAGTTTTACGTCGCACTAGTGCTACAATGTGGGCAATTGGCGACAATATGGGACTCACCCTAAAGAGTTATCCGAAGACACGTTTTCACCATTTTGATCCTCCTCGAAGAGGATGGCTTCCCTGCTTTGGTGACCCCTAAAGGTATAATTTTGATGGAAACATAAAGGAAATTTTGGCGAGGGTAGATTTTATGAGCACCAGCCACCATTAGCGTACACGACGGTCTTCGGCTGGCTAGAGTATCGAACCCGCAGACTTCCAATTACAAGCTCAATGTTCAACTGACTACGCTACCGCAGCCCAGAACAATATTAGAAAGCAAATGGTGTAAGCATTAAATTTTTTAATGTATTCTAGGAATTCATAAGCCGATTTGTAGTTACATTTTCCGAGGATTTAATGTTTAATGAACATAATATTTTTAATTTAATTGAACAACAGGAAATGAAGAGGTTAAGCATGGGGTTATGATTCTCTGTGCTAGGATATTTTCCCGAAAAGGAGCATTTGTTACTTATATACAAAAATTCTTAATTTGAAGATATGGTCCTTTCTCTTTAGAACAGTTATAACTTTTAAGATAAAAGGAAATAATTACAAATTTAGTTATATACTACTAGTGAAATGTGAAAATTTTAGAAAGTGCCTAATCTTATTTGGCATCACCCACTTATGTAAAAAAAAAAAAAAAAAAGTCTATATCCAAGCAAATTTTTTTTTCATTTTTGTTATTTTATTTATTTATTTATTTATTTTATTGTTATTACTATTATTATTATTATTATTACGGAATTGGTTACAAAAGAGTAGTACAGACTTAAATATTTTGTTCTAGGATAAACCAGGTTGTGGTGGTGCAATAGCTGCAACCATAAGTTCATAAAATATTTTACAGTGATTTATTACTATCTGTTATCAATAACATTATCACCTTATCCAAAGTGATAATTCAATGTGGTATAATTTCTTGATTCGTATAAATTATCCAATTATAGCAAAACATCTTACAATTTCTTAATATTATTCTAAATTGGACAAATTTTTTCACATTGTACTTAATCTTTTTTTTTTTTTTTTAATTTTTGTACTTCTTATCAGTTATTTTTTCTCGGTCATATTCTATATTCACTTCAGTCGAGGCTCATGAAACTTTGACATCGTAATATGTTTATCCCAGTATAGAATCGAACGATAGACTATTTCTCTCGAGAGAATTGCATTTTATCGTTAAACTACTGTGAACACGCTGCAAACATAGTCACAGCTAAAGTTTTATCTAGGATTTTAACCGAGGTTTGATAGCATTTCCCTAATCTGTATCAAGATGTACCAAATATTATACAACATTAAATTCATGGTATGAAAATTTATTTTAATCAAAATAATTGTACATTAGAGTATGATTTAATAAAATAATTAATTTTATTAAACAACGAAATTAGTATTATATTATTTATTGCTGGTTTACAAATAGTTGATTATTAAATAAAACTGATTAGTTGAATTACTACAAGTGCCGAGTAACAGGGTTTTAGACCCCTAAGTCTTTATCTTGTTAAATATAAATTTCTATGACTTTGTATTTTCTTATTCAATTTTTTATTAGTTTTATTTAAATTTCAATTCAAATTTTTACTAAATATGTATTTCTCCGGTTTGCATTTTTAAGGATTTTTTTAACACTTTAAAAAAATGTAGCCCATAGCTATATCCTGAAAAAATCCTCTTTTTATAATATTGATCCAAAAAAAGGTTCTGAGGAAATTTCTGGAAAACGGCTAATTTTTAATAAATATATCCAATCACTTTCATGATTTTTACAAATAATGCTAATTACTTGAAGACAATCAAAGTTGAAGTAATCAATAAATAAAAAAAAAAAAAATTCTCCGAATACAATAATTGATAAATAGTTTTATAAGAAGTAATTTCAAATTTTCTTCTTTGACTTCGTCTTTTGTCACTGAAGTAACAGTCACGAAACCGTGACTTAACTCTCCTTTGATTCTTTGAACCATGGTTTAAGATATTCATTCCTCCTCCTTTTATGAAAGAGAAAATAACTTTTTCCTTGTTGAAATAATTTATGATGGTTCCCGTTTTACAAACTCTCTCTGAAAGTGATAACATATTATGTTATTCTTTCTCCAAATATATTATTATTAGTATTTGCATGCAACATAGATAAATTAGAAAACCATTTCTTCTTGATACGATAGATTGCTATTAAAACATAAGCCATTTTTAACACTTTCCAACAAGGTTAAAAAGTGTTAATGACTTCGGTTTGTCTGTCTGTCTGTCCATGCTCTAACTCCCGTAAATATTTATGATATATGTTATTCAAGTTCACTACCGGATGTTCCGCATTGAAAATGGATTGAAAATATATTTCTACTGGTTTGTGTACCCGAATTTCTGAGGACGAGACGGTTAGGGAAAAGGTTAGTTTTTATGTTTTATATCACGTTTTCATAGGGTTAAAAGCAAAAATTGGTCGGGAGTAAATCTCTATAGTTAAAAAATATTAATTAAGATATCCCACAGAAAAGTATTATATCCATTCAGATAATAATCGGAAAAGAACTGTAACAATTTTAAATATAAAATAAAGTAATGTTAATTAAGAAATGATGTGTACGTCTAAACTTACTTGAATAACTATTTTAAAACATGCGCATGCAAAGCAATAAATGGCACAAATTTAAAGTCACAGCCACCTAAGAGCAATAAAAATTGAAATATCACTATAATTCAAAAAATAATGATAGTAACGAACTGTAAATTTAGAAACCCATATTTTTTATGATGCCCATTCTATTACGTGCAAACATTAATGTAGGAATGTAGGTCCTAATTCTTAATTTTTTGAAATATGAATTTATTAATAATTTTCATAATTCAAACAATGTTTTTCAATCCAAAATAAGCATGGAATATATTTGGGTTACTTCCCTCTAACGTAAATATATATATATATATATATATATATATATATATATATATATAATTTTTTGGGGAAGACATGAATTTATGTTTATTACATTTATTTAACCTTAGCATCTCCATATTTTAACAAGTTATAACTTTGCGAAAAATTGTGAGAAATATATAAAATTATAAACTATACCATTTTCTGGACTGATTTGATTCAAATAATCCAAAAAGCTTGTCGAAATTGGGAGTTGCCTTTGAAAAAAATGAAGTTGATGCCAGTTTTAATATGTATACACCCCTTAAGCAAAATCTAACTAAACCGTCTAAACTAGGATTTATTACCAATCGATCAGCGTCAGTCGCATGTCTCTACACTAATTTACGGCGAAATTAGTCGGGAAAGGAGGGGGGGGGGGTCTTTTTTTGTGACTGTACATACGGTGCGGCCCGAATGAATAAAATATATTTTCAGTGCAGCCCACCAAGTGTTTTAGGTTCGACAGGCCTTGTATAATATATATACTATATATATATTTATGTATATATTTGAAAGTTGCTCCAAGGGGGCTGCATGAATGTGAACTAAAATGTTGATTCTATGAATGTGAACTACAGAATTTATACTATGAATGTGAACTATAAAATTGATGTTATGTATGAAAACTATAAACAAACAAACAAATAATTATAACGTGAATATGAATTACAGTGACAAAACAATTTTTGAAAATACACCTTCTGACAAAGTCGAATACAGGCACTTCGCAAATGATTTAACTTTGTCCCAAAGAAAGTGTTGAATGAAAACATGAATATATTTTACTCAATAAAAAGAAAAAACATATAAGAAACGTATGCTAAACATTGACCGATTAAAAAGAAGTACGACCAAATTATGCTGAATTCTACAACATGTTTACTGCTGATTTTGAGATAGATGACAACTGAAATTGAAAAAAGATTTGACTGTCACAATGAACTGGGTAAGCGAATGTTTATTTTTTTCCCCAACAACCTCAAGATATTTATAATCTTTTAATTTGCAGTTAATACTTCATTTTTTAATACGTTGTTTTACTGAACTAATTTTCTATAGTTTGAAAATAATTTAAGCCATTTTATTTAGTTTTTCTAGATCTAGCTTTTCCAGGGCCTTAAAAGTGTTTTAAACATTTTAATTTATTTCATACGTTTATAACTGGTCAAAATAAAGTTCAGATGCATTAAAAATTGGGGCAACTATATGCATAAAACGTTTTTATTATTATTATTATTATTATTTTATCTTTAAGAGAATGTTTACCATTTCTAATAGGAAATAATGAGTAATAGTACTCAAATAGAACGGAATGAAATTTTCTAACATTACTAACAGATTTTCATAATAATGTTGGATTTAAAATTATGTAAGTAATAACGCATATGATAACTTATTACTTGGAACACATATTAATAAAATAGTTGGAACAATTACGTATTATTTCTTTATCTGTGAAGCCTTTGTAATTTTTCGTGTTTTCTTTTCTTTTATTATCAATAAAGGAGGAAAATATTTCATTGCAAAATAAAAAAGATATAAACATTGCAAAAATTCCCCCTTTCCACTTTTTTTTTTTTTTTTTTTTTTTCAAAATTTAAACTTATGAACTTTTTTTTATTTATTCATATATTTATTTATTTATTTATTTTAACAACATTTATCTTTTTCTATTAAATAATTTTTTGGTGAAATATTTTATGTTTTCGTACTTTTGCTGAGACTTGATACCAAATAAAGATAAAGGTTTCATTAACTAAAGAAAAGTTTTTGTAATTAAAAGGTAAAATTTACGTAATTCAATTAATTAAAGGCAAAATTTATATATATAATACAGCACAAAAATATAATTCAATATAGCATGAAATTTCTAACATTTTTTTAAAATTAATACATGACAGTTTTTTAAGTATCAAATTTCATTTGAATATTATTTCAAGTAACTAATTTTCTCTCACTTATTTTCTCGAAAATTATTTTTGAGAAGACGGCTGCTTAACAATAACTACAGAATGTAATCACAAGAATAAGAAAACAGTACATTTTCTAATTTTGCTTGCTTTTTCTAGTAATGATACTCGACGGAACTAATAAAACATTATTTTTTTTATGAGATCAAACATGAAATAAATCAGTTTAAACTATAGAGCTTTTGCTTTGCAGCGTCTTATTATCACCTCATTTTAATGATTCATCTATATATCCATTTGTAAACTGCAATTTTCTTAATTACATTTACCAACTTTTTTCTATTCCCTTTGAAAATACGCTAAACACTATTCTTATCCAGAAATTTAATTGCAAATTAAACTCAAGTTCTCTTAATTTAAATAGATATATCATTAAGGAATGATAAATCATGGTGGTCGAATTTGAATTCAGTTTCGACAATGGTGATTCAAGAAAAAGAACGAGCTGCTAACATAATGAAAGGGTGAATAATGATTTAACACACTTAATGATCAATATTAGTTCTTTTTAAGAGCGTATTAAATGCTTCTTTTCGTTGCTAGACATATGATTGCTTGAAAATGGTTCTAAAAAGGTTAGTTTTAAAACACGTTAAGCTTACCAATACAATTGCATTGCTTGAAACATCACGATATATTTATATATATATATATATATATACTTTTTTCATTATTATTATAAGGTACGTATTATTTATTAAATTAAACAATAGTATAGGAATAAGAGGATGAAATGGAAACATGCATCAAAGATATAATTTTAAAATTAATTAGAAAAACGTCTAATTTCTTAAAATATTATTCATGAAAATAATGTTTTGCAAATATTTTTTTTAAATACTCCGATAAATTAGAAATAGAATTTTGCATACAAAAAAGAAGCCATACTTATTAGAGACAAGGGTAAAAATGCCATTAAATGTAAATATAAATAATTCAATTGGTAAAATGCATATAAATATAGTAGCCTCTAATTCAATTCAATGCAATTATAAGAAGTGAAAGTAAGCCCGAATGAACAACAGAAAAAAAAAAGTAGCGACACATATGTAGTATACTATCGTGAAGTTTATTATTATTATTATTATTATTATTATTATTATTACATTTTGTCGTTCAGACTGAATTAATTTATTTAAATATATTTACATATACATTCGCATGTCAATTATCAATTTTATTTGCATTGTGTAAGTAAAACGGTTTCAAGTCACATATAAGGAAGGTATTTAAATGGCACTCATGTCATCTGATAGCTCTAACAAGAAAAAGTATATCAACGATTAACTTATTCTTGTTTAATCAAATTCAACCGGCGTCTAGTTTTTTTAACTTGAATAAATGAATGCGTGTCAACACAGAATCGAAAATTATGGGCATAGACGCAGATTGCCATCTACAAAAATAACTACTCTTTGTCATTAGTGTACGTCTATGATCAAATCTATTTCCATTCTTATGATACTGCGTAGAGCCATTGTTTTAAACTCAATACTTGAAAGCAAATTGCTGACATTCACAAACTATAGCTATTTAATAAATCTATGCGAAATCTGTGGTCCGCAAACATGATTTATTACGATGTTCCTGACACTGATCTTGAATAAATTGTATGAGAAAAGTTAAAAATTATGAACCTTGAGAAAGCTTTTTATCTTAACGCAATTATCGTTTAGTGGTTAGTTAAACGCAGTTAATTTTAATTTTGCACTTTCGCAATATAAATGGCACTTCCCATCATTACATTAAAATATAAAACGTCTCAAAAATAAATAAATAAAAAAGTATATATATATATAGATATATATTTCTCCTTCAATGACACAAAGAATAGTTTTTTATAAAAAAATAAATAACACAAAAGAGAATAATTAAAATAAATCTTGTTTTTCAACGATATGAAAGTTTAAAATAACCCCATTTCTTCTTATTCTCTTTGGTTAGAAGCTATGCCACCATATAAAGAATTAGAAAACTAAATATTATAGAGTTTTTCACATTTTTGTATTTAAAAAAATTATATAAAAATTATTATACACTAAAGTGTAAGTTAACAACTTTTAACAAAAACTTACTTTTACATTGAGATTATTATTGTTATAGATCACACTGATATTATATTGTAAAACTTGTCTAAAATATAGAGCACTAATTACCCGCTATACATCCGAGGAGTTCGTTAGTATTTAAATTAGTATTATTATTCAGCAATAAAGTATGAATTGTTTAACCCTTTGCGGCTCAGGCTAATTCGGATCATTTAAATTACACTGCCACCGCAATTTACGAACAAAATTAAAATAAAAGAAATTTTTAGTTTTTAGTTTAAAAAAGAGGTCCTTTTCTGCTATGTTATAAATGTAAAGTTTTGCTAAAAAATTTCCGGGATGAGTTTTTGCACTTGAGAATTACAATTAGGTGTTCCATCAGCGGGAACACTGCGACTGAAAGGGTTAAAGGAACTGTATAAGTTGAAACGGCCGTAAAAAAGGGTATAAAATATTGCTGCGCCAAACTAAAAAATTATTTGGAAACTGAGTTTTATAAATGTCAAAAAATATTAACATTTTGACGGCACCTGATGTAGAGCTACGTCATTTATTTTTTCTTATTACTCTACAGACAAGAGTTACAATTACGTTTTCCGTAGTGTTCAATTTTTTCGACTTTTGAATACCACTATTTTTGAAGAAAAAATATTGCGTTGTTTAAAGATTAAAATTCTTCAATTAATTGAGGGAAAGAAAACTCTTCTAAAAACACGTCTTGGCAAATATGTGCTTTACTTAACTTCTCAGTATGATACATAATATTAACTATCATAAAAACATGTAATATACGCATAAATAAGTTTATGAAACATTTTTTATATCATGCATTTATGCAAGAAATGAAAATAAAGGAATACTTGCATTGTGTTTATGACTTTGGTTTGTCTGTCTATCTGTCCATCAATTCGCTCGCTAACTCCGTTAACTATTCCTATAATTTCTTAAAACTGATATATATTATTGAAGTACACTATGTCGCATTCTCTATTGAAAATGCTGTAAATAGCGTGGTTGGTTTGTGTACAGGGACACCCAAGTGAACGCTAATATATTTCGTTCTATGAGAGGTATATAAAAGCGTATATATTTTACCTTTGTACTACACAAAGCATAATAAATGTAACATACATTTTTCATAGGCGCAAAAGCATATTGTCTAAAGAATATGGTAAGATTAGCAGCAATGATTGGTTTACAAGGCGAGAAAATTTTTTCATATACCTTAGGGATTATAATTCATAAGTTGTGGTGCCAAATATGTGGAAAATTTGGCAGCTATGTAGATTCTGTCTTGAACTTTATGCATCTTGAGTTTTTGATGCATTGTAAACCATTTACAAAAACATTCGAAAACTTTGAATGAGGGTTAAGGTATCTTAAATTTGTGCATTTTTATTTTATCTGCCATACAATTAAAATATTCAGTTCAGTAAATGGATCTTCAAAAACATCTTTCTATGCATTTAACTGTCACTATCTTAAGATAATTATTTTATATTTATCACAAAGGAAAAGCCGACGGATTTCTTATAAAGCATTTTAGGCGGCTTTTTATGAAGTCCAGCTGTTTCAACTTAACTTCTACACGCCACGCGGATCGTGATCTTACCTGAAAAACTCCATTCATATCGTTTCTGAAATGATTGGATTAAATCAACAGTGCATTCTTTATTTTTCATAATGTTTAGAGTTACAATTTACAGTCTGACAGATGGTAGATAAAAATCAGTTTCTCGTGCTTTAATCTTGATCTTCTTATTATAATCAATTTACATCTGAATTATCGAAATATTTGTAAACTAATTAGAGGAAGTGCTGGGATTTAAGCTGTTGATTCTTTAGAAAATTCACTTTAATAGAAATTAAAAGATAGTTTTTTATGTAGATTTATACTTGTATAAGCTAGTATCTGCTTGTAGAAAAATCCTGGTGTAGTTTAAAGGATTAGGTACATTTTAAAATATTAAGATTGAGTTTGAAGCTTGTAGCTTAAAATTTATTGAACTTATATATAATATTCTATGATTTCTTTTGAAATTTCTTTTCAAGAAATTAAATTATAAATTATTTTTTTTATTTTATGTATGAATATTATTATAAATGTTGATAATAGTAAATAAGTTGCATACAACTTACATATATATATATATTTTTAATAAATTATATTTATGATAGCACTTTTTATCTGTTACATTAGTTGAGACGTATATATACATGGGCGCGATTTTTTGTAAATAAAGACATGCTTCGAATGAGAGTCACTATTTTTTGAAAATGGCTTAATGCACCAAAACTATTTAGTTAATTTTAACCCTCAGCATATAAACTATTTTTATTTGGAAATTGTATTCCCATTTTTTTTTTCTTTTTTTCCCCAGTAAATTTTATTTCTGAGAGCACTTATACCTTTTCGTAAGATTTAACAGTTTTGCACTAATATTATTTTAAAAAGTTATATATAAATTATTAGAATTATTTATTTAATTTCTTTTATATATGCATTAGCATATTAAATTACAAAGACAGTCCGCATAAAAATCTATCCAATTATGTACTTATTAGCGACATGGTTTTCCTTTAATTACTAATTAATTTTGAGTATTCCATCATGACCAACGTAACATTTTTAATAATTTAAGGCAGCTATTCTGCTTATAATCCCACTAATATCTGCAAATTAAAACTTCTCTTCTAGATTATAATATTGTAGTCTGTTTAAAAGTTAAGAAAAAAAGTATCATGAAATTTTTTTGTAGTTGTTTTTGTCAAAAGGAAAACTGGTCACCAACGTAATACTTTAGGTTTAAAAAAAAAAAAAAAAAAAAAAAATGTTACTTTGGTCTCAAATATTTACTCTGGCAAGGAAAATTATAAATTATTTCACATTTTAATATTCACGGTACTTATGATTTATGGCCGTGTTACAATATTATAAAAAAAGAAAAAAAAAAACTTCCAATATGCAGCCTTTAATGTGATTATAAGTAAAATAGTTGTCTTAATTTTTACGATAGATTAACCCTATAATATTGCATTTTTAACCCTTAAATGCCTGATTATTTTTAAATCGATTTAAAAATATATTACTTCTTTCCTCTCTTAAATAAATCAAGGGAAAAATACTTTAAAAAATCATACTTTATTTTAACTATGGTTACAGCATAGTTGCCAACATTTTAAGTTATTCCGGAGCATTTTTGGCCTCGCCTTTATTTCGTACCATGTTATTTTCAGAATATTTTTCTCCCATATATAACTGCGGTACAATAAGATAAATTTACTCTTAAAATAAAAGTGGTATGGAATAAAGAAGGGGCTAAAAACGCTCCGGAATAAATTAAAATGTTGGCAACCCTGGTTTACAGCTTAAAAGCAATTTGTTGCTAATTGGCAAACATGAGGCTTTAGAGCTTCAATATTATTCTAATAATACTTTAGAAGACAAAATTGAGTATGTTGACGAAAGGCAACACTCGACCTTTAAGGGTTAAGAGCGATAAAAAAGTAACTTTTTTATTTTATTAATATAGAAAAAAAAAAATAATATTTCTTAATTCACTTATTTGGCGTATTTAAAATATATAAAAAATATTATTACTTACTTTAAATAAATAAATAAATAAATAAAAATACATATATGCCATGAGAAGACAATATTTGCTTTCGAAACTATTTAAACATACGAGTTTTCAGGCATATCAAATTTGCTTTAAGCCATGTAAAAGAATTAGCCATACAATAAAAATGTTGAATTGACCAATAGAGAGAGAGAGAAAGAGAAAAGGGATGTTGTTAATAACACACAAAGTTTCAATTTAAAGAAAAGAACTCATGAGTATTTAAAAAAATATTTCTAACACGTTGAGCGCCACGCAAAGTCTTAAAATCCATTAAAATTCCATAATGATTCCTCCTGTAATAAATAAAAAATAAGTAAATTTTTAATAAATTTTCAATCGTTAAATGTAATATTTTTAGTTTTATATCCTATTTTATATCCGCCACCGATGGTTGACGCGGCTTTATATCATATTTGACACTGTCAGCCACCGATGGCTGACAGGGCGCTCAACGTTTTAATTTTTTATTGGAACTGCTTTTACTTTCGGGGTAAAACTTTCACGGAAATGTTTGAAGTATAACATGTTCTGCATACTCCTAAAGTTTCAAGATGATTCGTTCAGTACTTAGAGATATAGGACAAAATGTCTAGAATCTAGAATGGCTGACATGGCGTTCAATGTGTTAATTAAATTTTCGCTCTTCAGTGCAGAAAATATAGCATGGTGCAAAAAATTTTTAAAACCAAGAACAATGAATAAATTAAATTTTTTTAAAGTCAATTTTTTATGATAATTTTTCAATTTTTTTCTTTATCTGATATTAGAAATGGAAAATTACTTTTATCAAGACAAATACAAATTCCAAATTTAAAAATAAATAAATAAATAAATAAAAAAGCATAATTGTTAACATCTAACGGTAAGGTACGGATTCAGCGAGGAATAAAAACAAGAAGAATTTTTACATAAAAAAAAATATCTCTAGAGATTTCAATATATATCAAACAGGTTCACACATTTTTAGTACAACCAAAATTCATCTCTTTTTTTTTTTTTTTTTTTTTCTGGTAATATATAGTTTTGATTTTTAAACTTCTAATATTTTCTAGATTTTTTTAATGTTCTTGTTAAAAAATAATAAGAGTTCGTGTATGAAAATCTGGGTGAATTGTTCAATGATCGAGACGGAAAAATGATACTCATCTTAAAGTATCTTCAGTTATATCATTTATCGGAGATCTACCTCACCTACCTAATTGACCTTGGCGTGTGTCCGAATTCTGCTAGTTGGTCTACTTCCAACAGTGGCCTCAGGAAAGTTAATCATTGAAGGGTGCTACTTTTTTATCCTTTCATTGTTTTCTTTCATTCGGACAGAGGCCAGCCTAGGGGTCTATCACCCGGTGTTTCATCAACAAACTTGGAAATTAATGGGCGTTTCTTTTGCTGGTATTTATCTGATTCAATCACGCCGGTTGGCCGCCAATGAGGTGGCATCTGGAAAATAAATAATTCTTAACCTCCTTACTTGTGAATAACGACTGTAGCATTTTCTTCGTTGTATTAGTTGCTAATTGCTGTATGCTTTTTATGTTTTATTATTTATCTGTTAATTTACAGTGTGATATTGTATCGTCATTTATATGCTAGTACGCATCTCTAATGATTGAATGTTTTATTTTTAATTTCTGAGATGTAAACATTAAGGAATCTAGTTACCGCATCAACCGCTATTTAACATGTGAGATTTATGTTACTCATTTTCCTTTTTGTCTTTAGCAATTCTTCACTATTCGAAACAAGCAAATGTATGTCAAAATGTTATTTGATTTCTTCGTATTTTTCTTTTTTAATACTTAATATCCAATCAAGTACATTTTTTTTTTTTTTTTTCATATTTAATTTAATATACAGTTACAACATCGGAGAGAAAAACTTCAAAAACAACATCGATTAAATTGAGTTGATTTTAATAATTATTATTTGAAAGCCGTTAATATTACAATCAAAAACAGAGATTACATTAACTTATTTTCATTGTTTAAAAAAATATTTAAATCTAAGGAACTTTAAATGTACAAAAAATGACTGTAGAGTGACATCCCAAATTCATACAAAAAGATTTCTTTTTTTTTTTTTTTTCAAAAAAAAAAAAAAAAAAAAAAAACCGCAAGCGAGTGAGGGAAAAAAAATCATTGAATATGTATCTAGACATTCAGAGTTTTCTTTCCATTCATTAGGATAAAAATAAGACTGATCACACAAAGGCCAGTATTTTTATGCGTTTTACAAGAAGGATTCTTGATAATCTAAAAGTGAACAGAATTATTTTTAAGTACTTCGAAATAATTGAGAAACACACACAAATTCAATATTTAAACCACGTAAGCTGAATCGATCATGTACGATTCTTCCTAAGATTTTACTGTCACAGATTTGATAAATTTATGATCTTATTTTTTAACGTTTAAACCAAAATATTAATATGTACTGCTATACGTAATAAAGAACCTATGAACATCATGCTCCAATATAACGTACTAAATTCTTAAACTTATGAAAAATTATTAGGTAAAATCTAAATAGTTTTATACAAACAATAAATGCATTTCCCAATAAATATTTTGCGACAAATTAAAAAAAAAAAAAAAAAAAAAAAGTTTTTAGAAAAGTTTACAAAACAATTCAGATTCTTATTACTTAATAGTAGTTTCAATAAATATCTAAAATTATCAATAACTATTCGATTATTTATAAATTTGTATTATTTATTATTTGAAACAACAACACGCATATACTTACAGGCTTGTATGTATGAGTTAAAAGGGAAAGAGAGAGAGAGATTCAGCAGCATATATTTAGCATGCCAAATCATGCAAATGATTAGAGTTTTAATAGTATAAGGCTTGTTTTTTTTTATAATTTATTAAGTGAGTAAGGTTTTGAGTATTAATTGTGTGTGGTATATAAATTAATTTTTAACCTATCATTGTCGCATTTGTAAGACTGTAATACATTGAAAAAAGATACACTCATAAAATATGTACGAGAAATATAGCGCAGTTTCATTCTTTAATGAGAACAAGAGTAATAATAATTTAGTTTTAGCACAAAAATATAATTTTCAAATCTTTGTTTTATAACCAACTCTATTTCTTATCTTTTACCCATAAGTCCCTCTATCCAAATATTAAATCGTATACGATCATAAAGTTATTTCAGCATTTATCGTTGTAATTCGCCGATAAAACTACCAACATGATAAAAACTCAGAACAATGAACTCTGGCATAAAGCAACGGTTTGAAATTATTCTGAATTATAATTAAACTGAACAACTGAAAAATATTGTCAAACTTTTAATGAATTGGGGAAAAATTACACACAGTAAACAAGCACTAAATAACCGTCTTCATTTCGGAATTTAAATAATTAGATTTTTCTTAAATGCACTCCCGCAAATTCTATAAAATTCAATTATATTTTAGGAAAAGGTATTGAAATACTGGTGTTGGTTGACGATGTGTAAAATATTTGTAAGGAAATATTATAAATTGAAATGTTTATTTGATGTGAGTTTTTAATGACCATTCGTTGATATTTATAAGCTTCTAAATATTTCAACCCAAGTTTTACGAGACTTTAAAGGATGATAGTTTGTTTAATTTTATATTGTATTTCACTGTTAAAAATTTTGTCTTAGGATGAACCAAAACATGGTACACAGCAGCTGAAATCACAAGATGGTGGCACCTTTTACCAAGATTTATTCTTGGTTCAACCAAAACTTGGTGCTGTAAGATTTACAACCATAAGATAGGAGTAATATTTTATCATTATATGATGCTTTTGTCAACGAGAATTACCAATCATGGTAGAAGGCATCCCCATCGCATGGTTGTAGCTTGTAGCGACAGTAGTATCAAGTTTTGCAACTATTGTAGCACCAAATTTTGGTCAAACCTCGAACTGAAATTTATAACATGAAATAAGCATTCATGTTTAAATTCTATGAAGAACAAAACGACAAAAAATGACTTTATTTTATAAATAAAAACATAATTTAAAAGAACAAATTATAACGTCATTGTAAATTAGCATCTTAGTATCTCTGTCAATTAATTACTGATATTATATTCAGATATTCATTTATCCCTGAGATTAAAAAAATAAAAAAATAAATAAAAATGTTACAACAATTTCACTATATAAATATAGTAAATAATGCATACTTACGGGCTTTAAAAATAACGCTATCCTGAAAATTCATTTCTGTAGGCTCCACTAGTATTTTTATTTGAAATTTTTCTCACATTCAACTCATGTTCTTTATAGCAATTTACTTTTTAGATATATTCATTAGATTTATTTAAATTATTTTATTATATATTTATACAATATATATTCGTTACACTATACAATTTTACAATATAATTATTTAATTTCATGAATTACATTTTAAAAGTATCTTCATAATGCGAAGTTGTTTAATGGAAACGTTTTAAAGATTAGTAACGTCTACTCGCTATATAGTTTTTAAACTGAAACTGAACTTCGGTATTTTCTCCTGATTTTACACTGTAAACAAAAACAAAACTGAAACTCAGACAAAAACAATATTAGAAAACTTACAGAATTTTGTACCCAGAAATATAATTAATTGCTTAAACAGACGTACATATTTAGTCATGACCACGTGAATTCATGCGTCTGTGGGCAGTTGTTTGCTTAAACAAAAATCAGTACAGCAGATTTTTTTAAATACATATTTTACTATTTTATAATAATAATAATAATAATAATAATAATAATAATAATAATAATAATAATAAAACTCAGAGGCTAGTACGTTATTATTAACGTAATTAATGAATTATTGAAAGAACTTTGTAGTCCACACACATTATTTTCAAACGTTATTTTATTCAGCAATTTTAATGTATACGAAAGAAGCGCTTATTATTTTTTACTTTTATTAATAAATAAATGCTAGTGCCTAAGATCCTCGAAATTTAACAACCATTTCACAATTTGAAAAATATCATCCCTTTAGTAGAGTTTAAATATAACCTCGCCTCTCTCTCACGTATGTGTGTGTGTAAACCTTGATCTTACCTTTAATTCCTTAAATATTGATTTTAGATATATATTAAAAATTGAAAAGTTCCACTAATATATATATATATATATATAATCTATTAAAAATTTCAGGGGATTCAATTTCAAATAATATAAAGAAAAAATATATGTATCTAGTGAGTTAAATGTGACCCATGCGTTAATAAAACTTTGATCCAAGTTTCTTCATTGTATCATAAAAGTATCCCAGAAATGACAAGAAAAAAGAAATCTATTGAAGTCCCTTTCCATTGCCTCGGCTGAAGTTTTTAATTCAAAAAGGATAGTGGTAAGTCGCGTTTTAAGAGCTAATGAAAATAACGCAAATCAGTAAACATGTTTACATTTCATGTTGTGATTAATTCGTCAACAACCTTGTTTAAACATAAACATATCTGTTGAGACAATGAAGAAATTTCAGATATGACATTATTAAAGTACATATTTTAATTTTGCAATTCTTAAAATTGGATCCTTTTAAACTTTTGATCAATTTTATAAAATTATGTATTATATCGTAAAGGGGGGGGGGGGTCTAACATCAATACTTAAAGGACTTAAATCGAAATCAAATTTTCGAACATTGTGTATATATAGAATATAGATTTATCTATAAAATACCAAAAGTTTATTTAAAGAAAAATAAAATATGTATCAACAATTGCAAAATAAATCAATATAAATAACAGCATAATAAAACGATTTTGGATTTAAAATTGCTAGGGTTGACTTACAAAGTATAGAAGCCTAAGCATTGTTTAAGACATAAACCACAGCAGAGGGCTAACCTTCATCCTCAACGGAACGTTCAACCTCAACATAACATACAAGTAACATAAATTGAGCAATATTAAAACAGAAAATGCAAAATTTTTAAGGGGGGGGGGGGGAATCATTAGAAAATTAAAAAAACCTTTATATTGATAAAGAACTGTGAAAAGAACCATTAGAAGCATAAGTGTGCAATAAAGGAGGAAAAACAATAAAGCAAACTTAAATTGAAAAGCAAAATGACAGATAGTATTACAATAATATTAGAGAATAAATATAGAAAACGTGTAATACATTAAAAAAAAAGTACAATGTGAGAAATCAAGTCTCATTGTAATTTTTTAACGAAGTTTTTTTTTTTTTTTTTTTTAGTGAAAAATGATTTGTGATTAAAAAAAAATGGATAAAGCTACATAAAACAACTGTAAAGAAAGCTTTATCAAAAGCCTCGGCGCGTGAAATGAATAACATAAAAAAAGATCTAAGAACCATCCCCGTTAAGATTGCATTCTGGTCTGAAATTATGTAAAAATCTTTTTTTTTTTTTCATATTCTTAAAGATTCGATTTTTTAGGAATCGCCAATTAACAAAATGTCAGTATAATGCAACATTCTATATGACTTAAAACGCTGCAACAGCCCGAAACATTTGCTCAAAACTTTAAACGCATTTTTCTCAAAATTATTTTTTCAACATTATTGACATGATATCTTAAATTCTGTTTAACCAATTTACTTCAAATTTCATACCAACATTCAGTATGTAACCTTTTACCGCCCCTACCAATTTTGCTTTTTTTTTTTTTTCGCTATTTTTAAAAAATTTAAAATTACGGAAAGAAAGAAGTTGAACAATTCTCTTTTTGCCAGATAATCGCCATTTTGGGATTTTCTTTCTCTTAGGTGAAGGCTATAACAAAATTCTCATTAATTCAGATTTTTTTTTCTTTTTAATTCCAGACGACCAGAAGGGTTACAATCGTGCCAACCAGAAAACCCCCTTTTTTATACCCACTTTGACGACTTATAACCTTTATATACGTGTACATATATACATTTTTTTTTTTTAATATAAATAAATAACTTGTAAAAAATGAATAGTAAATATGTATATATTATCGAGCTAGACAAAATGCTCAAAATATATGCCTCTAGACCAGAATACTCCCTTAAACCAGATTTCAAACAAAACAAATTGCATTAAAAATAGACTCATCCGTTTTAGAGTTACGATGTCGCAGTCAGAAGATTCAGACTTCATCCGACGGTGTTTTTACAAAGCTTGTTTATAATTACTAAATAATTCAGGACAGACCTTCATGAAACATTTTTAAGAACTTTTCCTATTAAACCAACGTTCTAATTAAAGAAAAAAGAACGAAAATGCTCTGAAATCGGTCCATGCATTTGAAAGCTACAATGCCACAGACAGCTATGCACACGGGCGATAAAGGTTTCAAACTTGTCGTCTGTCTGTAATACACAAAAAAGAAGACAATTTACTCATAGCGCATAAAGCTCGAATGGGAAATTTCAGAAAATGGGAGGCAATACACAATTTGCCTACAGCAAATGAAAGCATAGTTGAAATTAATAATTGAAAAAAAATAATCTAGTGTGTCACTCACACTTCATTTCAATACTACAATGATAGATTGCACATAAAGTGTTAAGACCAATAGCGTAAGATAATAAAGTTCAGTGTACTTTTAAAATAATCTAAAATAGGTTTCGGAACAGTTTTATTGGACATGTAATTTTGTGTGTGTGGGGGAGGGGGGGGGAGCTACCGTCCCACTCAACCTCCCGGTTTAATTACAATGCATACAAACATTTAAAAAAAAAAAAAAAAAAAAAAAAAAAAAACAAGGTGGCTTTTAATTTGCCTTTAAACTTAACAGTCTTAAAAAAATTTTTAAGTGGTAACCTAATACGAATTTCAGATTGCCAAATTTGAATTTCCTGCAGTTATTTGTTTTTCAAGTTTTGCTGATAACAGATATACACACAGATCAACCGCTAAAAATTGGACTTTCGTAACCAAGGCACTTCAAAACATGATATTATACAAAAAATAGAGTTAAAAACAGAACTTCAAAAAATACTTTGTTTACAGTATGGATATGAAAAATTAATTTTACAGTGTTCGTCGACAAAGTAAATAATGTACAAAGCACTTCCATCAATTACGTTCAATAGAAAAGAACGTTTGTTTAATTTTGGGTAGTCCTGTATATTGTCTATAATCAATATGCACTTTAAAAAACATTGTGCACTTAAATTTTGTCTTACATGAAAAAAATCCAACACAAAAGGAATTTCAAGTCCAGTAATTTATAGCCCCCAATATATTCAAATACTTTGGGTAGCCCTGTAAAGGAATGATGAATGATTTCCAAATCACAATCTGCACAAAACATGTTTTTATGTGTATAAAGAAATTGCTCATTCAGTTTTGTTTAAGGCAGCTTATAGGTATTAACCTCTACTTGCCTGCAATTTTCCCCATAGACGTAACGTATTTGAATTCTCCTGTATGGCCCTGCACATGAACTATTTGCTTGATCTCAACGAAAAGTTTAGTGTAGCATCCCTATATGATACACATGTAGAATACCGAGATTGGACTTTCTGCTGCTGTTTGTTTTTGAGATATGCTAATAAAAGAGACAGACACACAGACCAACTGCTAAAAACATGATTTTCGGATTCAGGGCACCTCAAAACTTGTAAATATAACAAAAACTTAATTTCAAAAATTTGAGCCAAAAACAATACTTTCTCTGCCATATATATATGGGTAAGAGAAAGTAATAAGGGGGTAACTGCACCAATTGCAGAGATAAATTGTTCGTTGTCAGTTTCTATGTTTTATTTGTAGAATCAAGATAAATTTTGCTTACTTTTGAACTATTTATAAGAAGCCCCCAGTAAAGTTACTAACTTATCGTTATTATATACAATTATTAGTCGAAAATCGTAAATAACTGCTCGATTTGCAGATTATTTGTCTTTTGTCTCTTTGTTGGTTCCACTGATGTTAAATGAAAATAATCAATAAGGAACTAATTTTACTTTTATGCTATTATAAAAAAAAAAAAAAAAAAAAAAAGGAATAACGAAAATAATGGATTAAAAACTTTACAATAAGGAAATAAATATATAATTCTGTTGATGACTTCTTTAATGCTGAGGAGTGTCAAAACATTATGTAAATAGATACAACGTAATGAAAGCTTCAGGTATCAAATCATACGTATTTGGATATTACGCTTAGCGTATAATAACACTAATGGTATTAATCTACTCAATATTTGCATAAAAAGTCGATTTAATAATGATTATTTAAAGAAACGAAAAAAATAATAATAGTAAGTCTCAGCATAATGTTTATGGGTTTTATAATAACTTTATTTTCAATTTTCCTTTATATGTTTAAAAATAAGTGATATTTTTTACAAATGCATTTATTACTAATTTAAAATATTTTATCTAAAAAAAAATTTTTTTTTTAGGTAAAAGAATACATTAATATACCTAGACTGAACATAAATATAATATTTGTAAAATATTGTTGTCTGTTATTATTTTTTTTTTTTCAACTTAATTCACAAAACATTTCTTAAACTTTTTATTAAATCTACGAATTATGCATGCATACTGTCCATATCGAAATTTTGAGAATTGTAAGTAAAAGAAAGGATAAATTAAGGTGTGAGAATTTTCTTCGAACTATTTGGTTAATTTTACTTACTTAATTATTTATTTTATTATTTATTTTATTATTATTATTATAATTATTTTATTGTGATGGTCATAATTGATAATCAGTGTTAGGTTATTAATTTAACCTTTAAAGAAAGTAACATTTTTAAAGATTAAAAATACGCCTTTATTCTATAGTTATAATTATCTTTTGGTGTTTGCAGTTTAAATTAATATTATTTATTAAAATTTCTATTACACGTATACATATATATATATATATATATATATTTATATTTGAATGTAAGTGGCTATAAATAACACAAGTCGTTGCATGTTGTGAATATTCATGAGGTAGTTGTGATAGCGTCTCTAACAAGACAATATTTTAAAATAAATCAAGCCTTTCACTTAAGAACTTTCTTTAAAAAAAATGAATAAGCTAATAAAGTCAAATAAATTGTTTTAATTAAATATTTCATTAAATAAAATTAGATAAGACTTGTCTACATGGAAATGCTCGAGAAAAGAAGTACTACCTCATTCTTATCATTTTATCTTTTGATTCATTTTCAAGATAATCAGTATACGCCTGCTATGTAGAACTTCACTAAATCACTCGGGTTGTACAACTAAGAAAAATTCTTCATCATAGAAAATGTATCATTGTTCGTATAATTTTTCTTTGCTGACCGATAAGATAAAGATGCTGTACTTTTAATATATACACTTAAAGATTATTTTCCAACGGCGAATTACCTAGATTATAATTTTCCGAAGCTCCTAAATGATACACCGTACCATAACCCCTTTGATATATATATATATATATAACTCTTAGTACGGCTTATTCTAAACTTTTCTGTTGATAATTCAGAAATGAAAGCTAAGTTTAACTTCATATCCAGGTATTTGTGAAATATAACTCGAACAGTTTTGCCACTTACGTTTGTTTTAATATTTATATATAAATCACAATCTTTTCTTTACATTTTCTTTCTGTTTTTATTTGATATGAAGATTGATTGTGCACATTGAATGAAAAGATTAAAATTCCTCCTCTGATTATTTTTCGTTCCAAATATCTTTATATCAGATATTAATTTGCGTTTATATTATTATTTTGTATTTCTCTATTGGTATATAAATCTTAACTAATACTTTATTAGATTTTTTTTTTTCTTTCTTTCTTGGCATTCTCACATTTTATTAATTCTCAGCAAAAACTTTTTAAATAAATTTTAAAAGAAAAAATTTCTGTCCTCTTCGTAAAATATGTGTATGTTATGCCGGTCCTCATTTAAGTAAACATTTAAAAATATAACTATTCATATTGGTAAAGTCTGAAAATTTTTACATAAAATTATCGTCCGACTTCTTAGAACTTCTTAAGATTTTTTATTGACAAAAACAATAAAAACTAAAACACACATTTTGAAGTACATTCTAGTACAATAGCCATAAGCCTAAATTTTTATCTACAAATGAAATGCATTGCATAGCTCTAGAGTGACGTTAAACCCAATCAACATTAACTTCGACCTCAACTTTAGATGGAATGTATAATTGGAATATCGTGGAATATCGTGCCTATGGTTGGCAGCATAATGATAAAACTGCGAACGTATGAAGAAAAATGCTTTTAATGATGCTTAAAAAAAAAAGATTAATTTACGTACTTGATTAAAATTTCTTTTACGATATATAGATGATAGATAATTACAAAGAAATATTAATTGAAAAGTAAAAAAAAAAAAAAAAAAAAAAAAAAAAACTGAAAAAAAAAAAAAAAAAAATCCATAGTTTATGCGAAAGATAATGCAATATGTGTGTGTGCAAAAAATAATACTAACGTAAAACTTAAAAAGGAAGATGGTCAAAAATTAAAAGTAAAAGATAGATTTTTTTTTCTGATATAAAAAGGCTAGTTTCAATTACTTACACACACACACACACACACATATATATATATATATATATATATAATTATGATAACAATAATGATGAGAACGAAAAATAAACAGATGAATAATTTGCCACAACAACAACCCACGAAATCCAATTTGGTGATTAGTTAGCTTAATTAAATTATTTAAATAATTTGACTGGTATTTTTTTATTTATATTTGAAAAAAGAAGAAGATTACACACATTAAAATAATTCCAATGATAATACTAAACATATAGAAACATAAAAAACAGGAGCTTTTTATTAATTGTAATCAGAAGTTTTCTATTTGAACTGGCAATAAGAAAATGAACTGAAAGCGAAATCTAAGAATATGTATATATTGCTGTTATTCATATTATTAGTAGTAAATTTCTCTTGATGTTTACTACTTCATATCCATATCCTTTTTTACCAGAAATAATAAAGTATTATAAATGAGTATATTTTAATAAAAATGTTTAGCTATTACATACAGTAATTTTAATTTTGTATTTTTAATTATTTTTATTCTTCATCTGATTTTATAATTATGGTTGTTTTGTTCGGTTTTACGCCGCACTAGTGCTGCGCAATGGGCAGCAGTCATTATAATTATTATTATTTTTTCTTTTTGTGAGTATAACATTAAAAAGACAATCATTAAATTGAAAATTTATTTTCCGATAATGGTTAGTCTAATTTGCATGAATTTGTTTTCATAAGAGTAGTCAAACTGTTTAGGATCAAAAAAGGACATGCAGAGTGAAACAAACTTTGATTGTAAAAGAAAATTCGTAATACGTATCTAAATGCTTTAACGGTAATAAAACAGCATGAAAACATATAAAATTTTATTTATTTAATTTTTTATATACTTTTTAGTGTTATATTATAATATTGTTTTATAAATTGCCATATATCCGTTTACCTCTTGCAGTATAAAATTATTAAGAAATATCCATGAAAGGCTTTCGTAGGTGAAAAGAACACTAACTACAAACTTACAATATAGAAATAAAATTCATCTTATAGAATTTCAGAAATAATTATAATATGTAAGCATCTGATGACAAACATTCACTATCTTCCCACACTATGCAAAGAAATTAATGATTCCAATTACCACTCATAATTCATAAGCTCGTTTTCGCTAACTGGAAACATAACTCTCCATCAGAGTTAACCACCATTCAAAACGACATGTCGCAGAAGTCAAAGAGAAGCAGTGTAAAGTGATAGTCTACTCAATATGAAAATCTTTGATGAACGGAATGATAACCTTTTTGCGTATAAATCATCTTTAAAAAGCTATACAATTTGTGCGATAAATATGGAGAAGAAACTGTTATGTAATTGGCTGTAAGGCGTGTATCAAAATACATTTGCCACTTCTGGTGCGGCATTTGATTGCTAATAACAAAATGCGTGGCATTTTTTTCACCAAGAACTGTAATGGTAGTAGTCTGAGATAGATAAATGTATGTAATTAACTGTTACCTTACTAAAGCTGTAAATAGTTTATTCTAGTAAATATTTTGTTCTAGTGTCTGCTTACTTATTACTAGCTGCTTGGTTTAAAAATATCTTTCCATAGTAATTGTTTATCAAATAATGACGGATACATAATAGAAAAATATAAATATAAATCCATTCAAGAAACCAAAATTTCAAAAGATGTTTAAACTAAATACAAAAATTAAACTAATTGGTGTTATTTATCGAAAAAATAAACTTAACATAAATTACCCATTCATAAAGGATTGCATGTAAACTTTGCTTGGGATACATTTCATTTCAAATGTAAATATTTCTGCAATATTTCTCCATTGAAAAATAATTCAAACGCATCGTTAACACGTTAGCATTTTTTTTTCTATTTTGAATGTTTCGCCTTTTGGCGTTTTCTAACTGTTACATTATTTATCAAAGAGATTTTACTGATTCATATTGAAATCCTTTCAATTTTATACTCAGCAATCAATGTAGTAAATGCCACTGGCATATATGTAAGCCGATGGCACTGTTAAAAATTACACACGAATAATTAAAATCATGTAATGTATTGTAAAAAGTAATGTATTGTTTCAGGGAAAAATCTGACGGTAGAGCTCTTTTTTTTTTTTTTTTTTTTTTTTAATGAAAATTTTAGTTTTTGATCACCATCACCAATGTGTCTACTGCTGAGCATGTTTTATTATTTGACCGAAAGTTGCGATTCGATGATGACTGCCCAACGACGATTTTCACTTAACCAGATTTAATGTAATTGCTAGTAATTTTTAAAGTGATAAACAGAATTGATAAGAAATATTTTTTTTAAGCAAAAAATATCGCACAGAAATACCTAAAAGTATTTTTTTTTTCCATGTCTTATGTATTATGAATTTTGTTCTGAAAAGAAGAGAAAAAATGAAAAGTTTATATGCAACTGACATTTGAAAAAATAAAAAAAGTAGGGGAAGCCGGGGTAATAAGAGACAGGGGTTATAAGAGACGCAGTCAAAAAAACCACCAAAAAATATACTTAGACAGCATTAAAAATATGTAATATTAAGTATCATGTGTATTCTTTACTATACAATACACTTAATGAAAAGTTTATAACATATTTTGAATTATTTTTATACGACGAAAAAAAACCTTCACTTTGAACTTACCCTGAAAGTTCGTGACTTTTTCTAAATTTTTCTTTTTCTTTTTTTTTTTTTTTGTAAGTAAGATGTTTGGGATTTATTAGTAACCTTTTGACCAAGACTATGACTTTTGATGTACAATTTTTTAAAACCTTGAAAGCATTCTTTATTTACATGTTCTAGGCATGTTTCTTATTACCCCATTTTTATTTTTTGTGGGGGTAATAAGAGACTCATGTCTCTTATTACCCCCACTGTTAATTCCTGTGCCCCCCCCCCCTAATTGTAGTTCCTGTTAATTCTGCCTGACTAGTTTACGAAGAGTTTACCTAGTGTTAGGCCCAGTCTAAGTTTACCAAGAGAACATTTTTTTTTTCTTTTTTTCACTTTAAATCAAAAAGCAGTTTCACTCATTAGGCTAGACCATATTTAGTTGATATGATTATGTAAATTTATGTTTAGAATGTGTATAAGTTTCTATTTAGTCATTAATACTTCATTACATAATAAATAAGTTCATTTATAATTACTAGAAAAATATTTCATAACATTTTGTTCGCTTGTATACACTTCAAAGATTCGTCTTTTTTGCCTATTTAGGCTACACTTTAGAAAATGGGTAAAATATTTTCTGGCCATTATAGAAATTATATTGATATTTTTGGTCAATCCCTAGTTTATATTGATTATGTAGAACTATCATTAAGTACTATATTATATTATTTAGGACCTAATATTAAAAGAAATGAATTTCACAAACACATTTATGACAGTTAATTTTCGAGCAAACATATTTTTTGAATGGATGTAAATAATAAAAATTTAAAACTATTGGCTGATTCAGAATTGTTTCCAGATATCTTTAACTATTTCACATGATTTTACATTGCTATGTATGGACAGTTACAAGCCTGGTCTCTTATTACCCCGCGTGGGGTTATTAGAGACAAGGATTTAATGAAAATTTAAAAAAAGAATTTAACAAAAAAATTAAGTTCAAAAATCACTTAAAAAATCAAGAGGAGTCCATTTAATGAAATTAATACGAGACATTTATTTCAAGTTATTTAGATTAATAGTATAGATTTTATTAATATTTTTTGTCTCTTATTACCCCTTTTGTCTCTTATTACCCCGGCTTCCCCTATATAAAAGAAATACACTTGAACTTGTCCTACTGTATATACGAGGAAAATTACACTAATATTTAGAACTTATGAATTACAATTCGGAATATGATCGATACAATTCGATTATTCCTTGCATATGTAACATTCGCTTTATTATTATTACTATTACGATTTTTTTTTAACATATTGACTACTTTGAAAAACAGGAAAATAGCAATGTTGTATTCACTGTACCGTTTTCATATTGTACTACAATGATGGTTGTTTTATCTTGAGATTAAAAATAGTACTATGCCTTTGAAAATAAGTCTTATGACTATAATACATGACCTTCAAACGTAAAGAAGCTAACATGCATGTTTACGTAAATTTCATGATAGCTCTGACATTTTTTTAAATTATCTTTCTTTGTTATATTTTATATTTCCTGCTTTTGTTGTTGTTGTTGTTTTGTTTTATATATGGATATTTCTGAATTATTTTTTTAATTCCTTAAATGCATCTCATGAATTGACCACATACTAAATTTTGTTATAATCCACTCGCCCATTTAATTGCAGGATGCTGTTTATAGCGGAAGTTCATTTAAAAACCGCTTTGAATATACAGGGACGAAAATTCCGAGTTTTTTTTAGTTGGGTTTGTTTGTCGCACTAGAATCATTTTCTGCAAGTTAAGACTCCTTAAATCGGATCCTATGGTTTTAAATGGATTTCGTATCGATTTGAACATAGATGTCTGAACCAGGATTTGAATCCATCACTTTTCAACCAGAGGTCAGAGTGCTACAAATTCCTTTCTTTCTTTTTTTTTTTTTTTTTTTTTTTTTTTTTTTTTTTTTGGGGGGGGGGGCTGCCATTTTTTTATTTCTTTATTTCTACTAATTCTATTTTATTTAAATACAAAATTTACTATAAAACTACAACAAAGAATTCTGTATAGAAATATGGGTAGCATAAAAAAGTTGGAAATCTTATCCCTGTATACAATTTTTGTGATACGTTACAAAAAGAATTGGTTACTTACATTCATGAATTTATCTCTGCCATCCACTTATTTCAAGCAAACATATACAGGGTGATCAGTTTGTGAGGTAATGTTATGTTAGCGTAACGCTACAAACGAAGTTCGCACTTTACGAATAACACATGAATGTGCAGAGTTTTAGGATACGGATAATTAATGGAGTTAGTTCCCATGCTAAACTAAATTTGTGGTATGTTAATATTTTGGAAAGTGAGTTTGATAAAAGGTGATGTGTATCGTAGAAGAGAGTTAGGAGAGTTAGTAGAAGAGTAGAAGTGGTAGGAGGTTAAAAGAGTTTGTGGCAAGCGGCTATAGTGGAAGATAGTTGGTCGAGTAGTATAGTGGTTTAGGGAATCCTCCCACTAACGAAAGACGAGTAAAGTCGTGAGAGGTAACGACGTTAAGTGAAGTCGTTGAGATTATTTATGGTTATCTATGTATAGTTAAAGTATTTATGAAGTCCGCCCCTTTAAGTTTATAAAGGTATTGAATGTGAATATAGTCCAACGCCCACCTTTTCATTAAGCTCTAAATAAAAGCTCGTTATTTATTTTATAAATCTGACTTTGTCGCTACTTCATAATTTAATTAAGTTAAGCTTAATCTAAGTTAAATGAGATCATGACAACCGTTAGGTCGTCACAAGTTTAAAAGAGTACCCGTAGGTTTTTCTTATAACCCTTAAATCTGACGGATGTGGCAACTATTCTAACATTGAAGTATGATTGTTTGAACCTTGTTTAAGTTTATGAGACAATTTCTAACACTGTTGGACTGTTACAACTTTATTTGTGAGGTAAAACAGAAATGGAGACGCACAATTTTTTTAATCCTGTAATAATTTATTTTTGAAAAACGTAATTTAATTAATTTTTTTTTTTACATTATCATTCCTCACAGAAAATGTTGAAAATGTTCGCCACCATTTTGAATGCAAACATGAACACGTCGAACCAGGTTTTTGACACACTTCGCAGCATTGTTGGTGTTATTGACGAGATTTCTTCAGTTATGATCTGTTTTAATTCAACGATGTTTGCAGGACTTCTCTGGAAAACTCTATGAAATGATAATGTAAAAATGATAATGTAAATGTAATGTAGGAATGATAATGTAAAAAAGTTTAATTAAATTTTGTTTTTCATAAATAAAATTATTACAGGATTAAAAAAAATGTGCGTCTCCATTTCTTTTTTACCTCACAAGTAAAGTTGTAACAGTCCAACAGTGTTGGAAATTGTCTCCCATACTTAAACAAGGCTCAAACAATTATATTTCAGTTTTAGAATAGTTGCCACATCCGTCATATTTAAGGGTAATAAGAAAAACCAACGGGTACTCTTTTAAATTGATCACCCTGTATAATTGGATTCAGACTTATGGTATCTACAAAGGAATCGTGTATTTCTCGTTCGTCTTAATCTATTTCCTGATTTAATTTAATCTATAAAATTACTTACTAACATACATTTGATTACAAAATTTGAAAATTTTCGTAAATAATGCTAGTTTTAAAAAGTTGTTATTTTCTTTTTTACACATTTGAAAATATTTTTCTTTAACGAGGAAATGAGAAATTAGATATCATCTTAGCTAAGTATGATTTTCTTTTTTAGTCTTATAGTACTTAAATTTTATTTATGCTCGAAATATGAACTGAAATAAAAAATAGAATAAATAAATAAGTAAATTTCCAGTTAATAAAATTTAATAATTCAAAAATATTGCATCCATAAATAATAAATTGAGTTAGCTTTGCAATTAGCAATTCATAGTTCTTAACGAGTAGCACTTCTGGATATCAATAATAATTTTCACATTTTACATTAATTCATATTAAATACATTTGGTGATTCATGATTAGAAACAATGCATAACTGTCTCGAAAAGTCAACACTGTATCAGCTATAAATCAACTACTTACTCTTAAGCAAGTTCATACATTAAGTAAATAATAATAATAATAGAAGAAAAGAACATTAAAAGCAGGTTGAAAACACGTCCGGTTTTTAATAATAGATTGACTTCAAATCATTTACTGTTCTGTCGCCTTTAATCATTTATTTTTCTATGTTTCAATAAACGTTTGCAGTTTGTATATAATAAATGCAGTAAAGCACATAACAACAAAAAAGTAATTGTCGGATAGTTCCCACCTTCTAATAGAAGTAAATCTACCGATGAAACAAGATTATAAATCATCAATATAGTTGCTAATTACAAGGTAAGAAAAATTGATGACTAATTGAAGAAGCTTGTCACAATGTTAATTGTAGGCAGTTGCAATTATATCAATTATAAAGAATAAGAAGGTCAGAACTGTCAAACATAATTTAGTTTCATATCTTATTAATAAGTCTTTAATCGACAAAATATCTAAATCTCAAATCTAGCAATATTTCTTACAGAAAAGGGGACATTCAGACATCCATGCTAGACCAATCAAAATGCATAATTCTAAACGGCAGATTAGATTAATTATATCTCACTTAATAAAATCGACATAACTTTTATGCTAAAAAAAAATTCGCATTGTTTTAACCTTTCTAAGTACGAAATTTCGTGCATGTCAAATATTATTGATAACAAGAAATAACGTTGTTTTAATAATTAGTTGATAAAATAGTAATACTTCCGTATACATCTTCATTAATTCTAAACAAATGTTGAGAAAAAAAATTATAATATTAAATAACCAATAAAAAATATTTAAATATTGTGTTCACCTAATATTACAAGTGGACAATCTATTTATAAAAATTTCAAATAAATATCGTATAAGAAAACAAAAACAAAACATTAAATTATTTATTAGATAAAATATTTAATTAACGCATTTTTATAGCTATTGAAAATAAGTATTGATTTGTAATAGCAAAGAGTTTGTGCCAACCTTGGAGGAATGACACAAGAGAAGTTGGCGTACAGTGTATGAGCATGCAAGGCAAATGAAGTAACTGTTGTCTTCTCAAAATGGCTGAAGCAGTAGCAGCCAAAGATACCAAAATAGCCATATTAAATCTACAAGACGTTGGTTAGTACTGTGTTATTTTATTTATTTTACATTTATTTGACAGCATTGAGACCTATAATTACAATTACTTTCGTCTCGAATGATCTATAATACATAATTTCGCAATAAAAATGCAGAATTTCTTACAAAACTGTGTTACTTAAGTAACACAGCTATATAAGATAGTTATATTATGTTACGATATTGGCTCAATGTTTTTTTCGGACATGTCATCTCCTCTGATACCATTCCTCCAAGGTATATTCTATCACTAACTACTTATTTCAGTAATACTATAAAACATTTCTGGCAGTATTATATTATATTTCTTATTAGGGAAAATGCAATAAAATACGTCCTCCACTTCTTTCGATACAATGATTTTGGTAGCCAATAAACTGTTTCCCTCTCATTTAGGGTTCACAATCGCAGACATGTATGGAATTTTGTATGTCACAGCTTTAAAAATAAAACTCCATGAAATAAATATATAGTGTTCATCTATTATTAAATATTTCAAACCTTTCATATACATTTTAAATTATAAGAAAAATGTCGTAGTCTAATTCTTAGCTTACGAAAATCGCTCTTATTGAAGAGCACCAAAATGTTTATATTAATTTCAGAAAATCGAATGTCAGTTATGTATTATGAATGTTGTTAAAAGTCGTTTAAAAAAAAAAAAAAAAAAAAAAAAAATCGTATTATTTATCATAACATACCCGTTTAATAGTTGAAATGATAACTGCTCTAACCTTCAATTAACAGTTGCTAGGTTCGGATTTCTAGAGCGAAAAAATATATTGCAGAGCAAACAATTAAGTCGCGTCATTATAATTTATATATAATGCAATGAAGTATGCCATCACTTTTTTTTTTCATTCAGAAGCTAAAAAAATCCATCTTAATTCCCCCATACAAAGTATCCGCAGCAAAAGTATCCGAGGCAGCAAAAGTATCCGAGCACTAGCCAATAATTCCGGTATAAAAAAAGTACACTTAATACTGTTTTGTTTAATTATTTCTTGTCGAGCCATGTTCTTAGACTGACTAAGAACATGACTCGACAGGGATTTATTTAACAAAGCAGTATTAAGTCTACTTTTTTTAGGCAGGAATTATTGCTAGTGCTCGGGTACTTTTGCTGCCGATTGCACTTAATTTCCACAGATACATTACGATAAAATTTCAACATTTTGCGATGTTTATATTACTCCATTCGTGATGTGTCATGCACTAAATGCTTTCAAACGATTTACCAGCAAACCACTCCCATTATTTTTGGTAAAAATCTTATCTAAACCCTTGTGGGTTTAGACTGGGGGTTTATATGAAAAAATTCTGTGTTTTTAAGAAATTATTAAAACTTTCGATGTGACTTAACCCTTATAATTAATCAGATTAAGAAATATATGCCTCAATTGAAAAAATAAGAATTTCTAGAGACCTATACTAAATACTATCTGAATTTAGTGCATAGGAAATGTAGTTTACTGACCAATAAGACTACGAAAAATATTCTTTTTATCTGGGATTTTTACTCAGATTTCATACAAGATTACAGTAAATTTATTACCATTTCTTCTATATTCAGTATACAGTCGGATGCAAAATTATTCGAGCACTAGCAATAATCCTTGCCAAAAAAAGGTACACTTAATACAGCTTTGTTAAAAAAAATCCTTGTCGAGTCATGTTCTTAATCAGTCTAAGAACATGATTCGACAAGGATTTACTTAGCAAAACAGTCTTAAGTGTACTTTTTAAAGATAGGAATTATTGGCTAGTGCTCGAATAATTTTGCAGCCGACTGTACATTTCATTTCCTTTTATATATATATATATATATATATATATATAAACTTACAGAGCAAAACACTTTTTATTGCTGTTTATTATCAATGATGTTCTGATAAATTAATACAGTAAAGTAATCCGACTTTATTCCTATCTTAAAGAATATATAATTAAAGTTACAACAGTAAATATGCAAATCTCAATCAAATACTTAGAAACGTATATGCTGGAATCCTATTTACAATTTTTTTTAGTTTTGGTGGAAAACAATTAAACATTTATTTATCACATTCTTCTCCTTCTTTTTTTTTTTTTTTTTTTTTTTTTTTTTTGACATATGTATATATGTGTATTGTTTTGTTTTGTATATTATGCAACAATATATTACATTTACTCACTTCAATAAGTGTTGACCAATACGAGAATTATAGACATCATTATAACAATGGTTTTATCTATCAGATGAAGTATCAATGTTGATATTGGTGTTAAACTGACAAAGAAATCTTTTCTATTTATTTAGAGAATAAATATAGAAAAAATTCTAATCAGCAAAATCTAGAAAATCAGTAGCCTAATGGTTTTTATCTTTGAGAACAGCTACTTCCAAGACCCAGAAATTACTGGGAAAATAACTGCAATCCAATTATCTTATATAATTGAAGGCTACTAGAGAGCCTAATGAAGCAACCTTGCTTTAGGGCAAACTCAGAAGATTTTTATCAATATATATATATTGAAACATTCTAAAAGATTTCACACTGTTTCTGCCTTTGAAGATAAATGTGTATATTTTATTTCTCATTACTAAATACAAGAAATCTTAAAAATCAACGTTAATTATCATTATTTATTGGAATCAAAATTTGTGCTAAGAGTCCTTTGAAATGTTACGCTAAATATTTCATTTATATATATATTTTTTTTTCTCATCCATTTATAAACATTTTTAAATCTGTCACGCTAAATATTATTATTTAGTTACATAGTGTTTAATTATTATATATATATTACATTAAAATGTATATAGTAACAGTCTGTTGGACTGTATTACATGGCTATAGGGGTTCGTCTTTTGAAGATTTTTTATTTATGACTACTTTTGAAACCTAAACATTTGTAATAAATTTCTAGTATTGAATAAAACTAAAGATCATTTTTCGAAAATTATGGTAAATAAGGATAGTACCAGTATGTAACGAATATTACATATTGTATGTAAATTAATAAAAACTGAAACTTAGTTATTAGTTTAATTTAAAAAACTCTGTTCTCCTCTCTCTCTCTCTCTCTCTCTTTTTTTTTTTTTTTTTTTTTTTTTTTTTTGTTGTTGTTGTTGTTGTTGTCTTTTTTTTTTTAGGAATTATATTTTTCTTTTCTGATTTCATGAATCTAAATCACACTAAAATTTCGATTTATATATCATATTCAATACAGATTTCCCTTAAAATATATGTTGCCAGCGTCTATAGTACAGTTTTCCAGGCAAACATTAAAATTTTAATTTGAGATTATAATATGTGGATAAATATGAAATTTTTTTACCCTATATATATTTTTAAGAGAAATGGAAAAAATTTTACCAATATGTTTTATAATGTGCTTACAAATCCAAATAATTAACCGCGAACATTAATCAGGCAGGAAAATATGGATCCGAGTATAGCATGAAATCTGCAACGTAAAATGTGCCTAATCATTTTAATATGAAACAGTTGCTTCATTTAAAAAAAGCACCGGAAGACTGGTATTGAAAAGTAATATGAAAAAATATACAATAATTGTTTCGGGTTGAAATAAAATCATGACACTTCGTCAGGTGAATAAAGTAGGCACAACAAAGTGGCAGCAACATACAATATCGAGTGAAATTACAAGCAAAAATAAATAATACTGAAAATCAATATTCGCCTCGTTTTTATGCTTTACCGCTTTGTTTGCTGAAATCCTGCCTACTTTATTCGTCTGACGAAGCATCATGGTTTCATTTCGGCCCAAAATTATTGTTGCGAGTTTTTTTTTTTTTTTTTTTTTTACAATTTATGGTGCCGGCACAAAGTTTTTTACATATAACTGAAAGTAAACAATTATTTAAATTGAAACAGAATTTTAGAATAAATATTTTATCTATAAATCCGAATCTGACTTAGAAGAAAGGTTTGCTTTTGTTAATGAAAGCCGTTAATCTTAATTTTGTTTTATAAATACATATTATGAAGTTTTGTTTCTATTAACAAAGATAATTATAAATTTTAACACTTATATATTTTTTAATTAAATATTTTCCTATGTAGATTTATTATAGAATATCAAATAACAACTCATTTTATAATTTATTTACCTCATATTTAATATTTTCAATAACATTTATTTGTGGTTCAAATTCATTCAGAGCTTCGCCTCTCTATACAACAAGAACATATATATATATATATCAATCTCAGTTTGCTCATTTTTTCGTCATGTTTATTCAATTTTTCTACTTCTTCATGAGATACTTGGTTACATCTGCTGCAATGTTTGAGAAGGTTTTCAATATATATATATATATATATATATATATATATATATTAATTATTATTGCGATAATGATCTTATACAAATATACTAACTTAAAGATGTTTCAAAATACATATCAGATCTCACTTTGGTATCGCCAGACAAATGAAGAGAGAGAAGTGTCAAGTATAAAATAAATAACAAAAGTTAATCACTGTTAGATTAATGATGCTAGCATTTAACTCTTGTATTTCAGGCTACTAAAAGCAGTTCATCATACTTAATCTAAGTAAATGGAGACATTAATTATCATTTAAATTAAAGCAAATCGTAAGTTATGTTTAAGATCCTTTTCGTCTGAACGATATGCAAAATTATTCTTATATCCAAAATAAAATTCGTTATATGAAAATAGAGCAGTAAAAATTATAATTGAGACCATTTCCTACAAGCAAATGACGATCGACGATCTAGGCAGTTATTTAAACAGATATTGCTATTTTATATAGAAAATAAAAAAAAAGGGGGTCAAAACAAAAGACTTGTAATAAAACAAAATAAATAAATAAATAACAACAGATATAAACTATAGGCTTTAAAAGAATATGTATACGCCTCATTGCTTATTTTGTCTTATCTGAATTAGTTTTGAGTATGTATGTATGATTAGTATGTATATTAATAGAAATGGTTATGAAGTTATTAGAAAAGTTTTAATGTTTGCTATCGATATAGATCAGCGTCATTTTTATTATTTTATAAACTGAAAAGGTTGCTGAAAAAATAATATTATTCATTTTATTTCTTAAAAGTGGTAATTAAAAAATAATAAATTAAATCTAATGTTTTCAATTACCATAAACTTTTAGAAATTTTTAGTTTAAGGTTACTTATTATTAAAACAATTAAGTCAATTAAAATACATATGCAATCGAAATTAGCAATTTATATTTTGAAATCTTAATAATATCTTTAATAATATCGTCTTAAATAGAGATTATTTATTAAAGTAGTCAGCAAAATTTTGAAAATGTAGTTTATCAATATAAACTGAAGTGATTTTACTTCATTCAGGAAAAAAATATACCTCCTTCATTTAGAACGAATAAGTACAGTCGGTAACAAAAGTGTCCGAACACTAGCAAAAATTCCTATGTAAAAAAAAGTACACTTCATACGGTTTTGTTAAATAAATCCTTGTCGAATCCTGTTCTTAGTCAGTCTAAGAACAGGATTCGATAAGGATTTATTTAACAAAACCGTATGAAGTGCACTTTTTTACATAGGAATTTTTGCTAGTGTTCGGAAACTTTTGTTACCGACTGTAGTCAATTCCTAAATCCCTAAACTAGAAATATAGATTTCCGAGTTATACGTATAAGGTAAACCAATAACCTGGATAGACGAAATAATCAAGAATTTCTAGTTCATACTTTTCTAGATGATGAAACAATATTATGAATATTCTGAATCCTTTGTATTGCGAGAAATTCTCTCTTGATTTCCTAGAATTGGGTCATAAACCAATGTTATAGTTACTAAAACTGGCCTCTTGTGTCGCATTTATTTGCAGAGATTTTCAAATAATTTTCACTACGATAATATAGAAAAGCACTCTAGAATTCTAATAGAGGTTTTTAGAACTCACTAACACAGGGAACTAGAATTTATAAGGATGACATGGAACTAATTTTACTATAGCCACAATTTAGTTTCTAAATGTCAATTCACATTTTTTTTTTTTTTTTTTTAGGGGGGGGGGGGGTACGTTTAATATCGGAATTAAGAATTAATTTTAAAAATCGCTATTCGAAAATTTTAGATTATTGTTTTTATATAAGTTGCAAATAAAACAAAAATTAATGTATAATATATAATATTATATTATGTTTTATATAATACTAATATTATATGAAGCGTGATTCCTGCTTTATAAATCCATTTATAAACTTGTGCAAACTTTCTAGGAATATGTAACTATATAGGTGTCTTTTAACTGCATATTTTAAGAATCGGTCTTTACAATAAGTTACGTTTTATAAAATTAGGAGGTATTAAGAACAGCTTGTTGAATCTGATCTGTGGACAGGGAAATATTTCAAACAACATTTTAAAAATAAAACCAAAAGCATTTTAAGTTACAATATTTGTTCTTTTTATATTTAAAAAAAAAAATCTTTAATAATTTCTTTTTAATTTCTTTCCCTCTTTTTTTTTTAAGGAAAAATTGTATTATGTGATTAGTACAGCAGAATGAAAAAGAATGTATAAAACATTTTTTCTATATTTCTGCAGTGTTATGATGAATACTTTTCAATGATTCACTAATTGGACGTTCGCTTGAACAAATAATAGAGAAAGATTTGAAACTCGAAGTATATTTCTTTCAAGGATGCTTGACAACTTTTACAACATGTTCATAAGATTTTATTTTACAATCAAGATTGTTCAAAGATGTCATGGAACATATCGCTTGTTTGTCATTAAAATCTACTATATCTGTATTTCTTCAAATTAGAAATACTTTTCATTTTTCATCCAATCTAAACAGAACTGATTGAAATCCGCAACAATTCATCATCGCTCAAAAAAATTTGTTGATAGATTGTTCTGTGTGGTATCTCTCTAAACGAAGCCTTCAAGTTTTGATGATTTGATCACATCAGTGACATGCAAGTATCCTTCAAGAAGCGAATCCTTTTAAACTGATAAATACATTCTTTTAAACTGTAGCTTACAACTCACTCGAATCTTTATCTGATGGCATAGATACGACAAAGAAACTGATGACAGATTATGAAAAGAAACAAATTTTTTATCAATAGAAAATAAAGGAACGGATAGTATTACGAATGTTTCTGTCTCCAATTAAATTGCACTTTAATAAAATACATTTTTTTTTTTTATGTATGATGTTAAAAATCATCCTAAAACTAGTTTTTTTCATTTTTGTATATATAAACTGTTTAAAAATCTCCTTCCCTTTTATGTACTTATTATTATCATATTATGTAGTATTTCGAATACTTCTGTCCCCAATTAAATTTGTATTTAACAAAATACACTTTTTCTTACGATATGATGTTAAATAATTACAAGATAAAAAGAACTTTTTATATACCATGCTTTTAAATTTTCTGCTGAATCATATAAACGCTATCAAAATCAGCAGGAACCCGGAACAATTGGCTAAAAGTATTAAAAAAATTCTGAACTATTCTGAAAGTTTCAAATGTCTAGCTAGTCGGGAAGTTAGTTAAATAAATTTTCTGTTGAATCATATAAATGTTGCCAAAGTTAGTAGGGACCTGAAACAATTGACGAAAAGTATTAAAAAAATGTATTATCACCGTGTTCTGAGCTATCCTGAAAGTTTCAAATGTCTTGCTAGTCGGGAAGTTAGTTAAAAATCGATTGCAAGCTTTGTACTGGACAAACAAACAAACAAACAAACAAGAATCGAAGTTAATAAAAACATGGTAAAATCATCTTAAAACCATTTTTTTCATTTCTGCATATGTAAGCTGTTTAAAAAGGTCCCTTTTTTAATATGGATTTTTAATAGTGTTCCAATTGCTCTGCTGTAGGTGCAACAAAAGTTTGTTCTTATAAAAAATTTGGTATTTAGCATTAAAAATCAAACAAATATCAATCTTTTTTTTTTTTTTTTTTTTTTTTTTTTTTTTTAGAGACTGATTTTGACTAAATAAAATTCAACCCAACGACAAAATGTTTTGCATCTAATTTCAAAATTACATAAAAGGTATTTCAAAAGTAAAACTGTGCTTATTTAAAATTTCGCTTCATATTATATTTTTTTACTAATTTATATAAAGTATATGGATGAATTTATTTTAAAGGTACATTTCGTTAGTAAATAAAACGCAATTTTTTTCTCTTATTACTCATTTATCTGATTTATGCTTTCTTGCACTTTTTCTCCACTCTCATGAAACACTGCCCGCTTTCTTCTATTTACAATTTTTTTTTTTCTTTTCTGTCGTATACCGATACATATGAATAATTTCGTTAAAAAAAAAAAAAAAAAAAAAAAAAAACGAAAACAAACTTTTGAGACTCGAACAATTTGCAACACTTTGTGCTTGAATAGATGCTAACAATAATATATGATAGATGTAAGGAAGATGCAGCAAAAAAGAAGATTCATGAATGACGACTTATTTATTTGCAATATATTTGCTTATTATATTTGCATTTAAATTTCTCAAAACCTATCGATAAAAATCTTCTGTTGTTTTGATACAAAAAAACATTATCGTAGCATAAAATAATCGTGCATCAGTAATCATTAATGTACATAGATAATTTATAAAGGGGGCGTTACAACACAATTTCATTTATTTTTCAATTTTTACAGTTCAGATAGTGTGTATGCATGTTTATTTATCTATCTCTCTACTAGTCTCTACTAGTCTAGATATGTTGTATATTCGGTATGTACAATAGAAAACATGACCTAATAACAAGCTTAAATCTTGCAGTTTTCGAAGCATACTTACGGAAATTAAAGTTCAGACAGACGAACCAAAGGCATAAACACTTTTTAACTTTGTTGTTGGAAAGTGTTAAAAACGTAAAAAGCAAATATAGAAAAATGTTCCAAATATTGCTATATTTATATTTGAATTTATTGAAAAAAAAAATCTTCTTTATTACAACAAAAATATTTACTAAGGTGAAAGATCAAAGAAGGAGCTCTGATGCCTATCATCCTCCTTCTGCTTACCCCATTGATAACAATAGAAGAATTCTGAAGAAATTTAAAAGAAATCTGCCAAAGGAGGTCAGATATCATAATTTAGCTGTGTTACATAATCTTATTATCATTTGGTTCAATATTCTTCCTTTAAAATATATATGAAAAAAATATATATTCACTGAAGAAAAAGTTGTAAATATATATAACTTTCAGGATACAACACTGTTGCAGGAACAGTTTTTCTTCACGATTTTCTTTTGTGCCATCTGAATAGGTTAATATTCAATACTTCATATTTTCCCCAAATAATCATTTGACATTGTGAAACATTTAGCAATCATTTATGTATTGAGAACGGATAATAACCTTCTTCAGTAAAAGCACAACCCCTGTAAAAGAGTAATTGCGTGTTCATGATCCATTCATGACACTTAGGTGTTCGTAAATGGAATCGACAATGTTTTTTTTTTCAAATAGCTGGTGAACATCTACTACCCGCTAATAATACAGTGTAAATCATTAACCCATAATTTTTCCAGGCCCAAAAAAGCATTTGATTGCAATGCTAAAAAAGAATCTGCCGCCTTTCTGGGTATTATATCTTACGGAACTTTTACATTAGGAACTTCGTTAAAACATAATAGAATGTTTTAATAACCTCATTATTGTTTTGTTATTTTAATACTGTTGACCTTTGGTGATTATATACAATTAAACTCGATTAATAGGAGAAGTGAAAGAGTTATAAAATTCCTCGTGTAACTCGTTACTAGTAAAGCCAACGAAAGGGAATATACACATGTTATGAGCCATATTAATAATTTGGTTAATAACTACTAATAATTAATCAAATTGTTTCAGTGCTAAAATTAACTTCTATTAACATTTAATTAAGAATATTTGGTCTTGCCGTTCTGAATTATTTTTCTTTAAATAAAAATGCTCACGGTTATTTCATATTCATAACTGCTAAAAAAAAAAAAAAAAAAAAAAAAAAAAAAAAAAATCGGTGTGTTTTGTATATTATATCGGTATAGGCATGTGTGCTTGTAAAGTACTTTAGATTTATTAAGCCATCTTCGCAATAAGTTACCAACATTTTCGTTGAGATTTTACTTTTGTTATCAAAGTTATCTTGGTTGTTTTTTTTACAGGGATATCTTTTAAACTTTTTCCCCATCTGCTAAAATTGTCTTATTTTATATTGCAAATGCAACGAATTAGTCCGGGACAAACTTAGCAGGAATTAAGACATAAGTTTTTAACCCATTTGACAAATGTACATATTATTCATCCAAACAAATTTCCCTGGGTTAACCAAAATCCTTCTTCTGTGATTCATGTAATGATGAGTGAAAGTCTTAATGCAGTTTAAATGATAAGCCAGTCTCAAAGCGAATATTTTTTTTTTCTAATCGTACTGATATGTTTCATTCGTGATCGTATTAAGTCCTTCCGATTATATATATAAATTGTGTATGCGTAATTTTATGAAATACTATTTTCTAAATTAATAAATTAATATGTACGTATATATGTCAGATAAAAGTGTAAACCATGAAATTGACAGATAACACAAACTACCATAGTTTTTTTTTTTTTTTTTTTTTTTTTTTAGGTAAATGTTCTAGAGAAAGGATTTATAAATAAATAAATAAATAAATAAACTGTGAAAAATAAATATTTTTTCATATTTCGCTCAAATTTAAACACAGTCATTTTAAAATTACACATTATTAGTTATATTATTCATTCACAGGACTGCTACGATACCGCCCTTTTACTCTGACTTTTCTAGCGGAATATTCATGTAGTACATTTATCTTAAACGATCGTGAAAACATACTACTGAGATAACCAAAAAAAAAAATCTGGGCGAAGAATCAGAAAGGGGGGGGGGGATACAGACAGTAGCAATTCTGATTCAAAAGATGCAGCCAATGATTAAATTTTTTTTTATTCAATATTTGTTTCCAATATTGAAATTTCTGTTCGATACTATTAAATTACATTTTATGAAATGTGTTCACTAAACTTTTCTTTTCTTTTATTACATTTAAGTTACACACTAAAAAATTTTAGTAAAATTCAGAGTGTTTATCATTAAATTATACGGCAAGATCCCTTTTTCGAGAAAAAAGTCCAGTACCCATATTTGTAAGAAATTGCTGTAAAATTCAGATTGTTGGTCATTTATTAGAGGTCACTTCCCTTCTTTGAGGAAAAAAAAAACTCGTGACAGCTTTACGGGTATAACTTTACTTTTAAGATCAATGACTGGAATACTTTTTGCTGGTCACTGACCATAATCAAGAGTGTGAAAATATTTTTGAGTGGGGCTTCGAACCATTAGGAATTAAACTTCATGATATTCTTAATCAGCTTACACGAAACGAAACTTATAAATTCATATAAATTAATATAATAAACTGTTCATGCCTATTACAATTGTAAACACTTTTAATATATATATATATATATGTGTGTGTGTGTGTGTGTGTGTGTGTGTGTGTGTGTGTGTGTGTGTGTGTGTGTGTGTGTGTTTTGAAATACTGCTACTCTTTATATCCTTAATCCCGTTAAAATAAATGATAAACAAAATTTCGTATTTAAGTGCTACATTTTATTTATTTATTTATTTTTTAATCCTTATTACAAAAACAGCCCATTATAATACATCAAGCCTCACCTTTTAACGCTATTTTCTCGGTAAACAGTTTATACTTTCATTTCATTGAACTTTTAAAATAGTATTGAAGGATTCAAGTCACAACCTATCTTCTTGTAGAAGTCATTATTTTAACTTCTTGTTTTCATAAGCGGTCAAGAAAATTGGATTAAATGTCTTCATAATTCAGTCTTAATCAAATTTTACTGCAATTGCTATAATATAAACTTTGTAGATACTTTTGAGTTATTCGACAAGTAATATGTTTTTCTTTCTTGGTTAGGGCAGCATTCTCTAAGACGGTAAATTACTGTTTTACAAAAATAATGTTCCGAACGTGTTTCGACTATATTTTCTTAACAAAGATCTGGAAAATCCACTTATACAATGTACGAATTCTTTAAGCAGACAATTTAACTAAAACTAAAAAACCTGTAGAAAGTGGCATTTAAAAGCTCTGGTATAAACGTATGGCGTACAAAATAATATTAGAATTTCTAAAAGGATATAAACAGCTTTTTACGCGTGCAAATGTAGGCGGATAAGCGAAGTATAGAGAAATATACATATTTTCCGGTTTCATTTAAATAGGCAAATAATAATAATATAATTAATATTTTTTTAAGCAAAAGTAACTGATGATTATCAATTTTTTTTTTTCAACTAAGCCAAATAATTACGAAAAACTGAATTATTAAAAAACTGACTAAAAATGTTATTCTATTCCAGCAAGTGGAACATTGTTTTTTAATTTAAAAATGTGCTGCTAAGAAAATTACATATTTTATTAAGTAAATTACAAACACTAAATTAATAAATATTTTCCAACTGATATTTGTCTCTAATATTTTCGAACAATTAACGAACGTATTTTGAATTCAGCTTTTAGGTTTATTTATTTATTTATTTATTTTATTATTTATTGAATTTATTTCTTTCAATTTTGCATGTAAAAATATTTTTGGAACAAATTTTAAAATGCTACAATGTTAAAAATAAAGTTGAAATTTTCACCTAAATATAATGTCAGTTAGGGCTAATTTAGCGGCAACTAATGTTTTTATAAATTTTGTGCTAAGTTAAACTATTTCTAGTAGTACTTACTACCAAAATGGTGAAACTCAGCCTTAAATGGCCTAAAGTATTGGTTGCGGCTAATTGACCTAAATTTGCACCATTATTTTGGTGAAACGTTGAACTTGATTTTTTTGCAATATAGATTTTAATTAGAGCTCTTCTAATTTATTGATGATACAAACTATATTTTTTATTACATGGATATTAGATTTATTCATTTATTTCTCCTTTATCTTTTATTCCCAAGAACTGATCCTTAATTTGTGACGTTATTATTACTACAATTTTTTTAATATGCATATATAAACTTCAGAAATACAATCTTTAAATTAAAAAACAAATTTTTTCTATTTTGTTTCTCGTACATAAAATCTTACACTGTCTGACAAATTTGAATTTGCATCTCTCTCTCTCTCTCTCTCTCTCAGCGCCCAGTGTCCTCATTTGAGGACAGATAATAAAATGGCACGTATATTTTTGGTGGTATCTTGGAATGATTTCTACTTTTTAGTGACAGTTTATAGCGTCACTCTAAATGATCCCTGAAAGTTTTAAGTGCCTACTATTGAATAATAATATTATAATACTTTACTTTCGAGATCTTTGTCAACATATAATATGAAATTAATCTGTTATCTGGAAGTTTTTCTGTCTCTCTAGAACACTAAACACTAGAACACTAAACGTCAATAAATGAGGATAGGCTTTAAATTTAAAACTATCAGAAGACTTTTTTAAATTAATATATTTTACTGTCAGTTGTCTATATTAATTTAAAGGTGAAATAATCAGCTAATAATATTTTGTAAAATTAATTTGGGCGTTAACGGGTTAAGGCGACAGTGGACTTAGAAAGGAAAAAAACTACATTTATAACTCTATCATTGCAAAAAGCTACAGTTTCATACAGTGTTATTTGTAGAGGAGAAATACCATACTAAAATTAAGATTTACATTATAATTAATTAAGATATTAAAGTTATTAATTAATCGTACAATTTCAAAATGCTCCTTGCGCATTAATTTTTGACTTAGGCTTCTAAATTTTTTTTTACAGGTAGTGTTAGATGATTTTAACAAAAGTTAGTTGACATTTTTTATTTACAGTTATAATTACAGTTTTTCTTTTTAGTATTTTCTTTTAATTTTTATAAACAGCAGTGCTTTTTGAAAGAATTTCGTTACATCCTTTTATTTCAAAATTTTAAAGTTTTGAAAACAAAAAATGAAAATTCGTAACTGAGTCATGTACTCAGATATATTAAAAACCAGTAAACGAAGTTTTATGAAGGTTGAATCAAAAGTAAGACGCGTGGAATATTTGAATTTTGACGCAACTTCATAAAAACTAATTTTGAGAAAATAAAGTTTAAAATTTTCATTTCAGAACAGAGATTTAATATTTATTTTAAAATAGTGCTTACAAGACGTCAGCATAGACTGACGGGAATTGAAAAAAAAATTTTGCCACACATTTCTTCTGTTATGTAGCTTCATATTTTAATAAAATTGAAATATTGAATTTTTAGTCGAATTTTACCAATTTGAAAGTCTGTCGCATTAAGTTCAATAATTATAAGAATATTCAGAGACATTATAAAAATAGTAATAAAACCACACTTTTCAGCGCATCAAACTATTTAAAATATCTTTATATTCCAAAATATATGTACATTCCGACATTTCGGTTAATATTCAATTGTTAACCATCTTCAGGGAAATGATGTACATAAACTATAAACATTAATCAAATCAAGCCATTCATGGATATTGTAAACACAATTCATAAAGAAATTAATACGTGAATACATAACTTATATAAAAAACACTCTATATACATCTTAAAATGAGTTAAAAACATCTAAAAAAATCACAATCATGCACATTACAATAAAAATATAAATATAAATAAAACAAAAATAAAAATAAAAAAAAGATTTTTTTTTATTGTAATGTGCATGATTGTGATTTTTTTAGATGTTTTTAACTCATTTTAAGATGTATATAGAGTGTCTTTTATATAAATTATGTAATCACGTATTAATTTCTTTATGAATTGTGTTTACAATATCCATGAATGGCTTAATTTGATTTATGTTTATAGTTTATGTACATCATTTCCCTGAAGATGGTTAAAAATTGAATATTAACCGAAACGTCGGAATGCAAATATATTTTGGAATATAAAGATATTTTAAATAGTTTCATGTGCTGAAAAGTGTGGTTTTATTACTATTTTTATAATTTAATTGACAGTATATATAAGTGGAATATATTTCTTTATATTAAGAGATATATTAAGAAAATTGGACTATTAATAAAGAAAAAATATTTGGTAATATTTTATTAGCATAAATTTTATACGAAATTTGCAAATTTCTTGGTCACAAAATTGAATATACAATTGCTTATATGTTAGATAGTTATCATGTCTCCCGATTCAGGTGAACGATTTAGTGCCAGAATTTCCGAATAAAAATATCCCGTATTAATTTTCTATGCTTAAATTTGTTATAAATTTCTATTAGAGAACAGAAAGAATATAATTTTTTCAGAAAATGCTGGAAAATACGCTAGTGTAACTCGTTAAGAAAAAGGGAAAAAATAATCTAATAATATTTTGTTTCGTATTCTTGAGATTTTAAAACAACTTCCAAACGACGTGACGTAAAAATGTTTTAATAAGGGTTTAAATTTCTTCAGGGGTTATTTTCGTTCCTTCTTTAGGATAAAAAGTTTTTTAATTTGCATTATTCGTAATATCGTACTTTTGATAGTACTTTTTAATTTTTATTTTTCTTTCCTCAGGCCATAATATTTAAAATTTTATTAAGGTCTGGAGACATGAAAGGGGTTTATAATTGCATTCCATTTATACAGTAAATGTATATTAACATTCGGTTGTATGTATCGAGTCACCACCTTACTAAAAATAAAAATATGACCTTAAATTCATCTTTTTTTTTTTTTTTTAAACTTCGCTTCAGATATTTTGTAAGTTTATTCAAGTATTTAATTTTATCCTTGATTCCATCTATAAAAAATTAAATTCCCCACTCCTCTTCTCTACATACAAGACATCAAATTTCCTTTTATGCTTGATAGTGGGGATGATGTTGTGGGAAATGTTTCGATTTGAGCTTCCGAGAAAAATATTTTCAAAACAGGGTTGCCAGGCGAATAATATAATTTTATTTTTATACATCGATATTTTTATAATAAAACAGTCACTTCATACAAAAACAAGAAAAGAAAAAAAAAAAGTTGTTCCATAATTTCCGGTGTATAGTCTGCATGTTATATAAGCCAATTTTGCACCAGAAATTTTAATGGACAAATAAAGTTATATTTCTACGAGCCTTTCCTTTGAATAAAGATATATTTTTCTGTTAAATAAAATTTCTGGTGGAGAAATGACTTATCTTACCTGCGGATTTCCCACCGGAAATTACGGTAAGTAAACCAATAGATTGATATTTTACAAAATTGATGATATTAAAAAATAAAATTGTAGTGTTTATCCAACAACCTGCTTCAAATATCAATTACAAAAACTTATATATATATATAATATTATTTTATTCCGAAGTATGATTTTTAAAAAAATGCAATTTATTGTACTTTTATTATTTTTGGAAAGGAAAGTTTTTTATTCTGGTTTCCCAGACATTTATAACTGAGCTTCTGTATTACACGTCTGCTTCTGCATACTTTCCCATAGCTGAAGACGTATATGATAACAACAATATCACTCATTTAATTTTAATTAAATTAATTTTAATCAAAAAAATCATTAAATTCAAACTGTATTTTTTTATTAGCCCATAATGGCAGAATGGTATATTCATATCACTAATTGAGTGAAGTTTGTGAAAACTGCACTTTTTACTTGAGACTTAAAATAAAATAAATACATTAAAAAAAATACTTTAAGGCATAAAATCTTATTTGGAGTTTTAAGAAGGCTCATATATATTAACTAAGTATAAATGATAATTTTTAAACTAGTGTGGAGCTTAAGATGTTGATGACTGTTTAAAACTCGTATCACCATTTGCCCATATCATCATTACAAAAAGAATAAAAAGTGTCTGGTACGATTGCCTTACACTCAATTGCCCGACAACTCGGTTTTTAAACGCCATCTGCCCAACAGCTCATTTTCTAACTTTTTTTTTTTTCCATCTTGAAAATATTTTTAAAGAAAATGATAACTCATCATAATAAATAAGTAAATAAATAATATGGCACATATAAAATTATATGTTTATTTACTTTTAAAAAAAAAATTAAACTCTTAAAATAAGGGAAAAAAATGTTACAATTGTACAAATAAGTATGCGTTTTTAATCATTAGTAAAATTTCATTTTTAGTTTAACATTTTACTTACATTTAAGGCGAGACGTATTAATCCTGGACGACAGGACCCATGCCCCAGCCCGCCTGCTATTCCTATGGAGTTTTTAGCTTTTTTCCCCCTTTTTTCCTACATTCTAAAGTGGCAGTGTAAGTAATGTTTACTTACATTACTTAATTTTTAACATTTCTGTATTTGTATTTATTCGTTAATGCATCAGGTTGGAAGATGTTTTGGGTCAAAGATAAATATTCGAAAAATGTCACACCATTTCCTTCTACGATAAAAGTTTTTTCAGATATATTTTAAAATTTCTTTATATATATATATATATATATATATATATATATATACACTAAATGAAAAAAAAAAAAAAAAGAAAAAAAAAAAGCCGCACTTGGATATTTTCCTTTTCCCTTTTTGCAACCGCCAATTTCATCATTTAAAAAGCAAATTTTTGAACAGATTTTATTACGTCGCCCTCCACGTATACTTTAGGATTGAGCCCAGTGTTAAAAATAAAGTTCAACTGTCAGAAAAATTATAATTTTAGAAAGAATTTCAAAAATGGCAAGTATAAGGCATTTAACGATGCCACAAAAAGTATTAATTTTAGAATGAAAGTCCAAAAATATTTTAATACGTGAGATGGCAAATTAATTAAATGTTAACGGAATGTTCCTGAGATCATTTTTAGGAACATATAAAATTTTAAACGGAAAATGTGTCTTTAGGTGGCCATGTTGCCCATCCAAGCGAAATGATGGCAAGTTAAGAAACAAAAGTTTAAAAAAATCGATTTGTACATGCTCATAACTTAGAAAAGATTAAAAAAAAGTGCAAAGCAAAGTAATTTCTTTAAAAACAGTGCGAGAACAATTAAACAAGAAATGTTAAAAACCAGAAGATCTGCAAAAAAAAATCATTGCTAAGGAAAAGAATTAAAAAAAAACAAGACTTCAGATGACCAAAAATTATATATCAGTTAATTATTAGGCCGAACTGGTTTTCTCTCATGAGTCAAGCTTATTTTATTTCGGGCTGATAAAAAAAAATTGTAAGATGATAAAAATGTGACCGAATTATTGAAAATTGCATTCATAAAATAGTGACTCATTCTCCGTACATTATGGTACGGAGGTGCATAAATTTTCAATGAGTCGGGCAAATTTTTATGCTCAAGAGATCAATTAACTCGAAAAAAACGCGGCCATTATAAAAACGGCGCCTGACCGGCTATTTTGAAGGTATCTCAGACTTTAGTGCAAATAGAATTTCAAGATTATATTGCACCATACTAAAGGGCGTCTGTGGTGCGTTTATTCGATTCAAATTGTTAAAACTAATTATCCTATCCCATGAGCACCTATAATTTTGTAAGCAATCATATATTTTTTAACTTTAAGTTAAATCCCACAAAAAATATCGTAGAATTTTTTTTTCATCAGACTTGGAAATAACCCTAATCTCAATCCGCTTGGAAATGTTTCGTCTATAAAAAAGTGCGGAAAAGGGGTGAGGATTAAAAAATTGCAGCCGACAACTCTGCAAGGACTAGAAAAAATTATTTATGATATTTGGCACAGAGAAATTGTTGATATTTACATTAAAACATTGCATAATACTATGTCATTGCGCATTAAAGCAGTAATTCCATATAAAGGTGGAATAACTCAATGCAGAATACATATTTTTATTAAAAAATTGCTTAGATCTAACAAATAAATAGTTTTATTTCATGTATTAAAATATAACTTGTTTATATCATATAATAAAACGTAATACAGTAGAAAGTATATGTTTATTATATTACGTTTAAAAAGAATGTTTTATGTAGATTTTTAATAATTACTTCGCAGAGTGTAATAAAGTGAATTTTTAAATCAAAAATGTACATAGGTATTATTTCATCTCTTTGATATTATGCAAACATGACAGTTTTATTTGTTTCAACCATTAGTTTTGAAGTTATTACAAATGAAAAAGGTATAAGTCAATATTTCTGCAGTGCGGCTTTTTTTTTTTTTTTTTTTTTTTTTTTTGACGCTTAGTGTGTATATATATACATAATTAAATACATACACTGGCCAGAGAATTAGAAATCTTAGATTAATACTTTATTGAACCTCCTTTTGTTCATTGCATCTCTTTTTGCACCGATAACAGCCTGCGTCCCAAACATTTTTTATTAGATTAAAATTCGGGCTTTGAGATGGCCAAGGAAGTTGTTGGAAGTCAGACTGATGTTCATTGAACCAATGTCGAACGAATCTGGCATGATGTAAGTTGCATTATTGTCTATGAAGAATCCTTCAACTTCGGAGTGAAAATGTAACATTGCAGTATGCATTTGATCTGCCAATACATCCAGGTAATGCATGGCTTTTTATTTACTCGAGTTACACCAGGGCACCACTTCCATACCAGCAGAACATTCCCCCACACCGTGACACCAGGTTTTCCGGACGACGCTAGCGAGCAATTGTAGAAACTCTCACAGATTTTTAATTCATTGGCCAGTGTGTATAAAACTTTGTATGTACTGTATTACTTGTTTATTTTTCAACGTCAAGTCCTCTGTCTTATTAAAAATAATTTTAAAAAAAGAAAAAAGAAAGAAATGAGAAAAGAGAAAAGAAATATCAGGCAAACGTACTTGTCGTGCAAAAATGTTAGGCAATCGACCTAATACGGAAGAAAAAAGAAACTTACAAGATTTTGTTTTAAAAATTTAATATCCAGAAAACAAATTCGATGTAGGCTTTTGTATACGGTGTTTTTTTTTTTTTTTTTTTTTTTTTTTTTATGTGAACCTAGAAAATTAACTATGTAATTAACACGAAAACTGATAAATAAATTAAACAGTATGTTAAAAACTTCTCTCGTTAATTTAAAACAGTCATATAATCAAAATTTTCTAAATTAATTCACGATATCAGTTTTTGTTTTTTTAAGTTCCAAAATCTTCTTGACCTTTAAAAGTTCTTTGAAAAAATGTATTTCAAATGACAAAAAATCAAAATTTGACATCGTAAGACGAAAATTTTACGTACAAGATTGTTGCTTTGCTAAAAGAGAATTAATATAATTTAAGTACGATGAAAATTGTTATCTGTCGTCTGACGCATTGTGAAGCCGATAATTAATGATTTATTCATACACTTTGTAATGCTTGCTAAATATATAGTATTAGTCACGCGAAATTCGAATTTGTATTCATCTTATAATAGTAATGAATTTTTATGATGAATGAAATCATTTGAATGTCAAAGAAATAAAATATAAACGTTTTTGCCAGAAGTTTTGTATGACAAGTTATCGCAAATAATCACTCTAAATACAAGTAATAAATTGCATAGTATAGATTCCTTAACGTCTATACATCAGTAATTTGAGGGAGGAAATGTTTGTTATAATTTAATTGTTCTAAAGAAGCACTATTTATACCTGTTGATTAATAAATCCGATTTAAGCAAACCCTGTTTAACTACCAAAGAGTGTTTTTTTTTTTTTTTTTTTTTTTTTTTTTTATATTTAAAAATCATTTATTTAGACAATACTAATTATGAACTATACCACTATGTGAATTTAATTATTCGTTGATTATTATTTAACTCTACTTCCTTTTATAATACGATGAAACAATAAAATATAAATGAAAAGAACGGATATTTTTCTCTCGAAATGTTAATGTAATATAATAACATGCAGGGTGTTTAATCGCGGATATTAAACTCACCAATCTGCGACAAATTATTTCGTAGGAGTATAATAATATGGATATATTAGTAATAATAGTTTATTTTGCTTTTAATAAATTATAATTTGGGAGAAAGACTAGGCTACACATTAAATTTTGAGTGGCACCACACAGTTTGATAACCCATTTTTATTTTACGTTTAAATTTGTTGCCAGTTGCCACGTTTCAAGTTAATAGGACCAAAAGTTTTAGAAATAAAATTATCTGATCTGTTATATAAAGTATTTTTTAAATATTTTCGTTTATCTTAAACACAATAGGAATATTATCGTTCTGGACTTTTTTCTTTCTTTCTTCTTCTTCTTCTTTTTTTTTTTTTTTTTTTACATCTTGACATACAACTTAAAAATCTCAATAAATCTCATGCTAATAGTTATTCCAATAATTTTATGATGTAAAATATAAATCAGGAAATTAATATTTGAAAATTTAAAAATATTCATACAATCTTAAAAAAAAAAAAAAAAAAAAAAAAAACAGCGAATTATTTACTTCTTTTACGCATATGCTTTAATTCTTCTTTTACGCGCATACGAAAATTATTTAATTTTTCCCTGAGAATAGTATTTTCGTAATCTTAAAAAAGTTATACATACATGACAGAAAAACTTCATTATTAGATGTAAATATCAAATGTATATTTTGAAGGAACCCTTTAAAATTAACACTTTGTAAAATAGTTAAAAACTCTTGAGCTAAACGTCTGTTTGTGTTTTGAGTACTTTGATTTCCGTTTTGCTTCGAAAACTCTTACATTTCAAATAATACAGATCCCAAGGGATTTTCAATTATTTTTATTATTATTATTACAAGGCCATTTATTTATAAACAACCAACATCCACTTTTACCCGGAGTTCGAATACAATACCTACGGCTCCAGAAGTTAGCTCCCTGCCCACTAAACCAGTGGTCCGGTAACTAATTGTAAAAACGGTGTGACATTTTGTAATTGGGCTAATTTCAGAATGTAATAATCTCTTTTTTTTTTAATCAAAAAAATATTTTTTTTAATCTAGCTAATCTTCCAAGATATTATTCAAAATATCTAATAAAAACTGAGATTATTACAGAGTAATTGGTACTTTTTTAATTTTTTATTTATGACAGAATTACTAAAGGAGGTTTACTTTTTTATCTGCATCAGTATACGAAGATTTTCCATTCTGTGTATTAAGGCACATAACATTTCGGAAATACGTCTTAATTTGTTTGAATGCATTTACTGCATTATTGAAAATCTTAAAATGCAATAGAAATCTTTATGGAGTACTATGAAAGAATTAAGGGGTTACACCTAATTTTAAAAGTTGCAGAGGGAAGAAGGTAAAATCAGGTTTGCAAAACATATATTTAGACAGTCGCCATTAAATCTTTAGCAACTACAGCTGTCCGCAACCATAGAATTATCACCTTAATGTTCTAGATAACATCGTATTATAATTACTTATATTCATGCAATGGAGTAGATACACTTTTTCACGTTGTTTTTATGGGAAGTAGGCTGTCTAGAAGCTTTTTCTAATATGGTTGTGTAATAGGATGAGTAAATTGGCAACCTCATTTAAAAGCAATTAGATCCGGTTGTCACAAGAACTGGTAGGTGAACTGAAACTGTCTAAATTTATTGTTTATAGAAATTACGATCGATATTATACTTCCTAATGAAGCCTGTTCGTAATGGCTATTTTCATTAGTGCTTAATTTTTCTTAAAATAAACAAATAGACGAAGTCTTTTGAATAATGCGACCTAAAACATATTTTTATGAACAGGATTTTCTTATGCATTTCTCTTTTAATAATTAATTAATTAATTAATTTCCAGATCAGAAAGGTGGAACCAATTTAAAATGGAAGTTGGGTTGTTTCCATATGTTTAGGAATATTCAATTTGTATCAAAACCATAATTTGTTGTTCCGTTGACAATCTTCCATTAAGTTGATCTCATTCAATACTGGCTATAAATTTAAGTATTACAATTGAGAAGAAATAATTCTATATTTGTTTTATATCTCTAAATATATACATAAACGTCTTATATATTTTGGAGAAATTGGAAATATCAATATACATTATAGGAATGGAAATTTGGCACACAATTCATACTACAATTTACAAAAACAAATGTACTTCTTGTTAAAGCTCGCTTTATTAAAAAAAATATTTTTTTTTTTCTCCATAAATAATGATATGAAATCTGTGCCAAATTCCCTTCCCTACATCTATGGCTTTACGAATCAAGACATGCCTTGTGCAAAATAAACCCGCTTCACTTTTGACATTTTAAATTCAACATGACTATTTGTTAACTTTGACAATCACTGACAATTATTTTAAACTCTGGAGAAAAAAAAAATGTCTTCCATAAGATTTTTAATTCAATACTAAAATACCATAAGAAAACTTGTAATTAGTATATTATGTTCATTTCGCTCTTCCGCACATCCAAAAGTTCAATTTTATATAATTCGTACTATAGCTCTTACTATTGGCCAGGACATTATTTCAAATGTTACACGATGGATACAAGACAATTTTTCACAATGTCAAAGTATACCGTTTTGTAATTACAAACTATAACATCATAATTTGCACATAATTTCATATTTCAGAATGGTAGCGTATGAAAATTATTTATTAAAGTTGAAATTTATAGCAATGATAACTCTTCGGAAAACTTTTCATACGAAAATCAAAGTGAAATGCTAAAAGAAATCGTCTCAAAGTATATAAGTTTCAAATTGTGAGAGTAACAGCGACGAAATGAGCATCAGCATAAGTTTACAGCGGTAGAGACGAATTGCACTGTTGAAAAGCAATCATTTGTATATTACTTTTGTAAGAAAATATTAAGCAGTCAGCTATTTCTTCTTTGTAAGATAAACTGCAAGCTATTTACGAATATTTGCAATTATATAAATTTATAACAAAGTAGAAAAATATTCCCAAGTTATTTATAAAGGAAAAATCAAGTCAATTTTTCCACTTTTCGTAAGGGGTTACATGAATTTGAAAATTTCAAAAAATGTATATATATTTTTTTTAATCTGATAGTATTGTATGCCTCGAATATTTCCCCAAAGTTTCAAGTAAATCGGAATAAAAATCTAGAAGGTAGAGTCTTATAAATTCTCTTCATTAGGTTCGATTTCTGAAAACTTTAATAGCTTTTTTTTTAACACTTTGTTTGAATTCGGTGGACACGGTTTCTCAAAAACTAATGCACCGATCTTACTGAAATTTTGCACACTTCTTCAAAACAGAATTGACTACTGATTGAACATTTTTTTTTTTTCTTTCGATTACAATTAGTTTCAGAAGACTTTACATGGGGGTACATTTTACTGAAAGCTGAACTGTTTTTTATAAAACTCTGCGAAAAATTCAAATTTCAATTTTTTTAAATCCTCCGTAGAAGAACAAGCTATACTTATCTACTAAGAGAAAAAATTTCGGTTTTTTTAATTTCAGATAAAACGACCATAAGATAGTCAGACCACCACGAAGATAATTTTTTCTAGGTAGTCTCCGAAAACCAGGTTCACCGGATGAATTTTTCAATTTTTTTAATGAAATTTTTATAAAATATTGTTTAAATATTTATGTTTGTATGCTCAAATTTTTGAATAAAATGATTTATTTATTATATATTCTCTTATATATATATACATATATAGGGGGATTATAATTAAAGTTACGACTTCAAAACGCTATAATTTTAAAACTACCCATCAGAGCGATTTGATATTTTACCAGAGCAATCGTGAGGCAATGAAATTTCGTTTGGCAAAAGAAAAAAAAGTAGTTCCAAAATGTGTCGTTAATTATCCGTAAAGTATTTGTTTCATGAAGCTCCTTTTTTTCTCTTTTCTTTATGACTGTTTCCACTGTAAGCACGTATTCTTGTCTTCTTGCTAAAAAAATTATAGTAAACCTTTGAAGTCTACTGTTCCCTGCTATTCCATTGTGTTGCTAACAACATTCCTGTGTTTAATGAGTCCATTTAGGCGTTTCCTCTGACATTACCCTGACAGAGCCACCTATAGGAACATGTTGGAACTACTTTTTTCCTCCTCCAAACAAAATTTCATTGCCTCACGATTGCTCTGGTAAAATATCAAATCGATCTGATGGGTAGTTTTTAAAATTATAGCGTTTTGAAATCGTAACTTTAATTATAATCACCCTGTATATAAGAAAATATGCTTTTTTTTTTTTTTTTTTTTTTACCTTCGAAACCCTTGTATCACCCTTAAGTGATAGGCAAGCATTATTGTATTTGTCTCGAGAAGAATGGTATCGTGTAACATATAAATTACATCTGAAGAAACATAAAACAATTTCGAAAACCAAAATCATTTAAAAGTGGTAGCTTCCATTTTTTTGTCAATCATTAGAGTCCTGCATCGGATCGGGTACCCGCGGGTTCCCTGCTTTGCGGTTCGGGTGCGGGTCTATCCGCAAAATATTTTTTTTTCCCAGAGAATTTTTTATGTTGCTTTTTTATTAATATAATCTTTTGAATGCTGAGATTGGATGTCATTCTTTCCTTCATAGGGGTTTAAAGCAACGTGACTCATAACATAAGTTTAATTCATAAAGAAGAAATGTATAAATATTAATACTTGACGTTTAGAGCGTTATGTGCGAAAATTATTTGTCTTCCAATGTATATTTGCTTCCTCAATTTATTTTTTATATATTACTACGAATATTTAAAACAGTGATTATTATTATTATTTTTTATTGTTATTATTTTTAAGTAAGGATAATGCACAAGAAATTTTGTTATATTATACACTGAAGTTTTGTTTATAATTATATTAGTTATTTTTAATATAATTTTAACTATACACTAAGTTTAATACATTGGTGGTCAAAATTATCAGGGCAAGGGAAAAAACACCAAATCTTGGTTACAGTTGACGGGAAAATTTGGCAAATTTTATAGCTCGACGAATGATAAATGAAGCATATAGCTATAACGAATGATAAATGAATCATTTTTATTAGGTTTTATTGAAATGCATGGCAAACGCATATTCATAAAATGTATTTTAGATTTAGACGGCCATGTGATATGGACAAAATTATAAGGACAACTGTATTTTTGTGATCTAAAAAGCAAAATTTGCATGTTTTTTGTTCTGCATATTGCACTTCCAGATATTAAAAATGCTTAGTAAGTGATTGGGAACGTCGTATTCTATTTTTACAGGCACGCCACTAAATGCTAAAATTTCTGAGTTTGAGAAACGGAAAGTGGTTGCTTTTAGAAGTTCAGGACTTACTCCACGTCAGATTTTAACAAAGTGTAATAGATCGAGAACGGTCATTTATAATTTTCTTAAAAATCCCGGCAAATATGAAAGGCAATGACATACAGGCAGGCCAATTTCTGCTTCAGCGAGTGAAAAAGAATGATAAAGAACTCTAAAAAACAAATATCAACGGAAATCAAACGATAATTAAACTTATGATGCAGTGCTGGAACTATTCAACGTGTTTTACTAAAAGTAAAAAAAAGATTCGTTACGGAAAACCTATGTCACGATCACCTCCTACAAAAGTTCATAAAAGACTGAGGGAAGGGGTGGGTGTTCAAAAACATGCATTAATATGCAGAGAAAAGGGGGAGCATATTATCTTTTCCGATGAGAAATTGGTTAATTTGGATGTACCTGATGATTTTTGCTACTTCTAGTATTATTTCCATAAATAAAGAAATTTAATCAAAGCACACATTTGGAGGGAGTTCCGGGAGTCTGGGGAGGTTTCGTAACTGACGGTACTACTCCAGTATAAGCTTTGTGCTGGGCAGAATGAATTCTGAGTGTTATGTTGATATACTGGAAGATAATCTTTTACTGGAAGTACAATTAATTACGAGTGCAACATTATTTGTACCAGCAGTTTCAGTATATGTTTCTCAGACTTCGAAATCATAGTTTAATGTTAATTTCGTGAAACTACTTGACCGACCGGCCAGAAGTCCCGACCTAATTCCAGTGGAAAATCTGTGGGGTATTCTGGCACAGAAAGTATACAAAAAATGGTATTCAATGTCAAAACAAGCAAGAAAACATGTCCTCCATCGAAAAAGCCTGGATAGAAATTTCCAAGAATGTTCGGAAGGGACTATCAAACTCCATGATGTCAAGATGAAAATGATTGAGAAAAATGGCAGAGATTATTAATTATTAGCGTATTTCTGGCCAAAACATCCATTGTCTTTATAATTTTGTCCCATTTTAAAAATGACATTTTTTGTTAATTACGGCAAAATATTCATATTTTGCATTTACAAATGTTTCGCATTCTACAATGATTTCCAGCATAAAAAGCATTTTATGTATGCATTTTACTCTATTTACTTCCGAAATAAACTTTTTCTGTGCAATTTTTAGTTGTCCTTATAATTCTGACCACCACTGTATAAATAAAAACTTGTAATAGTTATGTAATAATTAATTCTCTAAAAGATATATTCAGTAATATAACTGTATTTCGTGAAATAGAATTTTAATTCAGTTTCTTATATAATGTAAATTGAATAGGGGTCCCTTTTTGGGGGGTCCCGGGTCTGGTTGCGGGTCGAAAGTCTTTTTGCGGGTCGGATGCGGGTCAAGTTTACTTGACCCGCGCAGGACTCTAAAAGCAATAGCATAAAAAAACGTGGTTATCAATATCAAATAGGAAAGGTATCAGTATATAATCGACCAAAGTTAAAAAGAAATTTATACTTAAATATAAAATTTGCTCTTAATTTTCTTTAACAAAAAAGGTTTTAAAAATTAATGTTTTAATAAACTTGGCGTATAACTAAAAAATGAGTCTAATACAAAAGCTTTACGTTTTTATTCTTATTGAAATTTTCAAATAATTAATCTTGAACAGTTTAAAATAAAATCAGAAATTCTAGAATGTTGTTTTTAAACATAGTAATTAAAAAACTTGAAGAAAAAAAAAAAAATCTCCTTATAATACGCTTTAGACTATTCGATTACAGATAGTAAAAAAATGTTACAGCAAATCTTTATAAGTTTTCTACTCAATAAATTAAGCAAGCTCTTTTTTCAGTAATATAGTCATTCATTTTAAAAGAGGCAAAAATTATAACTTGACTCTATCTTTCAGAAATCTTTCAGTATCTTTCAGAATCCTGACGCGTCCAATGTCGAGAATATGAATGAACATCTGGATACTATGTATAAGGAAAATACGGTGGAATATTATCAATAAATTTATACAAACATAAAACTAATTGTTTTTCTAGGCAAAATTAATTTACAGTGTTCTGTTATAAGAATCTACCCAGTTAATATTTTATAAAAAAAAAACATTTATTAATACACAAGAGTACCTTTCAATTCTTTATTTTATTTTATTTATTTTTATTTTCATTTTTCATTTTAGTTCCTTGTTAAGGACGGCATCAATTGGAACAATTGATAATGCAGAATTATGCCCAAATTTGGCTGGATTGACACGTCGACAAATCAAAATCTGTGTTCGCAACGTTGAAGTGATGGATAGTGTACGACAAGGAGCCGAACAGGCTGTTATTGAGTGCCAGTGGCAGTTCAAGTTTAGACGGTGGAATTGCAGTACGATTAATGGCACCCGTTTGTTTGGTAAAACAGTGTCCGAAGGTAAGATAGTATTTTTTAAAGTTGTGTATCTTTTTTAATTTCATGTAATAGATGTGCGTGAGAAACAAAGAGTCACAACTGCCTTTCATTAAGTTTCTCTTCACTAACCATGATCAATCATACTCTGATTTTTTTTTTTTTTTTTTCTCGAGCTGTAAACATATGTTTGCAGCATTAAGTGGGTTGCAACATACTATATTAATATTGTAACAGAAAAAGTAAATATAATGTAATAAAAGTAATTGAATTAGAAAGATAATAGAAGTAAAATAAAAATAATCTGGTGCGTCACTCACGCAACTTTCTCTTACCCTGTATTTCAATACTATAAAGATAGATTGCACATTAAGTCTTAAGAACAATAGCGTAAGGTAATACAGTTCAATGTACTTTTAAAATAATCTAAAATAGTATTTATTGAATTTTTTTTTTTTGTCTGAGTGAGTAATGCTGACCGGGGTGTCGGCCTGGATAGCTCAATTGGTAGAGCCTTGACCTTGTAAGTCAAAGATCCGGGGTTCGAGTACCGGTCCAGGCATTATTTTCACTCAGTCGGAAAAATAAAAAAAAAAATTTCAATAAATATGATTTTCTTCCACAGTTGATTGTGTGATTTTAATTTAAAAAAAAAAAATCTAAAATAGGTTTAGGAACAGTTTTATTTGGCATGTTATACTGTGAGTGTGGTTACCACCCCCTCAACCCCCCATTCAATTATAGTGCATACATTTTTTTTTTTATTATTTTTTTTTATCAAAGCTGTTAATAATTTGCCTTCAAACTTAAGTAGCAACCTAATACGGATTTCAAAATACCAAATTTTTATTTCCTGCAGCTATTTGTTTTTAAGTTATGCTGATAACAGATATGTATACAGATCGATCACTAAAAATTAGACTTTTGTAATCAGTTACCTCAAAACGTGATTTTATGCAAAAAACCATATTTTAAAATTTAAAAAATACTTTGTTTACAGTATGCGTATGAAAAATTATTTTTGCTTCCTGAGCAATGTTCGTCGACATAATAAAATGCAGCAAAGCACTTCCATCAATTACATTCAATAGAAAAGAACGTTTAGATTAATTTTGGGTAGCCCTGTATTGTATATTGTCTATAATCAATATGCACTATAAACAATATTGTGTATTTAAATTTAGTCTTACTTGAAAAACATCTAACACGATAGAAATTACAATTCCATCAATTTCCAAGTATTGCCGCAATATATCCAAATGCTTTGGATAGCTCTGTAAATGAATGATGAACGATTTCCATACAACAATCTTTACAAAACATGCTTTTATTCATGTAATAAATTTTGTTGTTTCTGTTTTGTTTGGGTCAGCTAATAGATGTTACACTGTACTTACCAGCAATTTCCCCATAGACATAATGTATTTAAATTCTCTTGAATGACCCTGTGCTCGAACTATTGCTTGATTTCAACGAAAAGTTTGGTGTAGCATCCCTGATACGCATTTAGAATACCAAGTTTGGACTTTCTGCTATTATTTGTTTTTGAGATATGCTGATAACAGACAGACACACACACATAGACCAACCGCTAAAAACATGATTTTTGGATTCAGGGGCCTCAAAATGTATAAATATAACAAAAACTCAATTTCGAAAATTTCACCCCAAAACAATACTTTCTCTACCTTATGCGTAAGAAAAAGTAAAAAGAAAATGAATATTGTTAGTATTTTCTATACAATAAATACCGAATGTAATAGAATAATGCAGAATTTCAAATATTCACATAATAATTCAGAATTTTAAAGATTCAAAATCAAGAAACTTTCTTTCAGATCTAAGACTACATCTACATGCCATTTTTTTTTTTTTTTTATTTACAAAGCATAAAATGTACTCGTATTAGTTTTTAACTACATTTTATTAGTTTTTGAAAATTTTAAATATTCATGTCTCTGACACATAATACAACAGTGTTCCTTCAGTCAGCATTTCTCACAACTCCTAATTTTTAATTGTAATCTTTAGTAATATGATTCCATGATTACTTGAGGAAAGATTTATCATAGGAAAATACTTGTTTTGGAGAATATGTGTTGAACCAACCTAGTTCAACACATAATTATAATATTAATAGCACTAGCTGTAAACATTTAACTAAGTAAATTACATTTAGGAAGTTTTCGTCCATGTTTACATTAATTTCATTTGGGAAGGAATTTTTTTTCCGTAAAAATCCATAAAACATTGGTAAATGTCTTAAATATTTTTTAACCAATAGAAACGAAATATTTAAAAAAAAGTATTTCTGTTTACTAGTTATATTTTTAAAAATACTAATAATTTCCCAATATATCTACATCTTAATTTTTTTCTTTGTTACCATATGGTCATTCAGAGGATCTGGCGAAAGTTGGGTGTATAGTAACAAAGTAGTAGAATATAGAAAAACTATAGTAACAAAGTATTAGAATATAGAAAAATATGATAAAATGCCACCGAAATCCGCAAGAACAAAAATGAATTGATAAATAACTAAATTAAAAGTAACCAGTAACATATTTAAAAAAGATATGAAAAAATTAACCTATAATAGTTTAAATCAAGATGGGAAAGCAACCATTACGCGTCGTGTCCCGTACAAATACTTATATTCTTTGTGATTAAAGATTTTAATCCTTTCAAAATTTATTTCAAATGCAAAAGGATTTTTTTTCTTTTTTTCCATTTGTACACAAGATGTAATAAAAATTTCATAACCATAAAGAAAAATTATATTACCATTAAAAACACAAAAGTATTAATTACAGCAATCAAAATGCAACATTTAAAAGCGTAAATTCTACAAATACAGGGTGTCCCATAAGTCTGTAGACATTTTAAAATTTCATATAAATTCAAGGAATTGGTAGAATGGAATGTGTTTTGCGAAAAAGTTATTTGTCGAAAATGCAAATCAGACTCTTATAAATTGCATAGTTTTACGATTAACATTAACAGGTCATTTCTTATTTTCCCTTTTAGTTTCCCTTAATTCCTTGCATACATGAAGTTTCAATTGTGACGCTGACTTGGTGGATGAAGCGTTATTAATGAAGATGTCTTGCCTCACTAAGAATCGCCGACTGAAGCTACAATTAACGGTGTTGTCACTCATTTCCAAACTGTAATTTGTGGTGATGGTGGACGCATAGAATAGGAATTATATGTTTGTAAACATTTGCATGCAGATAAATACAGTTTTTCGGGGAAATGTGTGATTTGCTCACGTACAGCACCTCTATAAACGAAAAATTTAACTATTATTTTTTTCTTTAACAAAAGGGGAAAAAACCCTTCACGAAAATAACTTTTTTGCAAATCGCTTTCAATTCTACCAATCACTCCAATTTTTACGAATTTTTTAAATGTCTACAGACTTATGGGACACCCGGTATATTTAATTACAATGACATTTTCATCGCTGCTTTATATATATATATATATATATATATATATATATATATACATGAAGCAGTTAAGACCTGTTAGGCCTTACCAATTTACTTAATTGTCTGTTCTGCTGCTCCCATCCACTGAAAAGGAAGCGGAAGGCTGTTTTTCACATGTAATGTTATTTTTACAAATGTTTTTGGTTACTTTAATTCGTTGTTTTAAGTTTATTAACTTTTTTCTTGTTAACCACGCCCACTTATCTTCAAGTCTTAACATATTTTCAAAATTACATATATATATTTGTTCAATATGCACAACTAATTCTTAATTGTAACGGTTGCCTAAGCACTTCCAAGATTAATCGTCTATTATGTATATCAAATATCACTTTTAAAAATTATTGGTGACTATTAAATAAAAAAGTCCCCAAGTCTGACAGTAATGTATGTATATGGCATTTTTTGCTTTAAAAATTTATTTTCAATATATATTCAAGAAAACTGGGTGCAGAATTCAGCACCAGTATTACCTTAAAATATTTTGTAATAAATTTCTGAAATAAAATAAAGGAAAAGTTATTAATTTATGTAACTGGTCTAAGGCCTAGCCAATTGTGACTCAGGTATGCATAAATAATTTTTATATTTGTTTTTTATCTATTTCTGATATTAATAATTCTAACATTACACTGTGATAGTAAACAGAAAAAATTTATTTTATTTATTTTATTTTTTTTTATTTTATTTTTTTTTAATTTTATTTTTGGATGCTTTAAAAAGTGCAAAATATTTTAGTTCCTCAAAAACGTTATTCCTACATATATATAATAAAAATGAAACAAAATAATTTTTAAGCAAAATATTATTTATTATAAACATTTTTAATACATTAAAGTCTTCTTTATAAGAAAATTTTTAAAGCTTTGTTTCCAAGATAAAAGAGAGGGTGGAGGGGGGGGGGGGAATATGTTATCGAGAGTAGGAGAAATATTTATAACTGTTTAAATAAAGCGAATTAATAAAAAGTAGTATATATATTTCTTTATATGTTTAAAAATATATATTTCATTTACATGCTTAACGCTCAAATTAATGGGTACACAATATTCAATACGGATAATTTGTTTGATATTTGTTAGACAGACAAAAGTATTCTCGCCATATAGTGAGTTTCTTAATAAAAATAGGCAATATCGTTTTATTTTTTAAATTATATCATAGCCGCCAGCTTTTACGTTTTATAAGCACCCCTTTAATTGATTATAAATTCTTATTTAATTTAATAGCTGTCACAAAAAATTATTTTAAAAAATCCTACTAAAAATACTGGTAGCCAAAAAGTTCTATCACCAAAGTGAGTTGTTGCGTAAAAAGGTCCGAAAAATTTGTCAGATATACACTATCTACCAATAAGTATTTGGACCCTTTCGAATTTAGACGTTTTCTCAAATATCTAGAACATTTCTTTAAGAATTATCTTGAAACTTTGGAAATGTAAAGAAAATGCTATACCTCATATATTTCAGCAATAGTTTTGTCTTGGAAAGGAAAAGGGGACCAGTAAAAAATTAAAACAAAAGTCAAAATGATTTGGATCACCCTGTAAAAAGTAATGCTTGGAAGGCGTTTTTGCTGTAGCGTGTGATTAAGAGAACATTTGTCATTATCTGTATAAATTTTTATGAGGCTACCACATATATTCATGGAGATATAACTTATTTTTTTTTTCAAAAAAAAAAATTCTACTTTTTAAAATATAACACGAAGGGTATTAAACCCAGCGCAAAGACATTTTTAGACAATTTGGCATACTACATAAATGTTATATAACTTACGAAATATGAGCATTTCTCCTAAATATTTTTTGTTACTCCGCATGCGCTAGCTTTTAAAAATTTCATTTGAATAATTTAATAGCCAAAAGTATTGAGCAACTTATATGAAAACTCCAAACAAATATCGTGTAAGTTCAAAAAGTTGTGAAAGATAGAATGAACAAAATTTCACTCTCAAAATAAAAGCTTAAGTGTAAGGGCTTTACTCACATTTTTATTTTGATTCAATCAATGCCCAATGGTAATACAGTGTTCGCTAATTGTAAAAAATATCACATGAAAGTTGGCAGCTAAGTCGTATTTTATTATTCGCCGGTCTAAACATTTTTTACATGGATATTTGCTCTTGAATAATTCATGAGTGTTTCTTAAACATTATGTAAATATTGAAAAAATCAAAGTTTAATATCCTTTACTTCAAGAGAAAAACTTATTAATTTAAGACAATCATGAAAAATAAAAGCAATTTAAACTCTTCGTAATTCTTTAGAAGGCAAAGATATTCTCGATTCACTGCGTTTTTTATTTATTTAAAAAGTAAAAAAATTTTACAGAAATTTATATTACAAAAAAATTATTCTACTAAAAATTATTAGTTGCTAAAAAGTTGTAGAGGAAAAATGACGCCTAAAAGTTAGTAGCTATTTTATATTTTATTACTTGCCGATCTCAACATTCCTTACATGAATGTTTCCTCCTGAATAATACGAAAGTGTTCCTTAAATATTACGCAATTATTGAAAAGAAAAAAAAAAGTTTCATATTCTTCACTTTCAAGAGAAAAACCTATTAATTCGGTGCATTTATAAAAAATGAATATAAGATAGCTTCAATCATGTCTTAAACTCGTCGTAATTCATTAGCAAGCGAAGATATCCTCTACTCACAGCTACCCTCCAGTTTATTCAGGGCGGAGAAACATATTAATCAATCTTGCCGTGTATAAACTCGCCGTAGCCTTCGGCTTTTATAAGTTATAATTTATGATTTCATTTAAGAAGGGATTTTTTTTTTCTTTTTCGAAGAAAGAAATAGTAACTGAAACACTATATGAAGTAGTAAATATATTTCACAAATTTAATTTTCAATGCAAAAGGCTCAGCAGGGCTCAAAATTAACAGTGATCCATTGATCCGAGACCACAAAAACATTCAATGGACTAGCAAAATATAAATTATAATGATCCATCGGATCAGTAAAATTTTCCAGCTTATTTTGTTTATTTATTTTTCCGTAATTACCAATAAAGATTTAACATTTTCTTTTTAAAAATTCCCCCCCCCCCTTAACCCATTTATTAAAACATAAATTATTGATTTATGTAAGTTTTTATTTGTATTTTTAAATTAATTTACAAAAATTCGATTATCATATTTGTCACGTACATTTATTTTACTTTACAAATTTTAAAGCATTTTTAAAAATATAATACAACAGGGGAACGGATCGATGAAAGTATAAGTATGTAGGGACCAGTGAAATCTAAAAATCACTGGTCCTTGGGACCAGTGACTTAATTTTGTTTATTTCTACCACTGTTTCCAGATTAAAAAATTTGCAATTTAACATTCACAACTGAAAAAGAAAACTCTGATTTTTGCAATGGTTTGGTCAAAACGGACGCCAGAACATTCTGTTGCAAATACTAGAATAATTTTTACGAGTGTTTCTTGAGTAAATAGAATAATTTAAAACACAACAGCTCTTAAAAGAGACTCTTTTTACAGAGGTTTTTGCTGTAAACTTTTCTATTTACAGCAGATTGTGCTGACACACATTTTTGGGGACGAATTCTAGTGTAAAAATCAGAGTAATTTTTTATAGTTTTGCCGTAAAACTACAGTATTTTTTTACAGTGTACTTTTTACATAAATAAAATGAAGTTAATAAGTCATAATAATTAAAAGAGAATATGTAGACTGAAAACAAGGTTCTTTTGACAGCATATCACCGTAATGAAATGAGGAGACATTATTGTATCTTTAATCGTATTTGTCACGCGATGCATTGTATCTATTACAAGTCTTATTCATATAAACTAGACATGTAACTTTTTTAAAAGTTTGACCTACAGAAAGCAATACAACGTGTTAAAAAATAATTAAAATGAAAACATTGAAATTTATTTTGTAAAATAGTTGAATTCATTAATTGAATTCAATACTTGAATTTTTATGAACTAAATTTATATTTTTGATTTTTGCTTATGTATAAATGATGATTTATAGTTCTGCGAGAACTGTCAATCGAAATATGCTACCATTATTTACTTTTATTTTCTTCAGGCGCATTCAAATAAAACAAGTAAATAAACATTAATGGTCTTTAAAATGTTTTTAATTTGAAATAGTATACGCTTTATATTAGGCAAAATATATAATTTACGTTTAAAATGTTAATTTTTACTTTATATTTTATTTCTATACTTCTTTCAACTTATTAAATCATTCATTTGCTTGAATATTTTCAAAGTAGATTTTTTGTTTACAAACAAATTTTTCTAAAGCAAATTTTATGGAATTTGTATTGATTTTACTAGTTGACGATTAGATTATGGAAATTTATGTTTACTCTTTGCATCAATATTTAATATAAATAAATAAATAAATAAACAAAAATAAGTATTCTTTAAAAAAAATATTTTTATGCTAGTAAATGCAAAGTAACATCTAAGTGCACAAAAATATTTTGTATGAAGCTGACTAAAAAACACTCGCATTATTGTTTAGAATGTTTATTTATTAATTCTTACTATTTTATTATTACAGTTCTTTTATTATTATTATTGTTATTATTATTCGAAGTTACTCATAATTTGCAGTTAATTTGATATAAGAAACAGAAACAAATTATTATGTTTAACGTCTATAGCATTTCCTTTTGCGTCAGTTTAATTATTTTTTATCAATTTATAAATATTTCGAGAGTTTTTAAATAATGTAACTACATTAAAAACTTTTTAAATATTTTTTACATGTTATTAATATATTTCTATAACTACTTAAGAAATATATGCTTTGTTTCACTTCTTTATACCGAACTAATAGCCCTCTTTAAACTGACGGACGAGAGGTGTCAGGAATCTCATTCCTGAAAGTATGTTGGCGAAAGGATAGGGAATGTACGACTCCAGGTGATATAATAAAAGAGAAAGACATAATTTAGGGGCATAAATGTTTATTCATTAATAATTATTCTATACATTTAATAATAATAATAATAAATATTATAATTTCTGCGTGTTTTGATTAAGAGTTTCAAATATTTTCTAGCCTTTTTTTTTTCTCTTTTGAAGGCATTTGTTACGTAATCTTCGCGGGAATGTTATAAATTAAAAGCGCATTCCTTGTGTGGTTGGAATACATTATACCAACTATTTTTCTCGAGATAAAAAAAAAAAGGAAAAGAAAAAAAGAAAGGAAAGGAAATGTGAAAAATTGGAAGATTTCTACGACTTTCGGTTATGTAATCCTCGTCAAGCAGCAATTTCAGACTTTTGGTTCAGAAACCAATTTTCATAAAAATATTTTATTTAATAAAATGTGTCTTTTTTATGTAATATTTGTTTAATCGTTTCTAATTATCTAATTTTTTTTTTTTTTTTTTTTTTTTTTTTTGTAATGAATTTTAATTTTAGTGCCAGAATAGCGTCGCGCCTGATAAACTGAGCATTTAAACTCCGTTGAAAAAAAATTTCAGATATGTAATATACATAAAGAAGAGAATAATAGAAATGATATAAATTAAAATTCTGAAAATAACTTATTCAAATCAAGACTTAAACTGAGTACAAAATTTCATACATGTGTCCCAGAACAAAATTATCATTTGAAATCTAAATAATTTTAGAAATTTTAAATTCTAAACTTATTAAACAAGAAATTCGGACAACAGACAGAAACTTTTATCTTATTTAATCAGCGAAAAATGTTAGAGAAATATAAAAAAAATTTCTATTAAAAATTTCTGGTAACCAAAAAGCGTAAAAGTTGACAACTATGATATTATAAGGATAAATAGAATTTTAATTGTAGTATTCATTAAATATTTAACAATAATTGATGCTGCGTAATTTCGATTTGTCTTGCTGCAAATCCTCTACTCACTCAAATTTACAAAATTTCCTTTTAACCCTAAATATTTTGATAGTTTTTTCTGTCAAATTAACTAAAGATGAAACTGCTAAAATACGCTAATAATCATTTTCTCATGGGTAAAAAAAGTTGTAAAAATAAAAGACATTTTCATTGACAAAAGTTGGCATATTGGTATATTGTCTAACGATCTCAAAAGTCCGTGGTTTAAAGAAAATTATAAATATTGAATGAAATTAAATGTGTTTATTTATTTATTTTTTTTTTCAATTATTTAGGTTCTTATCAATCTTACCAATATTTTCAGTGTTGGATAAAATATACATAAAATTTACTCCTTTTCATAACTCTATTGAATAATTCAAATTTATAGTAATAATATCTAGCACATTTTATGATATGTATAGCATCAAAATGATATCTTGGTATTAAGGCAGTCCTCTTAATGCTAAGTAAAATAATTTTAAAAGCTTAACATAATTGTCATATGTTTCGTATTGTTTCCATTGAAGGCATGATAGTAAATAAGAGACTATGATAAAAATTACTTTAAACCTGTCGAACGTATAACTATATATATATGTGTGTGTGTGTATAGATAGATAGATCATAAGACGTTTTCAGTTGGCAAAATAGCAGAATGATAATTATTAAATTCAGTTATCAATATCATACACTATAAATTGTAGTTGCGTTTGGGCATTCGTACACTTACTTAAAAAAGAACTTGAGATTGATAAAAATGATGTAAAATTGCTTAAAATAAGAATAATATAAGTTATTTTCAAAACAGCAAGAAAAACCCATTAAAAACACTTTTACCTGAGAAGTTTCTATAATATATCAGTATTTTCTTTTTTTCTTTTTCTTTTTCTTCTTCGTCTTCTTTTTTTTTCCGGATAAAATAGTGCATGTTACACGATAACGACTACTATCATACACATTTAGTTATCTTAAAGCTACTTGCAGCTGAACAGCTGAATTGATCTTATCTGTTTATTTATTTTCAACACTCTATGCCATGTAAATACGTTTTGTGGATTTACATAGTTGCCTTTTACAAGAGGAGGTTTAAAATAAATAATAATAAATAAAAATAATACGCATTTCAGGATTATGCAATGAATCAACTCAATGTCATGTTTTCTATTGGCTGAAACTTATTAAATACCGGAATACTAAAATATTGGAATACTTATTAAATACTGAAATTTATTAAATATTAAATACTAGACTTGTATATTGTTGTCCGTAGTAATTATGATGAACAATTTCCTTAAAAAAAATTTTACTCATCTTTCTTGTGTAAATGCAATTGAAAATAATATCAGAAATTGAAAATGCAAAGATAAAACAATATAAAATATTACACACTCTTTCGTTTAAAATTTAAGACATTTCACCCTGATAGAATTTATGTAATGGAAGTATTATTTATGTGTTTTAATGGTACATTATATATAATACTTGAACTAATTTAATGTAATAGCAATGATTTGTGGAATTTGTTTGTTTTAGAATTAAAGAAAGATTAGGAGCTGAAAACTAAAGCGGGTCGGAAAATTTTATGACATATTAATTATATTAAATGCACTTTCATATTATAATCGGGAAATAACCATTAAATTAAAAAAAAAAAAAAAAAAAAAAAACTGAGAAATGTTTAAATTTTATTATATAACCTAATTCATTATTACTCAGTTATTCAAAGACGAATTAATAAAAATAATTAATTAGTATATAGACTATAAATAAAGTTTAATACTCTAAGTAATGTTTATTAAATATAGCACTAAAATAATAATCAACTCAATCATTATAGAAAGGAAATGCAATTTTTTTAAACTGCTAAGTAAAAAAATCTAGCTGAGGGGAAAAATGAAAAAATAGAAACAGAGAGAGAAAAATTACTATAGAAAGATTAGAAAAATAAAACAGTACATTTTCCCTTTTGCTTTAATTTTGAAAACTTCTGCAGTAAGTGCGCCCTTTTTTAGCATTTTCTGTTCGATTAATTCAAAAGTATTCCATAACAAACGCTAAAGTACTACTAGTACTACTATTACAACTACTAGTAATAATAATAATATTAATAATAATAATAGATTCCTAAAAAAATTCTGCAATTATTTTTTTCTATGAACGATTTAGTATGCAAAGCAGAGTGCTTGATTTTATCTATAGTTGGACGAATCATAGGATCCTTCAGGCAGTATAGTTTAATATTCAATAAAAGCAATACTTTACGATTCTGGTGAATAAATAGGTTAAGTTTATAACACTTAAGGTACATTGATACGACGACTTAGATTTCAAGTTCTAGTTCAGTCGCATTTTAATGTGTCATCGTTTCCTGATTCAGCATAGATTAAATTAATTTACTCATAACATTCATAAATTTGGTCTATTATTATTAATTTTTCTTTCCTTTACAAAGATGCATAATTCAGACCCTTAGGTTTGAGACTTTCTCTAACTTATTCACCATAATTATGATTGTTCTAAGCTTCTATTTCAAATTACTACTCTCTGATTTTATTTTAAAAATAAGTATAAATTTATGTATTTATTTATTTATTTATTTTTTTGAACCAATAAATATCTGCAAAGTCAATTACATTTCGACTTTGGTAAATGTAAAGTCAATAATAAAAGTTTCAAAATGTTACTAAACTTGTACTTTAGTATTTCGCTTACAAATAGGTTTAACAATATCTTATTAATCTATATGAAAATTAAAGATTTTTTTATGGTGGTATTAACGAGTGCAGTTTTAAAATAATAATAATAATAATTCATTAACTAAAATAATCAGTTTTTATGTAAATGCAAAGTAAAATTTTGATAGATTGTAACATGCAAACTTTTTATATGAAATAATAATGATGACTTCCTTCTACTATTTTTCACTTGGAATCATACTATATAACTAATAATCTTCTTCGAAAGTACAATTTTAATTTATATTTATATATTTCTTGATTAACTAAAATGTATGTAACTTCAAAACTAAAACAACATTATAGTTTTTTGTTTTTTTTTTGTTTTTTTTTTTTTTTTTTAAGAAAAACCAAATTAATTCTGTCCTCTTATTATAATATAAATAACTGACAAAGGTCTACGTTTAACGAATATTCGTTACATCAACCTCATATGTATATAGAGAGAGTGCAACTAATACTGACAGATTTAAATAAAGTTTGGTACAGAATGGTTTTTCAAAACATCAAACAATATCTTTCACAAGAAACAACCTGACAGATTTTAGCCAGACTGTGAAAAGGTGGCTGGTTTTTATCTGTATGTTTAAATTACTTTAGAAAATTTGCTAATAAAAAAATAAATACTTTTTTTTTAAAGTAATTTAAAAATGGAAAGTATATATCAATTATTTATTATTAGAATTTTTTGTTGTTGTTGTAGGAAATTTTAAATAATTAAAAGAGAATTACCTAATAAATAACACTTTGTTTCATAGAAATCCCAAATGAATATTGCAAACGAAGGTAAACGCACAAATACTATTATGCAGACATTTTGCGCGGTATTATTTCATAGATTCTATATTTCAATACAACTCTAAGATAATACAAAAAATTCTTATTTAAATGGGTAGTTATTCGAAACTTGGTAATTTGTTATAGCGATAGTACAAGATTTTCTCGTTTATAATTCCTTAAATTGCTTCTAACTTTGTTCTAAACAAAATCATTCATAGAAGAAATTTTCTTTATCAATACAGCAGTTAGTCAGTAATTGCATTATTTTAAATAAATAACTAAAAATAGCATTAAATTACAGAAATAAACTATAATGCCAATAAATAAACCTGACCTGCATGGGCTTTAAATTTATTAGTACATTGTAACTTTGTTTTTAACACTTTCCAACAAGGTTGAAAAGTGTTAATGACTTCGGTTTGTTTGTCTGTCCATCTGACGGTCTATCTGTCTGTCTGTCCAAGCTCTAACTCACGTAAGTATTCATGGAATTTCTTGAAACTGATATATGTTATTCAAGTTCACTTCTGGATATTCCCTATTGAAAATGGAGTGAATATTTTTACTGGTTTGTGTACAGGTACACCCGAAAATATTCTAAAGCATTCTGTTTTATGAGAGGTTTTTCTGTAAAACATAATTTAATTCCTTTACTTTACGCAAATTTTAATGAAATTGAAATATGTTTTCGAGTTCACTATCGGATGTTTTCTAAAGAAAATTGAATAAATACCACTAATGGTTTATTTACAGTGACATCTGAGAGTATTCCAAACCATTGCATTCTGTGAGAGATATTTCTATAAACCAAATTTTCATAATTTTACTTTGTAAAAATCTTAATGAAAATGAAATACGTTATTTATATGCATAAAAGAATGCTTTCTTAGAATGTAGTTTGATTAGCATTAGATTTATAGGTCCAGACAAAAATATTCTGTTACATTAAGGGCTTTTATTGGAAATTTGCTGGAATCGCAATTTCTTTTACATTAAGCGTTTTTATAATTTTCTAACAATTTTTAAGCGTGAATATGATTTCAATTTGTGTATCTGTCTGTTCGACTGTCCATCTGTCTATACTCGGGGAACGCATAACTTGTCAGCATTGCAAAGGCTACAGAGACCTGTTTACGCACTTGGCGTTAGTTGGGTTGCGATATCGGGCGATTTAGCGATGATTTCGGAAAGTTTTTTCTTTTTCTTTTTTTCGATTAAAGTAAAAATATTTTTTCAGAGTATATTTTTTAGTTTCTTTAGAAATGAATTTACACTAAATTCATTACTTACAATTTATTGTAAATCCATACTACTGCAAATTATGTAATATACTACATTTTACCTTGAGAGAAAAAAAAAAAAAAAAGGTTAATACTTAAATATTTTGAAAAAGGGAAAAAATTAAATAAAATATTATCTGTATGTACATTTTTTGTCTTTGTTTTCTTTAAAGAGAAACTGATTATTATATATATATATATATAATTTAAAAATATACTTTTAAAATATTTCGAATATATTTTGGCAGAAAAATTATTTTATCATAAGATTTAAACTGTGATTTTTAAATGGCAGTATCTTCTGTGGAGAAAATGAACAAAAAGTTCTAAATGAACAAAACGTAATAGATTTTCAATTTGCATTATTATTTACCGGTTAATCAGTAAATGTTAAAAGCAGTAAAAAAATGAGAAAGTGGAAATAGTTTAAAGCTTTTATGAAAATATTTAAAAAATATTAATTTAAAATAAATAAATAAATATAGTGAATTTTCATATGCAGAGGCAATCTCTGTTTACAATTTGTTTATACATTCATTTTGTCTGTATCCCGATTTTTTATGCTAAATGTGAATATGAGAATTTTTATATATTTATTTCTGAATAAAATTAAGAAACTCACAATTTATATGAAAGGGAAGCGAATTTTAATTTACTTGTAAATATGATTTGTCTTGATGTATTTATTTAATACTGATAAATACACACCTTTGCGACTGCTATTTTTAAAAGCTAAGTTGAAATATTTATTTTCATAGCATTTTTAGGAGGTTGGAATGAGATTTTTATAGATGAGAAAGAGGGAAATGTTACGTTATTCGATTCTTTGGAATAGGAATGAAAGCATGTCATTTCACGCATTTTTCAATTTATTTTGATATATTGAATGGATAAGCATGCTTTGATATTAATGTGTGATATTAAATTTAAAAGCAATCTTAAAATTTTCAGAAACAATGTTTCCACACTTTTATTGAGGACTATTTCTTCCCGACAGCATAGACTAAATAAAAACGATTTATCTTTTTATTTTGTGATTTTGTTTTCCCTTTGGCACAATTAAAAAAATATTAAAGGTAAAATTGAGAGATAATGTTCGACTGAAATTTTCAGAAATTTATATAGTAACCGTTTCAAAGGGCTACAATTTATAAACAAAGTTAAGAAACCCCCTCCCATTTTTTAAAGGATATTTGTATATTTAAATAACTATTGTAGTAAATTATGTAGAGCAATTGCAGAAAATGAGTCAAAATTCCGTCATACTTGATACTGAAAAACTTAGCAATTGAATGAATACCAATTTTGTAGCCATTTGGAATTATTTTAGATATCTGAAAATAAGTTTTAGACTTTTGTGTAGCTTTTGGAAGAACTTCGAGGCATTTTTATGAATTTAGGAGGCTCTTGGCTCTAAATTCAAATCTCAAAAGATAGATTTATAAGGACGAGAGAACTATTTCTTTCAAAGAGCCAATAATAATAATAATAATTGTGTCGTTAAAATTTTGCGGTAGACTACCTTGATTAAAGCAGGCAGTATCAGGAATACATTTTCATGCATACACAATAAATAAATAGGCCACTTTCACAAAATTATACTATGTGTAGGACAGAATTTAAATTTCATTTCTATTCACTTGACCACTATCAGCCTTTATTTATTTATTTATTTTTAATTTAATTTAAATTAATTTAATTTATTATTTTTGTTAAATAATATAGTTTTTATTCACTTGATGAAATTATTTTACCAACTAAATCCACAGAATTATAAGTAATAATTCTATTCAATGTAAGCTTTTTCTAATCAAAATTTTTTATAATAATATCTTTAAAAGTAAATATTTTAAACTGCAATATAGAAAATCCTACATAATTGCTCTACATATCTTTAAAATTTTGTAATTCCTTTCCAAGGTATCGATCAATTTGTTATAAAGTCTCAAACAGTATTTATTTCCCAATTAATTTTCTTTAAGTAAATATCCATTAAAATAAAATTTGTTTTACAATGTAATGCTTGCTAATTATGTAATTTCGGCTTTAAATAAATGATCTGTCTCCCATTTATATATAAATTTTACATATATAAGTCTGATATATATATATATATATATATATGATAATTATTATTATTAAAGATAATTATGTTTTTCTTTTATTGTTCTGTTCCACAAAAAAAAAAAAAAAAGTAAAATCTTTAGTATACAGTGCATAGTATAAATTAATGTAAACACTATTAGTTGTTTGTATTGGAAATAAAAATATTTTATATAACAATGCGTAAACGAATTGAAATTATATTATCAATGTAATAATAATAACGAAAAAAAAAAAAAATGTATTTGTCGAAAAATATTTTTCCTTATTCCTGTTAGCTTGAATATTTCATTGACATATTTGGTGTGAATCTGGTGTGAAAATTTCCCAAAAGTTCAAATCCGTCAAAATTTTTACTCTATTTTTAACAGTTGTGAAATTAAAGAAGCGGACTGTGCATTAATTATCTTCAAATTTTCGAAAATAAAGTAATCAATTAGCCCCACCAAACTGTTTCGCACTCACAATAGGGGTTAAAAGGTTGCTTCCGGTATTCCCTCTTCCGCCAATATTTCGCCAACAGACTTTCTTCGCGAAACAATACATTGATATAAATTTTATGCTTATCTATTACAAAAAATTCCATGTGTTAACATAAATATGTTTAGTTTAAATAGTTAATCTTTTTTCAGTTGACCAGAATAAAAAAAATCGAGAAAAAGTTTATTACACTTAAATATAGTAAAGAACTATTTTCTTTCGCGGATGTGTAATTTCTACAGACTAATACACACTGTCAAGTTATCCTTTCCCCGAGTATAGTTCATGATGAAATGTTCCCTACTTAAAGTGGCAATAATAGGCTCTGTTTAACTGGTTTGTGTACAGGGACACCCTTCCACCCCCCGCACCCTCTTAAGGGAAAAAAATGCCAATGCATTGCATTTTAGGACAGACATTTTTATAAATCACATTTAAAGAATGTTCTTTAGTAAAAATCATAAAGAAATTAACATTTAGTGTAAATATGCTAAAATACTGTTTTGTAAGGAAAAAGGTACGCTTTACCTTCAGATTTACAGGACTACACTAAAATATTCATGTGCATTAAGGGCTGCAATTAGAATCTAAGGGCTATATTTTCTTTTACATTAAGCATTTTTAGCACTTTCCAACAATGTTTAAGAATGGTTATGAATTCAATTAGTCTATCTGCATGTCTTTCAGTCCTTCTATCTGCCCATTGTGTGATAAGATAACGTAGGCCATGAACACTGAATGTCATACGATATAAATACGTACAATTGGAAAGTGTTAATAATCAATGCGTACCACATGCGTTTTCGTTCTTGTTTAATTTTAATATTATTATTGCAGTACCTTTGCTTGAACAACTATAAAATTTAACTATTAAAAGTTAAAAACACATATGATAATTAAATTTATTTTTTTTATGTCTTCATTTTTAAAAGCTTAATATTTTTATTATTTTAATATACTCTTAAAACTAAAATTCTCTACTTCATTACAAAAATGGTTGTAATTTTACTGCAACAAATACTTTTTTTTTTTAATTTGGTGAACTATGTTTCACCAATTTAGCAGTACCACCTTAGTAGTAAGCGCTACTAAAATGGTGAAACTTTGCACCAAAATATTTGTTTCAGCTAAATATGCCTAATTCGCACCGTTTTTTGTTTTTTTTGTTTGTTTGTCATTTACTTTTTTTATTTATTTACTTAAAGCTGGACGATCATTTTTAACAACATAATTTTTTCGCGACAAATTGAGGAAAATTATTTGAATTCCAGGCCTTTGGCGCTCAATTTAAATAAACCAGAAAATAGTTTTCCAAATAAATTCGTTAAGTAGTAGTAAATTTTTGTACACTGTAAAAACCATTTCTGTAAATTTACTGAAATATTTATACAGAGTCTCGGTAAATTAACAATGTTAAAAGTGAATACTCGATATTCGCAATCTTTATTCTGTATTTTTATCTATTTTTATTATTTAATCTATCAGTAAAAATTAAGAATGAATATTTCTACTTTAGAAAATACATTCTAAGTCATAAATATATTTTTGTCAATAATTAATTAAATTAATATTAGTCATTAAAGTAGTTTTCTTAACATCTCCGTTTATTTTTCTTTGTAATTTTACAAAAGACTTGAGTTAAATGGTTACCAGTAGATTTTTGTTGAAATTTTTAACAGTGTACAAATAGTACGATTCTGTTATAAATACTAAAAAACAAGTTGCTAGAATCGTTTATACTTTTATATTTCATACGGTTTGCAATAATGTATTTTCCAATACATGTTTCTATTGCTATAAATTATGAAATAGTGTCAAATTGATATCATAGTAACTTAATTTGAATTTTAACAATACTACAATTTTAACAATTACTTCTAATCAGCTTACACAAGTCATTTAGGTCTATAATATTATCTCATTACATTCACAAAAAATTGTGATACATTTTTAAATATTCTTCTTATAAGTTCTACCTTTTTTTTTTTTTGTTGTTGTTGTTGTTTGTTTGTTTGTTTGTTTGTTTGTTTATGCATTTAACTATCTTTTTCATCTAGTATATTTTTAACACTATGCTTTCAAAATATTTTTTTTCTCGGAAACACATACATATAATATGGTCATATTCATTTAATATGTCTTAAAATGTACTTTACGTGCATTAGTAGGCTATAATAATAGATTTATAAAAAATTATTTTAAATAAATACCATATAAAATGACAGACATAACTTGTCTTTTTTTTTTTTTTTTTTTTTATTATTATTATTTTTTTTAATAACCTGTATTTGCAGACCTATTGTTCACAGATAATGTACAAATTGCCTTGAAATGTATTGATTTCAGACATTCTTGCTTTTAAACAGATCTAAATTATAACATAACACATTTAAATATAAATTCTAATTTTAAACATAAATTATCTTTCTTGATTTACAAAACTTTTCTTCAAAAGTGATTATTATTTCATTCCCAAAATTGTGTATGAGTACTCATAGAATTTATCGGACACTGAATTCATTAATATGCGAACACAATTAAATAATAGTTTGTTTTACTACAGTGAGACCAAAAACTGTTGTTATAATAAATCGTGTGCACAGAAATGTTATCTGATAGTCTAATTACTTAAAATTTGAATATCGCTGGCGACCACATCACTTTAAAATTCATAACATCATTTTTATTATAACACGGGTCCCACTGGGCGTAGGCTTCAACACCACTATTTACAAATAATAAATTTCCTTTATCTTATTGCATAAAGTTGTTATAAAATAATACTGAAAGGTAATAATTGTGATAAATCCTGTGCTTAGTATGATCCCTGCTACAAGTTCATCATCGTTATAATTTATTTTTATATTGCTTCACTTTGAAAATAGGGAGATTTACGTTTCTCAGTAACATACGGGATTTATTATATGCACGTTTATGCCACTTAATTTTAAATATTATCACGAAATTATTTATACAAGGTCACACTGATATTGGGATGATGCTATTAAAACGTTGCCATTATTGTATAGATAATTAACATAATTACATTTGTCAAATATTCCTGCTTATTATAAACAATAAATTTATCTGCATGAGGACAGCTCTTATTACCTATTTAAAATACAGCAATACATTATTCATTTAATTATAATGTCTATTCCTTTTGTATTCTCACTTAAATTAATTATTAACCTTGAACTTCATTCTTGTCCCGTGCTGAAAAGCGAGTTTTAAATCTCAACTCTGTTACAAATCTGTCTCCTAAAAAATTATTTTTCATTTAATTGTCTGACACACTAAATTATTTCTAAACGATTTCGTGAAACTTCCTTATTTATTGAAATCGCTTGCACTGTTGGCCGATCTTGTGGAATCAATTATTTAATGCTAAACTTAATGTTGAGTAGTAATTAAAGATACAGCTGATAATTCAGCTTGTCATCAATAAACGAGATTGGGGCATAATGGATAACACTTTTAGTTTTCACGGCAACGAATTATTATTTTTTTTATAATTGATGTTGTGTCAAATGCTTTTCAGTTTAGTCTTACATAACTTATTGCAATACATGTAGCTATAAACGATTCTTGTTGCAGGTGAATGCCCTAAAATATTTCACAAATACAGAGATTTTAAGCAAAAGGAATACATGACAACTGTTTATTGGACAACGTCCATTCAATACCAATAGACATCTCAGTTAAAATATATTGGCGGCCTGTATTTTTCTGTTCTAGGTGACCTGTATTTATTCATGCAAGAAACAGTGAACATCACTTCAAACAACACAATTGAAAGAAATTGGATTGTAAAACAGTGAATAAACAAGTTATTCATTTAACGTTTATCATTGTATCAACAATTCGTTCAACGAAGCATTCAATGTTGAAACATTTTTAGGAATTCCAGGTGAAAAATGAGGGGAAAAAATATCATTAGAATAAGTATCGGTAAGATGCTGTGTTGAGAACAAGATGCCATGTCACGTGGTTTTCCTATGCGCAGTCTCCGGACTGTAGGGGGATGCCTGATACTCATAGGTAAGGTATATCACTAATGAGACGTTTGTTACTTTTTTGCGAATTTTCAAGAATTTCTTAGATTAGTTTGAGTCGATAAACCATCTCTCTTCATCTGGTAAGTGTTAAATAATTTAAATTGTCCCTTAGTTACGTAAACCGTAGTTTAAACAAATAATAATAATAATAATAATAATTCGAATAATTTTTTTAAAGTATAGTAGGTCTTCTCTCCAAGCCTATAAAGAAGACCAGTTTCCCCTTTTGTAAATTAATATGCGGACTTACCCCTTGTTCAACATTTTGGGGTAAGATGGCGTACATTGTTTGGGGAGATGCCGGTAGATTTACATCGGCAAAAGGTGCCTTCTTTATAGTTTTAAGTTACATCTAGGTATTCATTTTAGTAAAACATTAAATAATATAATCGATACTATTTTGCTTTAGTTTTGTCTATGCCAATCATGTGTTTTAAAATAAGTATATAAAGTCTCATAAAAATGTGTGTTTTACTTCGAAATCCCAGAAGCCATCTTACTCCGTGATTGGGACAAAATGCCGAAACAAAAGCTTTAAAGTAAACTTTGATTTCAAAGTTTTTATAATATTCTTGAAGACAAATACATATTTTAATATGTACAAGAAAGTATAAATTTTCACAAAAGATCAGTAAATAAAAATAAAACCAACAAGAAATTTTACAGAAATATTAAACAAAAACTTACGGCGTGTCTTTCTTCAGTCTACCGAAATTATTTTTATAGCAGTGAAAAAAATAGTGTAACATTTTAATAACTATTCTATTACGTGGACATAAGTATTTTTAAAACTCGATGTGGAAGTAATGAACGCAATAATTATATTGATTCACACTACATCAGACACAAAGGTACTATTAAATACAACATCTGAAATCATTTATTGTTATTGTGAAGTCTTGAATTCTTGGCTAAAGGTCATGAGTTTCCTCGACTCTGTAGATAGATCAATGTACTTCGGCTTCTGAATGAAATTGACATGATTAAGATAAATTCAAACGAACATACAGTACAGCACTATATACGGAATATAGCGAATTTATTATCAACTTAGATGCCCTGCTTATCCTTTTATTGCGATCCAAATATACAAAATGACTATAAATGAAGTTTTTCTCATTAAGTTTTTGGCCAAATTTGTAAGACTACGTTGATTATGAACTGTAGGGAGAGTTTTTACATATGAAAATAACGTTGTCTTATGAGATAGAAAAAATATTTTCTAATAGCATGTAGGTAAATTATCTTATAATAAAACAAAAGGCTTTTTTCTAGAGATCAAAATTGGTAGCGTTTGAGCATGCGGGGAAATCTCCCAACGAATCTCAAACGATTATTCTATAGTACTTCCCTGTCAATAGAAGCAAACGAATGATGCAATAATGCCATGATAAATTCTTAATAGGACTAAGAATCAATATCTATATAATCCGATTCCTGCCTTTGTTGTTTTATACTAATAAGGTCAGTAAATTCCACAGAATTTATGAGATTTATTTTTATACAAGCTTTGGCTTTGTTATTATATACATATTGATATTATAATTTAGTTCATGTCATTTTTATTCACATTATTTGTTTACTTAAAAAAAAAAATAATAATAATAATCGTCTATGATGTAAGTATCCTCCATGTTATAAGATTCACTATTTTCTCACTCGCATAATAAAAACAAACCTAAATTTTCAAATGAATTTTATTTTATTTTCATCAAATCTTTATTTTAAGATGTTACAAATATTTAGCATTACACATTTTCCATTAACAAGTTTTGATGCTAAGTAACATATTTTGAAGGATTTTTTTTTTTTTTTTTTCAAACTCATTGCAAGAAATTTCTTTGTTGTTATAGTCAGTTAATTGTTTGTATCATATGTTGTCAAATAATTTTACAAATCAGTTTTTTTATAAAGTTTATTTGAAACAAAGCTATTTTGTAATCAGGATTATAAAGAGCTATGGATACAGCATACTTTGTTGTACATAATAATAACATCTTTCTGCATTTCATTATGTTCTAAAAATTACTTTAATTACAAAAGTTTGAAATCTTTTCACTTGTTATTCATTTTCTTTTCTTTTTTTTCATTCGAAATAAATGATGATTTTTAATGTTTTCGAACAATTTTTAATTTTTGCATAGTTTATATTTGCACAACAATTCAAAAATTTTAATTTTAAGTCAGATTTTCCTCACAAAATTAGGAAAACATGATATACGTTAATAAAAGGCCAAAAACTAATGTAGCTTAAATTCTGGTTGTACGATATGAACTAAATATTAATGAGATAATACCAAATTATGCATAATAAGTGAATCTTATAAATGCTTTAGAATTGGTGAAATGTGAAAATTTAAACACTACAAAATAAAAAATTAATTATCAGATAAAATTTGATTTTAAAAGATAAGGTAAAGCTAAGGGAGATTGCATACATAGGGAATTGGCGAGAAAGAGTAGCGTAGGCGAGGTGCGACTTCAGGTGACTGTACAACATCAAGAGGTGACGTACCGACGTGAATGTCCATATTGATTGCATCAAGAGTTTAAGATAAAAGTGGTTATTTTGTCTCATTTTCAAAAATAAATACTTGAAATTTCATAACCTTTCCTAGAAATTTCCGTAGAATGACAGTAGAACAAAATATTCTTTAATTAAATAATTTCTCATAAGCTACTAACCTAGTCTAACGGAACGAGTAGGGGAGACTGGGGAGGGTTGACCCATTTTTTACAAAAGCAGTTTTAGAGAAAAAACTTTTACTTCCAGAAAAAAACTTTGTACACCATTTCATACCTGATATATTCTATTATCAAAACATACATAAAAATTTTTCATACTTTGCAACAGAAAAGAGAAATCATGAATGTTATTGAAGCATAATTTTTGGGTCAAGGCTCTCCACATATGGGAGGTTTGACCCACACAATGGGAGGGTTGACCCACCAATATTCACATATTATAATATTTATGAACAAAGTTAAGCTAGTCCTAAAATTTAAGAAAATTTGGCAATGAAATTAATGTGATAACAATAAAAGTTATAGTTGATGAAGTAGCAATATTTTTTAAGCGTAAATTGAAAAAATTATATAAAAGAACACGTTCACACTACTAAAACAACTCTTAAATTAAAAATAGTCATTGCCATTGAGCTTTGTTGAAAAAAGCTAGAAATGTTAAATAATAATTAATATTTAGCAGCACTTATACTCAGAAAAGTCAAAGTCAAAATAAATTCGTAATGCAACTCTTGCAGTTCCTCCAGCTGATAATTGGATTTGGTAACTTTACCATATCATCCATTGAAACAACAGATATATCTTCCGCTTCTGGATAAATAAAGTAATTTGTTTCAGCAGTGCGGCGTAAAAATGTAGCAAGAAACTCTCTCTCCACTTTGGTTATTCTTCCTACGAAATGAGATGCATTAGGCCTATCAGTTTTAGGACTCACAAATTTTACCAGAACAAAATCTCCTTCTGACATTGACTTTGATATCACAAACTCATCTTCACTGCTACCTGACAGATGAGGGATTTCTTCATCCTCATCACTCGAGGTTTCAACCAGATTAAAAAATTTCCGTTTAGAAAATCTATTTGGTTGTAGTAGCTATAACCCTTTGCGGCGCAAGACAATTCAGATCATTTAAATTATACTGCCACCGGAATTCATGAACTAAATTAAACTAAAAGAAATTTTAAAATTTAAGGTTAAAAAAACTGGCCTTTTCGGATATGTTATAAACGTAAATTTTTGCTAAAAATTTTCCGGGATGAATTTTTGCAGCTGTATCTTAAATTTTGCGTCCTTGCAGCGAGGACGCCGCGCGTTAAGGGGTTAACAGAAGGTCGTTTCCTCGATGCTCTCAATGCATGCTCATTTTCTATTTGTTCTTTAACTGGGGTATCTATCAATATTCGAGACTTTGCTTGTTTTCTTTTATAGTTATGTTTTCGTGGTCCGGCTTTCGGGAAATGTCGAATCTGTTCAGGGGTCAAAGATGCAGATTTTTCAATTTCTGGCTGACAGGTGATCCTAGTAAAAGAAGTGAGTTGTGAACTACTACTATGAGGAATATATTCAGGAATGAGAGATAAATTACTTTTAGGTCGACAGGTACAAGAAGTAGTAATTTGCGAAGAACTTGGCAAATTCTGTTTCATGCAAGGTTGTGAATATCATGTTGACCAATTTGTGTTGAGAATCGGTTGGCTCAGGTCGGTTTGTCATACTACAGGCCATAAAATTTGTGTCTGTAAAAATCCCTGAATCAAAAGGAAATATTCCCGTAACAGCGAATTCTTTTTTAATGTTTATCGGGGTGAAAGCTCGTGGATAAAATTTTCCGATGAGTTCAGGAATATCATAAAGTCCAATTGGTTTTCCTGGATTACTCACCATAAAGTTATCTTTTGCTTCATTGTAGAAACCTTTAAAGGGTCCAAAAACACATCCATCGAGTGGTTGCAATTTGTGACTTGTATGCGGTGGCAATGTTAAGAGTACAATTCCATTATCTTTGCAGAATTGCAAATCATTGAGAGATACATGACTTTCATGATTATCAAGTATGATAAGAACTTTTTCTGTATACTATATTTTGTATACTTTGCAAAATGTGTTAAAAACACTTCAAAGTTTTCGGATGTCATCCATCCACTGGAATGCCCAACAGCTTGTGTTTTGGTAAAAGAATGGTACATGCTAAAAGCAAAAATTTTTTATTTTTTATACAATTAAATAATGGATGAATTAATATTTTCAGTCCACAATAACAATGATGTAAGGGAGGCTTGACCCATGGGTTAAGCCTCCCTTATATCATCTGGGTCAAGCCTCCCTCAATAGCCATTTGCAATTTCATAAAAAAAAATCAGGGAATTAAACAGTTATTTAGAAAAACTAATTATAGCACATATTAGCTTGAGGTATATACTTTAATAATATAAATCTGAATTCTGATATTTGATTAAGAATATTTGCACAATGCCTTACAAATTTAATCAAAATTACTTACTTTTTGATGAGGAAAACACAAATTTTAAACTTGTTCAAATAATAAGCATGGGACAACATTCAAACAAACATGGCTGTTACCTTGCATCAAAAGGATGTGCTGCCATGTGTTGGAAGTTTTTGAAAGCTAAAAATAGCAGAGTAAAGAAAGGTGGGACAAGCGTCCCATAGGGTCAACCCTCCCCAGTCTCCCCTACTACAATTTTCTCTAGAAGCAAATAATTATTGAATAAAAGACTGCACAACCTCTCCTACCAAAATGGGAGAGATTTCGCATTCTATACTAAAATTCTATACTAAGAGAGATTTCGCAGCTTATTGGTAATGATAAGACAATGAAGATGTGTTTGTTGAATGTCTGGAACTCTATCAGGAAATAACTTCGATAAATGACTGAACTAGTTCAACTCATTCGATACGGCGCATCTTTTTGAAGACTGTCCCCAAAATCTGAAATTGAACATTATTCAGGTTGGTTGGTTGAGTTTAACGTTGCACTAGTACTGCGCTATGGGTAATTGGCTACGGTAAAACATTATTCAGTAGTGGCACGATAACAAAAGCCACAGAGCTCTGGGGGGATTTACCTCTCGAATGTTAGTGTTAGCCAATGAGTAATTTATTGCAAAATATTTAAATGTTATTATATATCTGTTTAGTTTTGCAATATATTCAATATGGTGCTCAAGTTTTATGCAGCTGTAGACCGCTTAAATAGCAGTGATAAAACTGAATGCAAGCAAAAAATATCAGCCCACTCAAACTTCTTTTTAAGGACTGTAATCGTCTAAATTTCAATAAAATAAATTAAATTAAATAAACGTAAAGAATTTTAAAGTTGAAACGAGAAGATTTCAAACCATGTGAAATTTAGGTTTTTTGTTTTGAAAATTTTTGTTTGAAGGATTTCGGAAAAAAAAGATCTCTAATAAATAGTAAACGGTGAGCGAATTCTGGGATTATAAGTGGGCGGGATTAGCCATATATCATTGCACACACGGTACGCTACCCGTCTTTTTGGCTCTGAAATGCATTGCACACACGGTGTGCAATTCGTTTCCAACAAGTTAACTTGTGGTAGGTGATTGTACGATAGCTTCACCATTTACAACAATAAGTGCGACGAGTGTGGACAACATAAGATTGGGTCAGTAAACAAGAACTCTTTCAAGCTGAAAGAAAAATGTACTAGTTTTAAGTTAAACGTGTTATCTAGTAACTTAATGTTATTTTGTAATCTTTAGCTGGTTTTCTTCTCTTTTTTTATTTCTTTAATATTTTTTCTTCAAATGAATTATTGCAATTCTTTTTTAATTTTTTTTTCTGATTTTTTAATTATTGAGTTGAAATATCTGTTCTCAATACAAAAATATTTGTTTACAACAATGTCAATTAAGTGCAATTATTATTATTAATAATATAATTACAGTTACAATTAAGCGCAATCTCTCTTACCCATGTGCGCAATCACTCCTACCCTATAAAAACAGATTGCGAAAAATAGCTCTCTTAATTTTATTACAGCTGTTGTTTTGAATTACAACAGAACAATAAAATAGTAATGAAATGCATAGAAGAAGGATCAGTTTAAATCTATGCACCAATAGTTTAGCAAAAAATTAATATTTGGATTTTTTATATGATTTTCTTGAATTGTGCGCAATTTCTCCTAGCTTTACCTGATAGTGGAAATCTAAAATTAATATGCAATCTGCATAATTTGCAATTTTCTTTAAGTATAATTTGCAATTTTCTTTAAGTATAATTTGCTGTGATATAGTTTATGGTTGTAAGTTTAAAGTGCATAATATAAACTGTACCTAAACTGCAGATTATGGCATAGGAAATATTATTTAACATGCATGTTATATGTGTTTAATGGAATAATTATTTTATCTATACAGAGTGAAATTTCATAATGTTATTTTTCAGTTTTTAGTTTTCACAACGTGTGCATTTATGTTGCGCGCGTGCATTTATTTATCACTTGCGTGGGAATCTTAGCATTTTGATCTTCAGTTCCTTGGTTTAAATCCCTCTTGGAGCATTCATGTTTGTACTGATTCAAAATCTACTTTAAGCCGTCGGTCCCAGACAAAGGAGCTTTATTGGGCAAAATTAACCGTAGAGCATGGTTCAGCACAGTCTTTTTTTTTTTTTTTAATAGAAATATTTAATAATCGTTTAATATATTTTTCTGCAATTGAATAATACGAATGTAACTTAATAAAAATAGTTGTATTCAAAAAAGTGACTGTGCCGAGCCCTGCCATAAAGCGACAAACTCACCTCACACCCCCCCCCCTCCTCCAAAAGAGTTGTATTAAATTAGTTATCCTCGGATGGTGTGTCATGAGAGGACTTCAAATGCACATTTAAATATCATAAAGCTGTCAAGTTTTGACGGGTACCAACTAATTATTTTTAAGCTGAAATAACTACCTATCATTTTCTATAAAATTACAAGCCTCCCATTATAAGATTTTAAAATACCCATATACTCTCCTTAATATATAGTTTGAGTCAGTTTAATAAGCTATTTACCTTAAGAGTCTTCCAATTAATTTGACAGCTAGACATAAATCAACTTCCTTGGCTAAATTTTTTGATTATATCATCACTTCTTTTTTTCTGTTTTGTTTTTAATTTAAGACTATTCATTATGTGGAGGCTCTGCAATAAATTAAGGATAATTAATTATAACACCGTCAAGCGTTTGTTAAAACAATACCTAAGAATTTGTTAAAAATGTGCGATGTATATTAATAAGAGTTTATTTTATTATCTTCTCAAAGCTATTTTCCTTCATTTTTGTAATTATTTTAATTGATCTAAAATGTGTACAAATTCAAAGTGACAAACTAAGATATTCAAACTTTGCATTTAGACCTCTGTACTACATGTTTGTAACACATTAATTTACCTTTTGAGGCATTTTTTATGGTTAAAAGTATTCTGGTAAGTAGACTTTCAAAGGAAAACCTCTTTGCACTATTCATGTTGAATAAATGAAACGGAAAGAAAAAAAAAATAAATAAATAAAAGAGAAATGAGAAATGAGAAATGAGAGAGAGAAAAAAAAAAAAAAAAAAAAACTGAAGAAGATTTCCCGACTAGAAAGTGAAAATATATTACTATAAATAACATTTCAAATAGGATCGTGATCAGGCATATATAGCGTACTTTTCGAAAGGTTGTACAAAAACTGTTGTCATTCAACGAGATTTCATTACTGCAGACGTTTCTTATAATAACAGATTTTCTTCTCCTGCATATTTGCGGCACTAATCCAGTTGTTCCAATATTTTCGAATTTAAGAAACTGCCATCGAAAGCAAAACGAAAGATTTTATACAATAAATTTTATTTTTAAATGAAATAAAATTATAATAATAACAAAATAGAATAAAAGGAGTACCAGCTAGTTATAACCCTAGTACTCAGTTACTAGCTAGTTAGTACTTAGTTACTTATAACCCTTTTTTGCATACACAATTATCTATTTAGATTTTTTGCCATTCTAATCTTAACTTTTCACTCTAATAAGCCATATCAGTGAGGTTCTGTGCTCTAAGATGATAGACAGGAGGTGCTAGGTTCGAACCTACGTCACGCTCGTCGGAATAACCTTATTGAACTTTCCATCGTATTCTCCAAAACTCACCACGTAAATTGGGGCTGTACCCCTTAGAAAGATACATACAGAGGACATTCCACCCAGACATGGCTCCTGGGCGCAGACAATTAACCAATTGGATCAATCCACCACCATTACACCATTAGAACACCATTCTAATTTTAAATATCACTCTAAGAAAAAATATACTGAGGATTCCTTTATATTAAAAATATTAATCTTGATTTTAGCACAAAAAAAAAAAAAAAAAAAAAAAGAAAAGAAAGAAAACTAACAAGGAACATCACCCAAGTGTCCGGCTGCGATTTTAATGAAATTTTAATTTCTGATAGAGGGCATGTACCAAATATTTTTTATCATAGAAATTTTTGCTATCGTCCATGTTTTCTATATTTATTGCATTTTTAAAATTTTAAAAGCCATATATCAACAGTAAGCTCCGCCTTTGGGCGTGACTTAAAAATGATTTAGCAAAATGATTTTGCGCTTTCATGTTTAAGTTGCAAATGAAAATTTATAGTACTGAAAATTACTTCAACTGAATTATTCATTTGAGTATTCACTTGCAGTATAAATACAAATTTTTCGCATAATTTTGAGTAAAATCTGATAGCATATCAAATATGAAAGAAACGCCTAAATTTCATTGAATCCGAGCCGGACACTTGGGTGATGTTCCTTGTAAGTATGAAACAAAACTATTCAACAATAGCAGCATAAACACGTGTTTTATTACCAGTTTTATTTGTTAAGTTATTTACTGTCGCATTTCGGTGTACAATGATAATACATGAATAGCAGTAAAACAAATGCACCGAAAAACTGGTGTTAAAAAGTAATTAATAAAAAATTTTGTATGCAAACACCATAAATTGCAAAATAAAGTCGCCGAGGTTTTTTTTTTTTTTTTTTCCATTTATAATGATGATGCATATTTTAAAAAAATAAATAAATAAATCTTATACATACAACAAAATACAGAAAAATTAATTGAAAGTTAAAGAAGTTTCTATTATTTTGTGTATTTATATTCATTCGTTTGATAAATTTTCACATTCCATTAATACCAAGTTTCCATATTTTGTTATTCAAAGAAATAAGTAAAAGAAAATTACTTGTATTTCCCCTTATAGACAGAAGTTTCCATATACTGTTATTCAAAGAAATAAGTAAATGAAATTTACTTCTATTTTCAATATAAATTTCCCATCAATCTTAATTCAAAAGAAAATTTTGAATCAATCTTCCTCGAATTCTTAATGACAGTTCTGTGTTCCCGTCTTCATTTTTCAGCAATATTATAGATTCTTCGGAACAATCTATTTTATAAAACGTCATAGCATGTGAACAGTCTTACTTACATTCGAGTTTCTCAGATTAATCTTTTCAGTCCATTATGCATAGTTTAATAAATGAGCATGTTATATCATTAGATAATGCTAAAAATGAAAAGAGAATTCCATTGTTCAACATACTTTTTCGAAAAACTTTAAGAAACATCGGAAAAACTGAAGTAATTAATCTAGTACGATCATCAAACTGTCAAACCATTAGAAGAATAAAAATATAAAAAGACACTATAGGACTAGGTTTTGCGAAGAAATTGTCAAAAGATTTCTGTGTCAATTTGGAATTTCATTTTTTTCTTGGAAGTAGTGTGAGTGGGTGGATCAGCGTAACCCTCCACCATCTGATGGATGATTCTAGAAGGGCTATGAGAAATCCTTTAATCATCAGAAATCTAGCACAATCCATCAAGGTCTTCTGACAAAATGCCCAGCCTTAATTATAGACGCATGTCTCAGGTGGCGAAAATATACTTCTTCACCCAATATTGCTAGTTTTCTCACTCGGTTTCTAAAGACTAGTGATTTTTTTTTTTTTAAGGCATGTGATTCTAATGGTGTTTTTGATAAAATAAATCACTCAAATTGTTTTTACATTATTTTTTCAAGTAATTACAATGCTTTTAAATCATCATGAGTAGTAGATGGTCACTTTTTTTTTTTTTTTTTTTTTTTTTTTTGGATTATTGATGTGGTTTACATTATTTTTGCTTTCCCTTGGGGTCATATTTTCTTTTTTTCTGCTGGCTTCATCTGCAATTTATTATTAAGCAATTTGTCAACAAACAGTCATTTCTAATGAACAAAAGTCCATTTTTATTCATTTTTTATTTTGCTTTTTTAAGCAAAAAATATATTATAAAATATATTTTAGATTTACATACTTTTTGTTGAGTTTTTTAATATATTTACTTATACAATAAAAAATTAAAAAGATTCTTGAAAGGTTCTTGAAAAGTTCCACTTGAAACTTTTAAATTACTTTTACTTTATTAAAACTTTAATGGTCTTGAAAAATATATAAGTAAATAAAGTGCAAACTTATATGAACAATATTTCTAATGTAAAAAACATAAAATATTTCCTTTTTTGTCACATGCGTTTGTTTGGTTTTCTTTCGTTAAATTTGATAAAAATAAAGCTTTCTTTTTCTAAATTATTGTAATTATTTCTTGTTGCAAGTTTTTATTTATTTAGTTAGTTGAGTTTAGTTAAAAGTCAGGTTTTCCATTTCTGATATAACAAGTACTTTTTTAATTTTATGTTATATTTTAAACGTATTAAGTATATATATATAGTTATCAAGTCAAAGCTAAAGTCTTTTCGATGTACACTGTCATTGATATTATGACATATGATTTTGCTGACCTGTTTAATAATATTAATTTAACAGATCTTCATACTCTCTGGATACCTTGATGATTGGAATTAATAAATTATTTAATTTCTCATTCAAAATGGTTTTGCTGCCTCGATCGGGGCTGAAACAATATAAATCGCTATGATTAGCTATATTGTTTTACGAAATCGATGCAGCTCTCTCAGCTTTATGAAGTACATGCCCCCTGACGAGTTTATAGTTCAATTTTTAAGCATTTTTATTCAATTATTATTTCTGTGGTCCTTTATTTACTTTTTCCGTCAATAAGTTTAATGGTCCTTTTTTATAATTATTATTCATGTCGGCGTAAGTAATGTAAATTGTTTTTGTCTCTTATTGGTTCTTAATCTGTATCGCAATATTTTTGTGTCAGTCTTACCTATATGTTACAATCAGTTCTATTTTTATTGTGTTGATATTGTTTTGTATCTATTAATTGCTAAATATTAAGGTTAAATTCTATTACGATAACTATCATTTATATCTATATCTATATATATACAGTCATTTGCAAAAGTTTAAGACCAGTAGATGATTCTCAGTATTTTAAAACATTTCATCATTTGCGCAGATTATTGGGTCATCTCATGTGCAGATTGCATCAGACGCATTCTACTGATATAAATAAAGGTGCCCGGTACGTTTATCACCAGTTGTTTATTGGATTTTGTCGTAGACAGTGCTGTTGGGTAATCATTGTAATGGGTAAAAAACCTTCACTTACTGTTACAAAAAGGTCAGAAATATTGATCTTGCATAAAATTGGATTTTCTGACCGTCAAAAAAGTTCGAGGGTAAATGTGAGCATGACAGCTGTGCATCAAGCTATTAGTAAATTTAAAGTTTCGGAAAAGTTTGTGGACCTTAAGGAAAGCGGTCGTCCTAGAAAAACGAGTGATATCGTAAATCAGAAAAACGTAATGATCTAGAAAAACGTAATGATCCTGTGATAGGGATGGTCGTACGAGATCCAAGACCCTCCTGTAATACGATTAAACATTACCTGGCTGCAAAATGCCCCAACGTCAGTTTGAGTACTATTTCAAGACGTCTGGCCAAATGTTTTGGTTTATCATCCCATAAATCTGCATGGAGACCTCGACTTACACCAAGTATGAAAAAGAAACGACTCTTAAGGTCCACAAATTTTCCCGAAATTTTAAATTTACTAATAGCTTGATGCACAGCTGTCTTGCTCACATTTACCCTCGAACTTATTTGACGTCCAGAAAATCCAATTTTATACAGGGTCACTATTTTTTACATTTATGTAACAGTAAGTGAAGGTTTTTTACCCATTGCAATAATTACACAACAGCACTCTCTACGACAAAATCCGATAAACGTGCCGGGCACCTTTATTTATAGCAGTAGAATGCATCTGATACAATCAGCACATGAGATGACGCAATAATCTGCGCAAATGATGCAATGTGTTAAAATACTGAAAATCGGCTACTGGTCTTAAACTTTTGCAAATGACTGTATATATATATATATATACTAAAGTAAAAAATGTAAGTTAAATCGTACATTTTCTGTAATTACTTAATAGTAAATCACTTTTTTCACGTAAGATGGCGCTTGCTCACGTTACGTTGAACGTTAAATATAAACTGAAAATTAGAAAAGATTAACGTTAAAATTAAATAACCCTTTTAAATATCACATTTTTAATAATGTTATTAGCTTTTAAATTTTAAAGATTAATAACTATCACTTAATGCATTCATTTATTTCATTTCAGTAGCACCTAGATCGATTAATTGTTTCTTTACTTTTAATCTTTTATTTTCACTAATTTTCGTTTTGGCAACCTGTTTATTTCTGCTATCTCTGTATGGAATCGTTTACATGTAGACTTATTACAAATACTTATTCCATGTTTCAATTTTGGTTTGTGTTACTGTTTAATCTAATTTCATTTTTTAATGTGTTTTGTTGCAAGATAGGGACTTGAGTTGTATATTGCTTGAATTAGCTATACAGCTTTCCGAAATCTTGCATTATGCTGACAGAGGTGCAAGTTTCCTGAAGGTGAACATTTCTGGTTTTCAGCATTTGAAACTCTATTTTTCATTTCATGAATTTTCTTTTCTTTTATCGGATCCTTTTGGTTAATTTATCTCTTTCCGTTTCTATTATTTGATGAATGTTTCTATTGGTTTAATGGTTTTTGCAAATTATCTCATCGTTAGGCTTATGTGTTATGTTTGTGCCATTTCTCTTCTGCGTAAGTACTTTAACATGTTTTTACTAATCAGTGTAATGAAATTAAATTATCATCGTAAAAATAATTTTATTCGAAATACATCTCATTTAAACTTTCATATGTTGGTATTTTTGTCTATCTTTCATTTGCTGAGTGTTGAAAAGGAATTAAATTATTCAAATTATATATATATATATATATATATATATTATATCGTAATAAAATTTAACCTTAAAATTTAGCAATTAATAGATACAAAACAATACCAACACAACAAAAATAGAACTGATTTTAACTTATAGGATAGACTATATATATAATAATAGTTGTTCTTCATATCACAATATACACTGATGTAAAAAAAAATCCCTACACTAGGAAGGAGCTGTGCTAGATAAACGAAATTTGGTAGACGTGTTTATACATCTGAAAGATGACGTCGATTCAAATTTCGAGCTACGCGCATAAGTGTGGCGCTAGTAGCGACACTATGAACATGCAAATGAGGTTTGCTTTAAATAAGCGCTGTAAGGTTCGTGATCGTTATTTACAGTTGAGATTTGACGTAGTGGGTTAATGTTAGTCAAGGATGCCTCTAAGAAGACAAAGAAGGCATTATCAACAGCTCACTGAGTTTGAACGAGGTCGTGTAGTAGGGCTACGAGAAGGTGGGTTTTCTTTCCGCGATATTGCAGAAAGACTTGGCAGGAATGTATCCACTGTGCATGAGTGTTGGCAGCAGTGGTCAATGGAAGGTACTGCCTCAAGAAGACCGGGTTCCGGGCCACGTGGCATTACTGAGAGGGAAGACCGCCGTGTTCGGTGTATGGCTGTGGCTAATCGTACTGCGTCTGCAGCTGAAATTCGAGCTGCAGTTGGCACCACAGTGACACAACGAACTGTTACAAATCGGTTACTTCAAGGACAGCTCCGAGCCAGACGCCCTGTAGCGTGCATTCCACTGACTCCAAACTACTGCCGTTTGCGGCGTGAGTGGTGTCAAGCTAGAGCTCATTGGAGGACGGAGTGGAGATCTGTTGTGTTTTCTGATGAAAGCCGGTTCTGCCTTGGTCGCAGTGATAGCCGTGTGTTGTTTAGAAGGAGGCCAGGTGAACGCCTGCTAGCGACCTGTCTGCGGCCTAGACACACAGGGCCTACTCCTGGAGTTATGGTTTGAGGAGCAATTTCATATGACAGCAGGAGCACTCTCGTGGTTATCCCACGCACCCTGACTGCAAATTTGTACGTCAGTCTAGTGATACAACCTGTTGTGCTGCCATTCATGAACAGCATTCAAGGGGGTGTTTTCCAACAGGATAACGCTCGCCCTCTTACCGCTGTTGTAACCCAACACGCTCTACAGAGTGTCGACATGTTGCCTTGGCCTGCTAGATCACCAGATCTTTCTCCAATCGAGCACGTATGGGACATCATTGGACGACAACTCCAGCGTCATCCACAACCAGCATTAACCGTCCCTGCATTGACCGCCCAAGTGCAACAGGCATGGAACTCCATCCCACAAACTGATATCCGACACCTGTACGACACAATGCATGCGCGTTTGCATGTTTGCATTCAAAATTCTGGCGGTTACACCGGTTACTAATGTACCAACATTTCACATTTGAAATGGCTCTTCTCGCCAATGGCTCTACCTGTGATCTTGAAACTTTAATCAATTAAATATGTTACCTAGACAAATTTATTGCTGAAATTTCATTACTGTACAATAATTTTTTCTTGGTGTTGGGATTTTTTTTTCCATCAGTGTATATATATATAGATAGGTTTTTTTTATTATTATTATTCGCCAGTTTAAACCTTAGATTGAATTCAAACGAATAAAATTTCACCAATCTTACAGAAATATTAGTGGTTTTACCGCTCTGTTATTGTTCGGAGAAATTAGAATAAATGTTAATCATCTACCTTTGTATTTAAAAATGATGCCACTTTATTCTAATAAACTTCTTCAGACGTTCAGAGACAAAACTTTCGCACATCCTCCCTATAACTGGCTATTTGTAAGATGACAAAATTTCGACTTAAAATATAACTTGTTAATCCATAAATCTTATTGCTTTCAATCTCCAATAAAAACGTCGTCCTGCAACCTGGAAATGAAGTAAGATGGAACATCATTTCCAAGATAAATATGTAGAATTAAACATTTTCCCCAATGTAGAACGTATTGTAGTGAGAATTCTCTTCTGGTGATTGTCAAAGCTTAAAAGAACTTTTTTATTTCAGTATTTTTCTACTTTTATCTTCTGTTTCTTCCCGCGTGTGAACGTTGCAAGCATTTTTAATCATATAAAACTTTTTTTTTTTTTAATTCTATAGTTCATGTAATACAGTAAAGTCTGAAAATTCTTCGGTAGTACCAAGGTGTTTAAAAAATAAAACTCAATTGTATAATGAACTGACGAATTATTATCCTTCTGGAACTTAATACAAACAAATGAGCTGGGTAACTGATTGGTGAAGTTTTTGAGATTAGGCACAAATCCAAAAATAAGCGTTTTATTTTACTACTATAAACATTTTTTTTTTCAACATCAGTGTTTACATGAATTTAAAACACTGATATTATACAATGTTAACAGCATACAAATCTGATGTATATGTTATCAATAAACAAACAAATACACATACGATGTTAACAAATTTGAAACAATGGTGTTATACGACGTTATAATACTTTTTGATGTTATATTGCTGAGGATAAATATATATTTCGTTCTTGCATCATTTCTATAGCTATTATTTATTTAGCTACTTTTTTTCTTTTTCTTTAAATCTAAATTATAGTTACCTTATGCAAGAATCGTCATTGGTGTTACATATAATTATTATGTTCTGAGATTATTCCAACGTTTTTTATGCGACTACTATGTTTTTATTTTGACAGCTGAAGTAGAAATAATGATCGCATTAGACTTATTAACTGTAATCAATATTTAATTATTGTATTGCTCTCATGTGTCTACAAAAGATAGGTTGTTACAAACTTTTCTCGTTAAGTAAGAGTATGACGGTCATTTTACCAAAAAAAGAAAAAGTTACTTCATTCAAATTTAGAGCAATCTTTAGGTCGCGTTTGAGAATAGAAAGACAGAGATGGTTCTGTCAGACATGTTTTGGGTCAGCTCTCTCTCTCTATCTCTCCACCAAGCTTTTTTAATAATATAAAACTTTTTTTTTTTAATTCTATAACTCATGCAATATACTCAATAAAGTCTCAAAATTCTTCGGTAGCACCAACATGTTTGAAAAATATAGCTTAATCGGGAAATTAAGCTCTCTCTCCATCCTCTCTCCCTCTCCATCCCTCCTCCCCTCTCACTTTCTTTATGGGATTAATTTTTTACTACATTTTAATTGACTCTTTTTCTTGACTGCCTGTTTGTCTGTTTGGTAGGAAATTTTAATATAGGTTTTAAACCAACTTTCCGATAAGTTCAAGGTTTGAAACTTTAAACATAGCTTGGAACTGGATGAATTGCGATATTAACTCTCTTTCTTGTTCGTCTGTGTATGTTTGTCTATTTGTTACAAATTTTTCAGTCGATTATAAACCACTTAAAACTTTACACAGAGCTCAGAACTAAATGACAAACAAAAGACTGACAAAAAGCGAATTAATATATATATTCAATAGCATATATTAATTAATAAAAAAAATTCTCACATTCTCATTAATTTTAAATTATTAAATAATGTAACGTTATAATAATTATAATTTCTTTTATTAAAATATGTATATTAATTTGCTATCCTTCACCAAATTTTATTTTTCATTCCACACATTGAGGATATATTTTAAACTACTGAACTCGATTCTTCATTTTTCAATATTGGGTATATTGTCCTGAAAATGGTTGATGTACAGTCGGTAACAAAAGTGTCCAAACACTAGCAAAAATTCCTATGTAAAAAAAGTACACTTCATACGGTTCTATTAAATAAATCCTTATCGAATCCTGTTCTTAGACTGACTAAGAACAGGATTCGACAAGGATTTATTTAACAAAACCGTATGAAGTGTACATTTTTTACATAGGAATTTTTGCTAGTGTTCGGACACTTTTGTTACCGACTGTATGAAAATATATTTGTAATTAGTACATTTATCGTACAAAATTATAAACTTTTCACAACGCAATTATAATTAAACTTATTGATGATCAACCTTAATTTTTTGCTCTTTCTTTCACCAAGTTAACTGCTTAAAAAGTTTAATCTTATCGTCTCTTACATTAATCTTTTATCGTGTTTTCTACTGTTAAATTTTTCTTGCATCATATAATAGATGATGTTTGGTAATATGTAAATGTATGTTTGGTAAATTATTCACACTATGAAGCTTTTCATTTTTTTTTTTTTTTTTTTTTTTTTTTTTTAATCTTTTACAAATATATTACATATTTACCCTGCTGCTGTAATTGCCAAAGGTACTTATTATAAATGACAGGAAATTAAATATTATCGCAGTATTTTAGCCTGTATAAAAACTTTTTTTTTTCAGTTTAAATAAAAAATCAGTAATACTTTTATTTATTTATTTATTTTGTGCAAATAAGGCGTAAGGAAAAAGAAATAACTCCATTTTGTGAATCGCTGATTTTTTCTTGTTCACTATAATCAGATCTACGTGTTTCTCGGCCACTTTAGCTGATTTTAATGCTAATCTTTTGTATCAAAATAAATGTTTTAATATGTGTTTTGTTGCTGTCTTACTAAGTTAGAATTAAAACTATATTCATTAGTAACAAGTTCAGGTTAAATATTTGCTGCTTTCATTATAGACATCATTTTCAAAATGCACATCATTTTTCATATAATATCTATCTTACTTAGAATATTTCTATTGCATTAATAACAGCTTTATGTGTGGTCTGTAATTTCATAACAAACTATAATAGTGCATGATTAACATACTTAGTTTTAGTTCAATAAGAGACTACAAAATTCAGGAACTTATAAAAGCAATAAATCAACTCCAATATATTGATTAATTACTTCTCACGACTTCATTATTCTTCATGTAAGATGTATTCAATTCCCATTAGCATCTAGAAATTCAGTCGAACTGTGAACATATAATATTGTATAATTACAAACAAGTTTTCATCTGACGCTTGTGCAGATAAAATATCAATAAAAGAATACATTTCTAATTCATAAATAAGGGGTGTCCACACTTTATGAAATGTAAATGAGAACCCATTTAACATCTTTAAAAAAAAGAGGGAGGGATCAATTTATTTTTAAATGAAATACTTAATAATTAAAGTAATATTTTATTGTGTTCCTGAAGTTTATGCATTTAATATTAATCCCGTAAAGACAAAAGATTAATTTAAAAATGTTCCTATATGAGCTATCAGAATTTGAAATCACAACTATTAGCTATGGGATACATAGGGATAAGAAAAAATACCAAAGCAAAAAATTCATACGTTGTGTACCTATGCTCAAAATTTTCTGTAGTACGATTTTAATGAATTGGTCTAATAAAATTTTAAAACTATATTTTATAAATATTATGAAAATATTAGTACATTATTTTTTGTAAATTTATTACATTAATAAATTTATCCTGTTGAGTATTATTAAATCCTTTTGTTAAATAAATCTCTGTAAATTTATTACATGATTGAGCATAAAGATCAAACTACGGACTTTCAAAGTAAAATTAAACAAAGGTAAGAAAAACTATTCATGGAAAGATCTTCGTACACAGTAAATATAATATATACACTAAAAACTTTCTACAGTATGTACAATTTTAAAGGAATTGGTACCGCTAATAAAAGTTTAAGAATATAATTAAAAATTTTATGAAAGAATTATAATATTATATTTATAAAGTATATTATTGTAATATTTTTTGTAAATTTATTACATTACTAGCTGTTACCCGCGACTTCGTTCACGTGGAAATTTTGATGTGTATGTGTGGGAACTGACGGTTTGATCATAATATGTAATGTAATGAAACCTTATCATTGTGGTGCTGTGCAAAACAGAGTCTGATAAAGTATACTAAAAAAAATTTGTAACTCATTGAAAGATCTACGGGAAAAATATACAATTTATTTTTATTCTAATACCGATCTGTATACAACATTAAATGACTTATTATTTCCCGTCAGCACATGCAAGTTCTGGGCACTTGAAACACGTGAACAACCAACATATAATTGACCGTGTGAGAAGCATGGAATTCCTAAATGAATGCCTGTCACTTTTAAGGTTTGGCCCTGGGATTTGTTGATCGTCATTGTAAAAGCCAATTTCAATGGAAATTGCAATTTCTTGAAATGAAATGGCAAGTTGTTGGGAATAATAGGTATGCGGGGAATCAAAACGCTGTCTCTTTTAGCAGTTCCTGTAATAATGGTACATTTTATAATATTAATACCCAGCTCTGTGATACGAAGCCTAGTGCCGTTGCACAGTCTGGGTGCATCAAGGTTACGCATCAGCATAGCTGGAACGCCAACTTTAACCTCCAACATGTGGGACGGTACTCCCGTTAACTCCAGAGAGTTGAGAAATTCAATGGGGTAAGCAGTACTGTCGTCATCAGCCATCACAGTGTCTATGGATGTGTATAATTTTGAATTGCCGGCAGTCATGTCTATAATTCTTTTGTTTATTTTATTGATCCACTCGTTCTTAGGCGATAGCACTGCCCTCTCACACAACCATTCATCATTACTTATATTAACATCCATATCGGGAAAGACTTGCATGATAAGTTCGTCTTCTGTAGCCACTGGATGGGAAAATTCTTCGGAAATTTGAATTTTCCCATCTGCGTCCATTTCTAGACGACCCTCACCAATTTTCAAAAGCTTATTTGCAAAGACACCTGATTCTTGGTCGTTGTACAGTCGGACGCGCATGTTGCATGTAAGATGGGGCTTTTCAATCCTATACCAGAGTGGCGACGCCTTGAGACATGCGTTTATTTCATCCGCCGGTGTGCCCTTCTCAATAACTGGTAGTGTCTGTCTAAAGTCGCCTGCGAGCAAAACGACAACGCCGCCCGTCAACGTATGGTTGCCGCGGAAGTCCTGCAGGCTGCGGTTCAACGCCTCTATTGCATGCTTGTGCGACATTGGGCACTCGTCCCATACTATCAACTTGCACTGCTGCAAAAGGACTTTCCGTCCGCTGTTTTTGGTGATGTTGCAGTATCTTCGCTTGCAAGATTAAGCGGTAACTTGAAAATGGAATGTCCAGTCCAGCCACCGTTAAGCAAAGTTGTAGCAATGCCCGAGGAAGCTACAGCCAGAGCTATGTTGCGGTCCTTGCGGAGTTGGGCAAGCAGAAGATTCAGCACAAATGTCTTACCCGTACCAATAGTAGTTGGTATATAGAAAAATAAATTAATTAATTAATATGTGAACTTGATCATGGTACAGCCTTAATGCCCTTGGCGACTTTTGAATTTTTTTTTTTTTTTTTTTTTTTTTTTTTTTTGCCGTTTTAGACCAAAATATAATTTATGCGATTATTGTTCCTATACGCAAGCGAAGTGTGACGTCACTGACCGTCCGTGGATGCAAGAAAATTATTTCCTATGTTAATCGCCCATTGGATCTTTTGTAAAAAATTATTAAAAATCGAGGAAAATTCTTTCCCGATTTTAATCCCCATATTTGGGTTTATATATGTATTAGTTATCATGTGCATGTGTTAGATTGAGTTATTTTGCTGTCAAATTGACAAAATTTTAAATTTAAATTTCAAAACTCTGTCGTTCTTGGCGCTTATTGTATTTGGTGATCAAAAACGTAATACGAAAATATACATGCCAGATGTATATTTTCGGAATATGCATTGTACGAAATATTGTTTCATATTATTCATTACTCTCTTAATATAAGTTCTTAAAATAACCATGATTTTTGAAAGGAATTAAATTATGTTCGCCAAATAATTTGGCGATATTTTTTTTTTTTTTTTTTTTTTGTTCTGCCAAGGATGACCGATATCAAATCTATTCCGCTGCAACATATTAGTATCTTATATCAGATACTTTATTTAGACATTTGAAAACAAATTTGACTTCAAATTATGATAGAATATTTATCATTTTCCTTTTAATTAGTATATTAGTTGGATATTTATTGTGTAAATATCATCCTTTGAAATGAAATGTTTGTGTTTTCAATCGAATATGGAAGTTTACCATTTTTTTTTCTTGAGTTTTGAAATTAAAAATTCAAATTTTGTAAATTTTACAACAAAAATAACTTAATCTAACGCATGGACATGATAACTAATGCATATCTATACCTAAATATGGGGATTAAAATCGGGAAATAATTTTCCTCGATTTTTAATATTTTTTTACAAAAAATCCAATGGGCGTTTAACAGGAAATATTTTTCTTGCATCCACGAACGGCCAGTGACGTCATCACTTCGCTTGCATATTTCTTTCTATCTTTTCCTTGGCGAAAAATGTCTGATCTACTTCAGCATCAAATTTAAAAAAAATGTCCAGAATTATCAATAAGAAAATACCTTTAATATAATGCTGAATTAGCTGTTATGCCAAGCGTGTTTCATCCGCCGTACTAAAAAAAAAAAAAAAAAAAAAAATGAAGTGTAGGTATATAAAAAAAATGCTATGTAATAAAATTCAGAAGAATTATGTTAGATTTGTAATATTACTATTTTATTTTTAAATTATAAAGAGTCATTTTCTCATCGACCAATTTAACATTTAGTAATTTTTTATTTTTCGCGTGAAAGCATGTTTCATTTTATGTTGAAAGAGAAAAAATAAATAAATAATAAAAATACCTCGTAAATTTTTTTGGCAACAATTAAAAATTTAAATGGCTTATATTAAGTCAATTACCAGTTTGTTATTTTCATATTTTAATTAATTTTTAAAAATCTAATCAAATTTCAGGTATAAATTGTAGCCTATGTTCTATTCCAGACTATTCTCCATCTCTGTACCAAATTTCATCCAGATCCGTTTAGCCGTTGTGGCGTGATTGAGTAACAAACATCCATCCATCCATCCAAACTTTCGCATTTATATAGTATAGATTGAATATAAAGATCAAACTACGGACTTCAGAGCGAAAATAAACAGGGATAACAAAAACTACCAAAGGGAGAAATTCATACCCCGTAAATATAGTGCCTACAATCTGCATTAAAAACTTTCTATAGTAAAATTTTAATGAGTTGGTACTTCTAATAAAGTTTTAAGAATATATTTTTTAAATCTTATGAAAACATTATTACATTATTTTTCGTAAATTTATTACATTATTGAGCATAAAAGTAATACTACGAATTTTAAAAGTATAAATAAGTGTATGACAAAAATTGTATAAATAAATTGACAGGCGACGTTCTTTCTTTCACAGATCAGTTATACTATGAATGCAACCATTTTTCTTTCGCGTTCAATAAAAGTTAATTCAGTTCAGCAAAAATTGAGAACTTGTGCAGATTTTAAAGAGAGCTTAGAAAGATGAGTCATTTCTTTTAAAAATGGATAGAACGAAAAAGAAAAATTATACTGATTGTACACAATTTTCGTCAGATTAAAAACAAAAAAGGAAAGAGGGTCAGATAACTTTTTTTTTTACGTATTTATATATATATATACATATATACACAGGGTGATCAGTTTAAAAGAGTACCCGTTGGTTTTTCTTATTACCCTTAAATATGACGGATGTGACAACTATTCTAACACTGACGTGTAATTGTTTGAACCTTGTTTAAGTGTGGGAGACAATTTCCAACACTGTTGGACTGTTACAACTTTTCTTGTGAGGTAAAACAGAAACAGAGACGCACAATGTTATTTAATCCTGTGATAATTTTATTTATGAAAAACAAAATTTAATTCAAATTTTTCACATTATCATTCCTACATTACATTTGCATTATCATTATCATTATCATTTCATAGAGTTTTCCAGAGAAGTCCTGCAAACATCGATGAATTAAAACAGATCATAACTGAAGAAATCTCGTCAATAACATCAAAAATACTGCGAAGTGTGTCAAAAAACTTGGTTCGATGTGTTCATGTTTGCATTCAAAATGGTGGCGAACATTTTCATTTCTGTAAGAAATGATGATGTAAAAAAATTGAATTAAATTATGTTTTTCAAAAATAAAATTATCACAGGATTAAGTAACGCAATGCGTCTCCATTTCTGTTTTACCTCACAAATAAAGTTGTAACAGCCCAACAGTGTTATTATACTTCAGTGTTAGAATAGTTGCCACCTCCGTCAGATTTAAGGGTAATAAGAAAAACCAACGGGTACTCTTTTAAACTGATCACCTTGTATATATATATTTGTGAAAATTATTGCGGGAATATTTTCGTTTAACATTTATCGAATCTACTTAAAATTACTAATGATTGGTTACAAAAATGAAAGTTTTAAGGGAAGATTATACCTTTGGAACCTCAAAAATAAAATTTTTGAAAAATATTTTTAATACATAATTGAGAATGTTAGAAACATTTAAAAACAAACCGTATCAAAATTGAATAAAAATTGCGCTCGCTAAAACTAAAAATGTAAAATCAAATCTATATTTATCCTTTAAAAAATAAATTTTTTAACTTGATTTTCTCAGTTTCTGATTGTTACACTTTCTCACAAGATAACTTCTTAAAAGTATACAGTAGAACTCATATGCTTATATCAAATTAAAGCTAAATATTGCCTTCATAATGCAAACTGTCAGATATATATGTATAATAATAATAATAATAATAATAAGTTCACACAATATTGAAAATATTTAAAAAATCCTTATTGTTTATGTTATAAAATAAAATATTTTGATCACATTATCAAAACTTAGGTTCATAGGATTAAAGTCCACATATACAACATATATGTAAAATTTGGATTCTTTTATTTATAACTTTTTTTTTCTTAATTTTATAAGAAAATGTAAAAATCAGACACTGAAAAAAATCAAGTTTAAGGATTAATTTTTTAAAAGGCAAGTATGGATTTGATTTTACATTTTTAATTGTAGCGGACGTAATTTTCATTCGATTTTTATACGGTTTGTTTTTTAAAATATTCCTGACATTCTAATTATGTATTACAAATATTTTGAAAAATTGAATTTTTGAAGGTTCGAAGATGCTTAACTCCATTTAATCTAAATTCAAAGTAATTAAGAAAAAAAAAACATTCAACTTTTAATTTCAAAATTGCCCAGATATTCTTCAAATTTCATTAATTCTGGTAAACTGTTCATTAATGAACTTGAAATTGCGCATTCGCTTTGTTTAAATACTTGTCAAATGATTATACATCAAATTGCTTGTAAAACAAACTTTCTTTTCTAACTTTCATTTACATTTTATTTTTGAAGTATTATGCTGCAGCAAGCATATCTATCACTTTCACATTCAGTAGCGCGCTGTAGAATGCAAATTCTGTAATTTATGATCATGTAACTGATGATAACGCATGCTGACTGGTCTACTACTTCATTCTGACAACCAAGAGGCGGAGAGAGATGTCACACTGTTCGTTTACTCAGGAATTCTTGGAGTACAATTCAAGCAAAAAAATCGTGGTTACTCAGTTCAGATACGTGCAGAGCATGAAAGCAGCCTATAATGTCCCACCCAAGGCATCGAAAAGTAAAAAGATGTAAATAACAACCGCATTTTTATGCCAAAAATAAACGAATGAGCATTTAAAATTGCAAGATGATGTAAAAATACTTCACTATAGTATACTTAAAGCACTTTAATGGCTATGAATTTTCAACAAAAACAATTAAAAAACCTATATTGAATCGGCAGAGTTCTTTGGCGATATCTATGTAAATAATATGTACTAAAGATATAGAAGCATCATTTATTTTACAACATGAATCATTGATGTTTCTGTCAAGTAATATATACGTGTGACTTGACAGGTCATAACAACTTACAGTCTCTGTTAAACACTCTCATTTTCATGTCGTTAAAAATGACAGTCCAATAACTTTCAGACTGTCAACAACTTCGTTAATGAAATTATACATTCCTTGTAGAATTTTCTTTTATAGAATTAAGTGCATTAAAATTCTGCGTTTAGTATAATAATAAAGAAAAAAAAATTATAATGAGATTATTGACCTGTGAACTATTATAATAGGTTATTTATTTTTCTTTTAGAAATTCATTATTTGTAAATAACAATTTCTCAAGATTTGTAAAGGAATTTGTTACTCTACTTATGCGTGGTCTGCAGCATATAAGAAGTCATTTGAGCTTTACTAGTGAATTTTTCTATTAGAACCTAACAGCGTCATTATAATCCTGGCAATAAGGTACATAGAATAAAAGATGCGATTTTCGTCGTTTAGTAATTCGCTATGACATGAAGAATTTTCAACGAATAAAAAATAAAATAAAATAAAATCAGCATCAAGCATAGTTGTGGCAATAGGCACCAGATAAATGACAAAATCGACACTAATTTCAACAATTCTTCTAAACTGTCATATAGCGTTATTATTATTATTAGTAATAACATTACAGTAATACAGCCAAGAATTCATGTCAAAAATATTTTATGACCCTCATTAGCCTCGAACCTCTTATAGGCTTTATCTTGATTTATTTATCGTCGAATAAGGCTTTCCTTGCCTAAAAAAGTAGCAGGGTAAATTATTATTTATGATTTTCTTAACTAGTTTTCCCTACATTCACTATCAGGATATTTTTTTTCTTCATTGATTTCGGCTCTAGATTAATTTGAAAAAAAAATTAATTACCTCATGATTTTTTTTATTTGTCTTCGTGTGCGCCTTAGTCACTTTCTTTGTAGTCAGGAATTCAAATTGTACCATCTAATAACACTGCTCTGCATGAAAATCGGCCCCAACAACATTTTTGCAAATTCTTAATGTAAAATGCACTGTAAAAAATGAACATGCTAGATTAATTACATCAGAATGTGCGGGTGAAAAAATCGCCAGCATCATGTGTGGTAAATTTCAAGTGTGTTGTAAATTTAGTTCATTTGTGTATCAGGCAAACTGCCTTCATTTTTAATGGTACTTATTATTCCCAAAATGATGGTATGGCCATGGGTAGTCCTCTCTCTCCTTTACTTTGCGACATCTATATGCACTATTTTGAAGAAAAACTCTTCGGTGTATATAAATTTCCTCACTGGTTTAGATATGTGGATGACACTTTCGTTCTTGTCTCCCCTGACGTCGATTTGTCCAATTTACTTTCTTTGGTCAATTCGATTGACCCATGCATTCAATTCACTTCTGAGGTTGAACAGGATTGCTCTTTGCCCTTCCTTGACGTTCTTGTGAATAAAGAAAAGGATTGTTTCTCAACTACTGTTTTTAGAAAACCATTCTCAGTCTCTTTGCCGCCGCATGCTCTCTCTAACCACGCCCCTCAACAAAAAATGTCTGCTTTTTACACTTATGTTTACCGTGCCTTACACATTTGTTCTGATCCGTCTAATCTTTCGAAAGAAATTAATTATTTAAAATCTCTTGCCCTCTCTCGTGGCTACAACCCATCTATCATCGATAAAGCTCTATATAAATTTAAGAATCCTAAACGTTCTGCTCCCAAATTAAACGATCACAGTCTCATCCCAGTTGTTTTACCTTTTTATTCTTCACTCTCTTTTAAAATCTCTAAAATTCTTTCACCGTTTGGTTTCAAAGTTATTTACAAACCCGTCAATAAAATAAAATTATCTTCTCTTAAGGATCCCATTCCCACCGAAAACCGTTCTGGAATTTATTTAATTCCGTGTTCGTCCTGCAACTTAGGTTATATTGGTCAAACCAGGAGGCGTTTGAAATACAGAATAAATGAGCACCGTCGGAATGTTCGTAATGAAGAGATTACCAAATCTTCTATTGCTTCCCACTGCTGGTCTCAAGGTCATCGTTTTGATTTTTCCAAAACTAACATAATTTCATCTCCTGTCTGCTCCTCCCATTTGGATATTCATGAAGCATTTTACATATTTAAAAATTCGAAAAATCTTGTTAATGATATTTCTTCCACTCCTTTCTTCTCTGATGCTTGGAAATTACTCACGTAACTTAGATTTTAGTTTAATTTTTGTTATCCTTAGATTGTTATATGTTTAATCTCACTCATTTATTTATTTTCTTGTTTTTTTGTACAATTCTACTCACACCAGTAGCTATATTTAGTTTCTACTTTATAAACTTTTTCTTTTCATTTTAAACGATTTTGTGCGTTGCCGCTTTGACTGCAGCACTCGTGCTTATTTTGTTCGCCTGATGAAGGGTCGTGTGTTTTTTCGACCCGAAACAATTGTTGCGAGTTTATTGCATTTTATGGTGTTTATTCAAAGTTTGTAAGTAATAATTTTTACAACGCCAGTTTTGTGATGCTTCTTTATTAAATAAATACGTGCTTGAATTTTCAAAGACTGTGTTGTAATTTCATTCGGGGGAAAAAAAGGGGGGGGATTATATTAGTTTTCTTTTTTTTTTTTCTTTTCTTTTAGAGAGATGAGTTTTATCATTTATTTTAAGCTATATATGTTTTAATTTTTATTTCTTTTAAAGTTATATTTGTTTTAATTTGATTTATTTATTTCATCTTTTTTATTCTGCCAATATAAGTTTGAAAATGTTATGCATTTTAATAGGAAATGTATAATAACTTTCAATAAATTCTATTTTATAAAGTAATATTAGAATTGTAATACAGTAACGATTTCTTTTCAAAAAAAAAGTATTTAACCCTTTAAATAAAAAAAAAAGTCTTATATTGCTGGTTCTATTTAAAAAATTATTATGTATAAATTTTTAATCCGCTAAAGAAATATTAAATTAGTCAAATCACAAGCATTATTTAATAAGTATTTCAAATAATTATAACTACTTAATGTTTTTTAGAAAGTATGAAAATTAAAATGATAGTTTGCAACGCTTTATTAAACTATATTTTGCAGAATACATATATCTATACAATTTTAACAAACATATTAATTTTACAAAAAAAAAAAAAAAAAAAAAAAAACTTTATTAATACATTCTGCGTAATAAACTACATCGAAATTATCTAAAAAAGCAAACAAAATTAAAAAAATAAAAATGTAATCATGATGCATAAAATAAAAGAAACCTGAAATTTAAAGAAAGAAAAAAATATTGTAATGTAATGCTAAAAATTGCACAAAAGTTTCATATTAAATATTTATCAAATAATGTTCTTATTTTGAATGTCATAATATTTTTTAGAGTTAAAAACTTATACATCCCCCCCCCCTGTAAGTAATAGTAATTTAAATCATTTTTAAAATAAATTAGTTTAGAAAAATTGTTGTTTAATAGTTTTATTTCGGGAGGAAATAATTTCTTTATTGTAACTTTTACTACTTATAATTCAAAATGGAGTTTCATGAAAGAGAGTTTTTAATTAAGATTAGATTTCATTAATAAAAAGTAGACTCTTATGAAACTTATATTGACAGAATTAAAAAAGAGAAGAAATGAAATCAAAATTAAAACAATTATAACTTACTTGTTTGCCGTTGGGCCTAATGTGAATTCTAATGACAGCTACGATTCTCCATTTTTTCGTTTACCGTTTATCATAGCGGAAGTCGTAATAAACATTGAAAAGTTTTAGTTTGTGTTTGAAGCTCATTCGCGTATCTGTGTCACATGACTGTGTGATGTCATAGAGAATGTAAGAAAAGAGCACGTTCTGCTTGAAAATTTTTTACAACTCCAGTGCTTGATTTTATCACATCACAAGATGAGGGATATTCGTTGTAATTTTATTTTTTTTTCTACAGTGTGACCTCCTGAATCCGAATATGACGCCCATTTTGCCCTGTCACCCACCGTTTTTGGGAGACGCCCCCCCCCCCTATTTTTTATGACTTTTTGGTAATTTTACGGCTATAAATTTTATCTATACGGGAGAAAATAATTATTCTAACTGTTAAATATCTTCTCAGAGACTACAGAAGTGAAAAATTCTAAAATATGAACATTTGCAGCATGAGGAAAATTTAGGCGGGAATTTACCACTGAAATTATAAATTACATTTATTATATTTTATTAATCAATTATTAATATTATTTATTATACTTTTTTTTTTAAGTGTTAAAATAATATTTTTCCATTCTCCAAATCAAATTCATGACCATAAAATTACCGAACAGTGATAAAATTTGGGGGTGGGGGTGGCGTCCCAGGAAAATTGTGGGTGACTGGGCAAAATGGGGGTCATATTCGGATTTAGGAGGTTATTTTACGTAAGAATCAGCAGAAATGGTATCAGGGCTCGAAATATATATATATATATATATATATTTTTTTTTTTTTTTTTTTTTTCAACGCAGTGTAATTTTATTTTTTGCCCCAAATAAAATTATTTAAACGCAGTTAATTCGTAGTCGAAAACGATATGCATTGTTTCCAGTTCAGATAAGTTCATTTTAGTTTCCTCTTTATTTTTTCATTTGTAAAACCTTTCAATGCCTGAATTCCTTCTTGTTTCTAAAACATGATCCTTAGTTTATATATCATCGTAATTGAAGGTCATTAATCTTGATAATTGTTCCGATTGTTTCCATTAATGTCAGTTCATTATTGTCATTTAATTATAAGAAGAAATTCAAAACTCCAATTAATGATTACTCACTAACAGCTTAATTATCTTTTCAAAACTCGAGTAGCCATTTTAAAATAACTTATTCATAGTTTTGAAACAAATATTTTTTCTGTTCTGACTTTTTGTCGATCAATGATCGTTTAATTTTTTTAATTATTTTTTGCGCCTAATCGCATAATTCAAACCATTCTCACAAAATTAAGCAAGGGACAATTCTGAAAAAAAATGAATTTTTGGTTGAAAATAGAGTGATCATAATTATAAAAACTCATTGTAGATTTTGAAATTACTTTTTCATTAGTGTAGAAAAGTATTAAAAAAAAAATGCATATAAAGCACTAATTCGGAATAATGGTAAATAAAAATTTTAAAACTTGCTCCTACTAAATTAATACTTTGCAGCTTACAATAATTTGACAAGACTAGTTCAAAATCTAATATGGTGAAAAATTGCTAATTAAAGATCTTATCAGACATTTTAAGGAAGATTGCAAACTCATTTAATACACTTATAAACGACTCAATCTCTTATAATAAAATTACCCCAATAAGCTCTCAGTTTATCGATTTATCTCTGTATATTTACTGTCATTCATCCTATATGTTCATACATGCAGCCCCCTAAAACGAAGGATCTAGTAGTCGATCCAGTAGTCTGCCAAATTTAATAAGCAATTAAACCGATATTAAATTTCTTTTTTCCTTCTTTAATCATGTAACATGCTAAGTAGATAACTAATATCAGCGAATAGGGCAGTAGATAACAGATACTGCTACTTTGTGTGTTTCTTTTTTCTTTTATTATTATTATTATTATTATTATTATTATTATCATTATCATTATTATTAAGCAGCTTATTTGATCAATTTTCGTAACCTAATTCCTATTTTTCAAACACCAGACATTTAATTACATTATACAATTACCGTAATTTTCGGCGTATAATCTGCAGGTAAGATACGTCATGCCGTCACCAGAACTTTTATTTAATAGAAAAGTCTATATTTTTTGAAAGAAACAGCTCGTACTTTATTTGCCAGTTAAAATTTCTGGTGCAAAACTGACTTATCTGACCTGCGGATTATGCACCGAAAATCACAATCTATTAAAAAAAAAAAGATGCTTTGAAGTCTTCTATTTCTTCTATAAATGTAACTACATTATCCAATCACAAAATTCTTTCAAGAAAGTATTTTAAAAAGTAAAATTGTTCGGTCCTTATTTTTATTTATTTTGTAATGTAATTTTTGTTTTATTATATGCACTAATCTTTTATTTAATTTTTACTTTATTTCTTCGTTATTCCTTTTTTCCGTTTAAAATTACTGTTATTTTCTGTCCCTTTGTGTGAAATATAAAAATTTCTGCAAATATATAAAGATTTTTTTTTTATATAATCTTGCTTTAATGATATATTTGTCATTATAGTTTTGAGCCTGCTGTACTAAGATCTAACGTCTTTCCCTTTTTTTCAACATAAAAATTAACGAAAATGTGACCATCAGTTTTTAACGAATAAGAAAATATTTCTCTCCATACCCCCCCCCCCCCCACTCAAAATCCTATTAATTGCAATTTAGCATTTCTTTGTAATTTATTACTTATTTATTTTTTATTTAATAATTTGTACTGAATTCCTAGCAATAACTTAAAAGAATGCGATATCTTCCTGTATATTTCGTTAAGCTTTATAACAATTACAAAAATTATAAGAAATCACAAATGATTTCTCGTAACTTTTACTACTAATACTTTTTTACTGTTTGCTGACTTTTCCCTCATATCACAAAAAATTCTCCGAGAGAAAATGTCAACTGCCACGCAAATTACGTTAACCAATTAAAAATCTATTGCAGAAATTCCGTGAAATCGTATAGGATTGAAACAACTGGGCAGCGGGAATTTATTTTATTTTATATTTTATATTTTTATATTTCATTTCATTTATTTATTTATTTTGTGAGTTTATGAAACTTATTAAAATAATTGAAGAATATGAATTTTCCCTGAAATAAATAAAGAAAGAAAGAAGTCATTTGTAATTTTGGAGTCTAGGCTAGGTGATTGAAATGTAATGACTGAAATTTTCTTGTACTTAAGGATGAAAATGATATTTTAATTGTCCAAACACATGCGTGTTTTCTTGCATGGGAAGTAAAATATTTAACAGCAATCTTAATTTAGTTTAGAATAAAAAAATGCCAAAGATTATTAGATTTTACTAATTTCTTTTAGAATCAATTATAAAATTACTCCTGATCGAAACATTTCAAAAACGTTAATTTAAAACAATTCAATTTCAACATCAACCAATATGTTGTGGCCACCACAAGATTTTCTTCTACATAATCTTATACAAATTCACGCAGTACAAATTATTTATTAAATTATTATTTATTAAAATTATTTTCCATGATGAATGCAGACAGTGGCAGATTTAAGGATGGGGGGGGGGGGCCTAGGGGCTGAAGCCCCCCCTCCAAAAAAAAAAAAAAAAAAAAAAAAAAAAAAAAAAAAAAAAAACAGTGACATTCACAATTGAATATTGCAATTGTAATTTTTTTTATTGGTCTAGAATAACATTTTGAAAAGTCTTAGCCCTCCCCCCCCCCCCCAAAAAAAAAAAAGAAAAGTTAAGTTCTGGATCCGCCACTGAACAGCAATAACATCAAAAAGAACAAAAATGTCCACTAGGGAATATTTTGGATAGAAAAAAGGGAAATAATTTAAAGGAAATAACTCATACGCAGGGGTGAAAGTGGTTCTCATCATCGGCACCACTATTTTTATTTAGAAAAATTGAGTGTCATTTTAAACTAATATACTCCAATTAAATAGAATTGCAATTATTGCTAAAAAATACCGGTGGAAGATTTCCGTCAAAAGACGGAAAACTTTCACCCCTGCCCATAAGGAATAACGGAATGCATAAACGCTTTGAATACTGTTTGAATAGTTCTTATTTCCTTGTGGTTGATTGGGTTTTACGTCGCACTAGTGCTACGCAATGGGCAATTTATTTTCGTGTGGATAATTCCATTTCTTAAATTTCTCATTTTTCATGCAAAGCGACACCTGGCACACATGTGTTGAAATAGCGTTTTTTTAATTCATTGAGTGCATATCATGAATCACTTACATACCAAATTTACTGGCAATCCGACCGTCAATTTTAGATGTAGGATGCTGTTTATAGCGGAAGTTTAATTATAACTACCCAATACATTATTATTTTTAGGCTATGCATGGTGTATGCGGTATGCGTATGACCAGGGCCTGATTAAGGGGGAAGCTCGCTCTTTACACATTATTTATACTTACATCGTTATTTTTCAACAAATACTTTCCTCCTATAATAAACAGAAAATTTTCATTAAAAAATATGTTAAAAGAATTCTGTTGTCTAATAACGGTGAGTAAATTGGATTGTTTTACACCGTTCATTTTTTATAAAAAATATTTCCTCGTCAAAGCGTGGAATTTCTATAACATGAAGTAAAAAATAATTGTAAAAATATTCCGGTATGAACGAGCTTCCCCCTTAATCAGGCCCTGCGTATGACCTGAAATACCTATTTACACATCTGAGAATCCTGGAGTACTCAAAACTATTCGATCCTCTATCATCAACTTTTTTTTTTTTTTTTTTTTTTTTTTAATAAACTGAAAGGACATGTTGTTAATAAAATTTCGGTTTAAAACAACAGACAAATATTTCTTTTCCCCTCAAATTCCTGGTAAAAACAGGATTTCGAATTTAAAGTGCTTTGGCGATCTTCACATTTTGAAAAATTGATATCTCAACCAAAAGAAAATCACAAGAAAAAACTTTTCGTTCTGAAAAATTCACTAATTTTCACAAGTTTTTTTTTTTTTTTTTTTTTATAATAATTACTTAAAAATTATGGTTAAAGTAGTAATAATTATAAAATTGCTGTAATAATTATAAAATTTTGAGATTAGTTAATTGCATGTTTAATTTTAGCATTAAAGAAATGCACAGTTAAAAAAATATATAATCTACTCTCCGTCCCAAGCAATTTTACTCTTGAAAAATGTTACAAATATCCCCGTTGAGAGAAAAAAAAAATGCCCTATGCGTAGCTATAGTGCAGCGTTAAAAATCCATTCCTCTCCACGCTCCTTCTACTTAAATAATAAAAAAAAAAAAAACTCAACGATGACATCTAGAGTTACATCGATTAGCCAACTTTTGGACAAATATTTAAATTTTAAACACAATATTCTTTTTTTTTATATGCAGAAGAAAAATTTGAAATGTGTCAATGAAATTTTGGATCCACCTTTGATCAGGGATCCTGGCCATGTGCATCGAATGCCCCGTCGTAAATCAGCTGCTGATAATTTGCGTGTAGTAAAAGCTAAAATGCCTTACAAATATCTAAAAAAATCGGATTAAGATTAATTGTTCGAGACAGTTAGCTGGCGCAAGTACGGACTCAACAAGTCTAGTGCATGTTAAAATAGAGGTGATAACCCCTGTTGGCATAGAAAACGTGATTACACTATAAAACAATTACAAAGGGGTAGAGATTTAACATTTCTTGTTGAAATGTAAATGTAAAATACTTTGAGATAACCTTTGTTTATCAAATCTATAGAACATAATTTCAAAAGGTTTTTATTTCTTAGTGCAACGAAAACATTTTTTATAGCTATACTCTTCATAGGATATGTATATATATCTAAATATGTAATCTGCACATAATAAATTAAATATAGATGATAGGGAAAAAACAAACAAATAAGTTTTATATATTTCAACGTATTCCATTGCAGGACAGAAAGGTAACCAATTTCTCTTTCAAACTTCAAAAATCAATTTTTACTTTCTTCTGTATGTATACAAATATATGTATATAAAGTATTGGATTCGTGAAAATTTTCTAACTCCAGTTTTCGATGGATTTACATGTTTTGGGATGTCCTGAACACGATTCGACTGTTTTTAGAAAATGTCTGCCTGTCTGCGTGTGCGTATCACAAATTTTGTGGACGCTGTATCTCCCGAACTAATGAACGAAATTTAACCAAACTTGGTATTTAGCTGGACCCTGGCATAAACTGGTGCTGAGTAGATTTGGGGATCATTCTGTCAACAGGTGGCACTGTGATCCCATTTTTTCTAAATTTTTAACATGGCAGTATAGGACAAAATTTCGCATAAATGTACATAATGAGAGTTATTTTTAATGTGTGATTTTATAATTAATATGAATTATTGATAATTCATATAAATTTAAAAAAAATAGTATAAAAAATCGTATTTCTTTTGATATTGGCAAAAAGTTTTCTTTCTTTCAGCATTTAGGGTTATAATTCTGTCAGATAAAAACCGTCTGTATTTATAATGGATAATAATTTAATAATTTAATAAAAAATTTGTATTACATGAATTTTGTGTAAAATTATACAGAAGAAAGTCTTGTGGTGGCCACATCATACTAGTTTACATTGAAAATATGAAGTATATTGAACATAAGTTTAAAGATAATTTTATGGACAAGAAATCCCCCCCCCCCTCCTTCTTTAATCGTTGTAGGAGAGCGTATCTGTCTGCAGTTTAATTACGCCTCCTATTTATAAGAATGGCTTATCGATTTATCTGGCTACAATTCAAAAGTGGCTTCAATTTTAATAACAGTTTTCTTAATTGTATAAAAGAAAGAAAGAAAAATCAAACATAGTTAAAAAAGTTTATTTTTTCATAAGTTTATTCTATTTTTTCATTTGCAATCCATTTCAATAAAATTAAGTTCAAAAGAAGAAACTAGAAGAAGACAGGAGAAAGAGAAAGAATTTTAATTTAATTAATTAATTAATTAATTTTTAATTAATGATTTTTAATTTCATCTGAATATATAAGAAGAAGGTATTGGATTCGTGAAAATTTTCGAACGTTTATTACTTCTATTATTTACACGTTTTGAGATGTCCTGAACACGATTTATCTGTTTTTAGAAAACGTCTGTGAGTCTGTGTATCTGTGTGTGTGTATCACTAATTTTGTGGACACTGTATCTTACGAACCAATAAACGAAATTTAACAAAACCTGGTATTTAGTTGGACCCTGATCTAAAATGATGCTGATTTTATTTGGGGATAAATCGCTCAACAGGTAGCGCTGTGATACCCTTTATATATATATATATATATATATATATATATATAACTTTTGACATGGCAATATAGGACAAAATTTCATGTAAATGTACATAATGAGAGTTATTTTAGCACATGATTGTAAAATTAATATAAATTATTGATATTAGTAGTAAGCTAGGGGAGAAAGTGTGTGCATTAAGGCACATTTTTCCCCACCTGGTGGGAAATAACCCCCTCCCTTCCGGGGGTGTAAATTTTCAATATGGCTATCTTTCGAAAGAATTCGTCAATTCCTTTAAAACGAATGGCTAAACAAATGGACGAAACAATTAACAGATAAAAGAATGGAGATCTGTTACAATTTAAGAGAAAGCTATAGATTTTATTTTTCATTTTTAACGAAAAAAAAAAATGCATTTTTTCTGATGCTGGCATAAAATTGGCATTTAGTGTTATACTTCTCTTAGACACAGAAATCGTCTGCATTCAGTGGCGGATCCAGAACTTAACTTTTTTTTTTCTTTTTTTGGAGGGGGGGGGGCTAAGACTTTTCAAAATGTTATTCCAGACCAATAAAAAATTTACAATTGTGAATGTCACTGTTTTTTTTTTTTTTTGGGGGGGGGGGGGGGGCTTCAGCCCCCTTGACCCCCCCCCCCTTAAATCCGCCACTGTTGCTGTTGTTGTAATTCCTAAAGTGCATCTCATGGATCATCCACACAAAATTTAGCTGTAATCCGCTCACTCATTTTAACTTCAAGGTGTTGTCTATAGCGGAAGTTTAATATAACAATCTTATAGATACAGTCTAGTGAATCCGGCATATAAATGAATATTTTGATTAATTGGTGATTTATTATAGAAATGTTTGCACCATTAATCAAAAATTGAATTTGCAAATTTGCTGGAATTTCTGTTTTGTCGCCATCTTAATAAGAAGAGTGACAGAGCGTTATGAATGATTATACACACTGAAATGCATATACTATGCATTTTTAAAGTGAAGAAATATCATAAATAATTTAAGTAACGTACGTAAATTTGTATAAAGGACCTCAAGAGAGTTGTGTTTAATGATCTGTCATTGTTTTGAGATTGTTTACTAATGCTAAGCATTCTGAAGTTACACGGAATTTGTATATGTAACATAAATTATAAGAGTTTAAATATAAAGTTGTCAGAAGAGAGTTAGTCCTTAAAGTATACTTCAGTGGTATTATACGATTTTAATCAAAATATTTTCTTGAAACAACAAATATTTTGTTAAATCAACCATTTTTCTTTTTTTTTTTTTCTTTTTTGTGTGTGTGTGTGCTGATATAGCTCCAACAAAGATTTTGTTATCAGAGTACAAATTATTTTGCTGTTTACCAAACAGTTTTGTTGATTTAGCACATGGCTCACTCACTAGTTGTTTACAGAGAGATCTATAATGTAGCTTATCGAACTATATCCAGTAATAATTACTCGTATTTTAACCATATTATTTTGGTTAATAGAAAAATTTGGTTTGGATAGCTGAACAAAATTATTGTTAAAATGACAAAATAAATCTAAAAATAAGTCAAGAAAATAAATGTGTTTAAAAAAAGAGAGAGAGAGAGACAGAGAGAGAGAGAGAGAGAGAGAGAGAGAGAGAAGGAAAGAAAACATTGTAGGCAATGTTTTAACATACTTCACAAAAAAAAAAAAAAAAAAAAAAAAAATCTAACAAATTAAATACTTTACATTTATAAATCTATGCATCCGTAAGTTGAATTCTAAGCCAAATGTCGGAATTCTGAATTTTCAAAACTCTAGATTTAGCGTATGTATGGTATGTTAATAAATGAATTGTTGTATTTCAATTGTAAGTTTGTATGTTGAAAAATAGATGTAAAATGCCCGTATAAAAGAAAAAAAGAAAGAAAATTATATTTTATTATGTTTATTTTCGAATAACCAAAGTCTACACGAATATTATTGACAGCTGTAGGCCGCATAAGTTATAAAAGATCATTTAGTGCCTATCCCCAAAAGTCATGCTTAATTAAATAGATTGATTTAATGTTGCACCAAAATATATACGCTAAAATGCGTCTTTTTGGCGTCGGCTATAATTTTGAAAGATGCATTGTTTTTATTTACGCTCACTTGATAATGAAAACAAAGGAATTTTCTCCTTGGCATTTTTTCAATATTAAGGATACTAAGTAGCTTAGATAAACAGTCACTTGACTCTGAAATGTAAATGTAATTGCAAAAATAATTACTGCATTCTTTCACTGAAAATTAAAAATTGTATATAAAAGTGATATTTAATTTAATTTAAGGTCGAGGTTTTTGATAAAGATAGATTACTTTTAAATGAACCGTGTCCGAAATTTCGTAATAATTACAACATTTTGCATCTACTGTGCGTAAAATTTAAGTTTAATAAAATCTTTTTGTAAGAAAATAGAACCGACTCCAAAAAGGAACTACTATTCAAATAACTAGAAATGAAAGAAAATTGGCAGAATATGGAACTGTAAATTGCGCCTAAATGTATAAAATAATTTCCTTCGCCAAACAACCTATAACACTACAATTAATCATAACTTTTGAAGTCGGCGCAAAATTAAATAAAATTAAATTATTTTTTAAAGGTTTGTCTTTAGATCGGTAGCAACAAATGCTGTTGTCTCGAATGATCAATTTTCATGTTTCATTTATTATTTTATCACTGTATACAATTGGTCCATCAGTAGCATCTACATAGAACAGTGAACATTCTTCACAATGCGGTATTTATGTTTCTACGAAGTTAGAGTTTCCTTTGCAAATCTGGTATAACTTTGATAACTATCATCCTTGATGGCTTTTGGATTTGACGATCAAAACGTAAGGCAAAAATATACACGCAAGATGTGTATTTTCATAACATATATTGTACGATGCGTTGTTTCATACTCTTAATTACTCTCTTGATATACCTTATAAAAATAATCATGATTTCCCAAAGAAATTAAATATGTTTGCCAGATAATTTTGCGATTTTTCTTTCACCAAGGACGTCAGATACCAGCATCTTCCCCAACTTTTGCTGATTACGAAATCTTATTTGTTTTCTTGAATCAAAGTAGTTTTCGGCTGCGTTTTTCAGGTAACAATGTGAGATGTGTATTTTGAAGAGGATTTGATTTTTGTATTGAATAAAGGTATCAATTTTTATTTAATTTTGCGCCGACCTCAAAAGTTATGATTAATTGTAGTGTTATAAGTTGTATGGCGAAGGAAATTATTTTATACTTTTAGGCGCAATTTACAGTTCCATATTCTGCCAATTTTCTTTCATTTTTAGTTATTTGAATAGTAGTTCCTTTTTGGAGTCGGTTCTATTTTTTTACAAAAAGATTTTATTTTTCTCTTTTCAGTGAAAACTTATTTATATAGCAGAGCATCAGAAGACGTTCGACGGAAGTTTCACAAATCACAACTTCCAAGAAAAGTGACATTACTCAAAAAATGGTTTATGTCACTGAAAAATACATGAAATGCACCCAATGTGAACAAAATGTTACATCTCCATCTAGAAAGTTATCCACTCGAGAGACAGTTGTGCCAGTTTTATTCTAGTTAAGTTATTTTTAAGTTGATTTTTCTGAAATGCTGCATTTTTAAGTTGTGTCACTTTTCTTGCCTTTATCGAATATGAGCAAAAAACTATCTATTGAACGAACACACGTTAAATTAAAAAGTCTTTAGAAATGTAAAGAACGGATACGCTGTATTCGTAACCGAAAATTCTGTTAGGCTTATATATTGAACTTTACAGTGAATACGTGTCACCCGCTGCGCTGGAAATTGCGCCGCGTAAAGTTCAAACAACAAGGAAAATATGCATTGCAGCTGACGAACAGAAGTTTCCACATCGATACTTACAAACTGCTTTTACCAGTGTAGCGGCATGCGTTCAGTAGTTAGAGTGAGAACAGACTTTTGTGAGTATCCTGTAATTTGTTTATATCTTAATGAAATCATAATGAAACCTATTTCAGGCCAAAATCAGTACGACAGCAAAAAAAGTATTAAAATTACATCATCTCTTACGATGTTATAAGCTAACAAATTTGAACAACGAGAAACATGGTTTGTATTGAGAGCGTTCTATTATATATTAAGCGTTCTATTTTTAGCAATAATGTATAAAAACTGTCTTTTCGTAGTAAGTTGATGATGCTCTACAACTTCGTAATTAACTTTTCTCCCATCTTGAACCGTTTTTGAGATAGGAACGCTATTTCCGCTGTTTTTCACCAGATGGCGCTTTATTTTCTTTAGATTGTAAAGATGTTATAATGGGACCTACTTCAGACCAAGTTCTCTACAACAAAACCAAAATGTATCAAGTAATCGTATTTTGAACTATATTTCGTATTTTTCACCAGCTACTCTACAACGTGAGCAATGTACCTCAAGTGTGTATAGTGTAAGAAATTGCGAACAAAAAAATGCACGTTTTTAGCCTTGTATTTCTAGCATCAATGTCAAAACTATCTTTTCGTAGTAAATCGATGATGCTCTGCAATTTTATAATTCACTTTTTCCCCCTGTCTTGAACCTCTTCCGAGATAGGAACGTTAGCATGAATGTCTAAACTATCTTTTTGTACTAAATCGATGATAAATAGACAATAAGACTTCTTCACACACCATAAATTTTAAGCCAACACAACCGGTTTCGAAAGGACGTAGCCTTCCTTTCGAAACCGGTTGTGTTGGCTTAAAATTTATGGTGTGTGAAGAAGTCTTATTGCCTATTTATCGTTTGTACACCAGTTTTGCATTTAGTTTTGGTAAATCGGTGATACTCTTCAGCTTTGTAATTAACTTTTTCATTAGAACCGTTTTCGAAATAGGAACACTAACTCCGCTATTTTCCACCAGGTGGCACTGCAAGCGGTTTAACCTTGTACTGCATGGCCACTTTGCTATACTTACATACAATTTTTATCACTATAGCTGCAGCCGTTCAGCAGTTAAAAGAGTTGGGACTGATTTTTTTGGACACCCTGTATTTTCTTTAGATCGTAAAGATATTACAATGGGACATATTTTAGACTAAGACCTTTTCAACAAAACCAAACGTATCAAAATCGGAGCATCCGTTGATCAGTTATGAGCTAACAAACATAAAAAAAAAAAACATACGGTTTGAATTGAGAACCTTCCTTCTTTTTTGAAGTCGGTTAAAAATCTGCTAAATAAAATTATATTATATGTATTAAATATAATTTATTTATACAAAACGTCTTATTGCTTAAAAGAAAACATTATGATAAATACTTTTTTAAACGATTTTAATAATAATAATAATCGTTACCGTTTCCATCGTTACGTGATTCAGTCACATAAATTCGTTTATTCAGTAATATTGGTGATTGTAGATATAAAAGTATGTTTCTCACTTGGTTTTTTCCTCTTTCTCTTTGAGTCTTAAATTATTTTCATGTCTTATGGGTGATGTTGGGCGTGTCCCAAAATTACAGTGACAAACTTTAAAAGGAGACAGGGTATATTACAAGGATTCAGAATAATAATGTACAGGGTAGTTAAACTTTCACTATAAACAACATCCTACATCTAAAATAGACGTGACAAGCATATAGTGACAAACTTTAAGAGAAGACATAGGGCAAATAAGAATTCAGAATTGCTTAAGAACCCAAGTCCGTAAATATCATTTTAACCATTTAAGAATCGGGTGTTTTGGGGTATTTTTTAACACATTCGAGCGAGTAGCTTTTAAATTTTGAAGTTTTAATAAAAATATTTTTCGTGCAAATGGTTACATAAAAAGATATACACACTAATAATGCTGTTTCTAATTGATGTACAGAAGGAGGGGGGAGCAACCCCTGCTGTAATTTGACTATTAATTTATGTAGAAAAATCTAATAGACATCATTCGATAGTAAATTAAGTTTACTTTTTGAAAATGATATCAAATTTTGAATTAGGGGTCAGCTACATATTAAAATGAGCACCATCTTTGATTTCTTTTCCAATTTTCAACACCCAATTTGGATTTTATAATTGAATTCCTGAGAGTCTGGCAGTGCGGAAAAGTATACAGTTTGTATACTTTACTTTAGTATTCATAGAGTTATAACCACAAATGTGTTAGGGGTTTATCTGTAAATCTAGAAAAATAAAATTAAGATCCTACAAAAACAGACAAAATTTTACTGTTTCACACCAGAAATGTTTTAAGAAAAAAGGTTTTATAAAAATTAATAATAACAAAACGTTTGTTATCCCTGATTTTGGTTTATTAAATAAGTATATACTTAAATACTACATTAGAGAATGCATTTTAGATTGGTCAGACAGTGTTCTTTGAAAAATGTGTGATATTTTACAATTCAAAAGTGTCATCGTGACGATACTGATCACCAAAAAAACTTACATTTTTCTTCACTTTATTTTGTAGTTGTGACATAATATACGAACTGAAATAACTTATATACATATATGTACACATAACAATGCATAAACTAAATCTTTTCCGATAAATTATTGTAATGTATCATGAAGTAAACATTAAACAATTTTAATCGTTATTACCAGTTTTAGTCAGTTTAACTCTTTGAAACTGTACGATTTGTTTTATAATTTCTATGAAAATATAGTTTCCTAATTAAATTATATTTATAAAAGTAATTTTTGCAGACTAAAGTATCCTTAAAATAATAATCCCCCCCCCCCCCACACACACACAAAAAGAATAAATAAATAAATAGGGGGGGGGGGAGAAAAAAAGCAATATATGAACTAAATTATTAACCTTTTGACTATGACGGTAGTTACGAAACGATTTAATGTCTGCATTTCATTCCAAAATATCATTCTTTTTTTTTTTATTATTATTGACAACAGTAAGCCCCGCCTATTTAGTTTATTTTTTCCTTCTAGTGTTCGTTTTAAAGATTCAGAATTTATCACCAGTAATCGATGAGGCAAATGCCACTTGTGTATATTTTTGCCAACGTAAAATAATGGGTCTAATACGAATACGCATAGTCTCTTTCTTTTCTATATTCTGTTTTAGAAGAACGATGAAAGGCGGGTCTTATATTCTTTCGAAAACAAGAATTCGTTTGCTAACATTAATGTCTAAAAATTATCTTTTCTGTTTCATTTCTTCGCGTTTGACGGTGTTGTTATACTGTTTGACCCGTAAATAAAAATTAAAAATATTTTGTTTAATTTTCTGTTATTTTTTAAGATTTTCTTCTTATCTCATGCAAAATTGTATAAGAGATGGCCCCCTAACCCTCGCCAAAAGAAAGATTTATTTATATCTCGAAAACTAATAACTGCAATGAGCTGCAAATTTGCACACCCATATTTTTCAGCATTAGGATTCATTTTATGTAAAAATTAATATTACAGGTCATAATTCATAATTTTTTTAATATGAATTTATTAATATTTTTCATAATTAAAAACATTTTTCAGAATCAAAAGTGATAATGGATTATGTTTGGATTTCTTCATTGTATCTCGTAAAAAAATTATATCGATCAAGTTATTTTTTTAGACGATATTAATAAAAGTTTGAAATATGAATTTAACATTAGCACCTTCAAACTTTGAACGCTTGCAACGATAAAAAAAAATAAGTAAAATATACAACCGATATACATTTAGCATAGTCGAGACCCCAGAAATTCAAATATAAAATAAAAATATGGTATTACCATTGAAAAAAATCAAAGTTGGTGCAAGTTTTAACGTGTGGGCGACCCTAATTTCAAAATTTCACTTCATTTTCTAAAAGTACTCAAAATTCCCAGCCGACTGATACCTATTACATTAATGTGCATCGATTAGCAACAAAGTTACATCGAGTGTTGTGTTTTTCTTTTATGTTTTTTTCCCCCGATTGTACATAAAGTATCTTTTGTATTAATACAAATATCATGTAGGATTTCGTAAAATGATGGATTGTGCAAGATTTTAAAATTTACAAGATAGGCAGAGTTACAAATAACTGAAAAGCTAGACTACACATGAGTGGTCGATAATACTCATACATAGCGGTAAGTGCTAAAAAACACCAGAATGTATCCGCTACTTAAAGGGTTAATATGATTTTTGCGGTCATGGGAAGCTATGTATTTAGCTGTTATTTACATCAACTTAAAGGTTGTAGTTCTACGTTTATACCGCCCACATTTATTAAAAATTACCCAAAAACACCCGGTTCTTAAAGGGTTAAAATGACATTTGCGGACATGGGTTCCTATGCAATTCTGAATCCTTATGACGTGCTCTATCTCCTCTTAAAGTTTGTCGCTGTAATTTTGGGATACCTCGTGTGTATATTCAACAGATATTGCTGTACAGTGGATTGGTCAGTGCTATTGTTGAACTTGATAATTGAATCAATTTGGGAAATCTTGTTGCTTTGTTTGGCGTGTGTATGTCTCTTTCGTGAATTGTTTGACTAACTATTCTTCGTTCTCATTCTTTGCTTCTACTATCAAAAGGATTATATATATATATATATTAACGCTCTGAATGTCTAAATTGACTTTTTTATCCCAAAATAATAAAATTTTAGGATAGTTATACAAAGATTTTATAATAATTTATATACATTCATGTTATTATTGAACAGGATTAGAAATTCAGTGAAAAAAAGAAAAAAAATCAACTTAATGAGAATTATATTTATTTATTGATAAGACTAAAAGTTATTATGTGTATTCAGTGTCTACTTTTGAGAACAGCTCTTATCAAAATTTCAGCAAAGAAACGGATTTTTTATGGTGCTGCCATCTAGCAGATTATTAAATGAAAAAAGCTTTCATTTTTTCAAATGTAAAGTTAATTATATCGCACACTTCATTAGCCTTACTTACCTTTAAAATCAACATAGGTAGGAACAACTGAATAAGGTCCAAGAAAGGTTGGTCCATCTTTGAAAAATTAGCACATTACCCCGGTATATGAGCCAAGCGACTATAAAACTTTCATCTTAACAAAAATCTTTTTGGATTTCAGTGACAAGAGACCAATATATCTTGTCGAAGTTTAAATTGATTATAATATCTAATGTCTTTCTATTAATTATGTAATACCTCTGGGGGTTACAGAAGAGGAGGAGCTATCCCTTCTGCAGAGGATCTAAATTGTGATGGCATGTTACCGTACCACCCTTAGAAACCCCAGACCGTCGCCAGTTGATAAATGAGTAGCTAAAGTGCGACATTAAACCTACTCATTTCATTCATCTCATCTCCTATTAATTATGAAATTGCCCATTGTGCAGCACTAGTGCGACGTAAAACCCAACCAACCTATTAATTATGCATAAAGTGGGATTATGCTAAACTGGGATTTTTTTTTTTTTTTTTTTCCTGCAAGAAAAAAACAAATTAAAATTTCATTTATTTTATTCAGCCTAAAAATTGAAAGTTTAAAAAATACGTTTGTTATCATGAAGCTTTCTAAACGCTTAAAACTGAGAAAAATGACGTTCCTCGTACAGTTGAGCATCGAAAGTGCGAGTCACAAAATAAAAAAGGTCTCCAAAAAAGTTTTAGCAAAACAATTTTAATAAAGATATAAAAAGTAATCAAAGATTTTTCTTTACAGTTAATAACAGATTTAATTTTAATAATTTGTATTAGTTATGGCAGTTTGATAAGAATTCACGATTTTACAACTCAAGAATATGTACTTCTTATCGTGTTAATTTTTTCAATGCTTATCAGGCAAGTATTGGTAATTTCTAATAATATCAAAAAATACAAATTTTAATAAATTTAAATAAAATACCAAGAAATGTTTTCATAAAGCGACTAGTAGCCCAGAGGGCATTTCTGAAAGTTGGAACAGGGGGTCCCTAGTACGAAATTAGGTCACGCTCGTCGGCCTAGCTTTTGTTGTTGTTGTTGTTGTTGTTGTTGTTTTCTTCAAAACTTGCGTAAGTACGAGCTTGGATCCCTTCGAAAACCTCTGTGAAGAGCATTCCTCATCTAGGCCTGTGTTCCTTGAGTAGATAATCGATCTACCCTACTAGAAAATTTGCCTGTTTTTGCAGGCCCGACCCGTTTGAAAATTCTTCCTTGCTTTACGGACTCGGCCTATTTGAAAAGTCATCTTTGTTTCCCGGGCCAGGTACAGACATCAGGCAAGGCCTAGGTGGGTTCGAGCAGACATCTAACAGAGGGCTCTAGAGATAAGATATGGATATATTTAACTTTGGGAGCCTAGAAAATTAAATTCATGCAGGTATATATTTGTTTTATTTATTAAAAATCAAAAATATATATTTAGTTTATTATTAGCTATGCACTTTGATTAAAACATGTTACTTAATGAATTTTTGTATTTGTATTTGGAAATAATTAATAGTGCTGCACCGAGTAGCACTTTGGCCGAGTAGTAAGAAAGAATAATTGATGCATCTTGAAATATATATATATATATATATATATATATATAAAAAAAAAAAAAAAAAAAAGGCTTTTGAACATAAAATTTAGTGAAATTTTAAACAGCATGCTTTCATGCAGAACTTTTGTAATGTATATATACATAATTAGGTTCATTGCTATATATTGATACTTTCAGCATAGTGGATTACTAAAGCCATAACTGATAACTTTATTCTTAACATCTTTTTTAGATGCGGAATTATCATCCTCAGATAATTCTTACAGAATATAAAAGTTACTGTGTACTAAGACTTAACTTAAGATACATGAAAATTACATATGAAAGGGGAACATTAAAATATTTTATAATTTCAAACATGATAGGGAAATTGGGCCATAATTAGTAAAACAACAGATTTGATTATGAAAATAAATTTTAAATAACATTTTAGTGTATTTACCTTTTTTTATATAATACCGTAAAATTTCTTAAAAGCCTTTACTCGGTTAAATGCCCCCCTTCTCTTTTCACATTAATTATTTTTGTTCTTAAAATACTAAATAAATGCACTTTTTGCTCAACGGTAGACTGTATCCGAATAGGTGATAGTTTTTTACGTTATTTTATAGCATAAAATTCAAAATCAATCTTTTCTTACCAATTTGAAAGTGTCTTACTTTTATTTGCACAAATGTATAACTAAAATTTTGTGTTAATTTAATATTACATAGCGGTTTTTTTTTTCTAAAATATTTTATTTTTGTCTGATTTATAGATACAATTTTATGTACAAAGTTTTTATAAAATAATGCATATTACATATATACAAGATAGTTATAATTAAAAGCTCATATCATGAATCATCTCTATACTAAGTTTGGTAACAGCCCGTTTTAACTACAGAAAGCTGTTATAGCAAAAATTTTAATTATAATGACTCTGTATTTATATTTTCATATTTTTTTAGTTTAGTTATAAAATAAATATCTCTCATTAACACATTTCTTTCAATAATACATAAAAATAGTGAAATTCTCACAACTACTCGGTATTGGCCGAATACATAGCCTAAATTTGGCCGAGTACCGAGTACTCAGCAAACAGGCCGAGTAAGCTGAGTACTGAATATATACCGAGTACTCGGTACAGCTCTAATAATTAATAAATGTCTTAATATTGCTGTTAAATTAACAATGATAATATTTTAATATGATGCGTACATCTGTCTAAAATACAAAACCAGAGGGGAGAGTTTCCTCCCCTCTGAATATATCTCTAGTGTCCCCCTCACTATTTTGAAGTCAAGCACGCCTATGATTTGAAAAATAGATTTTTGGTGATTTAAAACAAAGTTATCGATTTTTTTTTAACCCTCCCCCCCCCCCCCCCCCAAAAAAAAAAAAAAAAAAAAAAAAAAAAAAAATGAAAACCAGAAAAAAAGTCCTAAGAGGAGAGAAAAAACATTTCTTTACATGTTGTTTGTAGGATTGACATTTAGTGTTATATCTCTCTGCGATGAAAATGCTCTGCTTTCATCATGGAAAACAATTGGAATAATTAATAGTTTTTTTAATAAATATTTTGAACTTATTGAATTTGTTTAGGAAAATATAGAAGAAACTTTTGGAATGGCCTTATAGTTTTCGATTGTTGAGTGTTTTGCTATTTTGAAATAGTTTATAGGTAAATTATTTTTTATACTTTGATAAAGGATGCCGTAAACAAAAAAGGAAAAAATGTACGTTTAGATGTTTCAAAAAAAGAACGAAAAAAATGTATTAAAATTTGTTATGTTAGAGATACTGTAGAGAAATAATCTTTTGATGATTTCAAAGAATAACCTCATCTCAAGATAAACATTCTATGGCAAGTAACATTAAAGAAAATAATAATAAACAACATTAAAATGAAATTATGCAAATGAAATGTCATTAAAGCTTGTAATCACAATCAAAAATTTAGTAAAAATGCTCATAATTTATTAGATATTTCATATTTTTATATTCTGATTGTAATGAGTTGTGTTTAATGTAACATATCAATTTTCCTAAAAATGGTATTGTATTTGGTTCAACACCCTGAATGTTATCATATATATATAAGATAAAGCTAGGAGAGATTGCGCGCGTAGGGGATCGGCAGGAAGGAGTACAATGGGCTCTCTGAAACTCCAGGTGGTTCTACAATATCGATAGCGGAGTGTCCACTTAAATGTGCATGTTCATTGCTTGAACAGTCTAAGATTAAACGTGGTTATTTTGTCTCGTTTTCAAAAATGTTTGCTTAAATTTTCAAAACCTTTCTAAGAATTTTCATAGAATGGTAGTATTACAAAATATTTTTTAATTAAACGATTTCCCAAGGACTCCTTTATAAATTTTACTTGTGGCAGGTGGTTGCATGAAAGTTGCATCATTTATAACAACGAGTGCAACGATTATAGGCAACGACAGATTAGGTCATCAAACAAGAAACCCTTCAAACTGAAAAGGAACTTTATTAATTTTAAGTTAAACAAATTATCTAGTAACTAAATGTTACTTTTTATTATCTTGTCTTGTTTGTTTTTTTTATCTGCTTCTTTAAGTTATTTTCTTTAAATAAAAATTTTTAATCATTTTTAATTTTTTTTTTTTTTTTTTTTTTTTTGTTGTTGTTGTTTTTGTTGTTGTTTTTTTCGTTGTTTTATTATTATTATTATTATTATTAAATTGAAATACCTGCATGTAATACAAAAATATTTGTTTACAAAAACCTTATATCAATGTCATTTAAGTGCAATAATCATTGCTAACAATTTAATTGTAGTTAAAATTAAGCGCAATCTCTCCTACCCATTATGCGCAATCGCTCTTACCCTATAAGGAGAGATTGCGCAAAATAGCTCTCTTGGTTTTATTACAGCTGTTGCTTTAAATCACAGTATAACAACAAAATAGTAATGGAAATGCGTCGAAGAGGGATCACTTCAAAGCTGTGCACCAACAGTTTAAAAAAAATTAAAATTTAGATTTTTATAAAATTTTGTTAAATTGTGCGCAAACACTTGTAGCTTTACCTTATTCCAATTTTTCTAAGAAACCTTTATATTTTGATAAATATTTGTATCGGTATCGTGAAAATGAATACAGATAATTAAAAGAAGCCTCATAATCACATGCTACAGTCAGAGTTCATTTCAAGCATTATTTTATACAAGGTGATACCAAACATTTTTTCTTTAATTTTTTATGTTCTTTCTTCCCTTTCACGGCAAAACTTTTACTGAAATGTACGAGATATAATAAGTTTACACACCTACATGTTTACACATAATTTCGAGGTGATTCGTTAAGAAATTATTATTATTTATTTCATTTTTAATTTTTTAATTTAATTTATTTATTTATTTATTTTGACAGTACGTCTGAAATCGGAAGTGTCCGGTCATTTATAGAAAGATTTTGTATACTGTGGGGATGTGCGATGTGCACATTTTCTTTCTTTCTTTTTTTTTCTTTTCTTTTTCTTTAAGAGAGAGAAAGAGAGAGAGATAAAATACAATCACTAAAATCAGCATTTACATATTAATGACATTCACATATTGTATAGATATTCTAAAGATAAAGGTGTCACCAGGCAGTACTAAATTTTGCACACTTAAAATTTATATAAAAACTAGCAGGCTACGCCCGCTTCGCTGGTTACAGAAAGGTCTTTAACGGGCACTTACTTCAATTTGGGTATTTATCGACGACAGGTGGAGCTGCTATTATTCAAGATATACGATTTTAAAGAGGACTGTATCTCAGCATCTATTTAATATTTTAGTTCTTGAACCATGCATTTTATAGCCCTTACTCTCACTATATTACCATATGTTTCCGACAACATAATAAATAAAAGAAAAAGTAAATTTTCCTTTAAAAGGATTTAAATAAATAAAAAAAATTAATTAAACATAAATTTTAATAAGTTTAATTTGTACTATATTACCATTTTTTCCGATAAATGCGATAAACTTAAAAAAAAAAGAAAAAAAAAAAGAAAGTCCCTTTCATAGGATTTAATTAAATAAACGAAATATAAAAAGTTGTTATATTGTAAAAATTATGCATAAACGTAAGTGTTAAAAATAGTTTTTTTTTTTTTTTTTTAATGCATTTAATTTTTATACTGTTTAATCTTTAGATTTCAATACATATAATAAATTTAAAAAAAGAAAAAAAATTGTCTTCTAATGAATGAATTAACTAAATGAAAAAATAAATAGCGTAATAGCAGTTGCTAAGATACGCTGACAATTCAAATGAAAGAATAAATTTTAGAAAATGAAACAGAAAAGTCAATGGATAAAATAAAATTAAAAACAATAATAATAATAACAATAATTAAAAAAAAATCCAATTCAAAAAAAATTTCGAGGAGGTGCACAACCCGCAAGGTGCCAGCTACCCATCTACCAAGTTTTGTAGTTCTGCGATCATTAGTCTCTGCACCAGAGCGCAGACATACACACACGCAGATACACACAAACACTTCTCTTTATTTATATAGATGTAGATATGCAAATAATATCTATATATTTCTTAATTAAAAACAAAAAATAAGGTGATATGCACGTCATGTGGGTTAACCGCCAAACTGTGTGACAATCACCTAATTAGAAATTAGCGGCGAGAAAGCAAAACGGAACAAATAAATAAACAAATATAAGTAAATAAATAATAATAAATCATGCCTTTTAACGATTAGTCTATTTTAAAAAATGCATTAAGAATAATGTAAAAGAAATTAGATTAAGAAGAATTACTTATCTGAAGCATTAAATGTTTTTTTTTTTTTTCTTCTCAAAATAATAGAATATTCTAGAATTTGAAAAGTCTACAAATTACATAACAAAAACTGAATAATTAACATAAACATAAAGACTTAGTGAATGAATGGAAAATAAACAAGTCAGATTTAAACAAAAACTGCTTTAAAACAATTTCCTTTGACGAGGGACCGAACTCATAATCTCTAGATTCGTAGCCCAACGCTTTACGTGGGAGCCATGACGTTCACAGGCGACACAGCTTTCGTTACAATATTTTTTCTTTTTTCCATGACTTTTCTGGGGATTTTAATTTTAAAAATTTAAATTTCGAATTAAAAAAATATTTTATCCAAACTAATTATATGTAGCACTATATAGCCTATATATAGCACTATATATAGCCTATAGCACTCAGGTATAGTGTAGCTTTGAATTAGTGAAAAAAAAAAAAATTAAACGGTTCAGTAGTTCCAAAGACTACCCTCCCCATACAAAAAAACTTTTCCTATATTAATATAGACAGATAACATAAACGTAATTAACAGAATGACAGAATGAAAAATAAATCATTTAGATTTTAACAAAAAACATTTTAAACTATTTCCCTTGATGGGGATCCAACTCACAAACTCTGGATTCAGAGCCGGATATTTCGTTCTTTATTTTCATGGTTTTTATGGGGATTTTAATTAAAATTTTGAAATTTCGAATTAAAAAAAAAAAAAAAAATATATATATATATATATATATATATATATTAACAAAATTAATTACAGCCTATAGAACTCGGGGATAGTGTAGCATTTGATTAGTGAAAACCAATTTTTAAATAGATTCAGTAGTTCCAGAGATTACTCTCACATATAAACAAACTTTTCCTCTTTATATATTAGTATAGACGTAAAACATATTCGTTAAAATTTCAAGTGCATTTTATCATTATATAAATATCCAAAATAAATTATCGATATTCTTTTATACTGAATTGTACAGCAATTAGTAAACTATACAATTATGAAAACGTACCAATAAATTGGCAAAAAATTTAATTTTACATGCAAAAATTTAATTTTCATGCCCTAAAAATACCTTTCTTTTACTTGAAAAGGCTTTGGTGTTTCAGGTTAGAGTCTTTACCATTTTTTTTTTTTTTTTTTTTTTTTTTTTTTAGTATTATTATATTACTTTTTTTAATATTGTTTTTACTCATTAAAAAGTTGCATTACATGTTTGTAAGACTATTTACCAAGTCGAAAAGGAAAATCTTAATACAGCACTGACTTTTCTGACTGTCCAAGATGAAGTACATGTATGATATACAGTTGTTTAATGCTAAAAGAATTTTATTATATTAGCAGATAGTATTGTAAGCAAAATTTCCCATAACTTTTCAAGTCTATATTATGACGTACTATTTTGCAAAAAATGGATGTTTCCAGTTTGTGTACATTCTGTTATGTTACCTCAGTTACTAGTTGTAAAAAATTTCGATTTATGGCATAAGCACACTGCACATAATAAAAGTAAATTGCAGGAAGGAACCAGAAGCCAGAATTACCATTCATTTATATGTTCATATCAGCAGGTGGTGATGAATTGATTTATATTTTTCATAGGCGAGTGTTTTTTCTCTGTGTGACTTCTGTTACTAGTTATTGATGGCCTATATGTCCAAATAAATATGTGTATAGCACAATTTAAAAAATAATAATAAATGATAGATAAATTAGAAGGAATGTGATTTTAAAACTATTTTTTATCCTTCTCAGTGTAACCTCTGTTACCACACTGCCAAAAATCTAATTAATATTTCGTAAAATTGTTAATACCTGCTTCTTTTTTCCACTACTTTATCTTTAGAGTAATTTTCTCCAAATATACTCTCTTAAAAAATCCATTGATTTTAGCTCAGACTGAGTTAGTTTTCACTCCTTTCCAGTAATGAAAATGCACTTTTCCTATAGGAGTGAATTTCATCTATCTTGCGGAGTAATTATTTTCACTCCTTTTTGATAATTCATTTTCACTCCTTTTTGATAAACAATAAGCACTCCTTATTTGAACTGAATCATTATGTTAAATGAGTGACTCTACTCCACTTTGATAAGTCGTTTTTAACCTCCTTTTTTGAGTAAGAAGAAAAAATTATGTACTATTGACAGATATTTTCCCTTAAAAATCTAATTCTGATTTTAATAGATCTTATAAATAAATATCTACTAAAACACCCTACCTCTATCCCCCCCCCCCACACACACACACACAAAAAAAAAAAAAAAAAAAAAAAAAAAAAAAAAAAAAAGGTAAAATTCGTGTTAACATTATTAACCACAATGTTTCTTTTAATAATTATAAAAGATGCTTATAACCTTTAAGGGGGTCCGGGACACTAAATTTTTGTTTTTATTATGTATTGGTGAAATGCTGTAATTATTTTTTCTGAAATTGTAGCTTTTTTGACGATGAAGTTGAGAAAGAAAGAATTTTTTTTTTAATTAAAAATTTTTGATAAATTTAAAATTTGTTATATCTCATGAACTAATGGTTCAATTTACAAACTTTTTTCACCTTTATATACAGAAAGGAATTATCTTCAATTTGCCGCCAGGATTTCTGATTATAATAATAAATTTTTTAAATATTAATTTTAATTTGAACTAACTAAAGATAACTAAATGCTTTGAAAATAACTGAAAACACATGATGCTTAAAAAATTAAGTGTAAGTACTGTTTTATTTTTCGATCTCAATAAGTTTTTTGAAATTACCTACCTAATAATTTTAGTTTAATTTTAGTTTACCTTAAGTTTTTTTTATTATTTCCTGTCATGCCGAAAATACAATCCTGATTTTTAAAGGATGTCTGTGCATACTACATGTATGCTTTAAAAAAATTAACATTTGTATTGATTTATCATATACTTTACTCTATTTTATTTTTTTTTATTATATTTTACCAGAAATCTAAAAATTATTGTTAAGGTAAGGTACAGATGCAAAATTTAGAAATTTATCATAATAAAATTTAGAAAATTTGCATGCATTAAAAAAATTCAATTGTATGTATATACATTTAGTAATATAATAATTAAAAAAAAAAAAAAAAAAAATTATTTAAAACATGGCATTTTTGTATTAACCGCATGCCATCAGTTATTCGGCACTATGATAAACCTGTTATTATTACAAACTTATATGATAAAAAATTACATAAACAGTGTTAAACGATAAAAAAGTATGATAAACTTGTGCAGATTATACTTCACTTCGTAAAATGACATGCAGTGAATACGTAAGTACCGATCGTTTTTAGTACAGTACATGAAAAACATTTACAATAACATAGATAAGCGAGTTATTAGGTAGGTAATTTCAAAAAACTTATTGAGATCGAAAAATAAAACAGTACTTACCCTTAATTTTTTAAGCATCATCTGTTTTCAGTTATTTTCAAATCTTATAAGCACGTCAGCACGAGATCACGGGCAGCCATTTTGAATCTGTGGATCCCGCTCCAAAATATCACATGACTTAATCGGTCCAATGAAAAGGCTCTCAATTCACCCCCTTAAAGATTTTTTTCTGTTCCACTTCGAAATGTAGTGCTTTATCCTTTCACCCCCACAGAGAGAATATTTGGAACCAGTTTTTTTCGCAAATTGTCAGTTTCTGATAAAGTAGATACTCAGAGAGAATGAATGTCATTGTGAAATATTACGTACCTATATGGAGTGATTAATTCATTCTTTGAAATTAAGCGTGTAATTACGATTAAATAACAAGAAAAATACTTTTAAAAATGACTGGCGTGAATAAAATAAAAATAAACCGGATACTAAAAATTTTATGGAATATTAATTAGAATGTTGGCAAGTATGACACAAAAGTAACAGTGCTTACAGAACAGAAGTTTCAAAAGAGCGACAGAAGTTACAGAATTGTATAGCAGAAGTTATCTAATAATATACTATTTACATCATATTAATATGAAAATGAAATTTGCTATTATTAGAGCAAATATTGGGAAAGATTCTGAAGACAAGAGTAATTTACTAATGGCTGCCAAAAATGTCTATGTGATAATATTCCAACATTTGTTGAAGTTACACTTGACAAAATTAAAAAAGGAATTTTTTGCTCGTACAATTTTTAAAAGGCATCAGAGGGAAAAAAAAAAAAAAGATAATAGATATAGCTCAAGAAGATTTAGATAATGATGCTTAAGTTCTTCTTACGTTCAGGAAAATAAACTAAAAAGATAAACAACTATCTAATTAACCTATTGTCATATATATTACAAATCATTCTATATTAAAATTTTACTTAAAAGAAAAACTTATTAAAATCTTAAATAAATAAATAAGAGAACGGTTACATAACCTATGTTAACAACAATTAAGAAAACTCAATATGCTCCTGGGTATTTGTAATTAATTTTGATTTTTAGTGGATTTTAAGCCTGGACAAAAGAAAACGAATGTAAAGGGATTTTTTCTTCTCCATGGAATTATTTTTTCCTAATAAAATTGAACACAATGGTTACCTGACTTATGTTAACAACAATTTAGAAAACTCAATGTCCTCCAGGGTATTTGCGTTTAATTTTGGATTTTAAGCCAAAGTAATAATAACAATAAATTAATCAAAAGATTTTTTTTTTCTCTTAAAACTGAACACAATGGTTATGTCACCCAAGTTAACAGCAATTTAGAATACTCAATTTTTTCCTAGTCATTTATACTTAATTTTGGATTTTAATGGATTTTAAACCAAAACAAAAGAATATATATATATATATATATATATATTTTCCCTTGGAATGCATAGACGTTAACATCATCATATATGTCAAGGAAATATTTTTTCAAAATGTAAAATTTTTGCGATTATTTGAACAAATAAACACAAGCAATGTTTCCAAATTGTTTACCATATAATTCTGCTCCAATTTTTATTCTGTCACAGTTTAATTTAATCGTTCATTTCTTAAGGGGTTACATGGGTTTTGAAGGATTAAAAAAAAAAAAAAACATATTTTTTCTGTCTTTTTTTAATATAATAAATGAACTTTTTTTATTCAAAATTTTGAGCGTATAAAAGAGCAACATTTAAATAATATTTTTTAAATAAAATTTTTGTTAAAAATTTTAGAAAATTCAGGGGAAAGGTGGAGACCCTTCAGAAAAGTGGTGGACACGATTTCTCAAAACTTTATGCAGCGAACTTATTGAAATTTTGCACACTTCATAGGAATAGAATTGACTTGCGCTTGAATGAAGAATTTTTCTTTTTTTCAATTATAACTAATTTTACAATACAAAGCTATACGTAGGGTAAATTTTACTGAAAATTGTAGTTTTTGCATATAACTCTGTAAAAAATTCAATTTTTTTTTTTTTTCTTTGTTCAAGAACTAGTTGACTATGTTTTGAAGAACTTTTGAAATTTCAGTAAGATCGGTACATTGGTTTTTGAGAAATCATATCCACCGGCTTTCTGAAGGATCTCCACAAGTCAGAGCGTACCGGTTGAAATTCCTAAAATGTTTAATGAAAAGAGAGAGAGAGAAAATATGTCTTTTTTAGCCTTCGAAACCCATGTAACCCTTAACATATGAAGTGTTGGTGTGTTTGTGTTAGGTTAAAGACAAAAAATTACTCAAGGTCCTAGCCCGTACCTCACACAAATTTCAAAGAAAACCACAGAAAATTCCAAATGGCCACACCAACGAGCATGGCTTGAAAACGAACCTGGCACCTCCTGTCTATCAACTTTGATAGTAGTATCTTTCGGCCATCGATGAGGTTTTTTTTTTTTTTTTTTTTTTTTTTTTTGCATAATGGATTGAAGCATTGATTATGAAACTTGAGACAAATGTATAAAGTAATTTAGTTTTGCTTTTGGAAAATATAATCTCATCACTTTTAAAATGCCTAAAATTTTATCCTGTTTTATAGGTACACGAGAATCAGCCTTTGTTCATGCGATTTCTGCTGCAGGGGTATCTCATGCTGTTACAAGAGCTTGCAGTAGTGGGCAACTTGTTCGCTGTGGGTGTGACAGAACAGTACAGAAGTCCCCTTCCGATTCTTTTAAATGGTCCGGCTGCTCCGACAATATCGCTTATGGTACAGCGTTTGCTAAGAGTTTTGTAGATACAAATGACATCAGACAAGCAAGATCAAAATCTGATCCCAGAGCAATAATGAATCTTCATAACAATGAAGCAGGAAGAAAGGTAAGGGTACTTCGATCTTACATGTGAACTTATATTAACAAAAATATACAACAAAGGCAGATATTTTAAAATATTACTATTATTTATTTTTAACCCTTTCATGGGCGATTATTTTTAATTTTCAACTGCAAAAACTCGTCCGTTTTTTTTTTTTTTTTTTTTTTTTTTAAATAGATAGGAAAAACTTCATTTGTTTCTTTTCTTTTTAATTTCTTTGCAAATTCTGATCAGGACCTGATTTCTCACGAGGCAAATGGGGCAAGCATCTGGGCCCCAAAATCAGCTATTTTTTGAATTTAAAAACATTTTACATGTTAGCAAAATTAGCTTTGTGCATTTTATGATAGAAGAGGGACCCAATTAATAATTTTATCCGGGGCCTCCACTTCTGTAAGTCAGTCCCTGATTCTGGTGGTAGTTTATTTAAAATGAGCGAAATTTCCTTGTCCCTAAGAGGGTTAAAAACATATTAAGCGATCGTTTCTTGAAAGAGTAGTATGAAACATCAAAAGTATCATACTTATAATTTTTCTTTAGAATGAAGTTGCACCTTTGTAATAAGCCTTTATAACTTTGACCAAATATAACAAACATATTTTAGATGCAAAATTCGAATTAGTTTTATTAAGAGTCAAATGTGGCAGGTCAAGGATCGAACATGGATATTTAGTATATCACGACAATACTCTACTAACTGAGCTACCCGATTCACTTTCGACCAGAGCTTTCTGCTCACATAAAAGTGTGGCATAACAAAAGTGCCGGTCACATTTCACTTTATTTTAAAATAATTTGACCTTTCTACACTCCTGCTCGAAAGTTTAGCAAGATTTGCAAACGATCCATTTTTTCAATTTAAAAACTTATCTCTCGATGAAATGTTTTCAAACATTGGGTATTTAAAGAACTGGTTCTTCCTGATGTTTTTCAGTGAAGATTGGTTTGGGACAACATTTAGGGAGCCGGTAACAAATTGAGCAAAATTAATAATGTTTGTGATCACCCTATGGAATTGTAACACTGTGAGGTGATGGGAAACTGCTGCAGTGGACTACGAGTATGTCGATGGATTTTTGACTTTTGACAGTCTATACATGACTGTGCCCATTTGGCAATGTCTTTCTGCATGGAAGGCCATACAAATCTATGCTGGATCAGCTTTCGAGTGGCTCTAACACCTGGGTGTGACAAGGAATGGAGGCTTTTGAAAACGCCGAAGCGCAATGACTCAGGAACATATGGCCGCACTTTACCAGTGCTCAGATCACAATAAAGTTCTAAGTTAGGACCTATTGTCATTTTCTGGAGTTTGAGGGATAAATCAGACTTGACAAGGATATCAGCCAATTGCTTATCTGTCGCTTGCTCTGCAGCCATTGTGGAAAAATCAGTAGAAGTATGTTGGATATTATTTATCCGTGACAGGGTGTCAGCAACTACATTGTCAGTTCCAGCAACATGACGAATGTCTGTACTAAATTGGGATATGAAGTCCAACTGTCTCAGCTGGCGAGGAGAACTGGAATCTGAAGTTTTTGAAAAAGCGAAGGTCAGTGGCTTATGGTCTGTATATATAATGAAGTGTCTTCCCTGCAAACTGTGCCGAAAATATTTTACAGCTGAATAAATTGCCAACAGCTCTCTGTCATAAGTGCTGTACCTTTGCTCAGTAGGACTCAATTTACGCGAAAAAAATGAAAGGGGTTGTAAACTATTATCATTTAAGATATTTAAAACAGCGCCTATTGCAATGTTGGATGCGTCGACCATTAGATTAATTGGCTGGTCCGGAGCATGATAAGCAAGAGTTGCAGAATGAATTAGATCGTGCTTACATGCCTCAAATGCCTGGATTAATGTATCATTCCAGGGGACCGGACGTTTATCATTCTTTTTAGAATCTTTTAGCAACTCGTGTAAAGGTGCCTGAGTTTTGGCCGCATTTGGGATAAATCGGCGATAAAAGTTGAGCATCGCCAAAAAACGTCGCAACTCTATAATCGTTTTAGGTTTCGGAAACTCGGCTATTGCCTTAGTCTTTTCAGGAAGTGGCTTTACACCAGAGGCTGTTATAAGGCATCCCAAAAAGGAAACCGAAGATTTTCCTAGAACACATTTAGCCGGGTTCAACTTAAGCCCATGGAGTCTGAGGCGATCTAAAACTTGTTTAAGATGCTCCTCATGCTCATCTTCATTAGCTGACGCAATGAGAATGTCATCGAGGTAAGGTATACAGAAATCAAGATTACTTAATATTTGATGAATGTACCTCTGACAGGTCTGACCCGCATTACGCAAGCCGAATGGACAAAACAAAAATTCAAACAAGCCAAATGGTGTTGTTACGGCTGTTTTTTCTATGTCTGTAGGATTAACAGGGATTTGGTGGTAAGCGCGAGCTAAATCCAAAGTTGTAAAAATTTGTTTCCCATGAAATAACTGAGTACAATCTTGGATATGTGGAAGTGGGTAACGATCTGGGACAGTAATGGCATTCAAGCGTCGGTAATCACCGCAAGGACGCCATCCACCATTCGATTTCCGAACCATATGAAGAGGGCTCGCCCATGCACTTTTGGAAGGCCGCACGATACCCTGAGCTAGAAGAAATTCAAATTCCTGACGAGCAGCTGCCAGAAGTTCTGGCGACAATCGACGTGGTTTAGAGAATACAGGTGGGCCTTTGGTCTCAATATGGTGAAAAACCGAATGCTGTGGTTGCTCTTTTGGGGCATGGGAAGGGTTAGTAAGTTCTGGGTAATTGGCTAAAATTTTGTCAAATTTGGAAGAACCGAAAAGAATGCTCACAGCACTATTGCCTGGCAGAATTTGAGCAACTTTAGCCTGAGATGATAGCATCGTTTCACCATCAATGATACTATTGTTTTTAGCATCTACCAGTAGATTGAACCTTTTTAAAAAATCTATGCCTATGATAGGTTGGCTAACCTTAGCAACCACAAAGGACCAAGTGAATGTTCTACGTAAGTTTAGATCAAGGGTAAGCCGTTGAGTTCCGAAAGTTGGTATTTTTGTGCCATTTGCGGCATAAAGAACAAGCCCCTCATTAACAACTGGTCGTTTGATGACACTAACAGGGATGACCGAAATATCCGCACCCGTGTCAATGAGAAATTTTAATTTAGAGGAAGGATCGGCCAAAAGGATGCGATTTACTTGGCGGTCGCAATCATGGCCCAGATGCGAACGCCGAATTAGTTTTCCTGGGTTCGAAAAGTGCATGGAGAATTACACTTTTTTGCTCTTGCCCCAAAGTTAGTATGATAAAAACATTGATTATTCGCTGGTTCTTTATAGCGACTTTTGGAGCGGCTACGATTACGATGACTATATTTGTTGCCCCGTGAACGTTCACGCCTGTTTACAATAGCAGCCAACTCACTCATCTGCTGAGTAAGCTGCTCGATTTTAACCTCTAGGGATGAATTGTGTGCTGGTGGAGCACATATACTGCTGCTAGTAGCATTAACCTGCGGGGTTGATGACAGATCATTAATTTTGTCCGCGACACCTGCTAATTTTGACAAGTCATCACTTAAGGCACCTACAATGCTACGCGTAGTTTGAGGAAGACGTGCGAGCCATAAGGATTTAAGGAAAGATTCCCCAACAGCATCCCCAGCTAAGGTACGCATACGTGTCAGCAAATGGGATGGGCGAGAATCGCCAAGTTCAACACCCTGCAGTAGGGTACGTATCCGGGATTCCTCACTTTCTGAATGAGATTCAATGAGACGCTTTTTTAATGTTTCGTATGGGTTATCAGATGGAGGAGTCATAATAAGGTCGCTAACAGACGTAAGAATGTCTGCATCGACTGCCGCAACGACATGATTAAATTTTGTACTTTCACATGTTATTTTAGCTAAGGAAAATTGTGCCTCCAATCTGAGAAACCATAGTGATGGATTTGTCTTCCAAAACGGGGGTGGTTTTACCCCAACATATGCCACCTGATGGCTACTGTTTTCATCAGTCTCGGGCATAATGAAAAATATATATAAAAGCTTAGATGTACGTAATACGATATAAAATAGGAAATGCAGAATACAAAATTACCATCAAGAAAGTTATGTACAAAAATTATTGAGCAAAGGTTTCATATGAGCAAAAATAAAGCACCTATAACAGAGAATTGAAAAAATACTATTGCAAAATAGCATATTTTAAACCTTAATTTTTAGATACTTTAAGGAAAAATACAACATTTGTGCATAAAATAATGGAGTAAAATGTTCTTACTGACCATAATTGAGTATCCCCGGTAATGAAAATTTGAAGATATATCGTGCACGAGGCTTCGCACACAGTCGTAATCGTAAACACTGCGTATCATAAAAATAGTTGAAAATAAATGCACGACATCTTTCTCAAATCACTTATCATGAGATTTTAAATATTGCATTAGCTGAATGATGACATATCCCTCGGATGCATAAAGATATCGCGTGTTGCTGAGAAGGAAGTTGATGCGCGATCTTTTCACTCACAAGTCACCATTATGGAATTGTAACACCATTGTAGTCGTACGCCTTCAGATAAATGGATCAAGCATCTCAAAGTATTGAATCAATAATAAGGACTCAAAGCATCTAAAAATAATAATATATTAAGAAAAATGATCAGAATTGAACTTCTTATACATCGTGCGTACAACGTACCGGTAACGCACGCTAGCTCAGATTGAAAACATTATTTTTAAGTTGCTGTTACAGTTGCAGTTAATGATTAGCATGTTATTACAGTTGCAGTTAATGATTAGCCATGTTATTACAGTTACAGTTAAAATGTCAGAATGTGAGTTTATCAGTCAATCACCAGTTGGTGGTTACAGTTAACCGCCACAACCCTGTATCGTTAAGTGAACAGAATGATCTGTAACTTTAGGACATGTTAACATAGACCCAGTAAAATTTGTGGATGAATTTGTGTGACGATAGCATATTAAATAACAGAGATATAAGCCTTTATTTTAACCCCCCCCCCCCCACTGGAAAAAAAAAAAAGCATTTTTTTTTTTATTTATAATATACAGAGTTTTAAAAGAAAATTATTCCTACTTTCAGTTAAATTCAAAAAACATATTTGAAGCAATATACTGCAATCGGAACACAAATATCTTTAAATATCTCATTAAATATGAGCATTTTTGTAAAAAACGTTTTCACTGCACATGTGCAAAAAATAGAAAAACTTTTATTACATAGATTGAAAGCTAGACATATTGGGCAACTTTTGTCAAAAGTGCATTTAATTAGAGTAAAAATTAAGCAAATTGTTGGTAAAAGAATGAGCTAGATTTTAAGTATTTTCCATGATTTGAAATTTCATAAGGGATTTTTCACATGCCGCGTAATTAATTTGAAGATCCAATTATTTCAACCACGCACCAAAGGTACTCTTTTGTGAAAAAAAACTTATAAGCTTGTAAAGCTAACATATTTTTGTTTATTTTTTAAGATTTATGAGATCATAAGGGGTTCACCCCTTTTGCAAAGTGGTTAAAATAATTGGATCTTCAAAATAATTACGAGCCATGTGAAAAACCCCTTATGAAATTTCAATTCTTGGAAAATACCTAAAATCTAACTCGTTCTTTTGCAGACAATTTGCTTAATTTTACTATATTCAAATGAACCTTTGACAAAAGTTGCCCAATATACCTAGCTTTCAACCTATGTAATAAATTTTTTTTCTATCTTTGGCACATGCGCAATGAAAACGTTTTTCATAAAAATGCTCATATTTCATGAGATATTTGTATTCCGATTGCAGTATATTGTTTAAAAAATGTTTTTTCAATTTATCTGATAGTGGAAAGAAATTTTCATTAAAAACTTTGTATATTATAAATAAAAAACATGCTTTTTTTTTTTTTTTTTTTTTTTTAGTTTTAAAATAAATGCCTATTTAATAGGCTATCGTCACACAAATTTATCCACAAATTGTACTATGTCCATATTAACATATCCTAAAAGTTACAAACATTATACATTTTGTTCAATTTGTTATCGGCCCCCTAAATGTTGTCTTAAACCAATCTTCACTGAAAAACATAAGGAAGACCTAGTTCTTTAAACAGCCAATGATCGAAAACATTTCATTGATAGAAAAGTTTTTAAATTGAAAAAAAAAAAACTATTCGTTTACAAATCTTGCTAAGCTTTTGAGCAGAAGTGTATTTAATATATGTTAGTAACATTTGTGTAAAATGAAACTGACATGTTCACTTAAATTATAAACTCACATATACTATATATGTACATACACTAAGCGACAAAAAAAAAAAAAAAAAAAAAAAAAAAAGCCGCACTTGGATATTTTCCTTTTTACATTCTACAACTGCCAATTTATCATTTAAAATGCAAATTTTTTAACAGATTTTATTATGTTGTCCTCTACATACATTTTAGCATTGAGTCCAGTGTTAAAAACAAAATGCAATCGTCAGAAAAATTGTAATTTTAGAAATTATTTCAAAAATGGTAATAATAAAGCAGTTAACGATGCCACAGTATTAATTATTGAATGAAAATCAAAAAATATTTTAATACGTGAGATGGTAAAATAATTAAATGTTAATGAAATATTGGTAAAATGGTTTTTAGCAAGATATAAAATTTTTTGGCCGTTTAAACTGGAAATTTGGCTTTAGGCGGCCATGTTGCTCATCCAAGCGAGATGACCATTAGTTAAAAAGCCATTGTTTATAAAATCATTTTGTGTTACATTGAACAAAAAATATTTCAGAAAAAGTGTTTAGCAGCATAATTTATTTAACTACAGTGCAGCAACTATCAAACAAAGCAGGTTTAAATGATAGAAAATTCGAAAGAATCCCATTCTTAGTGGAAAGAATTAGGAAAGCAAGACCTTAGATGGCTAAAAAAATTACAAAATGATTATTTAATTTTTGGGCTGAACTGGTTCTCTCTAATGAGTCACGTTTAACTTATTATGAGCTAAAGAAAACAAGCAGATCTGACAACGAAAATATGACCGACTTAATGATAATAGCACTTTTAAAACAGTGACATACATTCTCTGTACATTATGGTATGGAGGTGCATAACTTTTCAAACAGTCGGGCAAATTTTTATGCTCAAGGGATCAATTAACTCGAAATAAAACACAGTCTTTATAAAAGTGATGCCTGACCGACTATTTTGGAGGTATCTTGGACATTTCCGCAAACAGCATTTCAAGATGACAATGCATCTTACTACATGGCGTCTGTGGTAAAATTATTCACTTCAAATTGTCGAAATTTCCTATCCATTCCCATGAGCCTATAATTCTGTACGTAATCATATCTTTTTTCACTTTAAGTTAAATCCCACAAAGGATAGAGTAGAATTCCTTCTTTACCAGACATGAAAACATTCCTAATAACGATCTGCTCGAAAATGTTTCATCTATAAAAAGACGGGGGAGAGGGGAGAGGATTCGAAATTTGCAGCCCACAACTTAGCCAGAACTAGAAAATTTTATTTGTGATATTTGGCACATTGAAATTTCTGAGATTTATATTAAAACACTGTATAATACTATGCCATTGCGCATTAAAGCAGTAATTCCATATAAAGGTGGAATTAACCCAATGCAGAATGCATATTTTAAATAAAAAATTGCTTAGAGCTAACAAATAAATAGTTTTATTTCGTATATTAAAATAATAGCTTGATTATTTCATATAATAAATCATAATAGAATACAAAGTGTATGGTTATTGCATTATGTTTAAAAAGAAAGTTTTATGCAGATTTTTATAAAGTACTTCGTAGAGTGTAATAAAGCAAATTATTAAATCAGAAATGTACATAGGTATCATTTCATCCCTTTGGTATTATGCAAACAAGACAGTTTTATTTGTTTCAACCATTAATTTTAAAGTTATTACAAATAAAAAAGGTATAAGTCATTTTTTCTGCAGTGCGGCTTTTTTTTTTTTTTTTTTTTTTTTTTGTCGCTTAGTGTATATCTGTGAGTGTGTGCACAAAAATGAAAAATAACAAAGGCTACAAAATATTGATTTACGTGAATATGGAAAAATGATACAATTTTACCATAAATGATTGAACACTAATAAATTTTGATATTCTGTTGAACATCTAAAGAAACACTTGATGGTTTTGTTAAAGAAATCCTTATCGAATCATGATCTTACACTGACTAAGAACAGGATTCGACAAGATTTATTTAACAAAACTGCATTAAGTGTACTTTTTTTATATAGGAATTTTTGTTAGTGTTCAGAGACTTTTGTTACTGACTGTAGTATATGATTGGAAAACTTTTGAATTATCTGTAAGAGACTAACATGCGTATTCATGGAAATATAAAGGTTTCTTTTTAAAAAATGTTTTTTTTTTTTTTTTTTTTTTTTCTAACTTAGAAGATATTCAACCCAATGCAATTAAAGTTTTAAAAAACTTTACTTACTGCAGTAGGAACAACAAACTGTAATCATAATATAAAAATTATCCAATGTTTGATAAAATATAAGCATTAAACAGGAAAAAAAAAATTAGCTGTGCACGTGCATAAAGTTTTTTTTTTTTTTTTTTTTCCCATTCTTTATTAGCCAAATGTTTTTCTTAAAACTTCAGAAATTTATTATTGATAGAGTTAACCAAGTTTCAATTATTTTCAACAATAATAAAGATAGGAGGTTTTATCTATATATTTAACAGGGTTCCCACTCAATTTGAAAAATAAACATTCCTGACTTTTCCAGGCTTACCAGGTCCATTTTCATAATATTCCAAATCACAACATTTGATTTGTGACATAAGAGATAACCACTGTCTTGAAATATATAATTAAATTTTATATTCAATTAATTTTATTGATGATTAAAATTTATTTATTATAATAATTTTGTATATGTTTAATAATAAAAATGTTTGTGCATTTGTGCAGCCATGAGCTCAGCAACTCTGTATTACAGAACTACAAAAATTGGTACATGGATCATGAATACACTAGAGTTTAAAAATGAAAAAATAAATAATAGTTATTTATACATTGTTAAACTTATTCAACTTTTTACAAGCACTCAAAACATACATAATTCCTTCGTTCTGATTCATTTAAGTTATATAAGGGAAAGGTACAATGAAAACTATGAAACCACTTCATTTGTTCATTTTACATTATGTGCTCAAAAAGGATTCACCAGATTTACACCGGTATTTTCCGAGATTTCTTGGCTATATTTGCAATTTCCACTGGTATTACTCCCACTTTTTCACTAATTTCAAATGTCTTGACCTTTCTAGATTTTTTCTGACCAGTGAGAACCCTGTTTTAGATAATGTATATTACATCATCATTGATGAGCAGACACTAATAAACTTAGGCATAAAACTGAAAGCTTATGAAAAAACTGAACACTACCAGGGCCATTGTTATACACTAATAATGAAGACCCAGTAATATTTCATCATGTACTATATCAAATGCAAATCGAATAGTATTATTCAATTATAGATTATATTTGTAAGTTGCTTTTGGCAACACTAAAATAGTTCTGGTTTGTTGTTAGTTGTGTGAGAATCAGTAATAAAAGAAAAATAGTTTTCTTATTATGAAAATAATTCATTTTCAACAATAAATAAAATTTCAACCCTGACTCTATGTGACTACAAAATAATCACAAAATCAATGCACAAAAAGCATAACATTTTGTTAATTAAAATGCATAAAGTACAAACAATAAAGATTAAAGATTTATTTATAAAAATTTTACTTATATTTTCTTAAATTTTTTGTCTTGCCAACACAATCCTTAATTTTTAACAGCCACAAGAAATTTAAGAGTTCCTTTTTAGCAAAATATTATAATATTGATAAAGAATAACAGATGACATTAGCATAAACATATGTACATTTAAACAAGTCCTTCCGGCTTTTTCGGAAGGGTAGGTTGATTTCTTTTTCCTTATCAAGTAGCCGTCATTTTGTTTGAAAATGGCGGCTACAAATTATTAATGCACTTGGTAGAAATATTGATGTAGGCTATGCACATATGGAGTTTTAAGCAAATCGGTTCATAAATACATTTTTATGTGAATTTAAAATTTTCAAGTGGCCGGCGCTTGGAAACAAAATGTTGGGTTAAGTTGACAAATATATGAAATGTATTTGTGAGATAAGTGTACTGTACATATACAGTTCGAATTAATTCAAAATCTCAAAAGTCATCGTGTTGAAAAATTAAGTAGCTGCCACTTCGACCAAAATGGCAGAGAAAGTTTCTCATCTAAGATATCGTTGCATATTTGAAAATAATTTTTTTTGTAGAAATTCTTTCAAAGAGGCTTAGTAAGCTGCTAAAATGTTAGTTTTTTGCATTTCTAGTTTGTTTTAACATTAAAATAGCCTAATTTTTCCTTAAAAACGCATTAAAAGATCCAGTAACGCAAATAATGGATTTGGCGCCAAATTTGGCGACTTTTCCCCTATGGCGACTTTTTTGGCGACTTTTGGCGAGAAAATACTTTTTATCGATATACCAAAGTTGGACGCAATAATGTGATTGGTTCACGAGTTACGTGAATTTTCTAAATTTTTGTTGTTTGAATGATAAAAACATTTTTCAACTTTGATTTGAATTGATTAAGTATTTCTAAAGTTACCGTGATAACAAATTTTCAAGTGGCCGCCACTTGAAAACAATACAGTGGAACAAGTTGCCAAGCAAACACATCCAAGATATTTGAAACATAGGTTCACTGTCCAACTGTGGTTTAAATCAGTGTCGTGTTTCAAAAGTTATTCTTATGGCAAATTTTCAAGTGGCAGTCGAAGTGGCTGCGACTTGGAAACAAAATAGCAAAGCAACTTGCCCATCGAGATCATCCAGTATATTTGTACGATAAGTTCATTGTCCCGTTCTAGTTTAAATTAAATCAGTATTTCAAAAATTATCGTCATAAGAAATTTTCAGGTGGCACCACTTGTAAAAAAAAAAGTGGAGTGAGATGCCCAGAGAACTTATCTGAGATATTTTAATGATAAATCCACTACCCAAATTTAATGCGAATTGATTCTGTATTACTAAAGTTACCATAATAACAAATTTTCAAGTGGCCGATAATTAGAAATAAAATTGCGGATCATGTCACCGTGAAATTATCCTAAATATTTGAACCATAAGTTTACTCTACAACTTTTATTTGAATCAGTATAGTATTTTAAAAGTTATCGTGATGGCATATTTTCAAGTGGCAGCGTGATTTCAAGTGTATGGAACTTATAAACAAGATGTCGGGACAAGTTGCCCAGTGAAAACATTCAAGATAATTATATGATAATATCACTGTCCAAATTTGTTTCGATTTGGAGTATTTTTTCAGAAGTTATCGTGATTTTAAATTTTCAAGTGGGAGCCTCATTTCAAGTGGCCCCGCTTAACATAAGATATCTGCCACTTTATTAAAAATGGCGGATATAGTTTATCAATAAACTTCACTAAGAACCTTATGTAGTCTGTATTTACATCAAAATTCAAACAATTTCGGAATACGCTTTTTAAAATTTAAATTTGAAATTTTCAAGTGGTCTCCACTTGAAAACAAAATGGCGGAGCAACTTGGTTAACAAACTCATCTGAGATATTTATAAGATAAGTTAAGACACTGTTCAAATTTGGTTCCATTTGGAGTATTATTTCGGAAGTTATCATGGTTTTAAATTTTCAAGTGGTGGCCTGATTTCCAGTGGTCCCGCTTAACTTAAGATATCCGCCACTTTGTTAAAAATGGCGGATAAAGTTCATTAATAAAGTTATTTGAGACACTTGTATAATCTATGTATGCATCAAAAAAAAAAAAAAAAAAATTCGGAATACGCTTTTTACAATTTGAATTTGAAATTTTCAAGTGATCTCCACTTGAAAACAAAATGGCGGAGCAACTTGGTTCACAAATTCATCTAAGTTATTTATAAGATAAGTTTAGACACTGTCCAAATTTGTTTCGATTTGGTGTATTATTTCAGAAGTTATTGTAATTTTAAATTTTCAAGTGGTAGCGTGATTTCAAGTGACCCCGCTTAACTTAAGATATCTACCACTTTATGAAAAATGACGGATAAATTTCATTAATAAACTTCATTGAGACCCTTATGTGGTACATATTTACATCAAATTTCAAACAAATTCGGAACACGCTTTTTACAATTTGAATTTAAAATTTTCAAGTGGTCTCCACTTGAAAACAAAATGGCGGAGCAACTTGGTTAATAAACTTATCTAAGATATTTATAAGATCAGGGCCCGACTTAGACTACCTGCAGCCCCGGGGCAAGCCTATTCTGGGGGGCCCCCTTGCAGTGGCATAAGAGGTCTTTAGGTTGCAGAATTTCTGTATTCGCCTGTAGGGGGGCCCCTTCCAGAAGGGGGGCCCAGGGCATTTGCCCCGTATGCCCTGCCGTAAGTCGGGGCCTGTATAAGATAAGTTAAGGCACTGTCTAAATTTGGTTCGATTTTGAGTATTATTTCGGAAGTTATAGTGATTTTAAATTTTCAAGTGGTAGCCTGATTTCAAGTGGTGCCGCTTAACTTAAGATATCTGCCACTTTATTAAAAATGGCCGATAAACTTCATTGAGACCCTTATGTGGCCTGTATTTTCAACAAAATTCAAGCAAATCTTGCTTTAAATATGCTTTTTACAATGTCGGTTTGAAATTTTCAAGTGGCTGCCACTTGAAAACAAAAGGTCGGAGCAACTTGGTTAACGAACTCATCCAAGATATTTATAAGATCAGTTCACTGTCCAAATTTGGTTCCATTTCGAGTATTATTTCGGGAGTTATCGTGATGACAAAATTTTCATTATAGATAGATATATATATATATATATATATATATATAGATAAACGAAGTGATTGCAATAGGTCGATTTCTAAAGAAATCAACCTAAAAATAAAACACTAAAGAAAAAAGTAGTTAAGAATTATATCATTACAAAACAGATTTTTAGTTTTTTAAATAAAATGAAAGATTTTGAATTAAAAAAAAAGAAAAAAATGAAGGACTAATTTCATTCCCTCCTATTTTTTAGTTTATTCCTTTAAACTAAGATTTCCAACCTTTTATGGTTAAGCCTCAGATTGTTTTCTCATTGTTTAGTTAAATTATCATTTTTTTATTTCGTTGCCAAGTTCATGACATTAAGTTGTTCTTGTTTCTTTTGCATTTCTTGTTTTTTATTATATAATTCCTTCAGATACTTCTGATATGAATTGCAGTCTTATTTCGACTACATAATTTTTACTTAATTGTCTAAATGGCTGAAAAAGTTCAAACTTCATTTTGCCAGATTCTTTATTTAACCTCCAAAACTAGAAATAATGACTATTTTCTGAATACAAACAGTAACGCTTATTGTTTTGATCATATATAACAATAATTTAAAATAAAATTATGAAAATTAGTCTTATCTCACTAAAAATAGGGTGTTATATTTGTACAACTTCAGTGGAATAAGAGTATTAAATTAATACAAATAAATATTTGCAGAAATTTCCTTGAGGGCGCATAAAACAGAAAAAACTACAGATTACTACAAAAGTAATTATTTTATTACGAAAACATTTTTTTACAAGTTATGTAAACTTATTCAAATATGAAGATTTTCAAATTTTTTTGTTTGAAAAGTGTTTCAAGTTTGAAATCCATTTTTAAACTTGAAACTATTTTTCAGATAAAATTTTTTTGTAATAAAATAAACATCTATCCTTTTCTTACTTAAAAACAATACTTAATATAAAATACCTTTTTTAGTTAACTGTTAAATGCAAATATTTCTGGTGTTGCGTCACGCAACACCAGCGGGTAATGGGTTAAAACATCCCTCATGATACTAAATGAATTTTCCATTCAAGGGCCATGAAAACAACTTAATACTCTAACTATTTTAGAAAGAGCATTGTATTTATTTAACAGAAATATTGCAGCCCACCAAACATCAACATTTAATATATTACTAGGTTCAGCTTTACATGATAGGAAAAAATTTTCCATCTGATAAAGATGTACATCTAATGAATATTTAATAGCTTTTGTGGTGAAAACATTTAAAACTAATTTTCGAAGTTTCTTTAACCTATCAGCTGTAACTGAACTTGTTACAGAAGCGCTGTTACTGTAACATGCTCCAAATTTTTCTACAATATAGATTCTGCTAAGCCTAAAACATTTTTTATCTTCTGAGCATATTTTCTTTTTTTGATACATTTGCAGAGATGTTACTGCATATTTTTGTCTTTCTAAATTTCTAGTTTTGGAAAGCGAAATAAAAAATTTATAAATAACTACAATTTTTAATAAAATCACACAATCAACTGTGGAAGAAAATCATATTTATTGAAATTTAATTTTTCCGACTGAGTGAAAATAATGCCTGGACCGGGACTCGAACCCCGGATCTTTGACTTACAAGGTCAAGGCTCTACCAATTGAGCTATCCAGGCCGACATCCCGGTCAGCATTACTCACTCAGACAACCCTTTAGGCAGAAACAATCTGGTCTATCATTTAGATAGCTCAACAGAAATAAGCCGCAGGAAATGGAAAACACCATTAAACAATGGGAGAAAGAAATACAATTTTTAATAAAATCACACAATCAACTGTGGAAGAAAATCATATTTATTGAAATTTAATTTTTCCAACTGAGTAAAAATATCTCACTCAGTCGGAAAAATTAAATTTCAATAAATATGATTTTCTTCCACAGTTGATTGTGTGATTTTTATTAAAAATTGTATTTCTTTCTCCCATTGTTTAATGGTGTTTTCCATTTCCTGCGGCTTATTTCTGTTGAGCTATTAGACCAGATTGTTTCTGCCTAAAGGGTTGTCTGAGTGAGTAATGCTGACCGGGATGTCAGCCTGGATAGCTCAATTGGTAGAGCCTTGACCTTGTAAGTCAAAGATCCGGGGTTCGAGTCCCGGTCCAGGCATTATTTTCACTCAGTCGGAAAAATTAAATTTCAATAAATTATAAATAACTGTTCCTGCTCATCATATAGTTTGTAGATTAAACATTTCTTGGATTGAATCAAACATAAGGTAACTACAACAGTGTAAAAATTCAACACCACTTAGTTTTTTTTTTTTTTTTTTTTTTTTTCTTATGAAGCAGTTTTTGTACAATTCTTTCTTTTCCAGAAATTCTCTCTGGAGTTACTTTTTTCTTGGCCAGATATTTATGAACAACTACATTTTTCCCTGGTATATGGCAACCAAATTAGAAAAATAGACAGATGTACTTCTATGAGAGATAAAAAATATATATAAAATTGAAAGGGCATGAATCACTCTTGGATAACAAAGAAACATCATGACATGATAACCACCTAAATCAGGGCTCGAAATTTCAACTCAGATTACACTCACTGAGAAAAAAGTTTTACTCACCACAAAATAGGGTTGTCTTTTTTTTTTTGTTGTTGTTTGTTTGTTTTTTACACATTCTGGCTTTTTCATTTTTCTTAACTATTTGAAATGCTTTTACAAATGTGCCTAAAATTATGTATATTAAAAGTGTACCACATATCATCATGTCCCATAATCATCTATAATTAAAAATCATTATAATGTATTTGAGATTTGAAAAAGATTAAAATATCTAATAACATAAATACAAAGAGTCATTAACCCGTTAGCGCCCAGTGTTCTCATTTGAGGACAGCTAATAAAATGGCATATATATTTTTTGTGGTTTCTTGGAATGATTTCTGCTTTTTAGTGACAGTTTATAGCATCACTCTAAATGATCCCTGTAAGTTTTATGTGCCTACTATTAATTATTGTTTCATAATTTGGATAGTCATTTTATGATTTTTCATTCGTTGCACATATATTTGCTTTTTGCACAGGTACACTAACTTAAATCAAGTTGAATAATAATATATATTATAATACTTTACTTTCGTGATGTTTGTCAACATGTAATAGGAAATTAATCTGTTATCTCAAAGTTTTTCTATCTCGAAGTTTTCTCCCTGGAACACTAAATGTCAATAAATGAGGATAGGCTTTAAATTTAAAACTATCTGAAGAATTGTTTAAGTTAATATATTTTACTTTCAGTTGCCTATATTAATTTAGAAGTGAAATAATCAGCTAATAATATTTTGCAAGATTAATTCGGGTGTTAACGGGTTAAAGGAAAAAAGAAAAAAAAAATCTTTGTCAAACAATATTCTGTAAAAATCTTTCTATTATGAAAGATTAAACTTCCTTATTTATCTGTTAATTTACTTTTTATATCAGAAATCTCTTTTTCATCCATTTTATTTTTGTAATCAGACGGAATGTCATTGTGTGTAACTTGTTCATTGTCGTCATTTGAAATAGCCATTTCGGAATACATTTTTCGATAAAATCTTTACTTACAAATCATTACAAGCACAAATCTTTGGCATCTTTTTATCATTATTCAACAAAATAAACATAGGCAGTATCTTTAAAAGGGCTCAGGCTCATCTTTATGTGTCAATATCGCATAGGCAAACTTTTGCATTTCTCTTCTCTCTGATAGTGGACGATGGGCAAAGAGGAACTCTGCTCGTCTATTCTCACTCTGCTTGGAGAAATCACAGTACGAGAAACAAAACTGCCAAAGAGATGCATGAACTATACTTTTATGTATGAGCTAAGCATTTTTCCTTTCCCAGGCTGAGGCGATATCTCGGGTAGTGCACACACAGACTCGGCCTTCCGAGAATCTAAAAAGGAGAGGTTAAATATGAGGTTATAAGATGGCAAGATTTTGCCATATTTATATCTATAAAAAGAATGTTTTCTGTCACTGTATCATGTAAGAATTCTATCTGTAACTAGACCAAAGTTTTACTCGCCACAGTAAAAATTCCACTCGCCTTCGCACCCTGACCTAAATTGAACCATATTTTCAATAGCAGTGAATTCAACTCTACAAAGTAGATTGATGACATATGTGGAACAATCCCTTAAAATGTTCCTCCACCTCTATGAAGTACTGATATAGAAATCTATCACCATTTGAAAGCAACTACACATATATGGTAAATATATAATTTAGGCAATTGCCTTTAGATGTCACTACTGTTCCCTTTACTGTCAAAATAATTTGAAATTTGCACCATAGTCTTGCATTCAATATTTGATAAAATACGGTTATTAAAGAGTTTTGACCCAGAAAAAAATACTGTGTATTAGAAAAAAAAAATTACATTACAGAGGTAAGTTAGTTTTTATATTACTGTAGCTTAGGTATTCAAAAATCATATTTTTATGAATGTTCCACACCACATTAAAAAATTCAATGCCTAGTAAAATATTTCGTCATGATTTTTTGTATTATTTTTCCCCAACTACTAACCAATAATATCATCATATATATTTATTTCAGGCACAGGCACAGGAGAAAAAAAAAAATGAGGCTTTATAGGGTTAAATTCCAAAATGAGACAAATTTTACTAAAGACATTGGTAAAATATTTTTCTACACATCCTTTAAATAGCTTGTAAAACTTTTTAGCAGAATTATGATTGTAATGACTCTTCTCCTCCCAGAAAATATAACATAGTATGACATCACAAAAGAGGTTCTGCCTTCATCCCTGTGTTGATTCAATCGTTCAGTAAGATACTTTCCAAATGGCCATAAGAACAGGATGGGAGCTGATCATTTCAAACATTTTCTTCGAAAGTAAAGATTTCATTGAATTTAAATCTCATATGCCTTCTCCCAATTTTTCAGTCACAATATCTCAATGGATTTACATAAATCTCAGGAACTGTCTACAACACATTAAAATACTGGATTTCCACTTAAATATGGTAGTCTGTCATGCCTGTAAATGAAGATGAAAACCCCTACTGTTTTACTTTTCTTTAAAAGCTAAAGCTAACTGAAAACCAGCTTATTTTATCAAGGATAACTTTTTTGAATTTTAATGCTATTTGCATGGGGTTTTGCTTGATGCAATTGACTAAATAATTATGAAAAGTAAATATCTTGTTAACATTTTCAGATGCACGCTTAAAAATTTAGTAGAAATTACTCAAGCTGATAAAAAGGCTGATGAAACTAAATTATGCCAGACATGATGCATCAGAATCAATACAAGGGAGAAGAAAAAGAAAAATTATCTGTCACATTATGAAATGAAGTTCAACAATACTAGTTCAACAATATTATTATGAAATATGTATATATATATATTTAAGATTACAGGAGATCTGAAAATATATTTAAACAGAACGGAGAACTGGCCTTATTAAAGCTCAAAATTAACAGTGGTCCATTAGTCTGCAGCCACAAAAATATTCAATGGACCAACAAAATAAAAATTCTAGTAGTCCACTAAACCATTGAGCTTTTCCTCTTTTTTTTTTTTTTTTTTTTTATTCATTTCTAAAATTGTTCATAAATCTGTCACAGCTTCTAAAAATTAAAGTCTTAAAAAAAAAAAAAAAAAATGTCAAATGATACTTTAATTATTAAGATCAGAATTTCTCAATCTTTTTGTATCTTGTGTCAGCCAATCAATAAAAATATATAATTTTTTTACTTATGACCAAAAGACAAATGAACAACTGATGAAAACAAAAATAATTTTGTAGGAAATATGAAAATATAGATGGATTTAGATTTAAAACTTTGAAATCAGGGCTAACCCCTAAACACAATCATCCCTATTTTAAAAATATAAATGTGACATTTAGCTTGTTTATTAAAGCATAAATTTTAGATTTATATACAAGTTCATCTGTATTTTTTAATTTACAAAAATTATATTTGCGAAGTAATTTATAAAACAAACAAATAAATAAAACAGAATTTGGAAATTTTAATTATTTTTAAAAATATAACAGAATGAGTGAATGGACTAGTCAAGTATGTACTGTCCAGTGAAATCTTACAAGTCCTGCAGACAAGTGACTTTATTTAATTTTTACCCCCTGTATATTGAGTAAATATTAATTAATGTAAATCTATTAATCATATTTCTTATGACAAGATAAAAAATATAAGAATAAAAGAAAAGTGTAATGTAATAAAGTAAGAAGAAAGAAAACCTCAATGTCTGAACATACAGCAATTTGCTTGTACGGTCAAAAACTCAATTTTATATGAATTTTAAGGTATGCACTTCTCTGTAGTCTTTAATATAACAAGCAATGGCAGGCCACTTCACTCACACATCAAGCATAAGTAAACTTTATTTTTTTAATAAGAAAAAAATCTTAATTCCATATAATTAATCTAGCCTGTTACCAATAATTCATCTCCAATGAGTTTTGATTTCTAAATTCAATTTCTTTTTAAATTCCAAAATCAATATTTGGCATGATAATTATTAGTGTCAACGGATGAGGATAAAATTTATCTAGTTTTGTAGCCAAAATCACCTAACTTTTTAAAATTTGTAGTTATGATCAATATATCTACAGGTTAACAGTACATTCATCATTCAAATAGCTGTAAAATGACATTTGCAGTAACAATTAAGGATGCAAAAGGAAGTCATTTTTTAGCATTTTGTATCAAAAATAAAATTTTGTTAAAATAAATAATATATAATACACATTAAAAGTATTTCTAGAAGGAACTGATAGATTTTTGAAGCATAGATAATCAAAAATAAATGTCACTATTTTTCTGTTTATCCCTCTGATTAAACTTATTTCAGAACATGCTATTTACACTCCCTATTAGCAGAATTTTCTGTATCTATCTGCAGCAAAACAAACTTATTTTGTGATCCAGGAATGCCAAACCAAGTTTAGTATCACAAGAAGTATTAGAATTCATAAAATATGTGAAATTTGCATCTATAAAATAAATAAAGTATATACAAAAAGTACAGTATTCTAGAAACATAATGCAATATTTGTATTTTCAGGTCTAGCATTTCTTTTTAAGATGTTAAATTAATCTACAGAGCTTTAAATAATCTACAAAGCTTGCTACCATGCTGCACTGTTTTTGCTACTGGGTTTACACATTAATTTTATTTTTATCTGTATATTGTATGTATAGGACTTTATTCAACTCATAAAAATGTCTCCATTATCAACAACCACACATCTGTAGCTATTGCAGAAGTTAATAAAATACTGCTCATCAAAATAAAACTATACTGAACTATTTATTTTTTAAATGTTAATTTGTCAATCTTTCTTGTAAATATATCTTTTGACTTTTTTTATTTCAGGCAATTGAAAATCAAATGAGAATAGAATGCAAGTGTCATGGGGCTTCTGGATCTTGCCAAACAAAAACCTGCTGGAGAGCTATGCCAGAATTTCGTACAGTTGGGGCTATCCTTAAGAATCGCTTTGATGGCGCTACAGAAGTTACAACTAAATCAGTAGGAAAACGATCTAAACTTATACCAGTTAGTACATCATTTAAAGAATTTTCAGATACAGACTTAATTTATCTGAAACCTTCACCTGACTTTTGTGAGCCAAATGAAAAGGTTGGAACTCTTGGTACACATGGACGTGAGTGTAACAGAACATCACATGGTGTAGATGGATGTGAATTACTATGCTGTGGCAGAGGATACAGTCGTCATATACAGCATGTCATTGAAAGATGTCATTGCAAATTCCATTGGTGTTGCAATGTGAGTTGTAAAAGTTGTGAGAAAGAAATTGAAATTTTCAAGTGTGTTTAAAAAAAAAAAAAAAAAAATGAAAGGAAGTTGGGCACATTTATCTGAGTTTTGGGTTTTCTATGGCCAGAAAAGGACAATCCTCTGAAAAACTGACTAGTGCTTATTTCAAAACAAATGCGGATTGAAACAAAACTTTCAAATCTCAGATAATCTATGTGCCAAATGTATTATTTTGTACACTATAGATATCTCATATGATGATATATCAGCAAGATATTCAATTTGATTCAAGGAAAAAAAGAACGCTCATTTCATTCTAGATGTATATAGGCTTTGTTCCTCCATCCAAATTTCATATTATTTCTTAATAATAGTAAATAAATACACTGAGTTCTGTACTTTTGTTTTAATTTATAAAAATTTAGAACAAAAAATAATTCAAAATTAAATTGTACAATAAGAACTTCTGCTGTACATTGTGGAAAAAGTCGACATTACGCATTTATACATACAATAAACATATGTGTTTATAGAGAGAATTGTATAAAAAATATAGAGAGTTTTCTTTTCTATTTCTGTACAACTAATATTCTATCTAATGAACTACCCCTCTGAAAACAAACATTCATTACAAAATTGTCAATGACAAATTGAATATATGTATATATATTTTTCCCCCTCTTTGTCAAATGTTTTAAAATACATGCTGTTCAAGTATAGATTAAGAATGATTTTTTACCAGAAAAATATATTAAATGCAAACATTGCAATTTCTGTAAGCTATCAGAGACTTGCATAAGTATAATTAAAATATTACATTCAATAAATATCTTACTAACAGGCTATAGTATTCCAAATAATATGGTTAATTATATTATTGTTTACAGGCATCAATACAATTCAAATATATTTTATTTAGTCTTAATACTTTAAATATAATATGTTGTTCATACCCTTAAATAAGAGTGAATAGGAGCAGTTTCCAATTTTAGGTGTAAAATAATCATAATCAGTATTATATTCTTTTAAATAAAAAAATTCTACCAATGGTTTGGGTCTTATTTTATATTATTTTATTTATTATTAGTTAAATAATTTGGCTATCAAAAAATTTAGTTGAAAAATGAACTATAAAGTAAAGGGAGAAGCATATGATGTTTCTATTTAATGAGAGGTTCCATTCAATGAAGATTCAAAAGATACATTTATTAGAAGTTCATGCATATCCTTATTTTAACATAAGTATAATTAAAGAGACTAAGTAACAATTAGAAAAAATATATAAAAATTAGTGTCAGCTCCTCAATAGATGCATATATGTACATGAATCCTCAAAAAAAAAAAAAAAAAAAAAAAAAAAAAAAAAGGAAAGAGTCAATTAAAATAATATTAAACATATTTTTAGATTTTAATCAATTTTTAGTATGACTAATCTTTAAGATTATTATTTTTCCTTCCCTTTTAATTATGTACCCAATAAAATTTTACAGAAATAGTTAAACATACGTATCAACACAGCGCATGCCTTGTTAATTTTTCCATTGCACATGTGAGTGAATCAATTAGCAAATCAAAATGAGTTCATGCTGAGGAAAGCCAACATAAAAGGAAGGCCCCAAACACATGGTAACCATGCCCATTATGAAATAAATACAGCATGTCAATTAGTGCCTTTATGGACCATAGCATTTTTTGTTCAATTCCATAAAGTTTCTGTCTTCTCATCACAAAGTCACCAAATGACATCAGCATGATTCAGATCACTGAGAAATTTATTACTGATATCAATTTTAACATAATTTATCAGCATATTATTGTTCAGAATATATTGAAGATAGTCACAAAACAGGATTAAAAACATATTACAAATAAAATTTTTAATAGTTTTTTAGTTACTATTTAATTTTTGATGCATTGATTTCACTACACCGTTATTGTTATAGAAAAGGAATTTAATATCATTATTGTTTTGTATTTGTTAGACGGCATTTCAATCTTCTTTATCACAAATATCTGTTTTAATTTTCTTAAGTATTACATTTTGTGCTATGTTACGTAGATTATTTCTGTGAATATTAGGAATATGCTATAAAACAGTTTCAACTTTTGCTGTTGTAATTTTAATATTAATTGGTTCGTCTAATATGAAATTGTTTTAAACAGTGAATCTTAGTTTTAAATTCGATCATTTAGGCATGGAACTGCATTTTGTTTTTTGTAATAGTTTGTATTAGATTTTTTCTTCAGCAAGTATTGTAATTTTTGTTTTGTTTGTAGGTATAAGTTTCTTTTACTTGAGAGTTGAAAGTTTCAGTTTTACTTTTTAACAATTTAATTTTTTTTTTAATTACATAAGTTCTTCATTTGTTCTTTAATTAATTTCGGTTTGTTTTTTAGTTTAAAGAATGAGATTTTTCTTTTAATTGCTTCGTTAGGTATATTTTTCTCAAATTGTCAAGGAAAATATACTTGGAATCTTGGAAACCTCTGGACGGCTCTACCTAGCAGGTTTAGACCAAGTTTAATGGGTTTAGTACCGTCCAAAGGGGCGAATAATGCCGGATCACCGCATGGCGACCAACTACTCTATGAGCTACTTGAAAATCCCATAGAAATGAGCTGTGATCAGAGAAACTAGGATGACTTCTAACAGTACAATTCTGTTTTATAGATAGGACTTTGTCATTGCAATTTCACTTTTCAGAGTTTTTCTTGGAAATGCTCAACCAGCACAACTGCATTTCCAAGAATGCGCTAATAGAAGCATACAGAGCATGCACCAGGGCGTTGGAATTTAGAATTTGGTGCAGACCTACCTGAGAAAATAGAGAAAAATAAAGCAATTTCAGAAAAGTGAAATAAGCAGGGGAGTCGCAAAAGGTGGTTGTGAATGGAAAATTACTAACCAAAAGGTAGGGGTACAAACATAATTAAAAAAAAAAAAAAAAAAAAAAAAAATAGGGAAAAGGAATTGTGATGACACTCCTGCTTGAAGACTACTGGCAAAAGAAGCTGAGAAATAACAGCCTGTGGAAATTAAAAACTTGAAAGGAGAATTCTGTAATTGGGGAAGGAAGAAAAATAAACTTAGCGATTTGCTTAACTTAATGTACTGAGATAAGCATGGCAGGTGATTAAAGACTGAATCAAAAATGTATTATACACAGGAGTTACTGAAAAGAGAAGAAAAAAAAAAGAAATACATGTTTAATAAAGTTATTAAAAGGAAAATCGTAATATTTTTTAAACTAAAAAAATAAATAAATAAGTAAAACTAAAGGAAAAACAGGTGAAGAACTTATGATTATTAATTTTATTATTAGATTATTAACTCGAAAATTTTCTTTTAAGAGCTTTGTTAAGTATGTTTTTTTTTTTTTTTTTTTTAATTGAGAAAAATACACTTAACAAAACTATTAAAAGAAACATCTCAATATTCTTTAAATTAAAAGCAAACACTAAAACAGCAGATTAAGAACTTATGTAACCAAGAAGAATTTAAAATTGTTAAAATATAAAATTGAAACTTTTGGCTCTCAAGTAGAAAAAAAAACTTATACCTACAAACAAAACAAAAATTTACAATACTGGCTAAAGATAAAACCTACTACAAACTCTAAACAAAATAACTGTTAAAACTTGGATACAAATATATATTAAGGGAACCAATTAATATCAAAGATACTGATACAATAGGAAAAGTTGAAACTATTTTACAATATATTCCTTATACCCATAGAAATAACCTATGTAGCATAACACAGAATGAACTATTAAAAAATAAATAAAAAATATTACTTGTATCTTTATCAATAAAACAGGAAAAATTAAAGTTTTTAATAGAACTTTATTTGAAGAAAATGGAAATGTGATATAAAAAATAGGTGTTGCCAAAATTGAAAAGAATCCTAACAAAAACTTTCAATAAAAATAAATCAACCAATAATTAAGGAAAATTTATTTAATAATATTAAACCACAAATAAAAAATCATGCCTTTAACACAGCCCGATTGTTTGATAAATACAAAGGACATAAGGACATTGTTACTGTTTTTCAAGAAATTCTCCCCCCCCCCCCCTCCCCTTAAACAACTCCTTAAACTCAACTGAAGATTTCCTTAAAAAATCTAAAAGAAATTAAACCTCATAACATGAAAATAAGTTTTGGTGTAGTAAATTTCTTACAATCGAAAGACATAGAAGAAATTTATGAAATAATTAACACGAAAGAAAAATACCATGACAATAATATAGCTATCACTGGCTTTGAAGCCACTAAGAATTTTCGACTAAGTATCAATTTATGAATTTCGAACCAGGACCGACCAAATTTAGAATCTCATATTAAGAAATTCTAACTCATTTATTTAAATTCAAATTCTGCAACTTCACTCTATCAGAAATAAGAATAACATGCATATTAATCAAATGAGAATAAGTTTAATTCTACTTACCCTATCTGCCAGATTTCCCGGGTGAAAGTAAAACTAGAACTGCCAATACATAGACTCAGACCTCTAAATTCTGCTTAGCAAACGATTTATTGTTACAATCCTAACTTATGTTATTTGACTCGAATAATGACGAATAAGTCTTATTATATTAAAAGAGTTTGTTTTCTGGTTTTAAGATGCATTGCATCTCTCTTCGATTCGATTCGGCGACTGACTCAATCAGCTCCGTCCCGTCACACAATAGTTCTGTTCTGCGCATCGTATCCTGCCTCCTTCTCCATTCTCCTCCTCCCCGACATCCTCCGGGGGGGGGGCTGAGCATGGCAGACTGGCGACTCGATTCACCGGTCTTTTGATGACTCCAGATGGTGTCTTCAGAGTGACGACTCTTACGATGCCATCATCTCCAGGATGCAAGTCCAGAATTCTGGCCAAGTTCCACTGTGCTGGCTGAATAGAAGGCTCCAACACCAGGACTAGCTGACCAGGTTGCAGATGTGTATTGCCGCTCTTCCACTTTTCTCTAGACTGGAGTGAAGTCAAATAAGACTTTGCCCATGTACTCCAAAATTGCTTCTTGATCTGCTGGAGGAGTTTCCACCTGGAAGAAAAACTGGTACACAATGGATTAGTTTGGTTAAAAGAGTGTTCAGGAAGCTGGAGAAGCGGAGCCCCAATTAAGAAATGTCCTGGCGTAAGCACTAAGAAATTATTGGGCTCGGTGGAAAGTGGGACTAAGGGTCGTGAATTTAAGCAGGACTCAATAGTAGTGAGAATCGTAGCACACTTTGTTTGAATAGGGCCTGCATAATCAAGGCCAACATGTTGAAATGGTCTACAAGGGTTGACTCTTGCACTGGGAAGGTCACCCATCATTTGTTGAATGGGGGTCGGTTGGACTTTGGCACACGTGACACATTTACGAAGCTCTTTTTTCACAGTGGATCTACCATCAGGAATCCAGTAAGACCGGCGAATGAGATTTAATACTAGGTCGACACCTCCATGAAGACTATACGTGTGAAAATGTCTTATTAATGTCGATGTAAAAGGGTGATTTTTAGGTATGAGTATTGGATGTTTAGTATCATAGGGCAGAGTGATGTTTTTATCAATTCTACCTCCCACTCTCAATAGATTTTCTGAATCAAGAAACACATTGAGATTTTTTAATTTACTGCTGTTTGCCACGGGTTGGCCGCGCTGCAAAAGGGCGATTTCTGAAGCAAAGGACCTTTGTTGGACGAATTTAATAACAATTTTTCTAGCTTCTGAAATTTCTTGTACTGAGACTGGTCCTTTCAATTTTGTAGCATTTCTACTGTTATAAATAAACCTCTTCATAAATGCAATTACACGAAAAAGTTTATTACTTGATGAAAATTTTGAAACCAAATCCTCTATAACGGATTCATGCATTGGAGTTGACTCTATTAGTCCAGGAATTCCCACAATTGTACATGGGACTGAGGTAGCAATCTTGGACTCGTGATCTGAGACCGGAATCTTTGACCAATCAGGTCCAGACCACCACAAGTTAAAGTGGTTTAATTTGTCGGGTAACAGCCCACAGGTTGCACAGTCTGCTGGGTTATGTTTGCTTGGTAAGTGATGCCATGATGTTGTGTCTGTGAGAGCTCTAATTTTGTTTACTCGGTGTAGGACATATGTGTTGCCCTTTAAGGGCGGATTTAAGATCCAACTACGGGCGATTGTTGAGTCTGTCCATAGGAGAATTTCCTCAACCTGATAATCCAGCGAGCTCTGGACGACTGACAAAAGTTCCGAGAGTAATACAGCCGCGCATAGCTCCAACCTAGGCAAGGTAATGGGTTTTAAAGGAGCTACACGGGTTTTAGCTGCAATCAATTTTAAAGATGAGTTCTGACTTGGGCGTATATAAATTACGGCAGCATATGCCTTTGTTGACGCATCACAAAATCCCAGAATCTGGTAAATAGGTTCGGATTTTAGGTCTAAAAATCGGGGTACTGACATGGCCTTAACCCTTTCAGGGGCACTAAGTAAAAATGATTGAATTTCCTTTTAAATATGTATATATCATAAAGTAAACATCCCCTACAAGTCATATTTGGTGAAGAAAAAAATTCAGCATGTGGGGATTTTTTTGTGGGTGGTGGCTAGGCGTTCTAGCCACTGTGTCTATCCACCTAAAAGATGCTCCTAAAAATCAAACTAAAATTAATGATCTAAGATAATATGTAAATCTGTTGTATTTAAAAGGTGCATTACAGTATATTTACACTACCAAATACTTTTGAATAAAAAATTATTTTTCATAAAAATATATAAAAGAAACTTCAAAAAATTTTCCCGCAACTTGTCCATTTAAAAAGTCACAGGCACATCCTGCTTAAAGTTACTGTAGTTCTGCCATCTCTATTTCAATTTTAGAAGTACACATTAACTTTTCATAAAAGTGGATAAAAAAAGTAGCCACTGCACACTTAGAGAAAAATTTCTAAAGTAGGTGGATAGACCCTCTAGCCACCGCCCCTGAAAGGGTTAAAGGAAGCAATTTTTTCATAAAATTCGTTCCACCTGTTTTGAATGTCTGGTGGTAAAGGATTATCCCAACCAAGTTTTAGCTTCCAAACATCTTGTAGAAGCAATTTTAAAAGAATAGTGGCAGGGGATAACAGACCCAAAGGGTCGAAGATGCGTGCAATTACGGACAATAATTGTCGTTTAGTTTTGACGTTTTCTTCTGTGTTGACGCCAACCTGCAGTGTATCCGATGTTAAATTCCAGTTTAGTCCTAAAATACGTTGGGATTGATCGGGGTTTAAGGATAATTTCTGATTTGTTGATTTTAGAGCCTCTGGGACCTGAACTAGAGCTTCCACATAATTTGAAGCCCATTTTCGCAGCTTGAAACCCCCAGCATTAAATAATGCTTGAAGGTCTGTGACCAAAGATTGAGCGGCTTCGATTGTTTCAGCCCCTCCAAGGAAATCGTCCATATACAGGTTGTTGCGGGCAGCCTGCACAGCTACGGGAAAATTGGGTTCTTCATCGTTTAATAGCTGTAATATGATACGCAGGGCTAAAAATGGAGCACAGGCTGTGCCATAAGTAACAGTGTTCAATTTATACACTCTGAGTGGATCTGAAACATTGGCCCTCCAAAATATTCTTTGAAAGTCTGTATCAGGCTCTGCGATTAGAATTTGCCGAAACATTTTCTCGATATCACTCGAGAGGGCGACTTTATTTAAACGGAATCGAATCAAATTGCAAAATATACTAGATTGAAGTTTTGGCCCTTTGTGCAAATTGGAGTTCAGGGATTTGCCATTTGTAGTTACGGCCGACGCATTGAACACTACCCGTAGTTTCGTAGTGCTACTATTTTCATTTATAACTCCATGATGGGGCATATAATAATTGGGTTGGCGATTAAGTTCTTCAGCCCTTAGTAAAGTCATATGACCTAAGTCTGAGTATTCACACATAAACTTACAATATTCCTGTTTTAGGTTGGGATTCTGCGCAAAACGAGCTTCGAGCCTTTTAAACAGTTTTAGTGCACAGTTGGCACTTTCACCCAAATCTATCTCATCATGGAGGGGTAATTTCACCACATAGCGACCTTCGGGGTTGCGCTTGGTGGAAGATTTATATAGTTCCTCTGCCGGATCGGCTTCGGTTTCACTCTTAGAAGATACTATGGGCTGATTGTCAAAAAAATCGTTCAAGTTAAGGCAGTGTAACGAGGAGCTATATGTTGATTTTGGTTCCATTCCATCCCTTGAGAGGGGGCCACTGAGTAAGTACCCAAGTGAACTGGGAATGGCAGATGGTTCTCCTGGCCTTCCCGATACTGGTGTGCCACAAATTAGTGACGCAAAAATATCTGCGCCTAATAATACTTCGATTGGTTTTTGCTTGAAGAAATTCATATCAGCCAACTGCAGATTTTTTGTATGTGGCCAAGACGTCGTTTGCACCCGGAAATTTGGCAGAGGGGTAGTAACCCTATTTACTACTAGCGCTTTCAAGTTCCTATACTCGTTAGTGAAATATGGCGAGAATGAGAATTCGGTAAAATTCAAAACAGTTTCTGCGGAAAGACCGTTTATGCCTATAAGTCGATGAGAAGTGCCAAACAAAGGCAAATTTAGCTTCTCAACGCACTCCTTTGTTATAAGACTATTTTGTGAGGCACTATCAACTAACGTCCGACATTGAATAATTTTGCCGCTAGGTGACCTAACCTTTATAAGGGCAGTAGCCAATAATACCTTTTGGTTACTAAAATTTGCATTAGATTGTGAACTATTGGCCACCGACGTAGTAACAAGGCCGCCTCCCTGATCTGCAGAATTCTGTGCATAAATGTGCAGAAGAGTGTGATGTGAACCTGCACATACTTTACATTTAATATTAATTCTACATTGACGCACTTGATGATTAGTTCGCAAACAATTTTCACACAGTGATTTTGATTTAACTAAGTCCCATCGCTCCTGAACACTAATTCGATTGAATTTGGGACATTTAAACAATTGATGTACTTGAGAACAGGCGACGCATTTATTTTCTTTGACTAGCATTGAATTATTGACACAAGATTTTTTTACACTACTACCTTCTACTGGCTTCTTAAACATCCCTGGTTTATTTTCAAGCTTTGTTTGACTAGACGCCTCCCTTTCAATGAATGTACGAAACGAATTTAAATCGGGAATAGTTTGCGTATTCTCTAGACTGAGCTCCCACCTATGCCTAACGGATGAATCCAATTTTGAAATCATGAAATTTATAAGAATATGATCGCTAAGAGGATTAGATTCCAATCCGAGGGTCGATAAATTTCGCACCGCTTCGTTAGAAGTATCTATTAAATTGAAAAACGATTTAGGATCATCCGCTTTGTTTACTTTTACTGAAAAGATTTTATTTATTTGAGTTATAGCTAATTGACGTTTATTTTCGTAGCGCTGAGTAAGAATTTCCCAACAGTGTTTAAGATTTTCCGATTGTAACGAAAATCCACGAATAAGTTTTGATGCACTACCTCTTACACACGATTGGAGGTATTGTAGCTTTTCAACCTCACTAAAGCTGTCATTATCCAGAATTGATGATTTAAATAAATTTTTAAATGACAACCAAGATTCATTATCCCCGTAAAAATAAGGAATTTCAAGTTTGGGAAGACTAATATGCGAATTAACAGAAGTCCCGGGTTTGGTACGTGCATCATTATTTACATTTGGAGTATTTGATTGCGATTTACCCTCTAATACAACGGATAATTCTAACAGAGTGTCCCTATTCTTTAACACCTCTTCAGAGTTTTCATCGTTTTCCTCTTCGGAAAAATTTGTAACTATATCCTCGAATTTAACCTCCAGTGCATTTACCTTATCTTTTAGGATCTTTAATCTGGCTTGATCGCTTTTATCGCAATCATTGACCTTCGATTTTATAAATTCTATTTCTTTAATTACATTTTCAAATTTTATCACTTCATTAGATTTTGAGAACAACGCACTCTGTTCGGCGTCATTCGCCCTTGTTTTTCCCTTTCTACCCATCTTATGAGCAAACTAATTACAAACAATTAAATTTAAATATGAATTAATCGATTGCATTAAATTATTATTCTGCAGATCAGGAAGTAAAACAAAACAAAAATATAAGAACAAATGAAAAGAAACAATACATATAGAATTTTTTTTTTTTTTTTTTTTTTTTTTACTGAAATAAATAAACTAATAAAATATTAAATGCACTTTTCTCATTCTCATACACTTTTTTTATTCAACAATTACTTAATATGAAAGTTTATTTCTGAAATTCTAAACCGAAACTTTCGGTTTGAAACCCAAACTATTTTGAATTACGTTTTCTCTCAAAACAAAACTTCTACGTAAGCATGAAAGCGAAACTACTTTGAATTACGTTTTATATCAAAACAATTTAACCTTGTATTAATGACTTATTTCAACGAATTAATTTTAATTTACTTTAAAGTTCTTATACAGATAATTTAATCCTACGTAAACAAAAGAATTTTTTCAATTTACAATTTTTTTTTTTTTTTTATAATTTATCGAATTATGATTAATTATCTAATTAATAGGTAATTAAGCCTCCGTGAATCGACGGACCACTATGGCTTTGAAGCCACTAAGAATTTTCGACTAAGTATCAATTTATGAATTTCGAACCAGGACCGACCAAATTTAGAATCTCATATTAAGAAATTCTAACTCATTTATTTAAATTCAAATTCTGCAACTTCACTCTATCAGAAATAAGAATAACATGCATATTAATCAAATGAGAATAAGTTTAATTCTACTTACCCTATCTGCCAGATTTCCCGGGTGAAAGTAAAACTAGAACTGCCAATACATAGACTCAGACCTCTAAATTCTGCTTAGCAAACGATTTATTGTTACAATCCTAACTTATGTTATTTGACTCGAATAATGACAAATAAGTCTTATTATATTAAAAGAGTTTGTTTTCTGGTTTTAAGATGCATTGCATCTCTCTTCGATTCGATTCGGCGACTGACTCAATCAGCTCCGTCCCGTCACACAATAGTTCTGTTCTGCGCATCGTATCCTGCCTCCTTCTCAATTCTCCTCCTCCCCGACAATCACTTTAATTTCAGCTACTTAAACTTTTTCTATTTTAATAACAAATTTTAACAACAAAATAAATGTGTCCCCCATGGGCACACCCATTTTAGGAATAATTGCAGAATTAAAATTAGGGATAACTGAAGAAAAAAATTACACACTTTAAAAGTTATAAGATAATGGTAAAGACATGTCAATGATATTTTCACCATCAATGATAACTCTTCCTCTTCAGAAAAAAATGCTTGAAATTATAAATTAAACTGACATATGAATATAAAATTTACTCTTAAAACACAAAAAACTTATTTTTTGTTACCATAATAAAAATCGAACTATGAAATTCAATTTACTGTCTGAGAAAACCAAACAATCGTAATGGAATACTTAAACCAAAAAGTAAAACTCATTGAAGGTATAAAATAGTCACAATCCCATCTTACATAAAACATGCAACCATCATCTATTCAATTGACTATTAAAAGAACTTTAAAAAATCCACTAAAATTTATCAAAATACAAGATATAAAAGAAACTTAATATACAAATTTTACAAAAGCAGAATTAAAAAATTAAGCCTCATAGACAATGCACTAAAAGAAAAAAAAAATTCCTCCCAACCCATATAAAAAAGTGTAACTAATAAAATTAAAGTAGAAGCATCAAAATTAGGAATAATCATAAAAATTAAACCCAATAAAAATATTTTCCAAAAAATTAGAAACAATGAAGACCAAATAGACCAATCTGAAACTACAGGAATTTATAAAATAGAATATGTAAAAGGAAGAGATAATCTCTCTGATACATTGGCATTTATGAAAATAAAAAACAGAATACAAGAACGCTTTAATAATATGAAAAATAACAAAATAACCATGGTCTTTACAAAACTCCACAAAAAAGAAAACATTAAAATTGAATTTGAAAACTATTCCAAATTACTTTTATGACATTAAACATGAAATAGTTGCAATCTTAGCAAATAATAGAACTTTTAACAACCAAGAACGAACTAAAATTAACTTAAGGTAGTGCTGGATGTTTCAGAGAGGTGGGGAAGGAAGCAAAACAAGAACAACTCCTCATTAGGCCTGGAGGACGACAATAACATAGTCGAAAATGTTAAGCAAAACAAAGGTTTTAATGTTCCAACTTATTTTATATTAGAACTATTTGATTAAATTAAATTAATAATAAAATAAATAAAGCAAAATAGAACACTTTAGAATTTGTAGATAAAAACTGTGATAATGGAATCACCATATAAAGTGCTTATTTGTAGATATTACACAATTTAAGTAATTCATTTTTATTTAATTTTTTATAACTTTTCTGCTGCTACTCAGCACCAAATACTTCTAGAAAATATTATTCTTGATGAAATCTTATGTCAGTAAATATTCAAAGAAAACTGGTAATGAGTACTTAAAAAAGTTTTTTAGTATACTTTTTTATAAATACATATGCAAGTAGTAGTTACAGCTGGTATACCTTTTGAAGAGAGAGATGACTATTTTTTTTTTTCTGTCAGCTGTTTTTAAAAAATTTATCATCATTTAAAAAGCCATATTATGGTGAAATTGAAAAATCTAACAACAATCAAGTCACCAATATTAAAAATCAAGTAACTAATATTTAAAAGCATTTATATATACATATATTAGTTAATGGAATATATTTGAATGCTTTTAAATATATATTTAAATGCCTTTATGGAATATATTTAAGTGCTTTTAAATATATTCCATAAAACAGATATTTTACTATCCTAAGACATAATGATTGAATTTTACAAAGTACAACGCATCTCATAAATATAGACAGGTGATTTTTTTTAAAATAACAGTTCAAAAATGAAGAGTATTTGGCATTTAAATTCAAATTCTGAATCCATTCCTTTGAAATATGTTGTAATTCCTACCAGGAACGCTTAGAACTAGTGTTTGGAGAATGTGTAGCTGTAGAGAGTAGCAATTCTGCTCTACTTTTTGCTTCAACTTCTGAATAATCAAAAACATAAGACCAGGAGCATTGGCCAAGCTTGCTCTGCCTTAGTCAGGTTTTGCATAAATTTTTGTTGTCGTTGTTTGTTTTGGAGTTGATTACTTTTTCTACATTAAGACTTTTTTAGACAGGAACCGACAGCTTTAAGTAGAACTGCGGTAAATGTTTAAGGTAAAAATAATGGCACGACAATTTCCCCAGACACATATACTTAAAGGTTAAGTTTCTTTAAAACTGGTGTACAATCAATATATAGATTTTAAAACTTCTTTACACACTATAAATTTTAAGTCATGGTCCTGCATAATGCTTCCTATTGGTTATTTGTGTTGCCCCTTCCCCTCTGGATTTTGCCCTGCTTTCAGTCTTGCTTTTTTTGCACCTGATGAAGAAAGGCTATGTCCTTTGGAAACCGGTTGTGCTGGCTTAAAATTTATAGTGTGTAAAGAAGTTTTAAAATCTATATAAAAGTTTCTTTGGAAGCCCCCTTATGATACACCACCATTTAGTTCAAAGAAATATTTTGCACGTCATTCTACTTTCATGATACTGTATTTCATTCTATGTTTGAAATATTCAAAAGTGTATACTTAATTATGTTCGTGTAATTCAAATAAAGAATCAGATTCTATTTATATTTTAATGCAATAAATTTAAAAACTAGGATATAAAGACAGGGAGAACTGGAAATTTCATACAACACTTGGTGTAAAACTAATGATTTTATGTTAACTGATGTACTATTTTTAAAAAAGACACTACAATAGGCATAAAAATATGTTTATTTTAAAATAAATTACTATTGACATAATAATATAGAATGTATAGTTTAAATAATCAATTTGTTAAAAAAAGAAAAAGAGTTATTTATTTATTTATTAATTTTTCTATCTTATTCATTTAAAAAGACCAATTTAAAACAATACACAACTGAGAGAAACAGATATATAAAAAACTGAATATAATGAATCTTCAAAAGAACACAAATATTGATGTTCAGTATGCAGAATGTCTGGGAAAATGTAAGATAAAACATCTTATTTGATGATTGCTGGACTTTTATTATATCCTGAATTTGCCATAGCAACAAGGCATAACCAAGGGAGGTAAAGGGTTTTGGCAGCTCAAGCCCCCTGCCCTTCCACCCTCCAGATTTGTCGAAAATTTTGGAATTATCCTTTAATTTTAACATTCAACATTATGTACGAAAATTTGAATCCCCTCAGAAAAAGTTTTCTGTCTATGGCTTTGTATAGCAAGAATTGTTTTTACTTTGTTTAAATAAATATTTATGCAATAAAATATGTTCTCTGCAAGTTATTCAATTAAATATTTTTTAAAACATATATTATCATTGCATACATAAATTTTATAAACACTAATGGATAAAAATTTTGCAATTAAACAGGATAAATTGTTAAGAAAAAAAAAATATATATATATATATATATATACATATACAGGGTGATAATTTAAAAGAGTACCCATTGGTTTTTCTTATTACCCTTAAATCTGATAGATGTGGCAACTATTCTAACACTGAAGTATGATTGTTTGAACCTTGTTTAAGTGTGGGAGACAATTTCCAACACTATTGGACTGTCACAACTTTGTTTGTGAGTTAAAACAGAAATTGAGACGCACAATGTTACTTAATCCTGTTAAAATTTTATTTTTGAAAAACATAATTTAATTAAAATTTTTTACATTATCATTCCTTACAGAAAATGTTGAAAATGTTCGCCACCATTTTGAATGCAAACATGAACACATCGAATTAAGTTTTTTGACACACTTCTCAGCATTGTTGGTATTATTGAGAAGATTTCTTCAGTTATGATTTGTTTTAATTCATCGATGTTTGCAGGACTTCTCTGGAAAACTTTATCTTTGAGATAACCTTGAAAAAAAAAAAATTCTAATGAGGTAGGAATGATAATGTTAAAAATTTGAATTATGGTTTTAAAAAATAAAATTATCACGTGACTTAGTTTCTATAGGTCTCTATTTCTGTTTTACCTCACAAATAAAGTTGCAACAGTCCAACAGAGTTGGAAATTGTCTCCCATACTTAAACAAGGTTTAAACAATTACACTTCAGTGTTAGAATAGTTGTCACATCCGTCAGATTTAAGGATAATAAGAAAACTGATGGGTACTCTTTTAAACTGACCACCCTGTATATACATATATATATATTGTTTTGAATTAAATGATGTGTTGCTCACAAAATTTTCACTCCTCATTCAGGACTAATACAGCCTTCTTAAGACAAAAATCGGAACTTTCTAGGACCATACAATACTGTTTAAGGTTTTTTAATTTTAAATTATTCTTGCTTAAATATCCATTAATAACACTTCAAATTAATTGACGTATTATTAATGGATATTTAAGGAATTAATTTTGCTAATTAATAGCGAATTTAGACAATCAATAAAATGTACCTAAATTTGTTAAACAAATTTAAATAATAAAGAGAAGTCGATTTATTTTTTAAAATTTGCTCTCTAAGCATGTAAATACTTATCATCATCTAAGCATTAAGTATTATCACATTTTAATACAATATTTTAGGGAAGAAAATCAAAATCACTTACTCAGAACTGGTTAGAAGAGTAGGAAGGAGGAGCAAAATTTAAGGTAATAAACCAGGAGAAAACATATCAGATATTTAAGTTTCTTAATGGAATATAAAATCTACAACAGATCACTCCCTTATAGAACTCAAAGGAAATAAAATCTTGTTTATTTGTATAATAAAAGTATGTTTACAAAACGAAGTCAATATGGAGAATATTAAATTTATAATTTTTTCTATGCCAACTATATTCACAAGTAAAAAATTATAAAACAAAAATATAAAGTGTGGATTTCTGTACATATCATTAAAGACAAAAATCTAAGCATGTTAAAAACAAAATATTAAAAAAAATAAATAAATAAATCTGTAAGTACTTAAAATTCATTCACTTTTTATAACTTTAAATATAAATTACTAAATAATTTTCTCAAATTAAAAAGATAGATAATTTTCTCCATTATTTATGATGCAAAGATGTATTAAAGAAAGACAGTGAATTCTGTGTTTTGCATTTTTAAAACATAAAAAATCAAGACTTTTAAAGACCATAAGAAACCTTTTATCATTCAACAAAAGTGCTTTGGGATTTTGGGATATTTTTCTGAATTTATAAATATTAATTATGACTCAGAAAAAAATGTCATATATATCAATTAATTTTAAGTTAGGAGATATTTGTAATAAGACCTTTTCTTTCTTTTATAATACATTATTAGCATAAAATACAATTTTAGTTTCTAGAGGTATTGCTTTAAGGTTACCAAAACTTAAAGATATTAGTATAATTTAGGCATGTATAGTCTGTTCTGTTAAGCTGACATTAAAAGTAAACAATAACATGTAATAATATGTCATTTACAAATGGTGCTAACAAAAGGCTACATCTCCTTTTTTTTTAGTTATCTTCTTTTGTTAACTTGATGACTTTTTGTTACAATGAGTATTTCATTTGCTACATTATTTTATGATAAATGTCGCCATTTCAACAGGACAAGTGCAAAACTGGTTACCTTATCATAAAAATGTAATACATTTGTTTGCTTCTATTATCAGTTTATCATGAACAGATTATAGATGCATTAATTTTTCTCATCATGTACAACTGAATCATTATTATATTCAACTGTAGTATCATTGAAAATGGTATAAAAGTTACTTAATTTTATTCTAATCAAATTGTCATCAATATCAGTGAAGTTTTAAATATATTTTTTTTATTTGTAAAGTTTTATTTTAATCTTCAATAAGTTTTCTATTTGAAAGTTAAATTTAAAAAAATAATAGCAAATAAAAGTTTCACGCATGGTGGAGAAGTAATTTAAAAATTTTTGTTCATTATCTTTCAATTTAACAAGACTAAAAATTTAAATTCCATAAGGCACATAAGTGACAGGTCAAAATTAAAACAACAAAATGAGTATTAAAAGAAATTATTATTCAATATTTTACATGTCTAACAAAAATAGACATAAAATTTACAATTAATATAATTGTATATTATTATTGAGATCAAATATCATTTAATAATTTTGTGTAAATATCATTATGGGATCGTCTATGTCTTTGGCATACAAATAACAACAAAATTATTGATATGCTACAAATGATAATGGCAAATATATAAGCAAACATATTTGAGTAACTTTTATGAACAAAAATATCATGACACAAGAAATCCGATTCACTGTGTTTTTTCATACACATATTATAATCACTGAGAGTTGTACTGCCCATAGAACATAGCTGAGCAACTTTGCAGTTAATGTCACATAACACACTTTCTTTGCCTGCAGTAGAAAATTTAAAAAATGTGTTAAATAATGTTTCGCTTTTCTTAATTTTTTCATAAACTTTTACAAGAGATTCAGTAGACACATCTGGAACGTGATAGGTTTTAGTAAATGTATAAAGTAGTTCATAGAGATTTTCAGTTTCCTAGAACAGAAAAAAAAGAAAGCATTAAATAAAAAGCAAAAATAACAATTGTTTTACTTTATACATTTTACTTCATTTGCAGACAACAAAATCTGTCTGAACAATTTTCTAAAACCCTTCATTACATCTCTTGAAATCAAAGATAATTTGGAGCCAAGGCTGTAAACCAGAAGGGGGATCAGGGGAGTTTAATCTTCTCCAAAATTTTAGCTAAAATGTATCAAAGATGACGTTAAATACATGCTCGAAAAATAAATTTAAATGCAATTATATTTATTTTGAACCAAATCATATTTTAGACTATAATTTGATTGAAGAGGATAGTTTATTCTATTAAACAGTAAAAATATTATAATCTGTGTCCTATTTTCAAATATTTCATTCATAAATTTGATAAATTCATTTAATAATTAATTTATGTAAGTTGTATCTAGACTGTTTTATACTTTACGACAAAAAAAAAAAAAAAAAAAAAAAAAAATGTATCTATAAATTTAACTTATTATACCTATGGCTACATGATTTTTAATATCTATTTTTCACAGTGATTTTATTAGAAGTTTATTTTGCTTGAATATACTATTTTCGCTTACACAATAACTCTGCAAATTTATATGAAAAAAATAATTTACAGAAACAGATTTACTCAAATAACAGGCAAGCTAGTCATTGTGATTAGTTACTATAATATCTCAGTTTGCTTTATTATTTATTTATTTATTTATTTATTTTTTTTTATTATTATTATATGAATAAATAATGTGTGCAAATCCCTTGCATTACAAATAAAAATGCCTCTGGATGTTAGCCAGAAAATAGCAAATTTAGATTTTAGAATAGTTTTTAAGGAAAAAAAATCTTACATTATCTTCAAGTATTAAGAATTAATATTTTAATGCTCAGACGAAATAAACATACTAATGGTTACGAATTTTCATTTTATCAAACAGTAAAAGCTTTGTCAATGTACTGCATATTTGTTGCACACTTTCTTTGGAATAAAGCATTAATATTATTTGAATTGCACTAATTCTATTTAAAAACACTAAATTTGGAAAATTTTTGAAAATCCTCTTCTAATTTTTTTTTTTTTTTAACAGCATTGTTTGGAGTAAATGCCAGTGTGCATAAAGATATTTGCAATCAATCCCAAAGAGAAGGAAAAACATTCTTTCATAATATATCGTAAATATGATTGGTAAATTTTATATGAAATGATGATCACAAATACACAAGCAACTACATTACTCAAGTACAGTAGACTCTCGTATAACGCGGGGGATACGTTCCGCATAATAGAATAATCGCATTATAGGAGACATACATTGAGCAGACGATTTCATTCCGCAATGAGACCAAAAGCGCCGGGTGTTGGCATAGTAACCGAGCAATCTTTCCTTGAACAGGTTAAAAGTAGAAAAGATGTCGTCTTTGTGCTTCCTTTACTTCACACGTTATATGACACTCTTTATCACGTTGTATGAGTAATAGTCACAGATTTTTCGTCGCATTATACGAAATCTCGTTTTGTAGGTGCGTATTGTACGAGATTCTACTGTATATTGGAATCTATTCTATGATATTTTTCCCTCATTAACAACAAATATAATCCAAATACTATTTTAGAAAACCTTAATAAAATAGACCCCAATATTCAACTTACTTACAAATCCAAAATTGACAATAAAATAAGTTACCTTGATGTTACCATAATCCTGACCAAAAATATTAAAACAGAAACTATTGTCAACAGAAATCCCAATAATATCAATGAAATCATTTATATAAAATTCAAAACACCTTATAAATATAAAATAAGTGCAATTTAATTGTATTTAACCAGATCATAAATAACTGTTTTAATGACAAACAACAAAAAGCCCAATTAAATAAAATTGCGAATAGAGCCAGTTATAAAAGAAACTTGATTAGCAAATTATACAACAATAGAGTAAAAAAACTAAATCATATTGACAACAGACAGAAAGTAAAAGCTAAATAAATTTCCAAATAATTTACTAAAGTTTCTAATAAAATAAAATAGAAACAGCAAAAATGAATATTAATATTTCAATTAAACCCAACAAAATCATATTCCAACATATAAGAAATAATAAAGATCCTATGGAACATTAAATACTTCTGGAATTTACCAAATCAGCTATCAAAATAAAGAAAGAAAAAAGGGTTTCTATATCCAAATGACATAACGGATAATAGAATAAAAGAACATAAAAAATTATATTAAATAAGGAAAAAAATACTACAGCCTTTATCAATGTTCAGATATTAACATTGATTTCCAAAACATTAAAAGACTTGGTAATTACAATAACCATAGCTATGCCTTAATATGCAAAACTATCAAAATATTAACTAACTCATGCAACTGCAATGACATGGACCCCAACTAGGGTTGCCAAGCTTTTGCCACAGGTGAAAAAAATAGAGATAAAAACCGGCCTAGCAAAAACAGATTTTTTACTTATAAATTTAGAATGACAACATTGCATAGGATTACTGCATAATATTCTCATTTTAATTACTACGAAATTATAAATTTCATCAAAAAAAGTTATTTAATTAAAAAGAAATCAAATTGTTAGTCTGATTTTTATATTTTTATGCTGTAGTTAACAATATTACAAATTCTATAGAAATCATAAACACTTCCAGTTTTAAAATAAGATATATCAACCTATTAATCAACATAATGCAATAATTCAAAGATGCAAAATATAAGCAATAGTAAATAAGTAAATATATTTTAATATATTGTGTTGAAATAAGTGGAATCTTAAAATAAAATAATATAATTTAAATTCTTATTTAAATTTTAATTTTTTTATAATACAAAAAATTAGACATTCAACATTCAGTTGCGCTTTCATCATCATTACAAAATACCTTTTGTTTAAGCATCCCATAGCAAAAAGCAAGTTTGGAAACAGTATTTATAGTCAACCTATTTCGAATTCCTGAGTGAACAAAAAAGAAGTTGGAAAATATTCTCTCGATTAAAGCATTACTGGATAGGTGTGCTATTAACTCACACAATTCTTTGGAAATTACTCATAACTTTGAAACACTTCTCCACCATTTATTGGCATCAATTGTCATAATTACTTGTTCTGAAAACAATGTACTTTGAAAAGGTTTCTCTTACAGTTCACTATTCATAACTAAGGTGCTCACCCTTCTATTTTGGGTGTAACAAATAAACAAGAAGATGCCAGGGTAAAATTGCTTGTTCAAACCTTTTATTAACTTTGCAAAATGAGGTTTCAGCTTATCATCTTTCAGCAAATTAAACCATATATTTTATCTTGTACTTTTGTTTATTTATTTTTATCAAGAAAGTAATTAATTTCATTTGTTGTTACGATTCCTTTTCATATAAACTGCATCACTGCATTTAGTAATACAAATATTCATTTTTGCCAGTTTTTGCCACTGTCCTGGCAAAAAATACCTTTTTGTTGGCAAAAATTCCAACCCTGACCCCAACCAAAGCCAGGATAAGTGCTATATTCTAATAAGAAAACAGCAGTCAGTAGCACAAATACCTCCTGAAGAAGATCCGACACCTAAATGAAAAGACTTTGAGAAAAAGAACTAAAAGTATTTTCTTAAATGTTCCAATACAAAGGAAAATATTTTTAATAGCAACTACCAGCAGTATATTGCATCTAATATAGTATGTCAAGTTTTCTAAAAACAACATTGCATTGTTTTGGAAACCTTGTATATTATAAACAAAAAACCTATTAAAAAATATTTTAATACTCTTTTTTTTTTTTTTTTTTAATTCTCAATAATTATCAGGGTTTTGCTTCCTAATTTTTAGACATTGATGAAATATAAGATGTGCCCAAATGAAAAGGAGACCTTAGCTGCAGCAGCGTTATATCAAATCCCAGTGAGCTAATGTGTTAGCCGATAGATGGCATGGTGGTATTGCTAGATGCACAATCATAGTTAACGGCTTCGCATCAACATCCTCATTGCTGGAAAGTCATTTCCACAGTTTATTGCATGATGGATTCCTCCAGATCAGCACAAAGAGAGCGGCTGTGGATGATCTCATACAGCAGAATCGCCGGATCACCCCACGTGAAATTGCTGTTGAACTGACGATAAGCAAATGAACTGTGCATCCCATAATCCACAAAAAGCTTGGTTATGGCAAAGTTTATGCACAATGGGTGCCCAAGCATCTGTCAGAGAATCAGAAGATGGAGAGAATGGGTGTTTGCCTGACCCATCTGTTGAGCCATCCACTCCCTTCCTACATGCTGGAATCAGTGTGTTAATGGCACAATTATTTATAGTTGTAATATTCTACATGAACTGTAATTATAATATTGTTATTAAAATTTCTTCACATATAACTTTAGTCTCCTTTTCATTTGGACACACCTCATATTATATATATATAACTTTTGGAAAGGGTGGGGACTTAAAGAAGAAAGACTGAAGCTTTTAAAATGCATTTTGTGTTGTTGAACATCTTATGGTATACATAAGGAGGCCCTTTCCAATTAAAAATACCACAAAATAACATTTCTTATATTTATTTATAACATTTAATAAATTTGATAATTTCTTTAAAATATTAAAAAGAAAAAAACATTTCAAATACATAAATAAATACAAATAAATAGTATTTTTTATTTTATTTATCTTTTCTATCATAGTCTTTAGCAAAAAAGAAAAAAAAAAAAAAAAAAAAAAACCCACAGACCTATAACCATAACTAGACCAATCATTGACCATAACTTTTGAAACAAACAGAACAGTTTTAAGCATAAAGTTGAATACCCTGAGTGCAATGTTCCAGCATTACTTTCATTATAATGCCTTGTTGCAGTAACATTGCTGTGTAAAATCAAATTATGATAAATGATCTGTATAATTACTAAAAAGCAGGCTATGATTAACATTAATGATTAGTTTACAGAATCACTTAAAATATTGAGATCTATTTTAGTTATTAGAAGATATTGCTCTAAGGGCAACTTAGGCTGTGTTACGTAGGGGTTTTTTTAGAAACTGTTTTACAATTTTATAAACTATATTGGATGTATTCTATATTTAGACAATATACAAGGTAACCCAAAAGTAATTTATTTTAAGCTTTCTTTTTATAATTAAAGTAATATAGTTTTGTGAATTTTTTAAATTCTTTTTCTAAGTTCAAACAAATACGATAAATAGCACTACTATTTTGTGTAAAAATCTCACAAAAAAATTCTGATAGTTTACGTTCTATGAGAAATGCTTTTGAATGTTTAATATCTTCATACTGCCCAAAATATATTAATATGAATATTCATAATACTGTAGCATATAAGCATATATTCTAAAGAACAGGATATGATTAGCATTAATGATGAGTTAGCAGGTTCACATAAAATATTTAGACCTATTTTAGTACGTAAACGAAAATTGCTGGAAATGCAATATCGGCTGTGTTAAAGTTTTTTTTTTTTTTTTTAACTCTTTAAAAATTTAATACACTATATGGGTGTAGTCGATTTTTAGACAATATGTGCTAGGGTACACAAAAGTAATTTATTACCTCCTTTTACCTTAGAATATAATATTTATTTATTTTCATAATTCAAACAAATGGTACTGGTTTGTGTACAGAAATTCATAAAATATTATGATGCATTATGGTCTGTGAAAGGTTATTTTTTAAAGCTTGTCTAATATCTTTATACTGTACAAGGCATAATAAAATTAACACTGATTATTTAATTTAAGCAAAACATGTTTTTTACAGACCATGGTAAGATTAGCATTATTCTTTGGTTTAAAGAGCCACACAAAAATATCCAGATACATTTTATTATATAAATTGGAAGTTGCTCAAAGTGCAATTTAAACTGTTTTTTATACTTTTAATACTTGAAACAATGTCTAAAAATTGAGATTAAACAGCATAAAAGATAAGTATTGTTGGAAAGTGTTTAAAATCTATACAGATCACATTATATTTTTTTTCTTGTTAAACATTTGTAATAAGAAAAATTTAGTGCACAATCCAAAAGAAAACAAAATATTAATACGGAAAAATAGATGGATGGATTATTTAAAATTTTGGAAAATCAAAATTTTTTAAAGGAATTGACAAAAATAAAATTGTAATCTTTCTTTTAGTTTACTTTGTAGGTTTCTGAGTTTTAGGTTATAATCTATTTTGAATTCAAACAACTTATGGAAATATATACATCAATTTATATGAGCTTAAACAAAATAGGGGTTCCAACAGGTATTGTCGCGGAGTTCTAAATTACTCCACGTATCCTAAAAGGCAAAACCAGTTATGAGTGGTCTAGTAGTTATATTTCAGGTCTGTGGAAAAAACATAATAAGAATTAACAAGAAAACTTACTTCAACTTTTGTCATTTTATTTGCCTTTGTAAGGTTTAAATAGAACTGATCATAATCTGTCAACAAAAGGCTATCACGATCATAATGTATAAGTCTCACTGAAGGATTAACAGGAACACTAACATTATACTTGCTTTTAAAATGCCAAGGTGTAACAGAAGATGCTAACAGTGAACTACTTATAAAGTCACCTATAAAAAAAAAATATGTAATAAAATAAAACTATAAAAAAGCATTTTTTTTTTTAAATGAGAGTAATAAACTAATTAACCAATTAATGAAGCAAATTTAAATCAGGGTAGCCATCACTTGCCCTATTCTAAATTCACTGACTTTTTTTTTTTTGCCATTTTCCCAGACCACTGCACTTTACATCTTGTTGAAATTGCACATGATGTTGGAACAAAACTTTTTTTTTTTTTTCAAAACAATGGAAAAAGAATTTTATACAATCGCTTTATATTTTGTGCAGTTAGCATAAATAAATAAAATTTAAACAACCCATTTAGTTTGATGTCAAAATATCAGCACAAAAGAAGAGAATGTATGAATGTACTTGCACAAAGCATAAGCATCAGTTTAAGAGGAGCAGTCACCCATTTTCAATTATTACAGGTGCAAAAATATCTTTTCATCCCACTTTTCATGATTATAACATGTGTAAAGAAAGTGAAATGGGATCTAGATAAGAACCTATGATCAGTTCATATATAGTCTAAGGGTAAGTTGACACAAGGAGGGTATTACTCATGGCTAAACACATACTGAAGGTGCAGAGGAAAAAGATGGATTTATATCAATTTTTTACTATTTTCAACCAAACTTTTTCTAAGTTAACAGGCAATAATTGTACGGACTTTGAGATCAGAGAAAAAAAAAAAAAAAAAAAAAAAAAAAAAACTTCACAGCCTCCTAGGTATATCCAATCTTCACAATGTGGTAATAGTTTTACAAATACTGAAGGGATTGGAAAGGGGGGGGGGGGGGGGGTGAAGAGCAGAGGGAAGAAAAATGGTTGGTTGAAATTAGTAAAAGAGTGATATAAAATAAAGTTTGTACAATTATTACATACTAATTCACAAGTAATGTTGTGATGATAAAGGGGGATCAGTAAAAAATTTAAGAAAAATTATCGTATTTGGTATCACCCTGTAAACAGTAATGCTTGAAATATGATCTCGCTGCAACATGTGATTATGGAGCTGTTTCTTATTATATGTATAAATTTCCATGCCTCTACTACATGTAATCAGGAAAATATAACAGTTTGTTTAAAAAATTACAAAAAAAAAAAAAAAAAAAAATATTCTCTTTTTAGCTATAACACACCAGGTGCAAAGCCATTTTCAGGAAACTTGACATACAATATTAGACACAACATACTGCAATCAGAATGAAAAAATATTCAATATCTAATAAAATATGAGCACTTTTACTAAATAATTTTTAACTTTGCATGCGCAAGATTTAGTAAAATTTCATTTGCATAATTTAATAGCCAAATATATTGAGCTACTTATATAAAAACCCTAAACATGTATCGTATAAACTCAAAAACTTATACAAAACAGAATGAACTGAATTTCAGCTGTTCCAAAAAATAAGAAAATTATAAGAGTGTTTTCTCAATATTTAGTTCCAGTCATCGAAAATTATATTACCATTCATTAAATCAAAACAAAAATGTAAATAAAACCCCTTATAGTTTTGCTTTTCTTTTGAGAGAAACTGAATAGCAGTTCATTCTATTGCATACAACTTTTTTAGTTTACACAATTACATGTTTGGGATTTTTATACAAGTAGCTCAATACATTTTGCTATCAAATTATGCAGATGGAATTTTGCTGAATCTTATGCATGCACAGTTAAAAATTTAGTAAAAATGCTCATATTTTGTTAGATATTTAATATTTTTTAATTCTGATTGCAGTACACTGTGTCTAATATTGTATGTCAAGTTTACTGAAAACGGCTTTGCACTGGGTTTAATACCTTGCGTGTTTTAGCTAAAAAAGTGATAATTTTTTTGGGCAATTTTTAAAGAAACCTTTATATCTCCCTGATTACATATGGTAGAGACATTAAAATTTATAAATATCCCTATAATCACATGCTACAGCCAGATTGCATTTCATGCATTACTTCGTACAGGGTGATGCCAAACACTATCATTTTTCTTTGATATTTACTGGTCCCCTTTCATATTTGGTGCAAAACTTTCACTGAAATATATGTGGTATAACATGTTCTTTTCACTCCTGAAGTTTCAAGATGATTTTTCTAGTACTTTTTGAGATATTTTAAATCGAAAGCATCCGGTCATTTATGGAAAGATAGTGTATATTATTTTGATGTTCCATATCTTTATGAGGCAATTTGGTAGTATACTCATTTTCATCAGAATTTTGCAATATTTCTTTAGATAAAGGATATGCACTATCAGCATTGCCTTCAAATTTTTCACAACTTACACACTCATATTTTTTTTAATATTTCAACAATGTTTTATTTATTTTATTTTATTTTTTTTTTTATTTCTTTTTCTATAACATTTGTGTCATACTTTTACCCCATGTATTGTTTATACAGCATCCAAACAACATTGTACATGTTAATTTTCAAAGACATTATCTTCAATATAAAATTAAAATAAATTTAATTTTACAAATTGTAAAATTCGTTTTAAACATTAATTAAACATAAAAATAATTATTTGGAACTTGCAAAATACAAAAGATTTTTCTGTTACTAATTAAACAACTAAAGATATATGTAACTTAAATGTTCATTTGACTGCAATTTAAATATTTGAAACTCATAAAATTAAAAAAAGTATTCAAAGCTAAAATGAAATACTTTCAATAAAAGGCCATATGCATATATTATACAAGCTTATATGAGAAACAGGTAACTTTTTCATCAATTAATTTCAAATAAATATTTAGTATAATATTATGCAGAAAGATTTGTTTTGCAAGAAATTCTTAAACGCATTAAAATTACTTGCATTTGGAGGGAAAGGATGTTGCTCGCTAAATCGCGTGCCATTATTTATTTATTTATTTTTTTTGCACTAAATATTTGAAAATATTTTATTTTTTTGTACATTTTTTAGTGAGGATTCTGCCGATAAATTTGACTGATCTTGTATTACCTATGTAAGTAGTATTTCTGTAATTTTTTTCACAATATTCTGAGTATGTGCTTTAATGAGATCTTCCTTGTTAGTACTTAATTTTTTTTTAAATAACAAATTAAAAATGACAAAAACTGATATTTTCCAAAAATTAATTTAAATTTTTTGAAAAAATATTTTTTTTCTTTTATTTATTTATTTTTTTTTTTTTTTTTTTTCTTTATATTTTTTGTGTGTGTATGTGTACAGGATGAGAATGGAAAATTTTTTATAAATCTAAAAGTAAATAAACTACACATTATATGTATTTTAATTGTGTAGTTTTTATGAGTAGTTTGATTGTGTAGTTTAAGCATTTCATACATATAGTATATGTTTGAAATGACACATTTTGAAATTTTCATTATAATTGTTGTTCCTTTTTTTTTTTTTTTTTTAACTACATATAATATATAAGAAATGTGTGATTATAATTTGTTCCATAGCCTGAATTCTCCATCACATACATGCACAAAAAAATCAACATATATTAAGGCAAAATATATGCTGTAACGTTTATATGATGTTACAATAATTTAAGCATGCAATTAAATTTCATCCAAAAAGCATTTAAAATTTTTTGTGACAGCTTAGCTTTCACAGTTGAAATGTCAATACCATGGTAAGAACATTATCATGAACAGAGGGTTCAGCAATTATTGAGGTAAACTAAAGAAAACTTATATGATTCATTGTCAAATGTCAATTATCATTATTTTATTTCTTTCCTATATCTGTATCTAGTGCTGTCATAATGAAACATTATATACTGTTAGCCACAGATATACATTTACATTGAACTTCTCTTTTCGAAGCTTCAAATTGCATACAATAATAACAGCATTAACCTTTTAATTTTCTCTCTGCAGCTTATAATATACTATATTCTTGTGGTTTTACTAATGAAAGAGCAAAATCTTTTGATGAAAATGTGGAATTTCCCCACTGTAACAGATAATCTTTTTCTTACTGTTTTTATGAACTACCCACTTTTCTCTCTAATCACCAAATAGTCAGATAACAGTTTCCTTTTCTGAAGAACAAGATTTAAAGAAATTATGGAATTTCTATACATTGAATTTATTTCTTAATTTGTATAATACCCAAACAAAGAATTTTGACACAAAATTAAGCCCTTAAAATTATAACATCCAAACAGTTGTCTGATGAATTCGAAGATTGAAGGCTACATCTATAAGCTATCCTGATCCAGGTTCATTTTAAGTCAAAAGAAGAACATCTATGAACAAAATTTTGTAATCGCTCTTTGGCATATCCAAGTAAGTAAAGCACCATTTATAAGTCTTTCACGGGACATGTGTAAAAGGACATATAAACGGAAAGATGTATAATTGAAATTAAAAATAAATAAAGCTTTGCTTACTACAAATTTAATGGCACTGAAGCAAAATTTATGTGGCAATACTAATTAATAAATTTTTCAAAGATAATAACTAATGCATTATTTTATAGTAGAATTTATATTTAAAGATGATAATTAAAAAAAAAAAAAAAAAAGTTTTATTATAAAAAGTGAGAAAAATCATACCATTAATGCATGGTATGATTGACTTGAGTACTAATTAAGTATTTCATATCCTTATTAATTAAGCATTTCTTATCCATATTACATATCTTGAATATTGTATGAACACATCTTGAGTATTAATTATATCTTTTTTAGTCCTACTTTTGTTAAACCCACACTATTGTTAATTTCTTTTAAAATTTCAATTTTGTCTTCCAATGAAAGCACTTTGCACTTTTTAGACATTTTAAGATTTTAAATAATAAATAGAACAGGATTCAGAAAAATGTTTATCCCAAGATTAAAGATCTTATCAAAGTTTGGTTAACTGCCTAAACAGACCCTTCTATTGTCTGTTCCCTCTAGTTAGGATTAAGAATAAAGATAATTGATTTTGATCATTCCTGTGCTCCTATGTTTCAGATGCTTTCTAGGAAAAGCTTTATTGGTTTAGAATGGAAAAACTAATGACCAGTTGAGAAATTTTCTAAATTTCAAAAAAATTGGAAAAGACTTATAACTGATATTTAGCAGCTTATAAACGAAGAACTTTTGCATTAAAATGAATAGGAATGAATCAGGACTTCAGCAAAAGCACGTATAAATGAGAAAGATGTATAAACAAGAGATGTATAAATGGTGTTTTACTGTATTACTGTGATCTTTCCAAACAATTCACACAATTTTTCTATGCTTTATTTCCTTTTCAGAACTCATGCTGTATACAATATCTTAAGTGAACTTTTTTTTCACTCATATAGTGGTTCAAAATGTTGGTAAAACTGATTAATATATATATATATATATATATATATATATATATATATATATATATATATATTAAAGTCCATAAAATACATTAACATAATTCATTAACTCATCAATAATAAAATAAAAAATTCCATAATAACTGAACTTCTGAAACTTACCAGATTCCAGTGAAAATATCTGGAACATATCCATGTGTAAGTGCCCAAACATTTGACCACTGATTACTCTTACATATTTTTTCAAAATTCTTAAATATGCATCTAAATGCTGCTCATGAAAGGTGGGAGAACTAAGAGTATCTGGTCTAACTCTGTTGTAAAATCCTGGAGGAACATGTCCAATTATGTAAACCTGAAATTTCAAATTTGAACAAAAATAACTATGACACTTTTGAACAAGCAGTCTTACTTTAAAATCTTAAAATTATATATATATATATATATACATAACAATATTCTGCACTTTCTTTGAAATTTTGATCTCACTTTGTGAACTGTGATTAGACATATAACATAAAATTGTGCCAGATACATAATTTTCAAAGAATTTCATAAATTTTTATATCTTGTAAAATTATGAGATCAAATTGCTGAATAAAATAAAGTATGATTTAGCAGTTTTTATTACACCTATACTGAAAAATAAAATTATAAGGATCATTTTCTGTAATCAAAGAATTCCTTGCCCTTTTCAAAGACAAAATACGGGGTGTCCCGTGACAAATCTATACACATTTTAAAATTTCATAAAAATTTAAGTAATTAGTAAAATTGAACGCTGTTTGTGAAAAAAGTTATCCTCATGAAGGAAATTTTTTTTTTTTTTTTTGAGGGGTATAAAAAATATATATATACTTAAATCTTTCGTCAATAGAGAGCGCTGCATGGATACTTAATGAGAAATGTGCAAATCAGAGTCCTTTTTACGATTAACACAGCTTATTTCTTATTTTGCCTCCTGCTTAAGAATACATGAAGTTTTAATTGCGATGCTGACATTGTGGATAAAGCATTACATGTGAAGATGTTTCCTTCACGTAAGAAATACCGATTAAAGCTGCAATTAGTGGTGTTGTAACTCATTTGCAAACTGTAATTTGTGGTGATGGCAGACACCTAGAGTAGTACTTTTACATTCTTGTACACATTTGCATGCAAACATAGTTCTTCACAGAAATGTGTGATTTGTTCACATGAAATGCCCTCTATCGATAAAAACTGTAACTATTTTTTTTTCTTTACCATAAAAATTCCTTCATAAGAATAACTTTCTGCAAACCTCATTCAATTCTGCCAATTCCTTCAATTTTTAAGATTTTTTAAAATGTCTACACCCGGTATATATAAAAACTTGTATCAAATGTAATAAATGCAAGAAGTTTCTAATCACATATCCTTTTGTCTATAATAAAATGGATTAAAAGATACTTTTTATAAATATGAAACATGATTAGAATATGTTTTTTTGTCTAAGAAATGTCAATCTCCTACTTTAACATAAATAAAAGTTAAGTTAAAAATAATATATTTGTGATATATGCAATAAAAATTATTAAAAACTATTATATTAACAACTAGAAAAATACTGTTATAAGTGCACACAATTTGTAAGCTAAGAACAACATAACACAGAGATTATATTAAGAAAATTAACTCTGTATACATATGAGGGAAAGTCATTAAGTCAGTCACAAAAGATAATAAAAAAATAATTTTCCATGATAATTACTTGGAAACAATTTTTATTTTTCCACATAATCTCCAGCAACGTTGATGCACTTATCCCATCGTTTTATCAGAGTCCCAATTCCAGCTGCATAAAATTCTTTGGGTTGCTGTCTCATCCACACTAGGACTTCATGTTGAATGCCATCGTCATCTGCAAATTGTTTGTCTTCAAGATGTTGTTTCAGTGGACTAAACGTATGACAATTGCTTGGGGCTAAGTTTGGATGTAAGGTGGATGCTGTAGCATCCATGAACAGGTAATATTTCTTTATGAATATTGTTTGATTCAAGTCCTTTCGCCCACAAAAATTGGACCACAGCACGCTGCTATTCTATCATACAATCATTCAGCACCATCACCATTTTTGAAACTGCATTATGCATGTGTGTGCGTGTTACCTAATCAATATGACTTGAATATCATAAAGCTGTATGTTGCTACCATCTATCACTTTTCTTTGTGGATATCTGTTACTACTTTAAATCATGCCATATGCATTTGTGACTTACTTAATGACTTACCCTTGTAAGTTAATCATTCCATAAAACATTTGCAAGTAATACTCTCTGTATCAAAATCAAATTTTTTATCAAAATATATTCTTTCTATCATATTATTAACTTCCCCAAAGGGGAAGGGTGCTTTTTCCACTCAGGGTCGTATCTAGAAAGAGGCTCAATGAATTTGACCCCTCTCCCCTTTGAAATTTTCAGAGACAAATTTTGTAACCAGAAAAAAAATTATTAAAAAACAATTTCTTTTTCCACAATCTTTTTTTTTTATGTGTGTTTGTTTGCTTGTTAAATATAACTTACTCATAATTTATTTATAAACATGAAATCATCGAAAGACACATCAATATTTGGGAAAAAAACACTAAAATGAAAACTTTACATGTTTATTGTTGAAGATGGTAATATATTTCTTCTCTTCAAACATCTCCCTTGCCTGAAATAGGGTTTTCTCCTCTTATCAAACAAACAATTCTGCCATTTACAGAGATCACAGGTTCATATGGAACTTTTTTTTTTTCAGTACTGCACATAGTGTATATTTCATTGAATAGAACTACTTCTAAATAAAGCTACGAATATAAAGTCTCATTTTGATAGAAAAATATCTCATGAAAGATTGGACTATCTAATCCTAATGAGAGCAAAAGTGCCAGTACTCATATCACAGAGCATAGTATTCAGCATGCATAGTAGCAGCTAAGGCAATTGGACGACTCCCAAACCAGACTAAATATCAACTGGACTAGATACTAGTGTATCAATGCAGTGCACGTATGCCCCTCACTCCCATCGACATTCAGGCTGAAAGTGGCCGAGATGTCACTTCCCTAGATATCCTATCACCTTCCAGGCCCTCCCAAGGACATTGGGCCTTAATTTTCTATTTTGATATAATTAAACATTGCTGTGCCTTAGTATTCAAAAAATTAAATCAACATTCAAATTAAGAAATTTATTTAAAATAAAAGACATTAAACCATAAGTTAAAAGTTTTGAATAAACACCATAAAATGCAAAACTGTTTGCAATGCTCTTGCCTACTTTGTTTGCCTGATGAAGAGTTGTGTTTTATTTCAATTTGAAACAATTGTTGCAAGTTTTTTTTTTTTTTTTCATTTTATGGTGTTTATTCAAAGCTATTAGCTTATTATTTTTCAATACCAGTCTTCTGGTTCATGTTTATTACAAAAGCACAATGTAAATCGATAACATGGCAATTGTTGTGGCTTTAAATCAGCCCTCATCAGTGTCTAACCATACACAGCCACAGGAAAAAGAGATGCTGTGTCACTTGCCACAGCTGGGTGATACTCACTCAGCCTAATGCCCAAGATCTTCAAGCCTGAGGTCATAGCGGAACACTGTGTATTCAAACCTTGTGCCACACCAGACTTTTAGCATCAGCGATGGTCTAGGATTCATCCCTATGAGTGGTATGAAGACATGCCATCACAATTTTCAACTTTTGCAGTGAATATGTCTCCCTTATTTTGGTATCCTCAGAGATTTATTTTTATGGAACATGGAGGAAATCGCAGACACAACAAAATTTACTAGCACAGCCGCCATTAAAGTAGATGATGTTCTTTGTCTGACTCAAGTACCTAACTCGCAATCCAGTGGCGGATCTAAGGGGGGGGGGTGCTAGGGAGCTGAAGCCCCCCCCCCAAAAAAGTACTGACATTCACAATTGAATATTACAATTGTAAACTTTTCATTGATCTTTAATAATATCTTGAAAAATATTAGCCCCCCCCATCCCCCCCAAAGTTAAGTTCTGCATCTGCCACTGTCGCAATTCTTCGATCATGAGCTAAATTTCAGATAAATTGGAGTAGAAGGTTGAATTTTATTTATTTATTTATTTTTAATAGCAACTATGTAAAAAATACCAGAGCCGGGAATCGAACCTGAGCCTTATGCTTAACACACAGATGCTTTACCACTGAGCTACCCTGGCTGATAACCAGCTCGGCATTTCTCATCCAATATTCGTTGGCAAGGTCACCAGGTCTGCAAATGCAGATATAACAAGGGAGAATATTAATCATGGCACAACTCCAATAGACCACAAAATTTTTATTCATCAGTCTTGAAAATTTATTTCAGATAAACTGGAGTGGAAGGTTGATTTTTTTATACCAACTATGGGAAAAATACCAGAGCTGGGAATCAAACTGGACCCTCCGCTCAACACATGGATGCTCTACCACTGAGCTACCCTGGCTAAAAACCAGCTCGGCATTTCTCACATAATATTCATTGGCAAGGTCACCGAGTCTGCAAATGCAGTAACAGGTGAGAATATTAATTGTGGCATAACTCCAATAGAGAATGAAATTTTTATTTTAGAAATTTTTATTGATCAACCTTGAAAATTCTTCAGATAAATTGGAGTGGAAGATTAATTTTTTTGTACCAACTATGTGAAAAATACTAGAGCTGGAAATCAAACCTGGGCCCTCAATGCATGGATGCTCTACCAATGAACTACCCTGGCTGACAACCAGATCATAATTTCTTCCATAATATTTGTTGGGAAGGTCACCGAATCTGCAAACACAGATATAATAGGTGAGAATGTTTTACCAACCAGTCTATAGTGATCTTAGATTTTCATTGAAAACATGTTATTTTCTTTGTTCATTTATGGTTTTTAAAATCACGGATTAGAGAAATTTCAACAAACAACCATGCATTACAGGTCTATTCTCAGTATTTTTGGGCTCAAGGTGGTTTTTTTTTAAAATAAACTGAAGAAGCCCTTCAACATTGTAGTTTTTTTTTTTTTTTTTTTTTCTGAATCTCTTACCATTTCTGATTTAGGAGTAGTAACTCCATTATTTTTCAACAGGTGGTACTGCAAATGATCTTAACTTATACTACATAGCCCTTTTACTATATTTAGCCACAACTAGAGTCCTGCATCGGGTCGGGTTGGCTATTGCTTTTTCTTGTGGTTTGGGTTGACTGTATTTTTTTACTCGTGGGTCGGGTTGACTGAATTTTTTTCTTGCAGGTCAGGTTTGGGTTGGGTTTAGTTTTCTACAAGTCGGGTCGACTTGAGAACATCTTTCAAAAAAATTTACAATTGTAAGCAAAAATTTATAGACATAATTATAGCTCTATAACTGATATTAGACATGTGTTTGAGCTCCATATTCGTATCTGTATCCGCAGATATCAGCCTGAAAAAAATAGATCTGTATTTGTATCTGGCATATAAGCATGAAAATATATATATATATATATCCATATACATTTTCTTTTCTTCAACAAATCTCATACGGATCTTTTGTTGAAACTGTATAAAAATTAGAAAGTACTATAAATCTTTATTGACTATTATTAATATATATATAACAGAAATACAATATAACCTCTCTTTTATGTTCTGGGAATTTAAATTATGTCTCAATTTACATTAAGATACCTTTATTTTCCATGAATTTTAATCCTTGCTTTTATATTAATGAAATTTTGAATTTTCTTCCATCTACACTTTTATATACAGCAAATACAGTGGAAATACTTGTTGTGATTTAATTTTTTTTAAAAAATGTAAAATAAACACATTTAGGAAACTATTTCCATCAAGGCAGATTATATTCTTTATCGTCTTCTCTAGAAAAAATAAACACTGTACCAAAACTGCAACTGGAGGAAGCTAATTTGCTGATCGTGTGAATTTAAAGTGATTGTAAGAAAGCAGATATTTAACTGCGAATCGAATACATTCCACCCAAATTACTACAGTAAAGTAAACATCCACATCAAATGGAAGTAATAAAGAATAATACAGTAGAACCCTGATCCATCGATTTCCATGGGGTACATGAAAAAAAAATGATGAAAGTGGGAAAACGATGAATGTGGGTTAAAGTCAAAACACGAAGAAAGCAATGTTTCTGAAATAATATATGCAATATATGTAGTATACTACAAATAAAAACTAATTTATTACTCTCTAAACTGTCAAAAAAATAAATCAAAGTTTCAGAGCATTAAGTGATACTTATTTTTAAAAATCAGTAAGTTTATAATGAATTTTTTGTTCATTTTATAAATTAAATGGTGATTTTCCAGATTTACAGCATTTTCTGTAATTTCATGTGCATATAACAAAATTCGTGCATTTTCAAATGCCGTAATTATATCAGACACACTTGGCATTGGCATAGGCTAAGCCTCAGGAATGTGGGCTATACTGGATGCATCCGTTCTCTTCTTTACACAAAGTAGAATAACTTATTCTCCAAACAACAACACACGATCCGTATTCAGTAATTCATAGACATATGTTATAATATCTGCACAATCCCTGTTCTTCATCTACAACAGCATAAGGTTAAATAGTTGAGGTTGATTGGGTTTTACATCGCACTAGGGCCAGAATATGGACAAATGGCGACGGTCTGGAACTTGCCTTTGAGGGTGGTCCAGAGACATGCCATCACAATTTTGATCCTCTGTGGAGGAGGAAAAGAGTTATTTTAGGATAAAAGAAATAATTCCAGTTTGAATGACATATGGAATCGCTTGGTTTTCAATTTCATTTTGGTCAGAAGAAAAATTTTACAATGATGAATGCAGGAAAATGACTTTTTGAAGAACGATACATGCGGGTTTTGTTAGCATTATTTAAATACAATTTGTGCAGGGACCATAGAAATAAAACGATTAATGCAGGAAAACAATAGATGTGGGAACGATAGATCAGAGTTTTACTGTACATCTTTTTTTCCCTTTTTTTTCAGAATATAAGTATTAAACCATAAATTACTAACACTTAAATTGAAGTACATTTTTTTTTTTACTCTTGAAGTTCACAACTCACATAAATGGTTAAAAATTATTATTGATCCATTTTTCAGATTTTTAAATTTTTAACTTAATACAGTTAGTAATTACATTTTAAATTCTTTTAAAGTAATTTACCAACTGTATGACAATGAAAATTTACGTTATATTATAATTTTTAAAAGTTTTGCATGATTTTTAGATGAATTTATAATCCTCATTTAGTTTTCGGGTTTCAGGTCGGATGCGGATTGTAAAATTTCTCTATTGCGGGTTCGGGTTGGTTTTCGGGTTGATGAAAAATTTTTTGTTGGGTTCAAGCCGGGTTCTGGGTTGATATAAAATTCACAAAACTAAATTCAAAACTGGTGTACAATCAATATTAAAACTTCAAAACTTCTTCACACACCATAAAATTTTAAGCCAGCACAACCAGTTTCAAAAATGACGAGGCCTTTCTTCTTCAGGTTGTTTTTGCCTCCAAGGCAGTAGCATGTGTTTTCACACCTGAAGAAGAAAGGCCTCGTCCTTTTGAAACCGGTTGTACTGGCTTAAAATTTTATGGTGTGTGAAGAAGTTTTGAAGTTTTAATATTGATGTAAAATTCCCTTGTCAGGTTCGGGTCGGGTAAAACCTGACCTGTGCAGGACTCTAGTCACAACACTTAAGGTATTAGATATATGTTATATTTGTCCTGAAGTTAACGTGGGTAGGCAAAATGTAGGGATCATTCTTTATGTGTGTGCATGAACATCCATCGTCTAAGTGAAAGTAGGGCCTACTCTAAAAACTTTTTTTCTGGATAAGGCCTTGTCCTCACTGCTGAGTTCAACATAGCATAGATTTTAATACTTAACATAAGTGCTGTAAATATTTAATCAAATAATTATGTACATACACATATGCAGTTTTTTTAGAACTCTATGTGGAGAAACCTGATTGATTTATGCACAAAACAGCAAATACATTTGCTCATTCTAATTAAAAATATTTATCAGAAAAATTAGAATAGAAAAATTAGTCCACAAAATGTAGAACCATAGCTGTATAGCTAAAGTCCTTACATACACATATGAACAGGAATTGCAAAATTTATATTACTCAAAGTAATTTTATTTTACAATTTTTTTTTTTTTTTTTTTTTTTAACTATCTACCATAAAAATTCTACCAGATAATATTTTTTAAAGTTTAATAATGCCTTACATCTTATTAATTTGCTAAGATAAACTCAACTTATTACAAATTAACTGTATCAGGAAGATTATTTTTTATAAATTCCTTTGATAAAATTTTCACTTTAAAAAAGAAAGAAAGAGTAATGGAGTTGTTATTAGTTACAATTAAGAAATTATTTCTTTATCAAAATTTTTAATAAATATATATATATCATTTTAAGTATATAAGTTTAGTATAAGTTTAAGTATATATTTTAAGTTTCAATATATCTTTGGTGATACTTTTGTTTTTAACCCTTTGTCTTCAGATCATTTAAATTATACTGCCACCGGAATTCATGAACTAAAATGAACTAAAAGAAATTTTAAATTTTAAGGTTAAAAAACCAGCCTTTTCTGATATGTTAAAAACATACGTTTTTTCTAAAAAAATTTTGGGTTGAATTTTTGCTGTTGGGAAGTGAAATTAGGTGGTATAAAATATATACCACTGCCCCTGAAAGGGTTACTATAAAGACTAAAAACTATTTTTTTAAATGATTTGAGAGGGAGATACAATTTAGATAATTTAACATTAAATATGCACTGAATATATATAAGCAATATATTAAAATTAAATTTTAATATGTTCTTAAAAAATATACATTACAGCTATATAATAAAACAAAAAATAATAAAAATAATCTACGTAAGAAAAATGACCTTTTCCAATATCTGTAATGAATTACTTAAGGTTTCTTCTAGCCACTTGAACTGATCAGCAGGATCTGTCATTTTTTCAGTGAAATAATTAGGTGTGTACCACAGAATTGTATTTAAACTAATTATTCTTACACCAGGCCTGAGAATTTGACTATAATATCCACCTGCAAGAAATGTATTTAAACCAATATTTATTATGACTACAATAAATCTTCTATTTTTCTTTTATTTTTCACAACATTATTTAACTATCTAAAAGTCTAATCACCCCATTTGCAAAATCATAATTCAAACTAAAAAGTGAGTTATGATTTATAAACAGGAAGTCTTTTACAGAAATGATATGCTTCCAAGAACATTTAGAAATTTAAAGATTGGTGTGAAGAACATGTACAACCAAACATTTGACTAATTCGAAATATCCTTTCTCTGAAAATTAAAGCAGAAGAAATGATAAAAGCTAGTAAACAAATGCTCTCAACTGGGCAAATGCATTTTATATATAAAAGGAATTTGTCATAAGAATCTTATGAAGATTTTGTTATGATGCATAATAGTGGCTGTGATATTAAAATAAAAAAATCATTCATGGAATTTCCAAAAAATACTTTTCATATTTTGTAATATTAAAAGATAACTGTATTTAACAAGGGCATTTCAAATATTTTATTTAAAGATATATATATATATATATCTGCAGATTAATTTAACATTTCAAAAAGAAATGCCTGGCTTAAATATACAAATATAATTTACATCATGCCTTTGTGTTGTATATTTTCAATTTATTTTCTATGTAGATGCAAATTTCTCATATTTTATGAATTGCTAATACTTTATGCGCTACCAATTTGGTCAAGCATTTCGGGATTGCAGACAAATTTTGTTTTGTTGCAGACAGATACAAAAATTTTCATTACAGGGATGCTATACATTGTCAATATCAATATAATGTATTTAAAGAGTAGCCCAAAGTGCATTTTCCTCCGAATAATTTTGGATTTTCTGATAACTAACTGGTCAGTCTAACTGGCATTGGTATCCAGATTAAGGCTGGTTGCCTTTACAAGATCTTTCTATGGAGTCCTAACCTGTATTCATACTAATTTCAGAGAAAACTGCAGAAAACTCCAAATCACTAGGCAGATGAGTGTGACGGGGATATAAACCCAGCATCTTCTGTTTATTAGTTTTGAGAGGAGAACTTCTTAGTAATATGTAATTTCCATCATGTAGCAGAATGTAATTTTCAGTAATAGCTTCTTTAACATTTAAAAAAAACTAAATAAAACACATTAAAATAAATAAATAAATAAATACAGTAATCTCTCACTTATACACCGCCTCTTTTATGCGCCTTTTTCATTTATACGATGATTTTTAATGGTCCCGGCTCATTATAAAGGAAAATAATGGTATAATCATTCGTTTATGCGTCGCTATATTTCACTTATGCGACGATTTTATTATTTTTTTTTATATAACAGAAAGCACAAAATTTTATTTTATTTTTTTCCTTAAATATAAATAATTTAAAAATTAGAATTTTTTTGTAGAAAAAAATGCTTTAGAAGGAAAATTTTAACAAAATAAACAAATTTTGCAGCTTATAGAATGAAACGTATAGATCGATCCAGTCTTTTATTCTCAGTTCCCACCTGCACCCTTTCGACATTTGACGCTTCTATGAAGACATTCTTTCAACATGAACATGAATGTTCAATGGGGTATCTTATCTGTTTCCCCACCCACTTTCAAAACCGATCCATCTTGATGGAAAAGAACTCGTATTATTGCTAGTTCTATCCCCCCCCCCCCCCCCAATTGTAATGCTGTATTACTAGAAAGTGGTCATTCTTCTCTTATCATGGTAAAAAGGGGATGATTTCTCTCTTTTATTTGGGTTCCAACAACTGAGCTGTTCAGTTAGAGATTTTTAACTTGTGCTTGTTTGCTTGGTTTGTGGCGAAATGGCAAAACGAACGAAATTGTCCTTGTCTTTCAAAGTGAATGTTATTAAGAAATTTGAAGAAAATCCATCAACTACTAAAAAAGCTTTAGCTGATCATTTTAAAATTCCTGAGTCTACTTTAAAAGGAATTCTTAAAAAAAGGGAAGCAATTCTAGCTGCTGAAAGAGAATGTGGAAATAAATCTTCAAAGAGAAGCCGAATTCAAGGAGGAAAGTTTCAAGAATTAGAAAGTGTTTTATTACAATGTTTTAAAGAAGCCCGTGCCTCTAACATTCCGGTTAACATTGAGCTACTCAGACAGAAAGCTGTTCATTTATCAGAGACTTTGAAAATTGAAAACTTTTCAGCATCACATGGTTGGGTGGAGAAATTTAAGATCCGCCACGGTTTAGAAACTCGTACCCTATCTGGAGAAAGTGCAACTGTTAATGAAAAAACTGTACAGCAATGGAAAGAGGACTCTTATCATCCTTAATAAAAAGAGTACAAACCTAAGGACATCTTTAATTGCGATGAAACTGGTTTGTTTTTCAAGATGATGCCTACAAAAACATTGGCATTTAAGGGGGAACCCTGTCATGGTGGCAAAAACAGTAAAGAAAGATTAACTGTTTTGTTATGTTGTAACTCAGATGGATCAGAAAAACTTACCCCTTTAATCATCGGAAAATCAAAAAAACCTCGATGTTTCAAAAACATAAAGCGGTTTCCGTGTGAGTACTTTAGCAACAGTGCATCATGGATGACATCAGAGATTTTCTTAAACTTTCTTCATAAATTTGACAAGAAAATGGAGAAAGAAGGAAGAAAAGTTCTTCTTTTTATGGAACAATGCCCTGCTCATCCTCGTGATCTGCCAAAATTTGATTGCGTAAAAGTGCAGTTTTTTCCTGCAAACTGTACGAGTATGTTACAGCCTCTGGATCTAAGTATAATACGTTGCTTAAAAGTGCACTATAGAAAAACTTTGATTTGTCGATATCTTGCCGAATTAGAAACAGGCAAGTCAGCTGCAGCCGATGTAAAAATTTCAATTCTTGATGCAATGAATATGGTATGTGCTTCATGGAGAAGTATAAGTGAGCATACCATAAAGAACTGCTTTAAAAAAGCTGGATTTAAATTTCCTGATGAATATGAATGTCGTAACCAAATTAATGAAAATGAAGAAGATTGGGATGTAAATCTTAATGATGACGAATGGCAAAGCATATCTGATGGACTTGTTTCTTTTAATGAATTTGTTGATGTCGATGATAATTTAGTAACAACAGAACTAAGAGATATTGAAGACATCGCTAATGAAATGGCTAGTGGTGATGGTGATGAAGATGATGATGCAAAAATTCCTCCAAATCATACAAAAGCGTTAGAAGCTTTAGACACTATTCGGGACTATTTGCAATTTAATTCAGCTGCTGAAACTCTGTTTTCTTATTTGTATGAACTTGAAAAAGTTGTTTCTGTAATACATCAGCAAAAACAAAAACAATCAACTATTATGGATTATTTTGAAAAGAAATAAATGCTAAGGTATGTTACAATTTTTGTTTTTTGTGTAAAAGTTACAGTAATTGCCAAACCATTATTGTATCAGTATATAAATCTCTAGAAACATCTTTATTCGTGCTCTCATTGCAATATATGCTGAGTTCTAGAATTTTTAATAGACTTTTTCACTTATGCGTCTCTCTCACTTATGCGCTTTTTTCTGTCGGTCCCTTGGGCCGGCGCATAAGTGAGAGTTCACTGTATTATTAAAAAATGCTATGGAAATTACCAAAAATTGGCATCAAAGTTGGATTAAAAATAAATTTGGAAAAGATTTGATATATTGAAAATAAGATTTGCTAAGTAAAGTAACAGAAGATTATTTTACAACTCTGAAGAAATGTAATGAGTGCAGCGAATTAAATATAAAATGATGTTTCTTTTCATACTTTTACAGAATCAAAATAATAAATTTTACACATGATATTCAAATTAAAAAATTAGGACATAACATCGGCAATAGATTTTAAAATCACCTTCCTTGTAATATCCTTTTTATTAAGTTATAACATTTCATACAACATGAGTCTTATTTTAGCCGAGTTAAAATTTGCAAATAATGAAAATGAAGTCTTATATAATTCTTACTTACTGACTAAAATTAAAAAATTCATGAACATTTTAAAATATTTTACTGGAATACAGAGTAAGCTAACTTTAGAAATTAATATCAGAAATAATTTCACAAATAGTTAGTTAAATTTACTTAATAATCTTTGGCATAACATTGTATATTAACTTTTAATTTTGAAAAATACTTTTTTCAAATATTGTTTAATTGTATTGATTTAATTTTAATTTCTCCTTTGTTGTTGCTGTTTTTAACTAAACGAAATGCAGGTCAACACTGAACATTACTGAATACTAACACTTCTAATGGGCTGTAATTTCAAATTCTAATTGCATTTCTAATTTTAACTCGTGAAAAAAAAAGTAAAAATTTCCTGAAAAATTATTAACCTTTTATATCTTCCGTGTAATCACTGAAGTATTGAAAACAAAGTACAAACTTTCAGAAAACAATTTATGTGTATGTTTCTATCAGGTGAAACTTTGTGCAGGTTTTTTTTTTTTTTTTCCTGATACAGCAGAATCACACAGTCTCACAAAAAGAAATGATACAAAGAAAGCACAACAAAATATAAAAAGATACATTTAGTGGACTAATAGAGAGGAATTAATCTACAAAATGCATTAAATTTCTTTATATATATATTTAATCCCACTTATAAATCTGAATAATAATAATAGTAATAGCTTATTGTCTTGTTTTATTCATTTATGTATCATCATTATAGTGTGTGTAGTATAAAAAAACTGAGAAAACCAAGGAAAACTTTGAGTGGCTAGGTTGATGAATGGAACCTGTTGGGTTCAATCTAGCACTTTTCATCTAGCTTGGGGAGCACAAGCTCTTAGCCACTGATGACACATCATCATTACAGTACGACTTTTCAAAAAGTAAGATTTAAAAAAATTTCTATCTTTAGATTTTTTTGGGATATAAGAGCGAGAAAGAATTGACCTAATTAATATAATAATTAAATAAAGCAGGAAGAGATTATCAACTAAATTACCTTTGATAAATGTAACTGTGGATTCTTCATTTAAATATTTACTCCATCCCCCTTTACTTAAAATGTCTTGATATATTGAAGAACTCGTTTTATTTGGCAGCAGCATATTAGGAGGGAATGTATCATGATTACCAATACAAGGAAATACAGGAATACCTTGAAAGTTTTCATCAAATAACAAAGTGATATTATAAAAAGCTTCATATATCACATTCCAGTCAGGATCATTTACATTAGTATGAGGAAGATTATCCCTAAAATAAATATGAAGTTATAAGTAGTAATATACATTAGATATTAATAAAGAACATTGGCTAAAAATAGGTAAATGTTATAACAGAAAGCAATAAATTAAAAGATGGAGAATGAAATATACAATGCTTTCTGTCCAGTAGCAGAAATTTCTGTATCTATCTGCAGCAAAACCAAATTTTTCTGCAATCCAGAAATGCCTTACCAAGCCAGCTATCAGGAAAAAGTATAGCAATTAATAAATTATGTAAAATTTATATATAAAAGGGAAAAAAAAATTAAGAATATGCAACAAGTACAGTAATACAGAAACATAATGCAAATTATAATTATGTATTTTTAAACTTAGTATTTCTTTTCATGTTGTCAAATTAATCTGCAGAGCTTTAAACAATTTGCAGTGCTCGCTGCTGTGCTGCACTGTTTCTGCTACTGGGGATTTCTCCAACAAGAATTTTACGCTAATTATTGCGATAAAATATTTCAAGCAATCTTATTTCTAATTTACCGTCTGTCCTACCAAGTTTCTTTATTCAAAACTTTTAATATATATATATATATATAGTGAAACTTGAATAGTTCGAACTTGTTTAATTCGAAATTTTGGATAATTCGAATATTTTACACGGTCCCTTGAATTTTGTATTAAAATAATGTTAAAAAGTCATGGATAATTCGAATTTTTCATACGATTACCTTTAAAATATTACAGTAAAATTTGTTCCCGAGATTTTACTCATCTGAAGTGCATTATCAATTTTTATAGTCTTTCAAAAGAAGGATAAGGGAAATACAATAGAAGCCCCAAGCTAGTGCACCAGAAGATTTGGTCCATATGTATGAACTTCGAGGTTTTTGTGAATTGAAAGTCATGTGTAATGTAGAAGATTCTATTTTTGTATCAGGTCATATGCTATGACACAAAGATTCTACTTAAAAAAGAAATAAAAAATGTTTGATTATTTTTAAAAAAATTTTGAATAATTAAGCTCGTAAAAAATATTGATTTAATTGGGGGGGGGGGGGAGGAGGGGTTGAAAGGGGTAATGTAGCGGTATTCTTAGATATAAAGTTTATGTGTTAAATCTCTGATCGTAGAGTTTTAATTTTTTAATTTATCACTTTTTTTGACAAAATAGTATATGTAATTCAAATTTTTGGATATTTCGAATTTTTTTCTGGTCCCTTCAACTTCGAATTATCCAAGTTCTACTGTATTTTAATTCATAGCATATTCATAAATTAACGACCTTTATTTTTACAACATACATATGCACAAAAACTTTCCACTGTCTTATTAAGCCAAAAGCATATTTCTTTTAGACAATATAATGTAACCATAATAGTAATAGACCAAGTGAAAAGACCTTTTGTTTTTTCCTTTGATATCAAATTAATATAAAAAATTTAAAGTTGATTACAAAGAGAAAAAAATATACAATTGTTTTATGTCCAAAATTAAATTATGTTTAAGACAGAATTTGAATTATTATTTTTTAATGTGTAATTTATCTTCTTTTTTTAAATTACCTTTTGCTTAAAAAATAAAATATTAATAATTTTTACAAATGCAAAATCTTTGGAAAAGTGAATACTGTGATGCCATACGGCATTCACAGGTTGCCAACAAAGGAAAATAAACTGTTATCTGTGGTGTAAAAAATAAATAAGCAAAAAACCTTCTGTGTATGAAAAAGCATCTGATAATAAAAACTTGTTATCAGGATTAAAAGTAATTCAAGTAGTAGAAAGTCAAAGGAAAAATTAAAAAATAAATAAAATCCTCTAGTGCAAAATTAAATTCTATTTAGGAGAGAATTTTAATTCATGAATTGTGCAAGGGAAGAATTTATGAATTATGCAATAGATGGCTTGGTTCATACATAAAATTATTATTATTACTTGTTTATTTATTTATTTTTCTGTTTTGTTTGTGAATAAAAGTACATTTGAAAATGTATCAGAAAATAGACAATTTGAATTTAGAAACAGCTCTAACAGTTTTTAAGTACACATTTTTCTTTTTTTTTCTTCTGCTTCTCCATTTCTTATTAGTTACTTCCAATTTTAGTAAATTGTTATAAATTTATTCCGAAATTATTATCAGAGGTTCCAAGTTGCTACCAACGAAAAATAAGTTTTATTCCACTATTCAGAAATAGCAATCTTTATCGTACTAAATCGCAGAAAATTACTAAACATTCAATTAAAAAAATCTAGTATTAATATTATGGACAATCATTAATAACTTGGCAACTCTGCATTATAAACTTACCATTAATTTATCTAGCAGTGGACAGTCATTTGTATTTCAAATAAATAAGAGATACAATAAAACCTGTCCCCAAAAAAAAAAATCTTATTTTGAAAAGAAAACATTCAGTTTCCAACAAAAAAGGCACCATAGAATTTTAAGGCTTCCACTCTACCTTTTACAATTCCCCTGTCAATGGTAGACAAACCCCATGTTACTCCATTGAAATTCTTTATCAGAATTACTCATTTCATTACCTAATATATTTTGTTTAATGTGACATTCAGAAAATTTGCAAACATTAAATTAGTTCTTACTTTGTAAAAATTGATTTCTTAAATATTTAATATTTTATTAAATAAAAGTAATAGTATAGGTTTTACAGGGTCATGCTCACGGGGGGATAAACTGGGGGGTCACCTAGGGTGGCTAAAAATACAAAGTGCAGCTGAAAATTAGGTATACTGAAATCAGTAGTGAGGGGTTTTTTTTCCTTCTTATTTTAACGAATAAAAAAAGGAAAAGGTTGCCAACCTTGATAATCTTTCATCTGTAGCAACCCCACAACTTTTGCAGCTTTATAGAAAAATTTTGAGAAGGGAAAAGGTTTTAGCTCTGCAAGGTTTTTTAACACTTTCCAACAAGGTTGAAAAGTGTTTATGACTTGGGTTTGTCTGTCTGTCTGTCTGTCTGCCTATCTGTCTGTCTGTCCGTCCGCGCTCTAACTCCCGTAAATATTTATGGAATTTCTTGAAACTGGTATACGTTATTCAAGTTCACTATCGGATGTTTCCTGTATAAAATGGAGCAAATACTACCACTGATTTGTGTACAGGGACACACAAAAGTATTCCAAAGCATCGCGTTTTATGAGAGATATTTCTATAAACTAAATTTTAATAACTTTATTTTGCACAAAGATTTATGAAATTGAAATGTGTTATTTATAAGCACAAAAGAAAATGCTTTGCATAGAATATAGCATGATTGGCATTAGATTTACAGGGTGACACAAAAATATTCAGTTATATAAAGAGCTATTAATAAATATTTGCTAAAAGTGTACTTTCGTTTACATTAAGCATTTTTAACACTTTCTAACTTTTTTAACACTTCCCAACACGGTTGAAAAGTGTTAATGACTCCGGTTTGTCTGTCTGCCTCTCCGCGCTCTAAATCCCGTAAATATTTGTGGAATTTCTTGAAACTGATATATGTTATTCAAATTTACTATCGGATATTCCCTTTTGAAAATGGAGTTTATACCTTTACTGGTTTGTATACAGGGACATCCGAAAGTAGTTCAAAGCATTATGTTCTATGAGAGGTATTTTTATAAATCGTATTTTCATACTTTTACTGTACACATATCTTAATGAAATTGAAATATGTTATTTCAGTTCACTATCTGATGTTTCCTGTTGAAAATGGAGTTTATACCTCTACTGGTTTGTGTACAGGGGCACCCAAAGTATTTAAAAGCATTGTATTCTATGAGAGGTATTTCTATAAATCATTTTTTCATACCTTTACTGTACACATATCTTAAATGAAATTGAAATATGTTATTCAAGTTCACTATTGGATTTTTCCTGTATAAAATGGATTAAATACCAACTCTGTTTTATATACAAGGACACTCAAAAGTATTCTTAAGCATTGCGTACTGTGAGAGATATTTCTATAAATCAAATTTTAATAACTTTACTTTCCACGAAGTTTTAGGAAATTGAAATATGTTATTTATATGCACAAAATTAAAGATCTGTGTTGCTAGGGGTTTGCTTGTGAAGACTTGTCTGTGGTTACAGTTCTTCGCAACCCATAAATGGTTCCATGAGTTTGAGTACAACATATTCAGAGAGTTGTAATGAAGAGAGCCTATATTCTTCTTTTCCTAGAAATGGAAGTGCATTTATGATGTATTTGCTATTGACGTCCAATGCTAACCAAGATTTGATCCCAAATTTATCAGGCTTGTTAAGCATGTATTGTGTAAAGCTACATCATACTTCAGTTGGAAATAGCTGTTCGTCTATAGTAATATTAGCTCCCGGTTTGTAACAGTTTTGGCTATTCTCAATGAATGTATTCCAAATCATAGATATCATGGTGAATTTGTCTGTTTTCAAACATTGGCTCCACTCACTTTTTTTATCAAAACGTATAAATCTGAGAATTTCTGTAAAATCATTTCTGCTCATAGTTTTGGAGAAAAATTTAGGCCCCCTCCCCATATGTTATTCAACAAAAAAGGAACTTTCAAATTATTTACTCCATATGCACCTCATACATACAAAATTGCAATATATGCATCTAATTTCTCTTGAGATAAACTCCAATCGGTTCCTAACACTTTCTTTGCTGCTTCTATTGTACACGTTCTTATATGGTTCATAACACGGTGGTCAATTATCAACGAAAATGCAGTCCTAACTTTACCCTTCATAATATGACGTTTTGCATATTCTGTTGGACCTACTTCTTGCCTGAAAATGTTATGAAGTGGTGATCTTCCGGTGTACCACCTGTTTGTATTTCTTTTTAAACAGATCCATTAATTGCAACATGCTGTTTATTTTTTTTCTATCTCTTCTTCAGAACTTGAGAGTAAGCTCATTCTTTTTCATCCACAACATATATTCACAATATTTTCCTCTTCAACATCAGTATCTGTACATTCAAACTCATTGTCAAATAGATCATTATCATTTCCAACCAGTACACTCTTAAAAATTTCAGTTCAAGGTTGAACCAAATGTTGGTACTACAGTAGCTTCAGTTTGCTAGGTTGAACCAAAACATGGTACATTTTTGCTGCCACCATGCGATGGTGAAACCTTCTATTATGATTTGGCATTTCTTGTTTAAAAAAAGCACCAAATTATGGTAAAAAATTTCTCCGTCTTATGGATGTAGCTATTGAAGTACCAAGCATTGGTTTGGTAAAGCACCAAATAATGGTAAAAGGTTTCGCCATCGCATGGTGGCAGCAAAAATGTACCATGTTTTGGTTCAACCTAGGAGAAAATTTTTAACAGTGTATATCTTCATTTTTAGAAAATTCATCTTCATCAATTTCCGAAAATTCTTCACCTATATTATTTATATCGTCTAAGAACTTGTACTGTTTTAATTGTTTTGACATTTTTCTAGATAAAAAGTAACCAGTATTAATAATGGAGTAAAGTTATCAGAATAAAATATAAGCTACTGTTTGACTGCATCAGACTGATCCCTGGTTGGCAAAGTGCCAGGACGATTCCACTAACGCGCTAGGAGACACAGCAAAAGAAGATAGAGGGGAATCATCTGCTAAGTATAGAATCATTGACACACCTGCTTTGTTTTCTGCTATGAACATTCTTATTTTATAAATGAACTAGCCATTTTCCCCCCCAGCACAGACGACACCAGCGATCTTTCTTCTGCGGTTTATCAGTACCTACCAATACTTTTAGTTTTTGTTACATTTTCTTACACTAAAATGCTACTTTTAATCTAAAATTTCAAATACTTTCTTGAAATTTTAATTCACAGTTATTTTGATTAAACTAACTACGCAACAGTCTTTGCTGAAATGTGAAACTAACTGAATACAATATGTTGAATACACATGTAAATGATAATTTCGGATCTGATAACCTTATAAAGCAATAAATTGTTCTCCCGGTCAAATGACCGGTTGTGGTAGATAATGGTATACGACAAGTGTTACTCAAAATAAACCAAATATATTCACAAAAACATAGCGTATTAATTGTATATAAGTAATAGAAAAAGTTATGAAGTCAAATGTTCAAAAGTGATAAGATGATATGTGCATTTATTACACAAAAGTTCATAACTGATCTTTAACTGGTTATGGTATGTTTAGTGTTAATTTAGGATGTGTAATTTAGGATTTTTACAGTATGTATAATAACAAATTACTATTTCATTGTCCTTGTGTTACTTTTCATATTATGTGTATTTCTTATATTATTATTATTATTATTTTTTTTTTGTGGTGGTATACTCTAAGATAGTGATAACGTTTTGTGCTGTCTGAAAGAAATAGTTTCATCATGTAAAAAGTATCCAATAACTTAAAAACTACTAATGAAAGTGATAGTACAGGCCACTGGTCACTAATGAATTTCTCCAATTTTGCCCTTTAGTGGTTGTGCAGTACCTTTGAAATTGTAGGATGCAGAGGCTAGATGCTTGTCAGCTAAAATCTTTTGCCTAAGAAGGCTAAAATCTTTCACCCAGGGTGGCTAAAAGTGTAAGAATGGCTCTGAGGTTTTAACAAGTTTAAGCATTCGCCATTTGTTTACCCAACCACACAAAAGAATTCATTGGAAGTGCAATTCAAGTATTGTTATGTGTTTTTCATACTATACTAAATTTTAAAATGCTCTGCGGTGTGTATGTAATTTATACATAATATGCAGGGACATTCAAAATTAAATGAATGCATTCTTTTCTTTTAAATCTAACTGATGGAAGTGCTTCATTAAATTTTATCATGTTCAGGAAAATTATTTAGGAATGATAATTATTTTCTAATATTTATATCGCAGACAAAGTATTGTTTGATGTCGAGTTTTTAATGTTGAATTTTTACTATAATTACACACCTTGAGGCTCCCTAAATAAGAAAATCAAATTTTTAGCGATTGAGCTGGGTGTCTGCAGTCAGTATAATTTTAAAAAAAAAAAAAAAAAAAAAAAAGGAAATTCAAATTTGTAATTTTGAAGATTATATGAGGTTGAAAGTTGAAAAGTTTAACCAAGATTAGTAAGTTTCAAGCAGTAATGTAGGTAAAATTTGTCTTAATAATTTGGAATAAAATCTTTATTTTAATTTTTTTTATGAATGTTGATAATATTCAAATAGGGAGTATCCTACAGGAATGTTACTGAAATTTTTAAATTAAAATTGGACAATTTTTTTCTGTACAGGGACATTAGAATATATTATGTCTATCAGCAAAATTTCTTTTTGTTGCATTTTTACATCATTAGGCTTTGCTTAACAAAGTAAAACATATATTTTATGCAAATACATAAGCATGTTTTATATAAAATATCGTATGAACAGCAATTACTATTTGTTTTCAGGGTCATACAATAGAATTCAGATTTATCAGGGCTATATCTGAAAGTTGCTCAATGTATATTACAAAGGGTATTAATACATTTCTTTAACAGTGCTGAACTGTGTGGCGCAATTTCAGTTTACAGGCAATTTACAGGGCTACTCAAAATGAAACTCAGCTACATTAATTTGTATTGGATGTAAATGATGAATTGCTTTAGCAAATTATACCATGTCCAGGAAAATTGTTTAGGAATATAGTTACTTTCTCTTATTTATATGGTAGACAAAACATTGTTTGGAGTTCAAATTTCAGCATTGAGCTTTTAGTATAATTATACATTTTGTGGTCATCTAAATATGGATATCAAGTTTTTGGTGGTTAGTCTTTGTGACTGTTATCAGTATATCTTAAAAACAAATAAATGAAGGAAGTTCAAATTTGATATTCCGAAGATCTTATGAGAATGCCACTTGAAAATCTTGGCTAAGATTAGTCATTCTTAGATTAGAAAATAAGAAAAAAAAATCTCTAACAACTGTAGCACGAAATTACAAATGAAGAAATTATGAAATATAAAGGAAAATAAAAATACACAATATATACAAATATAAATCTAAAAAATTATAAAAATAAGGTAAAACACTCTTACCAAAAAAAGAAAAAATTAAACGAAACATATACACCAATACATCTAAAATGAAAAATATTTCAAATTTATGGATGGCAGGGAAAATATAAGAAGGATAACCACTCTCTCTCGACCTCACAATTTCGAATAAATTGAGTAACTCAACTTCAAATGCTATCACAATCTATTGCAAATTCTTTTAATTCTAGCAATTTGCAAAAACAAAATATATTTCAAAACTTTTATACTAATACACGATAACCAATTAGTTAAACGTATAACTTTAAAATCTATTAGTCTTTATGATAAAAGGTTAGATTTTGAATTATATATTTATTTATTATTTATTAATTTTTATTATATTTATTGTTATTTTACTGTTAATATGTGAATGTATGTCTTCAGACTACCCCAAGGGTGCAGAAAATATCCGAATGCACGAACAATGTTCGGGGGGAAATTTTGCCTGTCTCGGGAAAGTTTAAATATTTATTTTCTTAGAATAAAATGAAAATAAAAATAAAAAAATGTACTGAAAAAAAGACTTTCTAATATTAAACAACTAACAGCTGTATTTTTATGTTACAAGAGTATTTCTTTTAAATACCTATTACACAACTACCCTCCCCCCACCCCCAAAAATAAATAAATAAAATAAATATTTGAATTTTGATGATAAATATTTGGTGATTCATTCAAGTTACAGAAAATATCAAATCTCCAAACTTTTTTGCCCACTGTGCAGCACTAGTGCGACGTAAAACCCAATCAACCATCAATCAACCTTTTTTTTTTTTGTTGTTTTTTAATCTAACTAGAATGCCACAAGAATAATTATCCAATCTACATAAATAAAAAATTATCAAACACTTTAATGACAAGAGGCTGGAAGAAATGATGTGTTTGTTTTCTTTAGCCAATAAGAAAGTGAGGGAAGAAGGGGAAGAGAAATAGGAAAAACTTTTTTTTTGCATCATTTTGAGTCTCATCTATGGAAGTTCAATTATGAGTTTTGATTGTGCATTCAGCAATTGCCCTCCCCCCCTTCCCCTACACACACACAAAGAAAAGAAAAAACAGAAGAAAGAAAAAATATTTGTGCAATTATCTGTGAATGATTAAACATAAAATTTTGAATGAACTGGTTCTTTTTGTGCCTAAAAGTCTAGTTTTCACAAAACAATTTTAATTTTAGCAATTAAAACTTCTGTTGTTCTTTTATGAATGTTTATAGAAGCCCAATCATTTCATATTAATTGTTATTAATTTAAAATTATGCTTAAGCTTTTTTATATTATTTTCTCAATTTAAAAGTATTTTGCATTAAAGTAACATATACATACTATTCTTTAGTTTTTTTCTTTTATTCAATAGACGAAAGTATTGGATTTGTAAAAATTTTCGATGTCCGGTTTTTGATGGATTTACACGTTTTGAGAGGTCCAGAATACAACTGGACCATTTTTTAAAAAAGTCTGTCCATCTCTGTGTGTGTGTGTGTGTGGAGGGCGGGGGGGCAAAAATTTTGTGGCGACTATATCTTTACTGCACAAAATTGCATATAAAATTAATATGCAGATGCACTTTCACATAAATTAGTATCTATCAACTGTTGGCACCAATCGCTCAACAGATGACACTGCTATATAGCAATTTCAGGGAAGGTTTTACCTCAGGAATTACAGCATAGAATTGCATATAAATTCATACGCAGATGCTCCTTAACATGAATTAGTTTATGTCAACTTTTGGTGTCAATCGCTCAACAGGTGGCACTGCTATACAGCGATATTCGCAATTTAAGGGAAAGCTATATCTCAGGTTCTATTGCATATAATCAAATAAAAATTAATGTATGAAAAGGCCATTATGAGACATTATGTTTATTAAATTGGGTGTATAGTATATACGCGATAGGTGGTGCTACTATACTGTAATTTTCCCCGAGAACGGGAAGGATATTATCTGCATGGTAAAAATTCACTCCCGTTGGACATTTAGACTGATACCTCTTTGAGATGAAAATCATTTGCATTAATAATGGATAAAAAAAAAAAAAATAATAATTTCTATTGCACGAGTTTGTATAGAAAAAAATAAACAAGAAAGTTAGTTTTGTGATGGCCTCAAAATTTTTCTTTCCTCTCCCTGAGGGAAAAACGGCAGGGCTTGAATATCTTATACATTTATTTTTTCTTTTTATAATGATGCACATCAACGAATGTCTTAATTAGCTGCTGATTCTGTCATTCAATATTTGAGCACTATTTTCTCAGACTATATTACTCATATGCTCAAAATTAAAATTTGCCCATGTTTTATACATTTTGCATCTTTACAGGAATTTTTTTCTTTTTATAGCATAACTCCCCCCCCCCCCCCCCCCGGTTTGTATAGCTTTTATTCAGTTTTGTACATATCAATTAAGTCATATTGCTTAATTTTCTTATACTGTATCCCATAATTTTAATTCATATTTAAACAGAAAATTATAGATTTTTTATTAAATGATTATAGTTCATGCATGTTTCTCTTATTCTTCATTTTTTATTTCTGCAATAAAAAGATATCTTAAATTTTCAGAGACAGTAAAGTGCAATAAAACGAAGCAGCATTAATTTATTTATAATTATGTACTATTATATAAGAATTATAGCCATAAAAATTACATTAGTTAATAAATCTAATTACCTTAAACTTTTTAATTATCCATCTGGTGGACATTAATAGCAATATTAAATTTTGATGTAGTTTAAAAAATAAATAAATAAACAAAATTTCTAGTATAGTAGCTTATAAAAAAAATCTCCTTCAGTATTTGGACTAAAGAAAGATTTCCTCTTCCCCCCCCCCCCCCACCCAACCAAAAAAAAAAAAGGTCAAACTTAAAAAAAAAAATAATAATAATAATCCCTCTGATATTATTTTTGGGGAAATTTCAGAGGTCTGAACATTTTCTGCACCCCTTACTACCCCTAGGGGTGATACCAAGACCCTAACCCACAGCCTAGATCTAGTACAACACCAAGCCCACTCAATCTTAGCCTTTCTTCTTTTTCTCGATGCCTCTGAAAAGGATCAAAACTGTGATGGTACATCTCCAGGACACACCTAAGAGAAAATCCCAGATTGTTATCATTTACCTATTGTGTAATTCTAGTGTGATGTCAAATCTACTCAACCTCAGCATTCTTTTCCTTGCTTCTGATGGTGCATTTTAGGGATGTGCTGTATCGTCAAAAACTGTGATCCACAGATACTGATATAAATACAGATATCAGTTTTTCTGTATCCATGGATACATATATGGATACGGATCTTTTGTATCGAAGATCTGCAGATATGGATACGGATCTTTGAAAAATCTATAATAATTAAGAACAAAAGTAGCGATTTTTGCTTTCATTACTCAATTATCGTCAGTAATGGAAGTAATGCATTTGGTGAAAATTTTCGATATTGATTTTTCGCCTGATTTACAAGTTTTAAGGTCCAAAAAAACGTTGTTTTTAGAGGTTATTCATTATGCATGTATATATGTGGGGGGGGGGGGGGGGAGAGGGCAGAAGGGTGTACCTGATGAATCTTCTGAATCTAAAGATATGATGAAACTTCATAAAAACTTTATATTTTTTGGTAAAAATTTAAAATAATAAAAATAAATAACGGAAATGGGACAAGAAAAACTGAATAAAGACAAATTTGCATCTTAAAAACGGCTATAATATACTGTGCGTGACAAAAAAAAAAAACGCACTTCAGAAAAGTTGACATATCTATCTCTTTTATCTGAAATAACATCTCGCAACGTGGCCACCTAATGTCATTTCCAGATTAAACAGCCAAAAATTTATATCTTGCTAAAGAAGCATCTTATCAATAATTCACTAACATTTAATTATTTTGCCATCTTGCGCATTAAAATACATTTTGCTTTTCATTCTAAAATTAACACTTTTTGTAATATCGTTTATTGCCTTATCCTTGCCATTTGCATTTTTTAAATACTTTTCAAAATTACACCTTTCCTGACAACTGTTTCTTGTTTTGAATACTTGGCTCAATCCTAAATTTTACGTTGAGGACCTTGTAATAAAATCTATTCAAAAATTTGCTTTTTAAATTATAAAACTGGCGGCAGACTCAGATAAAATGAAAAACTTTCTGCGAACTCAAAATCTAAAGCAAAATTTTTTGCAAAAAAAAAAAAAAAAAAAAAAAAAAAGCTTCTATTTCATACCTGCCAACTTAAAACTGGTAAAAATTGGAACATTTTAGGAAAAACATCGGAAAAAATCAGAAAATATTTTTAAAAAATCAGAACATTAAAAAAAAAAGAACAATATTGAATAATAATAATAAAAAGAATTTTTACTCAGAGAAAAAGAAAATAAATGTTTTATAAACATAAGAATTAAAACTTATCAGATTACTAATAATTAATTTGACATTTTTGAAAGCCAATCGCATTGAAATGTATTTTATTTTTATTTATTTTTTTATTTTTGTCTTTTATCAATATCGTGGAATCTAGCATAATCGGAAATTATGTTCGCCTTTCTAACAAAATGAAGTTAAAAATGTCAAAGAAGGAGACGCCAAATGTTTAATTAATAAAAAGTAATCTCTTTAAAATAAATAATCTTGACTTGCAGAGTTTAAACTATTGAGCAGATGAAAAACGTTACTGAGTTAATTTGAAGCATAAATAAAAAAGTGTTCTTGAAATGAAGACGATTCATATTATAACAAATAAAGTTTATTTTTTGGATGATTCAATGTAGATGACAATAAATAAAATATCAGCACTTAAATATAGAACAACATTACTTGTAACATCAGCTGGTGACTACATGCATCAAAACAACTTTTTATCACAGAAGAAAAAAAACATATCTATTGAAGACTTGTCAAACACATAACAAAATATATTTTTACTTTACTCATTATAGAAGATTAAATTTAGATTATAATTGCCATTTACTGTTTATAATTAAGAGACCAGCTCCTAAAGAAAAAGAAAAAAGAAATGAAGCACTCACAATGAGTAAAACGATCTTTTTATATGTGCCAGACAAAATTAATATGCATAAGCATAACGTTAAATAAACAGTTAAATCAATTGAAGCTATAAAAAAAAATGACTGGTCAAAACAGAATGACGTCATCGTCATACGAACGGAATCGAACGAAAACAATTAGTTATGAATTCTTTTTTACTTAGTGAAGTGAATGTGAAAGTTTGTTTACATTTTATGCCACGGAAGCTAATTTACTGAAGACTATAAAATAAGTGATTTTTGATTAAATGACAGGAAGATGAATTAAATGAAGTTAAAAGTTAAGTAAGTTATCAAAAATATTTTAATAAAAGTCTTTTCAAAAATTATTTATAATTTGATTTATATAATAGAACATTGTGTTTCAATATAACTTAATTAATGAAATATTGATCCAAATAAATGTTATAAAGTTTAATATATAATAAATTATTTAAACCAAGACAATAAATGGCAAGAACTTTTATAGAAAATCCTATAGCTGTTATTCCTAACAAATCCCCCCCTCTTGACATTTATAATCTCAACATTTATAAGAGGTAAGGAATAAAACAAACAGCTTAAATTATGCCTTAGGCACAAAAAGTTCCTTAAAATAATCTTCTCTCTAAAACAAGCCCTAAAAAAACAAAAAAAAATTTTTCTTTGAATTCACAAAAGTCTTCGATATATACATAGGTATACAAATCAAGGAAAATAATGACCACATCATTTAGCTTTAAAGTTAAATAATTACATTCTCTAACTGCAAAAAAAAAAGATATATATATAAATTAAATACAAAACAATTCACAGAAAGTTACTTTCCTCATATATACAATACAAATAATCAATTACATTCACTCGCACATGCTGGGGCCCCAGTCTTTCAAACACTCATACAGAAAGAACTTTTAAAAAAAATTAGAAAAATATATAAAGAATGTACAAACAAAATATTTAACTCCAGGCATTGAATGGGACCTAATGACATTTCCAATTCAAACATAATAAAACTAGGACTTACAAAATTAAAAGTTTAACATGCCCGTGAACAGATCCTTTTGAAAATATAAATCTCCCAAAAGACAAACCAGAGAGACATCTGACAAATTACAATGGCACCCTCTACGAGACGTTACCGAGGGCTGTTCTGCCTTACTAAAATCTATCTCTCAAAAGACATATCCTCAATTAGATGGGAAAATTAATTATTCAATACCTGGAAAGACTCAAAAAATATATATATTAAATACAAGAATTTTATAAAACAATGTACTAACAATTCTGTAAAACAATGTACTAACAATTCTGTAAAACAATGTACTAACAATTCTGTAAAACAATGTACGAGCAATAAATTCCTTAAAACAATGTACTAAACCATAAATTATTTAAAACAATGTACTAACAATAAATTACAATATTATTTTTTATGTACAAAAAGATTCATAGTAAACTTTTCAAGATCGTTTCTGGACTGGGGTTTTGTGAAAGGATCACTAAGGTTAGATTTACTTTTAATGTATTTAAGATCAAATAATTGTTTATAAACCAAATCTCTAACAAAAAATAACTTTACATCTATGTGTTTGCTTCTATAGTTCTCTATTGGAGATTTTACAAAGTCTATAGTGGCCATATTGTCAACAAATAAAATTGATTTTTCCTTTTGACCAAAAACTAAATTTTTATGATAACATTCTTCAAGTATTCTATCAAACCATATTAACTCTTTAGAGGCTTCAGTCATTGCCACGAACTCAGCTTCCATTGTGGAAAGACTGATGCTCTTTTCCTTAAAAGTTCTCCATTCAATTGGAGACCTACCTAAAAGAATTAACTGTCCCCCCATAGAAGTTCTGTCATCACGGTTTGCAGCAAAATCTGCATCAGAATAAACTAGGAATTGAATATTATTGCAAGTTAAGTCCAATTTTAATTCACGAGTACAATTGACATATCCAAGTAGTTTTAAGAGACCATTCCAATGATTAAGTCCAGGATCTGACTGAAACTGACTAAAAATATTAGTAGCATAACTTATATCTGGACGAGTTCTGTTAGCAAGAAAAGACAAACATCCCAAAATATTTCTATAGGGGTAATTTAACATTTCTTTAAGTTCATCATTTGTTTTAGGAGAATCTCTCTTAGAATAAACTGAAGTTTTACATATAGGAAGTGAAGAAATAGGGAAATTAAAATTTTTATACCTTTCACATACTTCTTTAATATAACTCTCTTGATGTATGTAAAGTTTCCCATCAACTTCCATAAACTCAACTCCTAGCAATTTTTTAGTTTTACCTAAGACTTTAATATCAAAATTAGAACTTAATAACTTTAACAATTTATCTGAAATTTCTTTACATTTACAAAATAAAACAAAATCATCAACATATAAAATTAGAACTGCATTTGAATCAAATATGTACACACAATTACAACTCTCTAACTTTACAAAACCAATATTTAACAAAACCTTATGGATTTCATAAAACCATTCCCTGCCACTCTGATGCAGGCCATATAACGCTTTATTCAATTTACAAACTCTATTTTCTTGACCTTTAACTACAAAACCTGGAGGTTGTAACATGTAAACATCTCTATTCAAACTAGCATAAAGATATGCACCAGTCACGTCACATTGGGTATGAATCCATTTATTATAAGAAACAAGAAGAGAAAAGAAAAATCTAACTAAACTAAAATTGACAACAGGGGAAAAAGTTTCATCAAAAGATTCACCCTTTATTTGAGTGTAACCCTGTGCCACTAAACGAGCCTTAAATCTAACAATTTTTCCAGTCTCATCCTTCTTTACTGTATATACCCAACGACAACCTACTGGATTGACATCTTTAGGAGGATCAACCAAATTCCAGACTTGTCTAGCTTTCATAGTATCCATTTCACTCTCCATAGCACTTAACCAGTCAGGATAATTATCCGACTTTAATGCTTGTTTGTAAGTTTTAGGAATAGACACTTTATCTAGTCAGCTAGACTCGCTTAATTGGGATACAATCTCCTCATTATCCAATTCATCAAGATCAGAAACAGGACCCTCATAATCATTTTCACCTCGAAAATCAAATAATTCAGGTTCAAATAAAAGTTTATTTTTATCACAGTAAGTTTGCACTTCATTTAATGAACGCAAACGCTGTGTTTTTCCTTCCTGAAAATAATAAATGTCTCTTCTGGAATGATCACTACGCATTTTGGGCTTCCTTAACCAAACTACCTTTTTCAGTTCTGAACTTATAGGAGGACTAGGTAAACAATCATGGGAATTATCAGAAGGATAAAAATCGACTTTAGCTTCCTCCCAGTGTTCACTTGGAATAGTAACCTCACTATAATTCTGTATTTCAGAAAAAGGGTTGGTGCCCATCACGACTCCATTGCGCTTAGTTTTAAAAGTTACATTCTCATCAAATGAGACATTTATCGTTTCGACCACCTTTCCAGAATCGGGCATCCATATTCTATAACCCTTAGTTCTATATGCATAACCTATAAGGTATCCAATTTTTGCCTTTGCTTCAAGCTTATTGCGAAGCTGACGAGGAACACCTACATATGCAAGAACACCGAAAGGTTTTAGATGCCTTACTGAAGGTTTGCGGCCAAAGAAAAGTTCAAAAGGAGTCTGCTTCTGATCAGAATGACATACCCTATTCCAGGTATATGTAAAGTGAGACATAGCATCAGGCCAAAAACTAGCATGCAAACCTGAATCATCTAATAAAGTCCTAGCACCATCTGCAACAGTTTGGTTATACCTTTCTACAATGCCATTCTGTTCCGGAGAATAGATATTGGTAAGTTCATGTGTAATTCCCTTTTCAGAGAAATATTTCTTAAGGTTATTTCCCAAAAATTCCCCCCCATTATCAGTTCTAATACATTTTACTTTAGAGTTCAGAATATTTTCAACTCTATTTATATGCTTTTGTAAAACATTACAAGCTTCTGATTTTTCTCTGAGGGGATAAAGGGAAACCTTTCTAGAATAATCATCTATGATTGAAAAAAAAATATCTCTCTCCGTCACGTCCATTTACTGGACTAGGACCCCATATATCTGCATATAACAGTTCTAAAGGATGTTTGGATCTAATGACATTCAAAGGTTTAAAGGAAACTCTCTTATTTTTGTTAAGTTTACATGTCTCACAATTAAATTTACATTTACTTAACTCAGGATGACCAATGACATTATTTTCTTTAAAGGTACGAAATAAAGATGAAATACCTATATGTGCAAATCTACAATGCCATAATTTATGTTGGTCCTCAACTGAAGTATCAGCTACAAAAGCAATTCTATTTACAGGTTTCTTAGTTAATTTTGGATAAACATAATATATTCCATTTTTAAGATAAGCTTTAAATAACAGACTATTACCCTGTGTCACTTTCACTACACCCCCAGATCCAGAAAAACAGCCTCCCATGAGGTCAACACGTGGGCCAGAAATGAGATTTCGCCTAAGCTTAGGACTATACATGACCTCTTTAAATTCCACAGTTCTTTTTCCAAATTTTAATATAACAGTCCCTTTACCCTCTATCGGAAATTCGATATCATCAATGGCAATAGCCATTTTTTCAGAAACCAATGGTTTGTAATCTACAAAGAAATCTTTATGCTTACAGAAGTGATGTGTCGCGGCGGTGTCGAAACACCAATCAGTTTCACTACTATCTTTCTCAGTTAAACAAGCATTAACATAAGAAATAAAAGGTTTTGACTTACAGTTTTTATGTCTAGTACCTCTATGAAACCTTGACCCTCTGGAATGTCCACTTCTAATGTTATTTCTCCCTCTAAACACAGAACTTTGTCCTGATGAAGGAGATCTCATAGGAGAAGGACTTCTACTGGAAGGAAAACTTGAATTTGGTCTTGAAGATGATCTTTCTCTTGGTCGATCCATACAACGTTGATTAAATCTCGGTACATCTGATTTTGAAGAAGACAAATTTTTAAACTGATTATTTTTAAATGGACATTGATTTCTGTAATGACGATCACTTCCACAGCAATAGCACACACCACTTTTCTTTCTTATAGTGGATTGAGCCTGTATATTACACACATCTTGATTTCTCACTCGTTGTCGAACTTCCTCAGCTATAATCTCCTGAACTACTTCTTTAAATTTAAAATCAGTGTCCTTCCATCTTAATACTGATTGAACAGAAGTGTCAAAATTTGAAGGCAAAAATTTAAGAAATTGATAAACCGCGTACTTTTCTGAAAAAGAAGAATCAATCTCTTTAATTTGATTAAATAATCGGTTAACTCTTGAAGAAAACAACGAAATTGTTTCATCAGGTTGGATTCTTGCCTCACAAAATTTATTAAATATTTCCATATGATATGAACGATTGTCAGGTCTGAAATTCTTTAATAATTCTTTCCATAATGTAACTGGATCTTCAAAATTTTCAACAAGTTTTCTATACTGTGGTTGAATGTTTAAATAAATTATAGAAATTGCTGTATTACACCTATTTTTAAAATCAAAAACTTGTTTCTCAAATTCAATAGTTGACTCTTTTTCTTTTAAAACAGGCAATTTCTCAGTCTCATTTACAATGGACCACAGTCCCCTCTCCATTAGGAGGAATTTCACATCCTGTGACCATCCATCATAATTAGATTCACTTAATTTCTCAATTTGATAATTGCTAGCCATAATTTATCAAAAAAAAATTTAAATTTTAATATAAAACAGCAAAAAAACTCAAATAAGTTATAAACATTAAATTTATAATCGCTCCCCCCCCGTCAATAACGATCGTAATTTTTATATATACTTCATAACTTTACTGAAGACATAACTTCAACTCTTCATGAAAGTAGCAAGAATTTCAAAAAAAAATCACAAGAGCTAAATATACTTCATAAATATAAAAGTTTCTGCAATATATCATAATCAAAAACAATGTCACTGCCTTTATTTGAACTCAACTGCTTCATTTTATATCTTAAATAATCAAAAAATGAAATTCTTGAAGGTAAAAACTAAGTTCAATAGCAATGTGACACATTAAATAGAGAATAGACATCTTGCAGAAAGAAAAAAAAATTAGCTCACTTCATTATCATATTTAAATACGATCCATCTTTCACGGGAGAAACGAAAACAAAATAAGAAAAACCACAAAAGATAAAAAGTACTTTGATTCATGAACTTGACCTATATTCACCATCTTCCATACGGACGATAATCAAAACAAACATGACAGCTGCTTCAAAAAAGTAATGACAGCCCATAACCTTTATCTGTCAAAGAAGGAGACGCCAAATGTTTAATTAATAAAAAGTAATCTCTTTAAAATAAATAATCTTGACTTGCAGAGTTTAAACTATTGAGCAGATGAAAAACGTTACTGAGTTAATTTGAAGCATAAATAAAAAAGTGTTCTTGAAATGAAGACGATTCATATTATAACAAATAAAGTTTATTTTTTGGATGATTCAATGTAGATGACAATAAATAAAATATCAGCACTTAAATATAGAACAACATTACTTGTAACATCAGCTGGTGACTACATGCATCAAAACAACTTTTTATCACAGAAGAAAAAAAACATATCTATTGAAGACTTGTCAAACACATAACAAAATATATTTTTACTTTACTCATTATAGAAGATTAAATTTAGATTATAATTGCCATTTACTGTTTATAATTAAGAGACCAGCTCCTAAAGAAAAAGAAATGAAGCACTCACAATGAGTAAAACGATCTTTTTATATGTGCCAGACAAAATTAATATGCATACAGTGCGTGTCGAAATGATAGGTCCACCAGTAAAAATGAAAGTTATGTTGGTAAAAAAGGTTTTATTGTGTACAAAGTACTATTTCATAAACTACATTACTTCATTCAATGTAAAATAATACATGAATAATATACAAATAATAGGAATAATAAGGAAAACAAAAATTACATGAAAAAGCTGTTTCAAAAAGATAGGTCCAGTGAACCAAGCATCAAATTAATGTTGAATTAATAAGAAATTTTTCCACCTTGTTTCAGAAAAAGCTCATAAATCCTATTCGGCATGGATTCTACAAGATTTTGTGAACACTTTTTCTCGATTTTTGACCATTCGTGGGAAATAGACTTTTTCAAGTCTGCAGTACTGTTGTACTACCTTCCGCCTGCATACACCGCTCTTGCGAGTCTACCCCACATGTTTTCTACCGAATTCACATGTACACCATTATCCAGAAACCATTCGAAATTGGACTTTGCAGTATGCACAGGAGCATTGTCCTGTTGGAACATGAAGAATGGGCCCCCAATGTGCTCTGCTTGTGGAAGAAAATATTGTTCAAGCAGCTTTTGATAGCCTGCAGCATTCAAACGATTGTCTACAAATGCTATATCAGTTTTTCCTGCACCTCCGAATCCGGCCTATACCATAACGGAACCACCACCAGCTTGCCTCTTCGAGAATATATGTCTATCGTTACGCAGATCGTGCCAGTAATACTGCCAGCCATCTGGACCATCCAGGATGAATTTCTTTTCATCACTGAATATCACACGATGCCAATCTTGTTTCCAGGACATCACTTCATGTGCTAATTTTAATCCCTTTTCTTTATGCTTTTTAGTCAATTTCGGAGCTGCTTTCCTCTTCACGTAAACTATATTGCCGAACTTCTTTACCACTCTGTGGACTGTAGATTTTGATATTGGAGGGTTTTGTTGTCTGACCACAGTGGATAAGCTCATATTTCCAAATTTTAACTCCTTTACGATAGTCTTTCTTTGTCGGGGTGTCACTTTTGATGGGCGACCAGATGATTTTTTACTGCCAAAAGCATTTCTAAGTCGCAAATAATTGCTTACAACATTATGTGATCTGTTTAAAAGTTTACCTATTTCTCTATTCGATTTTCCATACGTTTTAAATGCATCAATTTTCCCCTGCTCAACCAGCGGAAGACTGCAACGGCGACCCATTTCGTTTGATTACAACGTAATGTTCAAATCTGCTTAAATACCTCCACAGCAGCCAGCATAATCCCGCAGCAAGACTAAGCAACGATATTTATGCAAATATTTTGAAAATAAACGTGATTGGTGCAAAATTTCTGAAGGCGGACCTATCTTTTCGAAACGGTCTGAAAATGAAAATTTGCATAAAATAAAAAGGAATTATTTATTTTTAAGAAATGTCTACATAAATAGTTATAACAATTACTGATTAATTATCTCTACCAAAAAAAGTTATTCTTATTCTCAATTAAGCGTCGAAATTTTGAAAAATGCGGGTGGAACTATCATTTCGATACGCACTGTAAGCATAACGTTAAATAAACAGTTAAATCAATTGAAGCTATAAAAAAAAAAAATGACTGGTCAAAACAGAATGACGTCATCGTCATACGAACGGAATCGAACGAAAACAATTAGTTATGAATTCTTTTTTACTTAGTGAAGTGAATGTGAAAGTTTGTTTACATTTTATGCCACGGAAGCTAATTTACTGAAGACTATAAAATAAGTGATTTTTGATTAAATGACAGGAAGATGAATTAAATGAAGTTAAAAGTTAAGTAAGTTATCAAAAATATTTTAATAAAAGTCTTTTCAAAAATTATTTATAATTTGATTTATATAATAGAACATTGTGTTTCAATATAACTTAATGAAATATTGATCCAAATAAATGTTATAAAGTTTAATATATAATAAATTATTTAAACCAAGACAATAAATGGCAAGAACTTTTATAGAAAATCCTATAGCTGTTATTCCTAACAAAAAATAAATGAGATAATAAATAAAATGATTCAAAAAACGCTACATTAAAAAAAAATAAAAAACATAAATCGATGAAAATTTTGACGTGCAAGTGTAACTCACAGCCCAACTAAACTAAACAAACAGCATAGCATATCCTTCTCTCCCGGATCCCAAGCCAGTTTTCCATTCAAAAGGCTCCCCTCGCATCCAAGCACGGCGCGTTGCGCAACATATACCGAGCGCTGATTAAAAACCTCCCGTGATTAAAGAAGAGAAAGCTGATCGCTTCTTTTTCCTCTCCCTCCAGTCCTAAAGTGGCCGCCGCGTACCTAGACTTCGGAAAGAGCGGAAAGAAAACAGAACCAGTCCACTGCTCTTATCAGTGCTTCCTGCCTTTAGTAGTGCAGACGAACAGCGTTCGCTAATAATGTATTGCACAAATAGAAACCAAAAATGAACGTACGATTTTTCCGTGATCGCTGTTTACAGAAAAATTTTCCGTAAGCTCAGCAAATTTTTTCGCGATTGCCGTTCGTGGAAAATTTTCCAAGAACGACGTTCGTGCATTTATGTATATTATGCGGGTCTGACTGGCGGTTCCAGAAAGAGAAAAGAAAAATATTTAAGAACGTTTTTTTCCTCACAGAATATGGGCAAGAGAAAGTAGAAAATCTGCAACCGAAAATTTCATTTAATCACATTTTTCAAGGAAATAATAACATGTTATTTAATAAAACTCATCTATACAATGTTACATAACTTTTCACTATTTATACATTTCTTTTTTAAAACATTGCTTTAAATTAAGAGTAAATTAAATATTATATAAAATAAGTATAATTACATTTTAAAATTAAAAAGGATTGATTTCAAATTTATTATATTTAAATATACCTTATTTAAAATCCTTATAAAAAGTTGAGCTTATATATTTCGGCATCCCAATCGGGGGCCATCTTCAGAGCTCGAAATAACAACTAAAGCTGGGAGGTACGTTTACTTTCCTCTTCTTCTTCTTCCTTTCCTTCACTTTGCTTCGTTTGTTGAATCATAACATTAATATTCCGATTAAACCAAACAAAAATATTTACCAATGCATACGAAACGAAAAAGGTCCAATTCATTTTAAACACACCACAGGAATTTATAAAATTAATTTTCAGTTTCAAGATAAAAATAATGCTAGCTATATTGGAATGACAAAACGTAAAATTAAAGACCGTATCTCTGAACACCTCGCTGATCTCAAATATAATAAACACTCTACTGCATTTGCAAGGACTAACAATATTAAACCCATTAACACTAATTCCATTAATTATCAAAAGATAGCCCCTTATAATTCACATCATTATGCCCTAAAAGGAGAAACCCTTGAAATCTTAACATCTAACAATTCTGTTAATGACATCGAACACAGTATAATTCCACCAGAATAGCAGCACCTGATTCAACAAACGAAGCGAAGTAAAGGAAAGGAAGAAGAAGAGGAATGTAAACATACTGCCCAGCTTTAGTTGTCATTTCGAGCTCTGAAGATGGCCTTGATTGGGATGCTGAAATATATAAGCTCAATTTTTTATAAGTATTTTAAATAAGGTATATTTAAATATAATTAATTTAAGTATAATTAATTTTATAGTTTATTCCTTTTGGTTAAATTTGCTGTATCAGAGATTATACATTAAAGATAGTTGATAATTAGTTATAATTGTTTCTTTCTGATTTTTTGGAAATTTCTACAAAAGATTATTAGATTCGTTGAAGGAAAAAAAAACGGATGCGAATATTTCTTTCTCGCTGATATGGATCTTTTTTTCTTGCGGATATATTATACTCTATTAGATCCGTTGAAGGAAAAAAACAGATCCGGATATTTTTTTCTCGCTGATACGGATCTTTTTTTTCTTGTGGATATTTGCAGATACGGAGCTCCGGCACATGTCTAGTGTATTGGTTTCATTGATAGTTCATACTGGCTAATATCTAATAAGAGTAATGTGATAGTCTTGGATTAGCTCAAAGTTTTTGGTGAAGGTTAAAAATGTTCACATTTTGATCTTAATGAAACAGTTTTGTGTTTTAATATTAAGATAAGAGCTAAAAGAAAATCTTATTCGAAATAAATATAATTTGAAAAAAATTTATAAATTGTCCTGTAAACTTTATTTCATTGCAAGACACTGCATAAAATGAAATGTATAAAAGCTGGTAAAATGAACAAGCTTTAAAAGCAAATTTAGCTAAATGCAATTCTCCTTTTCTGCAGTTAACTCTCGCATATTAATTAAACCCTTGATATCTGGAGCCAAGTTAAAATATTAATCATAAGATAACCCAGTAAAGTAAGGAGTTTTAACAAGCCTTCTGATGGCAATATAGGAACGAACATATTAATACCAAGCTTCACTGCCTGGAAGAATAGATTTCACCCCGAATTAGTTGCTTAAGAAACCCATGACCTTCTAGGGTTCATGGAGAAGCCCTGATTTACCAGTTTTAAACAGATTTCCCCATGTAATTGTTGACTAATAAACTTTGGGGTTCCATGATGTTCGGTCTTTGCAGATACTTTAAAAGAATTAACAAAGCTAAAAGCGATGTCCCACTTAGGATAGCCAAGACTGCTTATAGGTTTCAATAAAGAATAATTAGTGACTCCAATGAATCATTATTTATAAAGAGTCATCTTCATTCTTAAAGATATCCCAGTGAATGTATCATATATATATATTTTTATAATAACAATAAAAATTATAATGGAAAATAAACAGACGATTAACTTACCACAACAATCCACAAAAGCCCATTCAGTTACTAGTTAACCATGGGCGTCGGCAGAATGGGGAAAGGGGGGGCACTTGCCCCCCCCCCCCCTGGAAAATTCTGCTAAGCATTTTTTCTTTAAATTTAAAACTATGCTATCAGAATTTTATTTAAAATAAAATGTTTTTTCAGGTTGTGCCCCCCCCCCCTGAATTTTTTTCTGGCGACGCCGCTGTAGTTAACTAAAATAAAATATTTAAATAATTTGACCAGTATTATTTTATTTCATTTTTTGAAATTTTTTAATTTAGATATGAAAAGCAGAATACTCAATTTAGAATAATTCCAATGAGAATAAAAACATATAGAAACATTACAAGGAGCTTTTTAATGATTGTAATCAAAAGTTTGCTATTTGAACTAACAATAACAAAATGAACAGAATGGAAGATGAGAAAAGCTAAATTTTATGGAACAGGATACAAACAATTGAATAAAAAATAAAATAAATTGCTCGGAATGCAGAGGTAAATCATGAGGGAGTCACCACCTTTGTCATGATATCAAGTTACTGAGCTGAAAAAAATGCAAGGTTTCATTTTGTGGCAAGCAATATTATGCAAAATACACACAAAGTGACCCAACCTTACAATTAAAATATTACTTTCAATGAAAATAAAGAAAAGATAGATTAAAACCTGTAATTAGAACAAATGAAGCTTTACCAGAAATAAAATCATAAAGCACATGTTTAGAACTACACTTAACATAAGTAGAATTAATACCATATATTTTTCCCCTTGGTTTAATTAGAAAAATTCAATTATAATCAGTTTTACAGTATAAGTTTTTCATTTTGTATGCATAGTCACAAAATGCATGATTTGATTTTAATAATTATGTATATATAGTTTCTACTAAATATCAAAATTTTAATGAAAATTATCTATACACAAAATATAATTCTAATTTTGCATACTATTGTCTTTTTAATATATGTTAAACCTACTACTTTTCTCTTCACAATTATGAGAGACTTAAATGAAGTATATAGTAAAATATTTAAATGCGCATGAATATGGACAAATAAAGCAAACTTAAAAACATATATCAGCATTAAAAATTATAATCAAATACGACAGGCTTACCCAGTCCAAATTATAAAATCAGGATCTGGTTTGATTTTCTTCATAGCTTTGAAAGTTACGTCAACGAGATACTGAGGAGAATCACAGAGAAAATTTCCATATAATCCATTATCTGGATACATCTTATGCTCTTTGTGACACAAGTTATCAGGATTACCATTCCTTGAATAATTTTGATCAACATGAATGTCAGTAAGATGCCAAAAATAGCCTGTAAAAATATTTCATTAAAAATAATTAAATACAAAAATAAAATTGCTTAGTATGCACAGAAAAGATTAAGAACATATAATTATCACACTAATATTTAAATAAAATTTTAAAGGATTGCTGTCATGTATTAGACTTTGTTCCATGTTCCGATCGTGCCTGACCGCACGAGGTCGCTGTTTCTGTGTTGTGCAATGTGAACTCTACGTATAAACTCTATGTTAGTTGTTGTTGTTCTTCTGACGTACTAGCATACGGTAACTTAAGTGTTCCTGTAATTAATTTCTTATTGTGTAGTTATCGTGATTAAATGTGTGTATTAATTACATATTCATTATTAGTGGACCCCAGCACACAAGATACAACACTGGCGACGAGTACAATTGGACGTATTTATTAATTTTCTTCTTCTACGCATTAAAGTTAAGATTCCTTTGTTCGACATGTCTCTAGGTAAAGTTGAGGAATTCATTATCGGAAATCAGTATGGATAGAATACAAAGAACGTCTGAATTTTTATTTTGCTGCCAATGGCATTACTGATGATGTTAAAAGTGAGCAATATTTCTGAGTGTTGCGGGTCCTACACTATATTCTTTAATAAGATCGTTATGTACGCCGGCTTCTCCAAGTGAAACTAACTTTTCCAACCTGTTAAAAATTTTAGACGACCACTTTTCGCCAAAACCGTTGGAAATACTATCTCGTTTCAAATTTAATAAATGAGATCAACGCCCGAATGAATCTATTGCAGAATTTGTGGCAGAGCTTAGGAACCTGTCGGAGAACTGCAATTTCGGTACGCAGTTAGATTCCATGCTATGAGATTGCCTGGTATGTGGGATTCAAGATGAAGACATACAAAGGAAGCTTCTATCCGATACACAGTTAACTCTCACTTCAGCTATGGATGTAGCTTTAGCAGGCGAAGCAGCAGCTAAACAAACCATAGAAATTCGTGGGTCCAATGCTGTCCACCTTCTGAAAACGAAGAAAAAAGCTCCTGAGAGAGTACTGGATAACAATGGAAAGGGTGCGCCTCAGGGCAAGAAGCTATGTCAGCGGTGTGGGAATTATCACCCCTTTGGCGAATGTAAATTTCTTAAAGCTGTCTGTCGTTTTTGTAAGAAGGTGGGGCACATACAAAAAATGTGCAATTCTAAAAATTTCAAGAAGTTTGGGGGGAGAAAATAATTCGAAACTTCAAAATATTGACACAGGTAAGTTAGATATTTATGAAGATAATTCTTATATTAATACTATAAATTCAGTTAGTACAGTGCTTAATTATCCACCCCATGATGTGTTAATTAATTTAAATGGAATTAAACATAAGATGGAAATAGATTCCGGGTCCCTACATTCTGTAATTAGTTCGGATACTTTTGTTAAATTGTGGCCCATTAATCCCCCTAGTTTAAAACATATCTCTGATCAGTGTCTCCAAACATGGAACTCTGAAAAATTAGATGTTCATGGTTATTTTGATGTAAATGTTTCTTATAAATCTTATGATGTTATTTTGCCTTTATTAGTTATTGGGGGTAAGGGTAAATCATTGGTAGGTAGAAGTTGGTTTGATGTGCGTTGGGTATTAAGCTAAGCACAGATAATTCTTCTGTCAATACCATTTGTGTTCAACCTCTCGAGTCCATTTTATTACAATTTCGGGATATTTTTAATGAGACTCTAGGGAAATTTTCGTGTTCGCCTGTGTCAATAAAAATAGATGAAAATAGTACTCCTAAATTCCTTAAAGCAGTGTTAAAAATAAGAATTTTGAAACTAGGCATCAAAATGACGCCTGGATTAAATTTTTTGGGTGTCAAAATGAAAAATCTAGGTGCCGTCTATAATTAAATATGTATATTAAAAAAATAATAAAGCATCAACTTGTAAATAATATATGCAAGATTATATAAAAAATATTTATGTAAAGATTGTAATTACATTGACAATTAAAACGTACATATTTAAAATCACAAATTCATTCTTCGCCCAGAAGATACATCATTCCACCACAACTTAATAGCATTTTCTGGGCAGAAATCTTCCAATTTAGGGCCATTTAATTTAATCATTAACAAATCGTCAACTACTTTCATAGGGATACAATTTTTTTAATCAGTTTTTATTAGGTTCAATTGACTGAAATAGACTTGTTTACAGTCTGATGGGATTGGGAAAATATATGATGAGGAAAAAATCCAGGCGTCAAATATCGCACCTATGATTGGAATTCTAGGCGTCAAGATGAAAAAACTGGTCGCAAAATGCGACTAACGACTGCTTTTTTCTAACCCTGCCTTAAGGCTAGGAATGTTCCGCTAGCATTATGCAGTAAGGTGACGGAGGAAAGAGAATATGGTTAGGAAGGGTATTCTAGAACCTGTTTCTTATTCTGACTGGGCTACACCTGTAGTACCAGTAGTAAAAAAAAAAACGGCAAAATTCGTTTATGCAGCGACTACCGTAGTACGGTGAATCAAGCAGTAAAATCGTTTACATATCCCTTACCTACAGTTAATGAAGTTCTGACTACGATGACTGGCGGTAACATTTTTTCTAAATTGGATCTGTCTGAAGCTTATCTGCAACTTCCGATGGATGAGCCGAGTTCTAAATTTCTTACTTTAAACACGATTAAGGGACTTTTCAAAGTTAATAGACTCCCATTTGGCATTTCAGTAGCCGTCGCTATTTTCCAAAAGCGAATGGAAGAGGTCTTAGCAGGCATAGAGGGCATCCAGCCGTACTTAGATGACATTTTTATTCAAGGGAAAAATACTCAGGATCATAATGAAAAATTAAAACAAGTGCTAGAACGCTTAAAAAAATTCGGAATTCAGCTTAAACGTGAAAAATGTCAGTTCTCGGTGCCAGAAATTGAATTATTAGGTTTCCGAGTAAATAAAAAGGGCATTCAGCCTAGTTTCGATAAAATTAAAGCCATTCATGAAGCCCCTAGCCCAAGGGATAAAACTAAACTTCAAGCTTTTCTTGGAATGTTAAATTTCTATGGTTGCTTTCTAAAAAACCGTTCAGATGTTTTGGAGCCTTTGCACCATTTGCTTCGAAACGACAGAGCTTGGTGTTGGATGACCAACCATGATAGAGCGTATAGGGCCACTAAGGAATTGCTTAAGAAAGACGTAATTTTAGCACACTTCGATGAAAGGCTTCCCGTAGTTTTAACACGTGACGCCTCCTCTTATGGAGTTGGAGATGTCTTGAGTCACGTATTACCTAATGGCACTGAATCGCCGATAGCATATTATTCCAGAACGTTAACGAAGCCCGAGAGAAATTACAGTCAGACTGACTGCAAGCTCTGGCTATTATTTCACCAGTAAAGAAATTTAATCAATATCTCCAGGGGCGAGAATTCAGAATCATAACTGACCATAAACCTATTTTGGGACTGTTTAATCCTGAGAATCCATTACCCCAAATGATGTCACCCCGTGTTATTAGGTGGAGTTTATTGTTATCCTCTTACGATTATAAGTTAGGAAGGGTAAAGACATTAGCAACGCTGATGCTCTGAGTCGCTTACCTTTGCATTCTCTGGAAGCCAACTCGCTGGAACCGGCAGACATTCTATTGTTGGAAAATGCTCCGCTTACTCAATTGAGTGCTAGTTTGATATCGGAAGTGACAAGAAAAGATCCTGTACTATCTAGAATTTCGCTAATGGTTTTAAATGGATGGCCTTCAAAATTGACTGATGAAAAATTTAATTCTACTGTGTATAATTAAAAAAAGACTAAGTATGTCACAGGGCTATTATGAAATATGTTTATTTAATTTCTGTGCATATCGGCCAATAGACAATGCTGTTATGCTGCAATTTTCCCGTGAATGGAGAAATTATCTTGGATTTATTTGTGTATAATTACACAAAATTTGGTATGTGAGAGGGCCATTTTATTAAACATCATGTTGATTCAATTCTGGTGCATATTGGTCGATAAGTGGCTATACTTATGCTGCAATTTACCCTGTGAATGGGAAGGCTAAATCTCAACATCTACAACATTTAACTGCACTTAACTTGATATGCAAGATAAATAATAAGAGAACGAAAGCTGGCTTAATTTGGGTGTATATTGACCAACAGATGTTGCAGTTGTTCCTCATCTTCTATGATTTTCCACATGGCTACATCTCACAATTTTTTGATTAAAATTGCACTAAATTCCATTCTAAAATCTTTATTGTGCAAAGCTATTATTAAGTTTCTTTTGTGCATGTTAAACAGCGTGTAGCTTTGTTATGTAGAGTGATATAAAGTTTTGTAATGGCCATAACATACTAAGCCATTGAAGCTTTTAGATTTTTTTTTTTTTTTTCTTTCTTTTATGTTTTCTTATAAATGTCTCAAACGAAAATATTGGATTCATAAAAATTTTCTACACTTGGTATTCACTGGATTTACACATTTTAAGAGGTCCAGAACCTGGTTTGATCGATTTTTAAAAATTTGTGTATGTGTGTGTGACAAAAATTCCGTTCAACTGATATCGGCCTTATTTAGGTGTATATCAGCCGACAAGTGAATCTGCTATTATGATTTTTCACAAGCCTATATCTCAGCATCTATTGATTAAAATTGCACCAAACTGCATATGTAAAATATTTATTGTGTGAAGCTATGGTTAAACTTTTGCACAATTTAAACAGTAAATGGTGTGTGATGGCCACAATAAATACATTTTCTTATGAAAATAACCAACCCTTAAACTATGATTATATTAGTAAAATATATATATATTTTTTAAATACATATTAAACACACATTTTTTAGTACTGTAAAAAATGTGTAAATGATAAGTTTTTGTTTTATAATTCTGAACAAAACCTATATATTTGTGACAAATTGCAAGTGTGGGAAAGAGTATGTTAGACTTAAGTTTTATTCTTCATCGCAATATTGCACAAATAAATAGAATACTAAATAAATATGCTTAAGTAAATTATATTTAAAATGTGTTTAAAAGAATAGTATATGAAATACGTTTATACTATTTTATTGTTTTAAAATAAAGAAAAAGAAAAGAAATATACAACACAACAAAAAACAAAACTAATGCCGGATATCCGGCAGGCAAAGGAGCTCCGGATATCCAATATCCAGCAAAATCACTATCCGTTTCATCTCTAATTTCAATAAAACATGGAAAACTTTCATTCCTACAACACAATTACATAAAAAAAACTTTGTTATATACTACATAATATTTACTTAAACATTCACCATAACTCCCTAAAATGTAATGACACAGGATATCAAATTAATTTATCTAAATAACTTACTGCTAAAATATTATCCATTTACAATTTTACTTGAATTACTACCACAAAATTCCATAAGAACATAAATAAATATCCAAACAATTGAATAATTTTTATTCTATTACCATTATTTACCTCAAAATTCTTTCACTTCACCAAAATTTCATAAATTAAACCACTATATAAAGAAACACACTTTAAAATACTTAGTATGCATTACACCTTTTCAAAACATATGTGATAAGTAATCAAACATACCCACACACACCATGTCATAAAAGCTTCTGCCATACATCAAAACAGAAGATGTAACAGGTTACGAAATGGAACAGAAACACAAAAAGCACTCTCTCAGAGTGCATTACCATTGGCAAACTAGCACATTTGCACAAAAAAACATCAAATGGATGGAACACACCCATCGAGCAGATATACTAGTAGAGGGAGAATCCCTATTCTTTTCTACAGAAGAAATTGTGTCCAACATGTATCACGTGAAATTTCGCTGCGCAAACTTTTTTTCGCTACTTATCGCCTTCTTGGCAATATTTTGTTTCCCATTAAAAATAATTTTTAGGTTGAAAATACCAAAGAATAATTATCTCATTAGATATTCTTTGACAAATATATTAGAAGAGTTATGTATTTATTATTCTTATTATTATTTCTTTTTCCAATGAAAACTCTGCTAAGCGATTTTTATTCAAATAAATTACAATTAAAAAAAAAAAGTCTTTTGAATAAAATATAGAAATAAAAATATTTCAAATATATAGTATGTTGTAGCCATCACAAAACTTTCTTCTATATTATTCCTATACAAATACACACAATGTAAATTAGATATTAACTAAAATAATTTTTTATTAAAATTTCTTTTCATGATGAATGCAAACGATTTTCATTTCAGAGAGATATATATAATAACGGCTAAAGAAAGTTTATTATGTGTCCTATAGACCACATTCATATTTTAAAAACTGAATTTTTCTCCATAAGTTTTTTATTTATTAAAAAACGAAAAAAAAAAAAAAACTGATAAATTTGTTTTTAATTATTCTATATTTATGGTTCAACCATTCGTTTTAAAGGTATTGATGGATTCTTTTCAGAAACACTAATATTAAAAATTTACATAGACCGCCCCCCCCCCCCCCAAGTGAAAAGTAATGCATTTACATTTACCTTTTTTTTTTTTCATAATTGATTATTACTATTTTAAACAATTCTTTTTTATTCACAAAAATTCTTTAAAAAACAATTCTCACTGTGCATATTTATGCGAAGTTTCGTACTTTGTTGAAACAAATAAATAAATACAATAAAATAAATATATACGGGATGACAGCGCTACCTATTGGGTGTTTGGTGTTTTGGAAGTAAGGCTGATTGACTACCCTAGGATCCTAGGCATAAAGAGGAGTGCCCTCCGTAGGGGAGTTCTTTCTAAGGGGTCCTAGCCCGTATTTATGCAAGTTTTGGAGAAAACCACGGAAAACTCCAAACAACTAAGCCAACAAGTGCGAGCTGGGAGGGAATCCAGCACCTCTCGTCTACCAGCTTTGAGCGTGGAACCGCTCGGTCGCTCGTGGACGATTTTCAGTAACAGCTTATAAGCACTAATTTTCGATGTTAGAACTAAATATCAAGTTTGGTTAAATTTCGTCCACTTATTTATGAGATAGAGAATCCACAAAAGTTTAGGCACACACGAAGACACTTAAAATAGTGCAATCGTGTACAGGATATGTCAAAATGTATAAATTCATTGGAAACCAGTGACTAAAACTTTCCATTAATCGAATACTTTCTTCTTAAATATAAAGAAGAGAATAATAAATAAAACAAATATCTTAAATAATGATGAATCTAGATCATAGGTTCCTAACGTGGGTGATAACGCCCCCTTGTGGGCGTTTGAGGCTTTCAGGGGGGCGGTAAAAGACCTTAGAAAATTAGGGGGCGTTGATATGCAACCGAGGGGCGCTGGAAGGTTAACCAAACATAGTCTAAAAAAGGCTAGATCATCTCAGTTAGAAGAACTAATAGAACTGACGACAAATGAGGAATTAAAAATTAAATTCAAGAATAGCTACCAAGAATTTTGGCTGCAGAAGTCAATTTCGCAACTGTATTCAGGATTATGGTCGATTGTTCAACGATTTCTGATAGCATTCCCATCTTCATATTTAGCAGAACGTGGATTTACTGCTGTAGCAACATTGGTAACGAAAAAGGGAAATCGGCTCCATGTTACTGAACGCGGCGACTTACGATTGTTTTTAAATAAAATCGAGCCTGATATTAACAAGCTCCTTAAAATGCATCAAATTCAGCCTTCTCATTATTTAAGTTAGAAATTCGATGTCTTTAACTTTTAATAAAAATACTCTTTAATATAATTAAGTATGCGTTTTGATTGTTCTCTGAAACTGTCAATTTATTTTAGAAAGCAATAGTTTATTATGGATTACTTCGTATCATCAAAACACCTGCCTGTCCTTATAACAGGTAAGCTAAAACTTTTATTCCTCTTTTTTAAATAAAGAAGAAATACAGTAGCGTTTCAATTCCTACAATATTCTATCTATTAGTAATTTTTTATATTTAATTCTTCTTTTCACCATGCATTATGCACGCTCTAATTTCTCTGGAGTGGGAGGGGGGCGGTACTGAAATATTCACTAGTAAAGGGGGCACCAGTTCAAAAAAGGTTGGGAACCTATGATCTAGATTATTAATAAAAATATTATGAAGACATTAAAAAATAGAATCTGTCCTATTTTTTTTTATATTATTATAATGTAATTTCTTTTACAGTTATAAGATGAAAGTATTATATTCCTAAAATTTTTGATGGGTTTATTTTTTTTTATGACAATGGGAATTTTTTTTTTTTTTTTTTTTTTTTTTTTTAATGCCAATATCTTCAATAATGAAAATTAAAAATATTATTTGAAAATATAATTCCTATGAGAATTGAAAATCAAGACTATATTTCGATGTTACTAGCGTCTCTTTGTAGCGACAGACCTCTACGGAGCTTACGGAGCTAAGTGAGTTTGGCGAGAATTCACACTTGGCGCACACTGTGGCTCAACGCTATGCGCTTACGCACAACGAGGAAAGATCACAAACCACGCGGGCGCAATACCTCTATGATTCGGCTTTCGGCTAACACAACACCGTAGTAGTTCATGCGCACAGGAGAAAGGAGAAATCTCAAAGTTATTGTCACGTGACACTTCTCGATGATGTTGGCCACACAAAGGGGTTGCCATTTCGCTCTCTACCTAAATTAAAGCTCGATGAACACACCCAACATAATTATACCAGATCATTTTTATAGTCATAGACTTTAATACACCCAGACCCAATACATGAAGTTTTAAATTTAAAAGTTTTTTTCAGCATATATTTGATCTTCAGGAATAATTCTGCACAAGAAATATTCCTTCTAGACAAAGCTAACTTTTATCTATTGTGTGACTAAACTAGTTTTCACCACATTACGTTACTTATGGTTACCAGATTGGAAGAGCTGAGCTTTTGGTACAACTATAGCATTTCCCCTCAGCTAGATTTGGCGATTTTTCGTTGGCGCCGGTTTGAGCGATAACAATGTCGTTATGGATTGTTTGCAATAGAATATGACAACCTGCATGCTGTTTACTGCCGTTGCCAATGTTTTGATCGCGTGATATGACGGTGATTCGAGACCCGAATCAGAGTATCGATACTTTTGTCTGTTGTATCGAAACGTAACATTCACTGATTCATGCATCGCTAATTAGGGGTATACAGTGATTTTTTTTTTTTTTTTTTTTAATACTCGCGAAGCGAGCAAACAGCAGAAAACATAGTGACCGCGGCTCCATGAATTTTCATGCTTTTACTGATTCATGCTCCACGAATTAGGGGCGTCCAGTGATGTTTTTTTTGGTTTTAATGCTCGCGAAGCGAGCAAACAGCAGAAAACATAGTGACCGCTGCTCCATGAATTTTCATGCTTTTAATGATTCATGCTCCACGAATTAGGGGCGTCCAGTGATGTTTTTTTCGGTTTTAATGCTCGCGAAGCGAGCAAACAGCAGTAAACATAGTGACCGCGGCTCCATGAATTTTTATGCTTTTACTGATTCATGCTCCATGAATTAGGGGCGTCCAGTGATGTTTTTTTTGGTTTTAATGCTCGCGAAGCGAGCAAACAGCAGAAAACATAGTGATCGCTGCTCCATGAATTTTCATGCTTTTAATGATTCATGCTCCACGAATTAGGGGCATCCAGTGATGTTTTTTTCGGTTTTAATGCTCGCGAAGCGAGCAAACAGCAGAAAACATAGTGAAATATAAAAAAAATGTTTCATAGTGATGAAAAGTATTGTTTCATAACATTTTGATTCGATTCACGACGTTGTGAAACTATGCGCAGTACCGACTCACAAACTGAATCAAAACACCATCATACCATGTGATCAAAACATCGGCAACGGCAATAAGCAATGGGTGCCGTATAGTAAAGCTGTTCCTTTTTTTTTTTATATATAAATAAATGTATATATATGTACATTAAAAATAACTTTTTCCTTTTGTTAAAAATGTTAAACGAAATTCTAATTTATATAATCATATTTTACCGGTAAATATAAAATAGCATTTAAACTGAATAACTGTATGGAATGTAAAAGCATAACGAAATTCATAAACATGAAGAAGGTAAGTCAATTTTAAATACATATTTGTTTTGTTATTATTAGAAATAAGTTCAATGAATTATTTTAATGATGTCATTCTGAAAAACATATTTCGGTTTTGTTTACGTTAGAAATCCTTGGCAATCACTTCAAAAGTAGAATTTACCGATATTCGCCAAATCTAGCTGAGGGGAAATACTATAGTTGTTCCGAGCTTTTTTTGGAAGAGTATTATATATTTGAGAATAAAGTTTTAATAGCAAAGGATAAAAAATGCCAGTTGTTAAGGTTGAACTTTAAATATAACATATCTGTAAGTAAATTATGCGAAAAAAGCTGATAAAATGACTGTTAATAAAAAAAAAAGTTCTTTTTGAATGATTAAGAAAAAGTAAGTAAATTTTTAGTTGAAAAGTCACTGTTGAGAACACTATGACTTCAACCTATATTCTAAAAAGTTAAAATAAGAAAGATATTTAATAATTTTACATTGCATAACTTCTACAATTATATTTGAGTTTTTAATGTTCGTTTAATTAGTTTTGAAGTTAAAATTCTTTTATTACACATGATTTCTTCAGTTCACCAAACCAAATTTGTTGTTAAAGTTAGGATGTTGAAAGAAGGATATTATGAAAACATGTCATAAATTATTAAAATATTATAGTCAAAATTTATTTAATCAATGTTAATGAACACATATATTATCTCAACGAAATCAAACGATCGTTTGTTTAAACGTATTTCGTTGCGAACGTAAGTAAATCTGTTTCTAGGTTGCCATGTGGTAAACTTGTACCATTGCCCTCTTCGCAAATATGAGAAATTCACAAAATGTAAACAAACTACAAGAAATTTCTATTCGTGGAATATAGAATTTTAATAATTGTGGTAGAAATGAGTCATAAAACTGAACTGGAATGGTTACGAATAAGAACTGTGTAAACAAACAACACACAGCATTTTATGGTGTTCAAAAAGTTTTTATTCATCGTAAATGTTTTCGCTATTTTTGATGGACTATGTCTTGCAAAAGCAATTAAAACATAAAGAAAAACACATATAAGAAATAACAAGCTGCATCAATCAGAATCAAACGTAGCATGATTTTTTTAATTAGGTATTTTAAACTTACCATTATTTACAGTACGTTTAGAGGAGGAAAATAAAATCATACAAAATAAAAAAATTATGCTTAAATAAAACTTTTTCATTTTTAATGAAATTTTTTAAAATATCACAAATATACATGAAATTATTTATTGGTTCGTTGGATGGATGAATGAATCAAGCAACAAGCGGCTATCCCCTCATGAAGGTAGAAAGCCGGCTGTAGTAAAATTTGTTCTCATTTTCGCAAACCGCAGATGACAGTGAGTTTATGTTTATGCGAAATGCGCTAATTATTTCGCACTCCAGTGCTGCATAAAGACACTGAGCGTATTCAAGCTCAGTGGACCTATCACCAACTCACGGATATGATTTTTAGTTATCTGTACACCAACCAACCAGTCTAACATTCTTTTGTGTTCATTGTGTACAAATGTTTTTTACCAAAGAACTTTCTTTTCTACAATAAATTTAAAATAGCAGTGATGGTGAGGGTATAAACATGCCGGTTAATCTACCGAGAGATACTGGTGTTGATATTCCGTTGGATTCAGAACAGTATGTGTAATATTTATGTTTAAAAAAAATAATCGTGTTCCTAGAATAAGGAATCAATTTAGTCTCTTCCGATTAATAATTTCTTTACCGATTATTTATGTGAAAGTCTTGTTTTTTCTTCTTTTTACCTAATTTTAATGTTTTATGAACCTGTTAACTGTTATTTTTGTGTCTATACTTATATAATTGAATAATTACAGAATTATTCACATAATTGATTGTATTACGTTTGTGCGTGTGTGTTGTTTAAATGATTAATTAGCGATCATAATTTCATTGTTCATATTCTCTTAATCATAGACTAAATATATATATTCAACAAAATTTCTCGCCCTTTTATTTCATGTTGCTTTATTAACTTCAAAACTTGTATATTTTGTTGTTATTATTATTATTGTTTAAATATCTACTTTTGCTTTAATAATATAAATACGGTGGGCGACTTGATTTCCCAGTCATACTACTAATTCTTGGGGGCCTTATAAATACTTTTATTTGATTGTAGAACATAAGATAATCCTTACTATAGCGTTTGGAAATATGAAGTGAAACCGAATGTTAAGTTCAATTAGTGTTGAGATATTCTATAAATAAAACCATGACATTATTAAAATAAGTTTTTTCATACAATCTAGTCTTCTAAATTAAAAATATTTTTGTTTTATCCATTCTGTTTATGTAATAAATGTGGCCATTGAAGATTTTTAAATACTCTGTTTAGTTGAACTGAAAGGATTTTAAAGCTTTATTATTTGAAAATTAATTGTCCTAACTTAACCCCCTTCCTTCTCGCTCTATAATGATTGAAAAACAAACCATTTCTGATGCCCAGAAAATTTTTTATTTCTTACTTTACACTTTAGATGGAAATAGCAGACTATTTAAAATGTAATTGGAGATAGTAGTAGGTTTATTTTAAACCATCAACACTATCCAATTTTAAATATTTATAATACTTATTTGTAGGGATGTAATGCAAGAATATTCAGAGAATATTCTCCTTGTTAAGCACTGTTTTATCTGTTCCTACCAAGGCACCTATAGGGGGCTTTAGAGTTCCTACCAGAGAGCGTCTAAGACGTCATACATCGGTAGTGCATTGACGTGGGCAATAAATATCCATAAATTGCAAACAATTTTTTATGACTGCAGACAAAAACTGTCTGAAAGTTGCGGACTAATTTTTTTTATTAGTGCAGACAAAAACTGTCTGCAAGCCGTTTTTCTGTGTTCGCAACTATGTCGCCATGTCGCGGCATTTCTGCCACTGGGATAGCTTGCATATTCTGCATCTGCCGTTTTGGAGTCAAGACATTAAACAATAAAGACCTACGATATGTGGCTCCTCAAAATTTTTAAGTTGTATTTATTTAATTTAATTAGTTTTAAGTAACATGTGAAAATAAAATGTTACATATATATATATTTGAATATGTGCGACTAGATATTGTTATTCAAGAAATTTTATGTGTTCAAGTAATATTTTCTAACATTTTTTTACATTTAAATAACCACTGTTTGTGTTTCTGAAAAATTTTTATAATATTTTTTTATTATTAAAATATTGTTAAATGTAAGTGGTACTACTGAAAAAGTAAAAAAATGTGATTGACACTTGAATGAAAATATATAATCAGCCAGCCGAATAGTTATTAAATTCGGTTTGGAAAATTTGTATTCGGCCGAATAGTTAGTATTCAATTGACCAAATATTCAGTATTCAGTCAAAACTACTATTCAGTGCATCCCTAATGTTCATTATCTATGATATTTAGGATTTTTAATTAATCAATAATTTGATGGCGTGTGCATGAAAATTAATTTGTTTGAAAAAAAAAACCTCTAAATCAAAAGTTTTACAGTTTAAAAATAAAATGTAAAACGACACCAGAAAATTAGCAAATTTAAATTCTATAATTTAGCAATTTGTAATAAATATGTTAAATTTAAATTAAAACCAAAATAACAAATAGCTTTAGAATGAAATTTAATTTAATTTTGTGATTGGTTACTACTCATTACATAAAATTTAGAATCAAAGTGAATAGTCAGTCTCATTTTCTGATAAAAGATCAATTAAGCTAGTTTCTTCAATGATAGACAGCTTATCTAATTCTTTATCATCAATATTACCTACTTTATATAAACTCAACTGTTTCCGGGTTTTTTTTATTTGGCTTTTAATTTAATATTGTCTACTTACATCTATTTGCCACTTTTTTCTAACAACACACTATTTCTTTTTCATTTGTAAACAATGCCATATGTTTACTCTTCAAATAGTTGTACGATAAATTCATTTTTATCTTATACTGATAAGTGTAAAACATTTAAAGCAAAAATATAAGTACAGTGGACTCTCGATTAACCGGGATCGGATTATCCGGGACAGCTCAAAAAGAAAAAAAAAAAAAGTTGAATGCAGAAATGTGCTGGAAGATCGCTTTCTTCTCAACCCTTCATTCTGTAATGGACTCGTCCAGTTGACTTTGAGCCTAGCCAACAGATGTTTCTCCCATTCTTGAATGTGGGATCAGGAGATGATACATCTATCGTTGCAGTATTACTGCTGTTTAGATTATTAGTTTCACATGTGCTATACATTCTGTTCGTAGTATTAAGATGCCAAAACACAAAAGAGTTGTTCTTAGTATAAATCAAAAGCTGGAAATAATTAATAAATCAGAAAATGGACATACAGTGAAATCATTAATTCATGAATATGAGATTGGTGATCAAACTGTGCGAGACATTATTAAAAAGAAACAAAAAATACTCAAATTTGCTGGAAATTCAGATAGTCCAAATGGAATGGGTAATAGAAAAACAATGAAAACCTCAACATATAAAGATTTAGATAAAGCCATGGTTGTGTGGTTTAACCAACAGAGAGCTGCCGGAATTCCTGTATCAGGTGCTGTTTGTGCGATTAAAGCAAAACATTTTTTTGAAGAGCTTGAAATACCCAGTGATTTCAATGCTTCGAGTGGCTGATTAATGAGATTCAAACAGAGATATAGTATTCGCCAAATAACTGTGCAAGGTGAAAAACTCAGTAGTGACAAATCTGCATCTGAAAATTTTGTTTTAGAATTTCAAAATTTCGTACGTAAAGAAAATTTGAGTGCTGAACAAATATACAATGTGGACAAAACTGTCTTGGAAGTGTTTGCCACAAAAGACATTAGCATATGAAACAGAAAAAAATGCCTCAAAACACAAGAAGCAGAAACAGCACATAACAGTATTGTGCTAATGCCTCCAACTCACATTTTTTAGATTTGTGTGTTATTGGAACTGCAAGAAAGCCGAGAGCTTTTTCAAAAATGAAGAAAGATTCAAGTTTGCCTGTAAGTTCTTACAGTAATAAAGCTTGAATGACTCTAGAAATCTTTTCTGACTGGTTTAAAACTAAGTTCATTCCTGCAGTACGAAAACATTTGGAAAATGTCAGTCTTCCTCAAAAAGCTGTTCTTCTGCTGTACAATGCAACTAGTCACCCAAATGAAGAAATTTTAAAATCAGAAGACACGAATATGTTTGTGAAATTACTCTCCCAAATGTGACAGCTGACATCCAACCTATGGATCAGGGTATTATTCAAAACGTTAAAACAGCATATCGTAGAAATTTGCTCCTTAAGTTGGTAGAGGAAGGATACGATAATTTGCTTTCTTTTTGGAAAAATCTAACAGTTTTGGTTGCAATTTATTATGTTGCTGGCTGATGCTTGGAAATCGATAAAAAGCACCACGGTTAAGAAATCATCGAAGGCAATCTTACCGGATAAAGAAAAGGAAATTCCTATGGGAGACGATGATAGTACAGATTTGCAGAGAAAAATCTTAGAAGATTTGAGAAAGTTAGACTGTTCTGAAAATGTTAACAAAGAAGCAGTGCAGCAATGGATTAACGAAGATTCTAAAATAGAATGTTACGAAGTTTTAAGTGACGGTGATATTGTGTTGCAAGTCGCTTGTGATTCAGAAAAAACAAGGAATTACGAAGAAAGTTCTGAAAGCGATAAGGAAAATCTTGTAGCTTATCAAAAATTAAGTCACAGTGATGCATTGTTGCACACTGAGGCTTTACTTAATTACTTGGAGCAAGAAGATGAAAGCTAAAAGCTGCTGAAAAAATTATGTTGAGAAATTTGCGTAGCAAAATTCGTCGAAGAGTAAATGAGAAACAAAGACAGACCTCTATAACTTCATTCTTCACAAAAGTGTAACATAAACTAAATTTCTTTTTTGTAAATTATTCTAATTGTAAATCTAAATAACATTAACATTTATGTTCATTTGCTTCCTTTTATAATAAATAAAATCCTTAATGTCCTATTGTATAATAATTTTATATTTTCTCTCAATTTTTTCTTAATGTTTCATCAAAATTTGTATAAATTCGATTATCTGGGATATTCACTTATCTGGGACGAGGCATTTCCCGACCATCCCAGTTAATCGAGAGTCTAGTGTAATTAGAATTTTTTTTTTTTTTTTTTTTTTAAATGTCACCTTTTAAAAATAATATCTTTAATGAAAAAAAAAATCATTTAATGCTTTGTTGCATAATTATTTGGATTATCACTAGATTTCATGTTCAATAAATTAAAAGATTTTATCTTTTGGCTCTGAAAAATTCATTTTATTTTAACCTTTTAATGTTCACTACTTAGATTATTTTAAAAATTACTTAACTAATTTTAAAAAGGGCTTTTAGACACATTGCTGATCATAAATATTTAAAAAATAAAAAATTAGTATTGTTCCTTTTCAAGAAATCTTTAGTTTGAAACATCTATAAGTTAACCTTATTAAATTCAAATAATATTTAATTTAATAAATAAAACACTTTGTAAGTAAGCATTATCGACTACAAAAACTCGTAAAAGTTGTTTCAGGAAAATAATAGTCCAGCTCTTCATTAAAGGAAAAAAACTAGACATGAGTGCATCATCAAACCAGCAATTCACACTCGCGCACACTAAGAAACTTCAAGTAACTTATGCATTTAGCTTCCTTTGAAGCATTATTTGTTAAATTTTGGAATAGTGCTGCTATCTACAGAACAGAAAAGGAACAGAAGTTTAAAACCTGATTAAAAAAAGGGGGAAATGTTAAGAAAACTACTGCATAAAAATTGTTAAATTATGTCAAATGTTTGGTTTTGCTGCAAAACCAATGAACGTTAAAGGGTTAATACCTATAACCCCAGTGGCAGAAACAATGCGATACGACGACATAGTCGCGGACACAGAAAAAAAGGCTTGCAGACAGTTTTTGACTGCACTAATAAAAAAATTAGTCCGCAACTTTCGGACACTCTTTGTTTGCACTAATAAAAGAAATTGCCTGCAACTTTCAGACAGTTTTTGTCTGTAGTCATAAAAAATTGTCTGCAATTTACGGCAGGGTATGCCGATTTAAATCAGCTTGATTAAAATCACTTTGATTTAATTTATAATAAAAACAAGATCTTACTTTCAGCTTTACAGATGTAACTTTGAACGGCGAAGTACTTTCATTCAGGGGGCCCCCCTTATCTTCAGCACCAGTTACTCTATGCTGTGTAGTTTCTGTGAAGATTTCTTCTTGACTGTTCGATTGTCTTCTCTCCATCAGGAGGTGGCACCAGGTAGCATCAATAGCTTCCGTTGATTGGTCCAGGTTGCATGCATTAGGATGACCTATGATTTCGATTGTTTCGCGAAAAAGAGCGTAGTTGTGGTTATTGTAATTAGCAATGTTTTCATTTCTGTGGGTTTGCGCTAAAGCTGTGTTGTGTCTTCCAAATTTAATGTCGTTAATATGTTCTTTAATGCGTGTGTTGATTTTCCTTTTTGTCATTCCTATGTAACATCCATCGCTATTGTTTTGATATTTAAAGGGAATTTTGTATATACCAGCAGATTCGAGGGGAGGATTTTGATCTTTGTCGTTTCTAATAATTTGATAAATGTTCGGATTTGGTTTGATTGGAATGTTTGTGTTTAATTTACTGGCAATGTTTTTTATTTTTACGGCGGCTCCGCGATCATATGGTATTGCATTAGTGTATTTTATGATTGGTTTTTGGTGTCTGGGAATATTGTTAATTTTATTTAAAATTTTTTTATATAGTTTATCATCGAGATTTTTAGGATAGTTGGCTTGTATGACTAGATTTCTAATAAATTTGATTTCGTTTTTAAGATCTTCCAGTTCGGTACATATAAGGATTGCGCAATTAATGTAAAATTGAATTGCATTTAATTTATATTTATACGGTGTTTTACTATTATAGTTAATGATTACTTTACTGGAAGTAGGTTTCCTATAAACAGTGGTATTAATTATATTTTTCATTCTTTTTATTTTAACATCTTGAAAGTTGATTTCATTGTTTGTTTCTGTTTCAGGAAAATCACAAATTCGTTAGTTTTGACATAATAAACCTTTATCCCTCCATAGATACCGATGAAGTAATTAAAACCATAAATGACGAAATTGACAAAAGTTATATCCCTTTAATAGCCCAAACGTTAAAATCCACAACCAACTTAATTTTAAAAGAAGGCTATTTTAAATTTGATCAAAAAGTCTACCAACAAGTTGGGTCCCAATGGGATCTCCCATATCAGGGATAGTCGCGGAATTTAAATTAAGAAAACTTGAACACATAATTCTTGAAAAATTTAAACAGAAAATAATCTACTGGAATAGATACGTTGACGACATTTTTGCAATAATCCACGAAAAACAAGACATAACAGAACTTTTAAATGATTTAAACCACCTTGATAAAAATATACAGTTCACCAGTGAAACAGAAACAATGAAATGAACTTTCTAGACGTTAAAATAAAAAGAATGAAAAATACAATTAATACCACTGTTTATAGGAAACCTACTTCCAGTAAAGAAATCATTAACTATAATAGTAAAACACCGTATAAATATAAATTAAATGCAATTCAATCTTACATTAATGGCGCAATCCTTATATGTACCGAACCAGAAGATCTTAAAAAAATCAAATATATTAGAAATCTAGCCATACAAGCCAATTATCCTAAAAATCTCATTGATAAACTATATAAAAAACATTTAAATAAAATTAACACTATTCCCAGCCACCAAAAACCAAACATAAAATACACTAATGCAATACCATATGATTGCAGAGCCGCCGTAAAAATTAAAAACATTGCCAGTAAATTAAACATAAACATTCCAATCAAACCAAATCCGAACATTTATCAAATTATTAGAAACGACAAAGATCGAAATTCCCCACTCGCATCTGCTGATATATACAAAATTCCCTTTAAATATCAAAACAATAGCGATGGATGTTACATAGGAATGATAAAAAGGAAAATCAACACACGCATTAAAGAACATATTAACGACATTAAATTTGGAAGATACAACACAGCTTTAGTGCAAACCCACAGAAATGAAAACATTGAAATAGATTTTTTAAATATTGAAAAAATTGCTAATTACAATAACCACAACTGTGCTTTTTTTTCGCGAAACAGTCGAAATCATAGATCATCCTAATGCATGCAACCTGGACCAATCAACGGCAGCTATTGATGCTACCTGGCGCCACCTCCTGATGGAGAGAAGACAATCGAACAGTCAAGAAGAAATCTTCACAGAAACTACACAGCATAGAGTAACTGGTGCTGAAGATAAGGGGGGGAGGGGGCCCTGAATGAAAGTACTTCGCTGTTCATAGTTACATCTATAAAGCTGAAAGTAAGGTCTTGTTTTTATTATAAATTATATTCGTGGCTTTATTATTTTAGTTCTTTAAAGTCACTTTGATTTTTTTTTTTTTTTTTTTTGAAATCATTGATTTAAATCAAAAATAAAATTTTATAATTTTGGGGCAATATGTAGTTTTATATAGTCTTAGAACATAAGAAAACTTGAACTTACTTGTTATTTACATCAAATACCCCCTCCTCCCCCCCCCCCACAAATAAATAAAATATGTGTGTTTATTAATTTTAAAAAGGATTCTTTTAATTTTCTACAACTCTATTTTTATCTGCTATTCTTATTTTGAAGCTAACTACTTTCATTTGCAGCCAAATTTTATTATACAAAGCCTTAAATTCTCTACCTTAAGTGTTTTTTTTTTTTTTTTTTTTTTTAGGATAATAAATATTTTATTATCTGAACTGAAGCATTTGATTTGTCTGTCACTGACTCTGTCCTTCATGTTTAACTTTTCTTATTTCTAATTCTGATCACTATGTTTTTTAACTGGCCAAGGCATTCTTAAGCAATTTTTCTTTTTTTACTTAGGCTTTTATAAAATTAAAAATGAAATGGTAATGGCCTGGCTAGTTGTTTCAGTTTTCTAAATTTTTTAATCTTTAGAAAAAATCTTAGAATTTATATGTATTTTATTGGTAATAAATTGCACAAACTAATGTGTGTATTATATATATATTATATACACATTGGATTTCCTTTAATTGAATAACTATTCTCCAAAAAGTTTCTCTTCAAAAAATTTGATAATGTGAAATTCAAGATGTTTTAATATGTACATTTTAATGACAATAATAATAATAAATATTGATCTTATATGCTTTTAAGCTATTTACACTTAATCATTTATTTATTTATTTTGAAGGGGTGGGGTGGGGGGTAGAATGTACTTATGTAGGCTGTAGGCTAATATTACAATTTTTTTTTTATTTACTTTTTTTTAATATCCTCATATATATTTTTTTAATTTAGTTCATTTATATTTATTGCTTCTTATATGTATATATTCACATTTAAATTTTTAAAAAATCATGCTTAATTTCTTAACATTCATTTTTAGTCGAATAATGCAAAAAAAAAAATCTGATTTTAATAAAAAAAAATCATGATTTTTTCATACCTTGATTTACGGACATTTTTCACCCGCGACAATGCGCTACTGATCTATGAATGTCTTAGATGCTCTCTGGTAAGAACTCTAGAGCCCTCCTATAGGTGCCTTGGTAGGAACACACAAAACAGTGCTTAACAACGGCGACCAAGGGAGCCTAGATCTCCCTTGATAGACAGTGTTATGCATGTATTCTTTTCCCCTGTTACCTGTTACTGAGATTCTATGGGAACATAGAAAAGTGTTAATTTCATTTAAAACTAGAGATGTAAAATTTCCGGAAATTTTGAGGCGGTGGAAAAAAACCAGTTTTTTTCCGGTTTTTTTCGAGAAAAATTGGAAAAAATGGGAAAAATTGAATTTTTACAGATAAAAATAGGGTTTCTTAACAGTTATAATATCTTAGAAAATATAAAGTGTTAAATATTTACAAATACTTGCAATCCATATTCTTCTTTTCTTAACAGAAACATACAAAAAGCTTTGACTGATAAAAAATGAGCCTTTCTGTTTCATAAATGCCAGTACCTTTCCTTGTACAAAACATCAAAAACTAGTCAAATCATCATTCAAACATTAATTTTGCATAGAGTGTGCATTCCTACGGAATGTTCTACTCCTAGCAGCATTAATATAATAAATTTAGATTAGAATCAAACCAACATTTTTTTTTTTTTATAAACCTGAACTTGATTTCTTTATATCCGAAACCTGAAAATTAAATAAAATTTAATGATTCATATGAAAATAATGCAAAACTTTTTTAAATTATAAAATAAAATAAATTTTCATTGCCACAGAGTTAGTAAATAATAATAATAAAAAAAAAAATTTAAATGGATTTACTTATACACTAAGTTAAAAATTTAAAAATCTGAAAAATAGATTAATAATTTCTAACCATTTATGTGTGTTGTGTTCTTCAAGAGTACAAAAATATGCTTTAAGTTTAGTATATATACATATATATATGATTTCTCTTTGTTTATTGCCTTTCTGCGATATGTATGTAATAATTTGTGTACACGTATAATTTAATCATGGGAATATATAGCATGTTTATAATTATAACAAACAAATTCCTGTTTATTATGATAAAATTTTTTGAAAGATGTTCTTAAGTCGACCCGACTGATTGAAAACTTAACCATACCAGCAGGAAAAAAATTCAGTCACTCTAACCCATAAGAAAAATTAATCAGTTAACCTGAACCGAACCTAACATGCAAGAGAAAAAATTTAATCAACCAGACCCAAACCTGATTTCAGGTCAAGCTTGGGTAAAATCGGTCTACTGGACCTGACGCAGGACTCTAATTCAGATTTTCACTTAAAATGAAATCAATCGCAAAGGTAAAATAAAAGTTTAATTTAAAGTTGATTGAACTTCAGAAATTTAAAACATTTTATTATTGATTTATTATTATTATTATTATATAAAGGATGGCTAACATTAGAAATTTTCCAAATTCACGGACTTTTTAAAGACTATTTTTCAGCATGTCTCCTGACTTATGCTGTTTATTTCACAAAATTAACAAACAGATTAGCAATTTAGAGGTTTCAAATATGGCTTATTTCCACAAAATTTGTCAAAATTCCCTGACTTTACATGAAATTTCCTGACTATTCCCTGACTAGTAGCCATCTTGTCATAATGTAAAACTTATTGACTCAGATGTAAAGGACATAAATCAAGTAGGTTTTTCCACATATAATTCTTTTAATTGCGTAACACATTTTTTTACAAAAAGTAGTTTCTTAGTTTTTTTTTTTTTTTTTGTTACATGCATTTATGTATATATGCATGTGTGTATGTATATATATGTGTGTGTGTATAATATATATCCACACACATTAAAATAATAGACAAGTCTAAGGATATATATTCAAGAAAAAAGACTGAAGTATAAAGGAACTTGAAAAGAATATAAGTAATTTCAAATGAATGTGATGGGAAGGGTGTCATTATAATGCTTAAATATTTCAGGATTACTATTTGATTACATGGTTAAAACTTATATTTTTGAAATATAAACATTAAAAAAATCAATGTTTTCATGTAAGAGACTGAACATGAAAAAATATTTCAAGAAAAGAGCATCGGAATAATTTCTAAATACGTTATTTAAATAAAATTAAATTTCAAAATTTTCAATTTTTCCAGGCAGAAATAAACCCTTTCGGAAAAAAACTGAAAAAAACTGGTTTTTTTCCCAAAGTTTCCGGTTTTTTTCGGACCATTCCCATCTCTATTTAAAACTGCTCCAAAACTTCTCCTCCACTTAAAAATTCACTTATAAAAAATTTCTGTATCAAAACTAAAACTAATACTTTTATTATTTATAATTATTTATATTGTGTTGTGTCAAACATTGCTATAAAATATTTAATTGAATGAGTTCAACTTATTATTTTATAATTGTTTATACTATATTGTTCTATAGTAAAATTGTATTCGTGTATTGTTGCACGAGATCACACTGTTGTTAAGCTCTACCCCTCCCCTCTCCCCCACCACAACCAAGATTGCTGCTATTAGCTTTCAGGCTTTTTGAGTGTAAGCCATTTTCACTCCTGATTACACGCAAATTTCGCAGACAAATTATGAAATTTTAAAAACCTGTTGCAGACAGCTACAAAACTTTCTGCCACTGGGCCTACAACTAAATAAATATAAATACTTATAATTAAAAATACCTCATAAAATCCTTAAATATTTTGAGCCTTTTTATATATTTCGGCACACCAAACGGGGCCATCATCAGAGCTCGGGAATGACATGACGATTACTGCTGGGCAGGGTTTAACCTGGCAAAAAAATTACTTTAGCATTTTAGCAAAAATAGGCAAGCACTATTTTAGCTTTTTCAAAAGTTAATTCTTTGGATACCATTGATTTCTTTTACTTAGCTTTGTTATCCTCAGTTTTATTTTCTATTCTTTTGTTCATTGATGATTTTAATCAAGCATCCATATTTGTGACTTTAAAAATATGAATCAGGGAAACTATGTTTTGATTTTAACAATAGAAAAAGAGGTACTCATATCATACGTGTAAAATGAAAAAGCAATTTAAAAATTAAATAAAGTGTAGTGGTAGATAATCTTGAAATACTAGTGCTAAGAATGCTTCTATGAATCAAATTCTGAATTCTGACATACTTTTAAATATTTTTGCATTTAAATTCAATCATTAAAAATAAAAAAATAAATCCAAATTACTATATAAATAATCATTTCCAAAAATTTCAGTCCTTTCGTAGTTCTTGCCTGCAAATATTAAAAAAAAAAAAAAAAAATCCGAGTTATTATATATAGATATTTTATACAATTATCCAGTTTTAGCTTTTTAGCGAAATTCTGACCAACATGTTTCAGCAAAATATGATACCTTTTAGCAAAATGCTAAAAAAACTAATGGCAGTTTAAACCCTGCTGCTGGGCGGTTTGTTTATTCTTCATTTTCTCCTCATCCTTCTCTTCACTTCGCTTGGTTTGTTAGTATAGCGGTTGCCACTCGCATGGAACTGGAAATTAATTTTATAAATACCTGCGGTGTGTTTAAAATGGATGGGATCTTTTTCATTGCATATGCGTTGATATATATTTTTGTTTGGTTTGATTGGAATGTTAAAGTTATGTTTTTTGGCTTCATTCTTAATTTTTAGGGAGGCCCCTTTACAAAGGGGCCCCTTTGTAAGTGTATATTAGGGACCTCCCTAATATACACTTTATTCATGCACTTTATTTTATACAATTTTCTTGAACAAAAAAATAGGCACTTTTTTTTTATCATTTTCTTGAAAATTATAAGATTGTTAAGGGGTTAACCAAATTCAATAGTTATATTAATTGCTCAAGTAACTGGCCTACCATTCTATAAATATGTTTTTAAACTATTTATATTAAAAATGAAAAATTGAAATTGAAATAGTTAATAATTCTTTTTTAACAAGAAAGATGCCACAGACACACTATAGCACATAAAATACAAAAATAAAATAAAAATGAAATGTAAGGAAAAATTATTATGCATCCTTGTGAATCTGGATGTGTAATCTCATTATGCAAAATATATAGTATATATATTTTTTTCTTTATTTTCCAAACTGTGATAGAGATGCGATCGCTGATAAATATTTCACAATAAATTCAAGCTAAAGGAAATAACAAATCTAAAATTTTTGTAGTCTGACTTATTAAGTGTGTTACTACAGTGTTAAGAGAAAGAATTTTGAAAATAGGTGTTATGTTGATGTCTGGATTAAATTTTTTAGGCTTTAAAATGGAAAATAAAGGATTCACTTGCTTGTGCATATTGCAGATGTGTCTTTTTATAGCATATCCTGTCGATTATGGATTCTTATTCTCAATGTGTAATTGTAAGGCTTTGCTCTCATTATTAGCAGTAAAACATGGGACTTTATGCATTGAATTTTTATTTTCATTACTGAAAATGAAATATGATTGCACGCAACTGTAACTTTGCTTTTACATTTTCCAAGAAATTTCACATAAAAAGCTTAAATGGCAGGAAATATAGGAAGTTTAGTGTAGGTGTCCCTTTGATGTGTTTTTTAAAACATTCATCAAGATGGGGATGTTTCATATTGTGTTACAATTTGCAACTGCTTACCGCCTATGTAAGAGGGCATGCTTGTTGATGAATAAAACAAATTACTAAATATATCAGAAATAAACACTTTAATCAGAAACAATGAGTCAGAAACAAACAAAATCATCACACAACAGAGTTTTCAAAAGAAAATTTCTGTTGAAAAAAAAAAAATTATATATATATATATATATATAAACAAATCACAGTTTAAATATTTTATTCCTATGACATTTGGTACCACAGCAATCAATAATAGTATGCAAGTATGTATGCTTCATGAGCATAAGTATGACTCTCTTTTCAAAAAAAATATATATATACTTCTCGACATTGGAAATGCAACACCAAGAAGGAATGATAATAACAGAATGAAATTTGTTGGACACATACATTATGGTAGGAAGAACAATTGATTAAAATTTCAGGAAATTTGGAGTAATATGAGAAAACAGTACATAAAGCAGTGACCTCTGTGAGCAATAACAGCACATATCTGCCTAGGCATTGAATCGAACAGTGATTGGATGACATGTACGGGTAGAGCACTTCATGAAGCTTCAACACAATGCCACAATTCATCGATCAAAGTTACTGGTGAGTGGTGGTGGGGGGGGGGACAGTCGCTTTTCAATGATTAAACAGTCATTTTCATTGGTGCGAGATCAGGAGAACACGCTGGCCAGAGCAACAGTCGAACACATTCTGTATCAAAGAAGGTCCGGACAATATAAACAACTTGCGATCGTGCATTATCTTGCTTAAATTTTGTGCTACAGAGGCCTTGAATACAGGGCAGGGGGGCGGGCTTTAACTCATCAGAAATTTAATGGCCGCTGTTCAGAGTGCCAGGAATAGGAACATGAAGTAATCGAGACGTGTATCCAATGGGAACCCATATCATCATTGCAAATGATGGACAGTATGATGATGTCGAATCCCAGCTGGCAATGTGCATTATTCATAATGCCGTTAAATACGGATAAGGCAATCTTGATGCCGTAAACAGGATTGTGATTTGTCTGAAAAGTGACTTCACGCCATTCCTGCGTCTAGGTTCATCGTTGATCACACATTAATGGCGCCCATATCAGTGATGCAGTTTTGAGGGTAATCAGAATTTTGGTAGCCGCATACTGAGTCACCACCTGGATTGATGGTATGTTGTACCATTGGATACACGTCCCGGTCACCTCTTGTTTTCATTCCCGCCACTCTAAATACCAGCCATTACATTTCTAACAAGTTCAGGTCCATAGCTCTGCCCTATGTTTAAGGCCTCCGAAGTGCAACATTTAAGCAGGACAATGCATGACTGCAAGTTGTCCATATTGCCTGGACCTTCATTGATGCCGAATGTGTTTGACTGTTGCTCTGGCCAGCGTGTTCTCCTGATCTCGCACAATGAAAATGACTGTTTAATCGTTGAAAAGTGACTGCCCCCCCCCCCCACCACCACTCACCAGTAACTTCGATCGATGAATTGTGGCATCATGTTAAAACTTCATGAAGTGCTCTACCCGTACGTGTCATCCAATCGCTGTTCGATTGAATGCCTAGGCAGATATGTACTGTTATTGCTCACAGAGGTCGCTGCTTTATGTACTGTTTTCTCAGTACATATTACTCCAAATTCCCTGAAATTTTAATCAATTGTTCTTCCTACTATAATGTATGTGTCCAACAAATTTCATTCCATTATTATCATTACTTCTTGGTGTTGCATTTTCAACGTGCTGTGGCACTTTTTTTTTTTAAGTGAAAAAGATTTCAAATTTCATGGAGAAAATTTTACTTCCATAAATTTTAATGTGAATGAACTATAAATTCAGCATTTCTCTAATACTTTCGGGATGGATTTTACTCTTTTCCTTCTCTCATCGTTATATTTCGTAATTCTCTTTCTATTTGCTCTTTTCCTTATTTTTAAGCAAGCAAAATAGCATAAAAAATAAATTGAAAATCAATTTGGAATTCTAACAACGAATTATCACACAGAAAATTGAAATTATGTTTAAAAATATAGGGGTTGAGAGATCACATGGCTGTCATAGGTGCCAATTACAGAGAAGGGGAAGACATTTTGGGGCTGTTGCCCACACTGAAAATTTTCAGGAGGCATTGACAAATGACAGCCTCATACGAACTTTAAACAACCAAATTTGAATTTCCTGAAATTATTTGTTTTTAACTTATGATGTTAACAGATATACATACAGATCAACCATAAAAAATTTGACTTTCTTATTCATGTTACCTGGAGACATGATATTATACAACAGGGTTCCCACTGTCCTTGAAAGTCCTTAAGAAGTACTTGAATTTTGTGCAAAGTCCTTGAAAATCCTTGAATTTTCCACTCCAATAGACGAGCTTAGCGTGAACTCTGTCAAGGCTAAACTATCTCCATCTCCACATGCGCGCGCCATTGTCTAATATAATGATTTTGTCATAAAAATCTTATTTCATTGTCTTGCTTTTGCATATAGTTTCAACTTCATTTTTTTTTTTTTTTTTTTTGCCAGTCTCATACCTGTTTGATGGACTGGTCATTAATTTTGAGCAGAAAGTGGTCAGACCAGGACTCAAACCTAAAAACTTTGGAATAATCTTAATGATTCAAATCTTAAACTAATCGTTTTTTGACTCTTGTAAAAGTTAATTTGGTCAATCCATCAAAAGTGTATTGTGAAAACAGGCAAAGTTATTTTAATTATTAAAAAAATATTACTAATGAAAGTAGTTACTAAAGTTTTGTGTATATGCCTAGCGTTCCGTGATTTTTCCCTGGTCCTTGAAAAATTTCAAATAGGCCGTGAAAAGTACTTGAAAAGTCCTTGAATTTTTTTCTCTTTTAAGAGTGGGAACCCTGTACAAATAGCCAGAGTTGAAATTCTAACTTCAAAAAATACTCTGTTTACAGTATGAGTATGAGAAATTAATGTTCTTTTCTAAGCAGTGTTTATTGATTTAGTATAATGTTGCAAAGAACTTAAATCAATGATATTCGATACAAAAGAACGTTTAGCTAAATTTTGCCCTTTATATCATGAAAAACGGCAGTTTTTCGAGTGACGCAAGCGGAAGGACAAACGGACGGAAAGCTGCGAACTCATATATACGCCTAGTCTGACATCAAAGAGATTTGTAAAAGCCGACACTTAATATCTCAGCAAATATGCCTTATTTTGTTCTGATATTTTCAAAATAATCTTTTATCGTCGGTCTTAATCTATTCTGAAAATTTTACGTTCCTACATGCAGTATGTTTTAAGATCTGAATCTCAATTTAAAGCCAAAAAGGAAAAACGTGAGGTGTAAGGATGTAATGAACTAAATTCATGAAAAAATATCTCTAAAACCGCACGAACGATTTTAATTTAATTAATATATGTTGTTAATGGGATCTTTCTGAATCGAGTAACGTTTTTGTTTTTTCCAGGAAAACTCTTGTTTTTTGTAAAAGTTGCTTTGAAAATAGAACTATATTACTCCGCCAAAATGCATGCTTTTATTCGGCAAAAATGTCGTAATTCGGTTCTTACTTTCAAGACACGTTGGTTGGCTGACCAACGTGAATGCAGTCAATAAATTTTTGTTATGAAGAATATAATTTTAATTTTAAGATTTCCCATTTCGTCAAAAAAGTATTTAGATAATATTTAAAATAAATGAAGAATTTTTTAATTATAGATATTCTATGTCATCATTATTCATAATGAATTAAAAATATTTTTAAAGCGAAAACGTTTAATAAATCCCTCATGCACACAAATTTATACCATGGTCCATGGTCTTTGGAGCGCATGCGTACATCATACGGATGCGTACATCCTGTAGACGCTAAGCTAATTGCTTTCCCTGTATTCGTTCGCGCCGCGGTGTTTTTGTTTAATTTGTTGATTGGAAATTGGAATTAATACGAAATTTTGCATGATTTAGACAAATATTGGTAGTGCTCGGATACTTTTGCTGTGACCCACCGGTGTACCACGCCGGCGTGAACGTGTTAATCATAATTTTTATTAAATTAAAATAACACTGAGATATGAGAGCGAGAGTGTGAGCAGTGATTTTTACATTATTATTTTCAATGGGGAATTAAAATATTTATTCAAAAATTCCACCTACTTGCATGATTTAGTGGTAAGTGTTTTATAATTTTATATTCTTAAAACTTGCTTATAATTTTACGTATATGTAATTATAGGCTTCGTCTGATTGCACGGAAGTATTGTTATTTGTAAACAAACCATTGTTTACATTTTTTATAGTCGCTTTTTTCGCAAAATGTTACTCAGTTTTCTGTAATATGATAATTAAACAAGTTTTCGAATTCTTTATTATGTTTATTATTACTTTAATTATGTTGTTATTATTCGTAATATGTCACCTTTTAGCTTAGCAATTTTTGGAAAAATAAATTTAAATGTTTTGATTAGAGATCCTAACTAATCGAGATACTAAGAGATACTTCGATTACAGTCCAAACTTTATTTATTGGAATAAAATAGCTGTATTATTCTTTTCAAAAAACAGATTACGAAAAACTTTATTTTTGAATGATACAGCCTTGTAAAACGAAACAACAAAAATCCTATATATATATGATAACATGGGAAGGGAGAAAGGGAGCTATCTGACTGATTTACAGCCTTAATTAGATACATCACAAGTCTAGTGTAATGGGTAATTGGGAAATGTTGTATGTACTGTATTAATACATTATTGTATTAATACTGTATTGATACAATATATACTGTATTAATACAATATTGTTAAATTTTAAATGAATTTGAATGTCTTAGTTGTGTATCATAATAATCATTTATAATGCTTTTGACGGATATAGCTAAGGTAGTATGAAAACTACTTTATATCAACAGGGTTGCCACGCTACCTGGAGAACCTGGAATAGTCAGGGAATTTGAAAATTGACTATAAAAGTCAGTGAAAAGAAAAATCTGCCAATGCACGGTCATTTCCCCTCCCCCCCCCCTTTTTTTTTTCTCCATTAGCTTCTGCTATTTTTTTTAAACACCCCCACCCTTCTCTTTTGCTCATGTAAGGAATTTCTTATCTCGCTTATAAGCGACAAATGCTATCATTATATGCAACTTTTGTCATATGTAAATTTTGTGTTTACAAGTGGGACGTTAATTATTTTGCCCTCAACACAGTCAATGCTCAATATACGGTTAGACTGAAATTTTTTTAGAATATACCTGGAAAACCTTTTAAAAGTCAGGGAATTTCATTCTCCTGTTTGAGTGGCAACCCTGTATCAAGCTTATACTGTACTCTACTCTAAATATAATAATGCAGCACAAGCAGTATAAAGAAAATAAGGCTAAGCTTTACTATAGGGTACCTGTTGGCGATTCATGATGCTGTGATGAGATTCAGTGTATCGACACTTTTTAATAGTAACTTTTTTGTATCGGTACTTCATTTAACTGTCTTGGAACTTTGTTTTTCTTTTTGTGCCAGCCGCGCGCGTGTGTTTATTGTAATGCGGCCCAGCTGAATGATTTTTCTTTTTAATGCGTTTTTGAGGTATAAAAATTAATTTTTTGAGTGTATTTTATTATTTTATTTTACTTTTTAATAAATGGAATTATTTAGGGGAAAAAAGTGTATTCTAGTAATTGATGCAGTATAGATTTTCATGCATTTTCTTATTCATGTGCCATGAATTAGGAGTATCCAGTGATGTTTTTTTTTGTTTTAATATCGGGATAGTGACCACTGTAGTACAGATTTTTTATGCATTTTCTGATTCATGTGCTATGACTTAGGGGTATCCAGTGATATTGTTTTAGTCTTAATATTGGGATACTGACCGCTGTAGCATGAATTTTCAGATTCGTGCATGACAAATTAGCTGCATCCAGTGATTTTATTTATTTTTTGTTTGTTTTGTGATTGCTTCTGTACAGATTTTCATGCATTTTCAGATTCATGCAAGGCTGTAATTTTGAAATTTTGGGGCAAATCTTCAAGTTATTTTAGATTATACATCATTTATAATGCTGAATTTTATGTGTTAAAGCTTGAAAGCTCTCTGAAATTTTTTTTTTTTTTTTTGTGGTGAAATAGCTCAAATTTCTATTACTGTTTTAAATATTTTATTAATCTTTAAAATATGCTTAATTTATTTCAGTGAATTTCAAAACAAGCACCAGAGTGAAACAGTAATTTATTTTCTTGAAATGTATTTTTGATGTTTTGTAATGATTCAGAATATCGATTTGCAGTAATCGACTCATTCAGTGAGATGTACATCAGCAACAGCGATGGGCGCCTTATAGTAAAGCTATTCCAAAAATAAGCTAAATAAAACTTATCAAAAGCTTTCTTACTTAGTTTTCTTTTTCTTCTTCTTTTTTTCCCCCATAGCAGTTAATTGTACAAATGCATCTTAAAAATTAAACCCACTTTCAAGGCCTGCATTATTTATCATTAATAGATTGCTCACACTGTTTAGTGACAGTTTGTTTATAATTTCATTTCTTACCAAATTTATGCAACTGAAAACTATTTTCACAATTTGTCCGAAATCACAATGAAAAAAGTTCATCCTGAATGAGGAATTTGCACACATGGGGGATTTGAACAAAATCCTATTCTTATGGTAGTTTTAGGCCCATAAATTTCAAAAAGTTTATTAAAAATGCAAAAAAAGTTCTCATTAATTTAAAAAATAATTTTAAAATTAACCAAAAATCACGTGACTTCAAAAGGCTGCCTGACGTCACAGTTTATGATGCTTCAATGTTTACATTCTGTTAGCCTGGTTAGTAAGCAGCAATTTGTTTTAACTTTCGTGATTATTAATCGTTTATGTGATTTCTGAGCATTTCTTTTTCATCTTAGAATCATTCAATATCATTATCATCATTTTCAAATGTTTTCTTTTCATGGCGGTTGTCCAATGTTTTCGTTTCATAGGATCCTGTGGAACGCTAAAAAATAACTTTTGAGAAGCGTTAGCTGTTGTGTGTTGTATTAGTGCAAAATGGTACAATACAAATAATACAATATTTATACTACAATTTTTTAATATCAGTCATTATTATATCATAGAAAACCTATTTCACTGATTCAAGAAGCAAAGCAAAGCATGAAATCAAATGTAAACAACGATTACTTTAGTTTGTTGTCATAAAGAGTGACGTCACGATATATTATACTGCGTTTTCTCTGTACAGTAAATAGTGCGATGTTAAAATTGTTATAAATCAGACATTAGATTTCAAATAAAGAAAATGTATGTATTTATTGTGTATTTATTATTATTCATGTAATGAATATGTATGTATTTATTTTCTTACCTTTTCATTTTCTATTAGAATAAAATCCGAAAACGTGCAAATTGTCTATTGTGACTTTTTTGTGAAAGATTTTTTTTATTATTATTATTATAGAATTTAATGTAATTTTTTAGTATAAATGTGTGATCATATTTTGGATAACTGTATAGCATTTTGCATAAAAAGCGACTGTAGTGGAAACACTGGTTTGTTTATATTTGACAACATTTTTGTTCTTCATAACAGACGAAACATGTAATTACATTTTATGAAAAACTAATTGTAAGTTTTAAGAAAATAAAACTATATAGATATACCTTACCGCTAAGTCATGGAAGGAGGTGGAATATCCGTAGACATTAAATATAAACAACTCCTGCTACCAGGGATCACTCTAGAGCGTTTTAGCGGTACAAGTTGCCACAGGGTTGGCATAATACTTACTGTGCAATGGTGTAACAGGTTTTATCAGTTTTTACCGCCTTCATTTATCTCAAACACTTTAAGGATATATTTTAAAGTTTTTAGTTCTCAATTTCCCAATGTATTATTTAATATTTACTATGAAATTCCTACTTCTGCAATTTCTAAAAACATTTAAAAAAGAAAATATTTCCTTATTTATTTAGCTCTTATACCAGTTTATGTCATTTAGCATTGGCTCATATGATATTTAAAAAATAATAGCATTGTTTACATTGTACTGTTTAAAAAGCCCTGCAGGCTCCAAAAAGTTTTTAAAAAATAATAACATTTTAATTTAACTACATATAATCAATTAAATACAATTCGAGGCTGCTGTCACTGCTTGTTTTAATGAATTGTACCCACTAAATGTAAAAAAAAAGATTTAAAAAAAAAAGTGAAAGTATTAAAATGGTAATGAAAATATGAATATTGTTAATGGGTAAAGTGTGAAAAAATTTTCTTGATTCAAATGATATTTGTTAAACCTAAGTAAAAATTTTTTAGGATATCTTTTTTTTTTTTTTTTTATCTTCCCTAATTCCTTATTTTTTTTTAAATTTTGATTAGAAACTATGAGTAAAGATTTTTTTCTCTTAATACATTGCTTCAGTTATATGTCATATTTCCTACTAAATTATCCTTTTCCAAAATTATTTTATGTGTTCAATAGTGTGAGTAAAATTTTGCTTTATTTCAATACATTATTGTAGCTACAAAGTCAAAGTCTGAAGTTGAGTGGCTCATACTACCGCATTTATGATTGTTATACAATTACTTCTTATTATGAAGATATTATGTTGAATAAAAATGTTGGTAATAAATGCCTACATGGATTTTTTCTATAGAAATAGAATATTATTTATATTTTTATAATTTAAGTAAAATGATTGATAGTGTGGATATTGTGCATATATATACACATAATAAAAAACAAATGTTGTACAATAATGTATGAATACATAATAAAAATCAATTAAATCTTGATTTAAATAAAAAAAATCGATTTTTTTTGAAAAAAATAAAAAAAAATCAACAACCCTGTTTGGAAGTCAGATTTTCGAATAGTGTGCAACGATGTTAAAATTTATATTTCCAACGAATACACAATTTTGACTTTTAGATCCTGGAGAAAATTTTACAACTGGATACTAAATTTGAAGTAATTTAGTCAATATGCTTAGCAATTATACTTATTGGGACTTTTGAGTTTTTTAATGTTTTTTTTTTTTTTTTCAATCTTAAATCTCTTGGTGATATTAGTTTTTTAGTGTAGCTCAAAATCTACTGACCAAAAGAACTGAAATTTCATAAAAGTATAATTAAAATAATTAGGAGCCAGTGAAATATTTGTTGCAAAATACTTCTAATTTGCAATTTAAGAATTTTTACTTAAATAATTTCTAAATATTTATTTTTTAGATAATTTTATTTAAAAATTTTTAAATTGTAATCTACAATAATATTTTTAAGTTGTTGCAGGCTTTAAATATGTAGATTCCCTAAGAATTTTCCCCCATAAATAATTAAATTACACATTCTATAAGGAATGGTAGGTATCTATTTTTCTCTCTCGATATTTGTTCAATCTGGTACATATAGGTATCATCTTTTTTTTTTTTTTTTTTAAGGTCTATACATTATTATTAAAAAAAAAAAAAAAAAACTGCACAGCATGTGCAAAAATAAATGTGAAATTAACAATATTTATACATATAGTCACAACCACTTGTTAAAATATGCTATAATTTCACCAGTTATCGATAAAATTCACATATTTCAAGACTGATTTCCAAAATTCGCGATAATTTTACAATTGATTGCTAAAATGCATAATTTTTTTCATCGCTAATTAATAAAGTTTCTGCGTTTTTTAAGTTAAATGTCCCAAATACTCAATTATTTCGTCGATAATAGACGTAATTTGCACTTTGTTCTCAAAGCTGAATGCTGAAATACACAATAATTTTGCAGCTGATTTCGAAAATACGGGATTATTTTCACCGCTAACTATGGTGTCAATTTTTATAGTTAAAATTTACATTTAATTCCCAAATACCGCTATTATATCTCTGCTAACTAATAAAATTCACTGTATTATTTTGCGCCTAATCGATGAAATTCGTATTCTTTATAAAGTTTAATCTCCAAATACTCAATTATTTCGCCGCTAATCTATGAAATTTATGCTTTTCTCAAAGCTGAATCCCGAAATATGCAATAATTTTGCAGCCTAATTCGGAAATACGGGATCATTTTACTATTAACTGTCAAAAATTTATGCTTAAGTGCAACTAATTGCTAAAATACGATATTAATTCGGCGTTAATCGATAAAATTTGAAATCTTTTCAAAGGTGATTTCTGAAATTCACGATGTTTTGTGGCTGATTATTGAAACACGCAATCATTTCGCCGTTGCTTAATAAGGTTATTTTAATCCTAATTGTTTGCTGAAATAGGCTTTATCTCTATGTTAATCAATGAAATTCGCCCTTTTTTGCAAAGACAATATCCGATGTATGCAATAAATTTGCTGAAATATGGAATCAATCATTTTACCGCTTATTTTTTAAAATTATGCAAGAGCAACTAATTGCTAATATAGACTATTATTTCACCCCAGTGGCAGAAACACCGTGACACGGTGACATAGTTGCGGACACAGAATAAATGCTTGCAGACAGTTTTTGTCTGCACTAATAAAACAATTAGTCCGTAACTTTCGAACACTCTTTGTCTGTCTCTGTACTAATAAAAAAAATTGCCCACAACTTTCAGACAGTCTTTGTCTGCAATTTACGGACATTTTTCGCCTGCGACAATGCGCTACCCATGTATGACGTCTTAGATGCTCTTTGGTAGGAACTCTAGAGCCCCCATATAGGTGCCTTGGTAGGAACACACAAAACAGTACTTAACAACGGCGACCTAAGCAGCCTATATCTCCCTTGATAGACAGCATATGCGTATTCTTTTCCCCTGTTACTAAGATTCTACGGGGACATAGAAAAGTGCTAATTTCTTTTAAAACTGCTCCAAAACTTCTCCTCCACTTCATAATTCACTTATAAAAATTTCTGTATCAAAACTAATACTTTTGTTATTTATACTGTGTTGTGTCAAACATTGCTATAAATATTTAATTGAATGAGTTCAACTTATTATTTTATAATTGTTTATTACTATAGTTCTGTAGTAAAATTGTATTTGTGTATTGTTGCACGAGATCACCACTATTGTTAAGCTCTCTCCCCCAAAGATTGCTGCTATCAGCTTCAGGCTTTTTGAGTGTAAGCCGTTCTCATCCCTGATTACAGGCAAATTTCGCAGACAGATTTTGAAATTTTAAAAGCCTGTCGCACACAGCTACAAAACTTTCTGCCACTGGAATTTCACTGCTAATTATTAAATTTTGTATGTTTTTAAAAAATGATTGCTGAGATATGAGATTATTTCACAAAACAATAATGAAATTACTTTTTTTATTATTTATACATTGCAGAAATACGCAACACAAAAGTCTATCTACAATACGGGATCGTTTAACCGATAACATTTACTTTTAATCTTTCAAAGTACGAAATAAGCTGTTAATTCATTACAAAACAACATAATATTTTTGCAGTGAATTATCGAAATCCCCAGTGGCAGAAAGTTTCGTAGCTGTCTGTGACAGGCTTTTAAAATTTCATAATCTGTCTGCAAAATTTGTGTTAATCAGTGGTGAAAATGGCTTACACTCAAAAAGCCTGAAAGGTGATTGGGGGGGGGGGGTAACATCAGGTGATATCGTGCAACAATACACGAATACAATTTTACTGCAGGACAATATAGTATAAACAATTGTGTGTACTCATTCAATTCATCTCATTCAATTAAATATTTTATAGCAATGTTTGACACAACACAATATAGATAATTATAAATAATAAAAGTATTAGTTTTAGTTTTTATACAGAAGTTTTTTTTAAGTGAATTGTTATTCGAAAGTTGCAGACAAAAACTGTCTGCAAGCCGCTTTTCTGTGTCCGTAACTATGTCGCGGTGTTTCTGCCACTGGGTCGAAATCCATCGTTTCATGTCTTATTAACAAAATTTACCTTTATCATGGCTAATTGCTCAAATAGCGATTGTTTCTCTTTTTCACTAAATAAAGATAGGCAAATATTTTCGCTGCTATAATGGACGAAATTCGTGCTATTTCTGAAAAGTGATATCACAGATGTTAAATACATATATTGAGTCAAAAATCAGCGAGATTTATGCCTTTTTTTGGCGTATGTTCTCTGATTACATAATTTTTGCATCTGATTACCGAAATATATGCAATTTTCTCATCTTTTGAAATACTGAATCAATTTAAGTTGGACATTGAACTTATCACACAAATATCTTGGATGAATTTTGTTCCAACATTTATCTAGTTTCCAAGTTGCAGCCACTTGAAATCAGGCTGCTACTTGAAAATATGCCACAACGATAACTTTTAGAATACTAAACTGGTTCAGACAGCAGCGCCGACTTTGAAAATTTTCTGGGGGGGCTCGAACCAAGGCCGTAGCCAAGATTATTTTTTGAGGGTGGGGGGCATCACATTTCTAATACAAGGTCATCAAATATGGTGTAATAATGTACACACGCTTACCCAAGGAAAAGAACATATGCACACACAAACAACGGCCTGATTAACACAGGGGCACGTGCCAGGGGCTCTGAGTAGCAAAGGGCCCCAAAACTGGACCTGAAAATGCCATCATAATCTTTGCCATTTAGTTTATGTAAATCGAATTTATATGGCAGTAACTTTTGTAAAAATAGTTATATTACTTTGCATCGATGTTTCTGAAAACTTTTGCTCCTCATGCACAAACTATAAGTGTAGCACAGTAAAGGGAATCATCTTCCTCTGAACTCACCCCGCGCCCCATACAGAGACTTTCAGCCTCTCTTGTTTTTCTTTCTTTTTTTCTTAGTCGATTTATGTCCATTTTCAATTGCAACAACCTTATTTTACAGCTATGATTTTGGTAAGAAACTAAATAAGAAATAGAGGAAAGAATTTCTTGTTTAATAGAGAATCAGTATTCAAAATTTCTGGGGGGGCTGATCCCTTACAGAAAATTTTCTGGGGGGGCTCAAGCCCCCACATAATCGGCGCCACTGAGTTCAGATCAAAGTTGGGGAGTGAATTTAATACAGTTTAAATATCTTGGAAAAGTTTGCTAGGCAACTTGCTCCACCATTTTGTTTCCAAGTGGCGGCCACTTAAAAATTTTTTATTACAATAACTTTTGTAATATGGAATCAGTTTGAATCGCATTTGCACAGTTGACATATTCAAATATCTTTGATAAGTTCACTGGGCATCTCAGTCACTCTGTCCTTTGTTTCTAAATGGTGGCCACTTGAAAATTATCACAATAACTTTTGAACCGATTTGCTTAAAACTCCATATGTAAATAGACCTCTTTAATAAATCTACCAAGTTCATTAATAAATTGTAGCTGTCATTTTGAAAAAAGATGGTGGCATCTTCATAAGAAAAGATAAATCAACCTAACCTTCCTATGAGCCGGAACGACTCGTTTTAATTTTTTGATCAATAACCTCTAAAAAGTAATGATATCAGTACAAAAACCCTTAACGGGTTAAAAGTTTGTGACGCAGCTACTTTATCACTATAAGAATTTGAAATATGGGTCTTAAAAATAATGATATCAAGTTTTAAGTGACGCTCTTCTATTAGTTAAAATATACATAGATTTTCTTATTTGATCATTCGCTTTTTTCTTTTATTTATATTTACAATGCAAACATAATATTTTTAACTTCAAGATAAGACAAATATATAAAATATACTCACTGATGCTTTTTCATTTTCATTTCAATTTCAAAATAACAGTTTTAAAAGGAATGATATAAAAATTCCAGTCACGCCTCGGTGTCATTTTAAAAGATTTGTTTTTAGATTCCATTAAAATTACCTTTGTTTTGTCTGATAAAGTATATTTACACATTCAAACAGTGCTTTTAATTTTTAAATATGCTGTCAAATAATCACACTTTCACTGAGTTTGCATTATAAATAAAAATTATTTATTTCAATAAATCGATTTGTCTTTTGCGTCACGCTATCCAAAACTGCAAGTAAAATTTGTGCAAATGTTTTCTTTGCATCACACTGTCTCTTTGCAGAAATTCTCACTTAGTTGGATACTATGATACAAAATAACATTTACATATATTTTACTCACAGTTTTGGATAGCGTGACGCAAAAGACAAATCGATTTATTGAAATAAATAATTTTTATTTATAATGCAAACTCAGTGAAAGTGTGATTATTTGACAGCATATTTAAAAATTAAAAGCACTGTTTGAATGTGTAAATATACTTTATCAGACAAAACAAAGGTAATTTTAATGGAATCTAAAAACAAATCTTTTAAAATGACACCGAGGCGTGACTGGAATTTTTATATCATTCCTTTTAAAACTGTTATTTTGAAATTGAAATGAAAATGAAAAAGCATCAGTGAGTATATTTTATATATTTGTCTTATCTTGAAGTTAAAAATATTATGTTTGCATTGTAAATATAAATAAAAGAAAAAAGCGAATGATCAAATAAGAAAATCTATGTATATTTTAACTAATAGAAGAGCGTCACTTAAAACTTGATATCATTATTTTTAAGACCCATATTTCAAATTCTTATAGTGATAAAGTAGCTGCGTCACAAACTTTTAACCCGTTAAGGGTTTTTGTACTGATTGTCTATATACACATAACACATCACATTGTTTACTTAAATTTAGTCCTTTTTGAAACACACATAACATAAAATGAAATACACTACCAACAATTTCCAAGTTATAGCACCAATATATCCAAATAATGAAAAGGTGGTAATTTTATGATATCTATTTAGCAAAAATTTGGGTTTACAAAATGATGTTTTAAAAAAATCGATGACTTTAAAAGGGAGGGTCCCTTTACAAATTCAGCAAAATTGAAATAAGCACTTCATAAAAATTGGGAGATTTAAAAATAGACACAAAATTCAGATAATTTTAAAATGTTTCAAAAGAAAATTTAAATTAGAAAATTATTTATTTCAGTGATAGCTGAGAAATTTGTGAAAAAGTGTTGCGTGAATTTAAAGGGTCTACTGCAACTCGCAAATAAATTAAAATGTCAATTTTCATGTCAAGGGAACAATGGGCACTAAAAGCAGTTTAATGAAATAGCAAAAAAAGAAAAAGAAAAAAGTTAACTGAATAGTTTCCTTTAGTGACATTTCTAGTTTTCTGTTGGCTGCTGCTATTTTATTTTAATTTATTTTTATGTTTTTCTTTTCTATTACTGGTTTTATAATGTTTGTCTTTAAATTGTTTTTTAAAATTGTGTTTATTGCTGTTTTTATATTTATTTAAATTAATTTTTATTTAGTTATTTTTCTTTGCTTTTGGCTTTATTTTTGTAAACTATCCCCCCCCCCCCAAATATAATAGTATGTTTCTTTTCACTTAATAAAAAGAAACGAAAAATTATTAAAAGCAATGCAGTTATGTTTTGTAAAACTTGTCACTTTTTTCTAGATATTTTTTTCTTTCAAATTTAATATATTAACCCCTTTTTTTTTAATTAAAAAAATAAAATAACTGTGATTTTTATTTTTATTTATAATTTGCTGATGCAAATATTTCTCCACAGAAAATGCAATTACATAATCTTCAAGCCATCTATCAATTTTAGAAGCCATTTAAAAAATAAATCTCTTATTCTACATTACAGTCAAAATAAAATAGCAGCAGTCAATTATTTTGAACTTACTTACCAAATTTTTATCTCAAAATGCAAACCAGAAAAATGAATACGAAATTTCTTCCATGAAGTACAATAACATTTTGCATAACATGTACTTTAATACCTCTCATGTTTCATGATAATTAATCAAAAATGATTGCTAAAATATCTTTCTAGATAGTTGTCAAAATGTCTAAAATTGAAAGTATCTGGCCATTTATAAGCGAGTAGGTATATAATAATGGTTATATTATCTATAAAAGCAAGAGCATTAAGAATCTGATATACATCAATCACAGAGTAAAAATATGTTAATGATGTTTATTTATATGTAATGCAACATATACTTATGTGCTTAATATTAGTAGTAGTACTGCTTACCAAAGAATAATTCTAATTTGTTTTTCGCATTTGTATTGAAATATAAATAGTGAACAGATAAATGAATACTACATGGATAGGTGATGTATATATATGTGTGTGAGCATGTGTTCATGCTTCTGAGAGAGACAGAGAAAGAAAGAAAGAATGAATGAATATGATAACTCTTACAAAATTTAAGAATTTAAATGGTAAGATCAATGACAAAAAAGGAAAATAAATAAATGCATAATTTCTGTAAATGTTTTTGATTGTATAGTTGGTGCATTTTTATTTTTAGTGTTCCTAAAGAAGAAAATTCTAGTGAGGTTTGGTATGAATCTGAAAAATTTAGGCTGCATTTTCAACCTCGCTTTGATTTCAAATGGCTAAAAATTGATTTACAGGTAACATAAATCCCTCTATCTCTTTTTGTGTACATATTTCTAATGTGTTAATAAAATATAGGGGAGAGTGGGGATGAATGGGACATTTTTCATGTTTTTATTAATAACGTTCACTATATGTAATTCAGAATTTAATTTTGTAACATTGCTCATAAGTACACTTCAGTAATCAGTTACATATAAACATACTAACTTTAATAAAAAGTTATCATTTTTAATTAATAATAATTTTTCCCCACCTATGGGGATGAATGGGACAGGACTGGAGTTAACAAAGAAAATAAAACAAAATGGAAAGTAAATAAATTTTTAAAGTTATATTGGTTTATGTGATTTTATTACACACTATGAATTTACAGAAATTAACATAAACTGATGTATTGACTCAAATTAACATCAAAAGGAAAATGTCCTTTGGTTCCTAGTGCTCTAGGCTTTGATAATTTAATCTAATAAGATCTAATCTAAAAATAAATAAATAAATAAAACACTAGAAAGATATAAATCATTATAATAGAGTACAAATTATCCAGACAAATTTTCGTTTCTGATTGATCGGGAAAAATCAGCATTCTATTTTGTATTACATTAATAATCACCAGGATTTATTTAATTAGCTTGATTGAAATTGTGATTTTAATCAAATTATTATTAGTTTATTTATTTATTTTTTTAATTGTTGATATTATTCATTTAAGTTGCATTGAATATTCTAACTTATAATTTTTTTAATACTAATTATTATAAACAAAAATCAGAACAATTAATTTCAGTCTATTTTTCTCTAAATCCATGCTACTTTTATAATGCCATGTTACAATTACTGAACTACAGGTTACAAAAATATTAAAAATCTATTTATGATTTGTTTTAATATAATTCTTGTGTACAATTTTAAATTAGCACATAGTGGGGAATGTCCCATTCATCTCCATCCAAACTGTCACATTCATCTCCACCACCACATGATCATATAAAACAGGAATAAGGAACAATTGTCAATATTCTTCTTGAATATCATAAACACAATAAAAGATTATGCCTTTTCACCATATAAGAGTTATAGTAACTTTAATCAAATAGTTAATTTCTTAACTACTACCTAATTGAATCAGTAAAAACTTACTTTGGAACCAGAAAAAGACACTTTAATTTTTTTCTGCCCTCCCATAGATACCACAATTCTGAAACTTGATGAATGACCTCAGTACTGCCATATATCAGAAAAATTGTCAAGTTTATTGTGCTTGCAAAACATAAAAATTTTGCTATTGTCCCATTCATCCTACGTCCCATTCAACCCCATTCTCCCCTATACTGGCTATTTCAATTTGCTTGCTTAATACCATCTATTAATCTACTATTTACATCAGAACTATACTTCCAATTACAAAAAGTTTTCTAATGATATGTAGTTACTTTTTATGCCACATATTTTATAAGGGCTATACATTTAAAAAGTTAGAAAAAACAGTTTTATAGTAATCCTGTATAAAAAAAGTCATGTTTTTGAAATATCATTTAAAATGGTTAATATTTTTAAATATATTTATTGTTACAAATTTGCAAATAATAGTAGTTATTCTTATGTAAAATCATTCAAAGAGGCTTAGTCAGGTTATAAAATGTTAGTTTTCTGTATTTCTAGCTTTTTTTTGCATTAACGTAGCTCATTTTCCTTTAAAAACCCATTAAAAAGCTTCACCAAGGCGCGTAATGGCCTTGGCACCAAATTTGGTGACTTTTTTTGGTGACCTTGGCAAGAAAATCCTTATTATCGATATCTCGAATATCTAAGCTCTAACTCTATTAGGACAGAAGTTACCAGAAAATTTTGGGTTTATAGAAGGGTATAAAAGGAAGCCCAATCCAGCCAAGAATGAGTGTAAGGTGAAAAGTTCTCTGCCTGACACAGAAATGGCGTTCCAGTCAGCAAAAATTTGTCTTTCCTGTCTTGGTGCACGTGTCATTAGTTTGTACGACAAGTTTCAAATTGTTCTCTCGAGTAGTTTGTTTACACAATTTTTTTTTTTTTTTTTTTTCGTTAAAACTGATAAACTTGAATATTGTGTGGTCATAAAATTCTTCATTTTGGATGGATTAACCCCTAAGGAAATTCATCTGAAGTTAACAAAAGTTTATGGGGACTCTGATCCTTCCATGTTAACCATTAAAAAGTGGACAGTTGATTTTAAACGTGGTCGCACGTCGCTCGAAGATGACCCACATGAAGGACGGACAGAAACGGCCACCACACCGGAAATCATCGAAAAAGTGTGTGATATCCTATTGGACAATAGGCGAGTGAAGGTGAGTGAGATAGTGAGGCTGTGGGGATATCGGAAGAAAATGTGCGAAACACCTTGCACTTAGAATTAGAGATGTGAACGCACTGCGCAAGATGGGTGCCGCATTTGTTGAATGCCAATCAAAAGCAAATGCGCAAATAATATTTGTAGCAATGTTTGGGATGACTGAAGAAAGATCCGACTGATTTTGTGCAGCAATTTGTCACCATGGATGAGACATGGGTCCACCGTTACACACCAGAAATGATAGAACATGCCAGAAGGGCCATAGATGAATATTTTCCCAGCCTTTCAGACGCTCACTTCCAGGAAGGAATATTGATGTTGGAGAAACACTGGACCAAGTGTGTTGAAGTCAAGGGAGAGTACGTAAAATCATTTTTTAACTGAAAATCACAGTCTTTCATTGTCAGGCTGAGAACTTTTCACCTTACCCTCGTAAGTCAGTTTATTGCCAACCGGCTTACTGTAAGGGGCTCCTAACTGAGCTTCTTTGATTGCAACTTATTACTGTGTGTTAATGCTATGTCAGGTGCACCTGTAGGAGGAACAGAATCAGGCGCACCCTGCCTGAGAGGCCAGGTAAATACTTTATTGTTAAAATACCTGTACTACAATCAATAAATTCGTACTTATGCATCAAATTTTCATTTATTACTTTCTATTCACTCCTGATAAGGTCACCATATGGGTGTTTTTGAATTAAAAATCATGTGTAGAATATTTAGAGAATAAAAACCTGAACGGGCCTCTCAGGCAGGGTGCGCCTGACGGAGGATTAATGCATTGCTACAGTTTATGCTGTGAATTTGATGTTGTCAGCTGTTATTTAAGCTGTGTTTTCTGGTAAAACTGAAGTTGATACTTGGTTTACGGACCTGTAATCTTCTGGTATTTTCTGTAAATAAACTTTTAAGTCTCCACAAGATTTGCCAGTCATTCACAGACAATTCACGAACCCCGAGTACACAACAATTTTAGTGTCAGAAGTGGGATTGTCTGCTGAATGGCTATAACTAGAGGTATTGAATAAGAAATGAAGAAATTTCTTGAAGGTTTAGCTGCCCAGATGAGTGAAATGAAAACAGGATTGAGTGAAAAAATAGAAAATGGCCGAAAAGACATGAAAAATAGTTTGAGTGAAGAAATTAAATTCATTCAATAAAAAGTTGAATTTAATCAAGATGAATTGAAGAAAGTAGTTTCATCAGTAAATGATGACTTGATAACTGTGAAAGAAGTAATAGAGAGTGAATTATCAGTTGTGGAAAATAGAATGGATGGAATGGAAGTTAAAATAATGAAGATAGAGGAAAATGTTATGAAGGTAGAAGAGAGTGTTATGAGGATAGAACAGTTTTGAGGAGAAAGTAAAAGAAAATGAGTTGAAAGAAAGGTTTTCAGAAATAGAAAATAAATTTAAGAAAATGGAAGAAAAGTGCAACAGGGAAATGATGGGGAAATTTGAGAAGAAGTTTGAAGAAAGATAAGGAAATGAATTGGAAAAGAAGATCCAGAGTCTGAAAGAAGATGCTACTGGAAGGTGAAAGGAAAGACAAAAGAATACAGTATCAAGAATTGATAAAGCTATTCACTTTTGGTGTCAGATCATCTTGGCAAGTATATAAGACATAGTTTTCCATCATAGCCGCTGCTAATAGGTGGGACTCTACTGCCAAGACAGTCTATTTAGCAGCAGCATTACAGAACAATGCAGTTGACATAATGGAAACTCTTTTGAAGGAAGAGCTGTATGATTTCGAGACTCTAACAAGAGTGCTGAAGCTGTATTTTGGAGAAAAATGTTCTAAAGAATACAGTCGTCTCCAATTAAAGTCCCATTACCAAAAAGTGGGTGAAAGTTTACAAGAGCTGACATCGGTTATTCAGAGACTATCACACTTAGCTTTCTCGGACAACCATGCTGAAACTCATGATGATTTGGTCCTCAAATACTTTATTGATTCCGTGCGAGATCCAGAGATGCAAAAAATCCTTAGACTCACCAATGTCAATGATATTGGACCAGCTTTGGCATATGCATTGAAGATTGAGGCAGCCCAACAAGCTTCCCAAAAAGGTCGCTACACCATCAGAACAATCTCTCTAGATGATTCCCGAGCTGATCTGGAGAAAATAAACAAAAATCTGGCCAACATCCCAAGGAGATTATGGAGTTTAGAGAGTACTGAAGAAGATAAGAATCAGAAGATCAAGTGTTGGGACTGTGGAAGAAATAGACATGACAAAATAAGGAAAACCAGATTTCAAAGTCATCACAGGGAAACTAAGGAGAGGTAATCTCACTCGGTGGAGGTTTCCCGAAATTAGAGAGCCCCAATTTTCAGTGTTTCATATTTCTTTGATGAGTGGTGGCGATAATAGACTTTATGTTTATGGTCAAGTTAACAACACTTTCTGCCGTATGATTCTCGATACTGGAGCCAACATAACTATTGTTAGAATGCATGTAGCACAAAAAGATGAGGAGAAAATTATCTGAACGCCACCCTAAGTTAAACTCCAGACTGTGACCAATGATAAAATTAAAATTCATGGAAAAATGAACTGGACCGTCACATATGGAATTGCCAGTTACCAACATAGGGCATATGTAGCAGACATAAGAGATCCTCTAATTCTTGGACTTGATTTCCTGAGAAAATATACCTGTTAATTGTATTTTATGAATAATGAACTGCATTCCAATTCAGAAGATATAGCTGTGTTTAATGTAGAAAATCCAGACTTTCAATCAATATGTCTGATAATAGCAAAATACAAAATTTCCATCCCTCTACATACTGAGATAATAGATTCTGGGACACCTCCTAAAGAACAATACTTCTACTACGGACTGATTCAATGCCTGAATTCAGACAATAGCCTAAAAGGAGTTGTGGTAGCTTCATCTCTGCTAGATCTTTCAAACAGCATTATTCCTGTGAGAGTCACCAACATGAGCGATAAAGTAAAGACAGTGAAGAAAGATGAAGTGTTAGCAACCTGGACTCCTGTTACGTGCATTAACCAAAGCCAAGTCTTCTGAGATTTTAACAATGGATGCTCAAGAATATAGATTTAGGAATTCAACAGAGACGCGTTGCAGAGAAGCTGCTCTATGAATTTAGAGACCTGTTTCTTGTACACCTGAAAACATCGGAAGGACAGACATTACCCAGCACAGAATTGACACAAGAAATCATTCTCCAACTAAGCAACATTCAAGAAGATTTCTATTTCTAAGCAAGAAGAGGTGGTTGAGCTTTTAGATGAGATACAGTGTAATGACATCATCGAACCATCATATCAACAAGTCCTTGGGCTTCTGCTATAGTTTTGGTGTGAAAGAAGGATGGTTCAACAAAATTCTGTGTGGATCATCATCATTTGAATGACATTACAAAGAAAGATAGTTACCCTCTTCCTAGAATTGATGATACTTTAGACACACTTTCTGGCAACTAGTGGTTCTCAACTTTGGATCTGAAGAGCAGCTGTTGGCAAGCAGAATTACATCCTGATGACCGTGATAAGACTGCATTGACTATGGGACAAGGATTGTGACAATTTAAAGTTAGGTCATTTGGATTATCTAATGCACCTGCAACTTTCGAATGCCTGATGGAGACAGCATTAAAAAGACTTTCCTATGAAGCCTGTCTTGTGTGCATTGACGATATTTTCTTTGTGGGGCATACTTTTGAAGATCATTTAAGAAACATCCATAAAGTGCTGGAAAAACTCAGGATGGCTAACCTCAAATTGAATCCTAGTAAGTGCAACTTGTTCCATTCTGAAGTGAGTTGTCTTAGCCATACAATCTCTGCTGAAGGTGTGAGAACTGATCACAAGATCTCTGCAGTCGAGAATTGGAGTCACTCTGAAAACATTCATCAATTATTACAGTTTCCTTGGACTATGCACATACTACAGGAAGTTTGTGAAGGGCTTTTCCAGTATTGCCAGACCTCACCACCAGCTGACAGAAGCTAAACAGAAGTTCCTGTGGACAGAAGAATATGAAAAAGCATTCAAGAGACTTAAAGAGGTTTTAACATCTTCGCCTATTTTGACATATCCACAGCCTGACAAACAGTTCATATTGGACACTGATGCAAGCCATGAAAGTATTCGTGCTATTCTGTTGAAGGAAGTGGATAGCCAAGAACATATCATTGCATACTGGAGTAAATGTTTGTCTAAACCAGAGCGAAACTACTGCACCACCAGGAAAGAACTACTCACCATTGTAAAGGCTATAGAACATTTCCATCATTATCTCTGTGGCAGAAGATTCCTGCTGTGGATTGACCATGCATCTTTAACGTGTCTGCTTAATTTCAAGAAGCCAGATTGCCAGGCGGATACAACATCTCCAGGAACATGACTTTGAAATACATCATTGTAAGGTAGCTCTACATGGAAATGCAGATGCCTTGTCAGGGAAGCCCTGCTCTGAAAATTGCAAGTACTGCTCTAGAGCTGAAGAGAAACACCAGTTGATAAATCCACTTGCTTGCCAAGCTACAGTTTCAGTGCCATCAAAACAAGATCCGTGGAGCAACAGGGAAGTTACACAAGCCTAGTTAGTGGATCCTGACATAAAGCCAATCCTATAGTTAAAGAAGACGACCAGCAATAGATCTAGATGACAGGACATTTCCACATTTAGCCCCATCACAAAATGTTGCTAGACACTCTGGGACTCTCTTCATATTAAAAATGGCATACTGTATAGAAAATTGGAATCTGACGATGGATGGAATTTCAAGTGATAAATCTTACTACCTAGATTGAAAATTCCAGACGTTCTAGAGCAGCTACATGGTGGCCCTACTAGAAGCCATTTTGGAGCGATGAAGACTCTCCAGAAAGCTCGAAAACACTTCTACTGGTGCAAGGCAAGAGAGGATGTAGAAAAATAGTACAAATCTTGTGGCCTGAAGAAATAAAGTCTAAGAAAATTACATCGGTGTAATGTGGGAGCACCATTTGAGCTGATCACAGTCAACATCTTGGGTCCTTTGCTACGGACTTCCAGAGGAAACAAGTACATCCCCTCGTTGTGATGGACTATTTCACCAAGTGGCCTGAGGCATATCCCATTCACGATCAAGAGGCATGCAAGTTGCAGAGGTACTAGTGCAGCAATGGGTGTTAAGGTATGATACATCACTACAGCTTTATATCGATCAAGGTACGAACTTCACCTGCGCTGTATTCAAAGGACTGTGCCAGTTACTCAGCATAGACAAAACTCAGACAACACCCCTACATCTCCAGTGGGATGGCATAGTTGAGAGTTTTTGTAAACTTAATTTTTGTATTCTAAATTGTATAGTTTGTTTAGATTTGCATCCTGATCAACAAGGGTTGTACTGTCTGAACATGCAGTCCTTGGGTGGAGGGGTGGTAATGTTACAAATTTGTAAATAGCAGTAGTTATTTTTATGTAAAATCATTTAAAGAGACTTAGATTATAAAATGCTAATTTTAAGCATTTCTAGCTTTGTTTTTGCATTAACATAGCTTATTTTCCTTTAAAAACCTATTAAAAGCTTCACCAAGGGGAATGATAGCCTTGGTGCCAAATTTGGTGACTTTTTCACTCCTTGGCAATCTTAGCGAGAAAATCTTTATTATCAATATCTTAAATATCTAAGCTCTTACTCTATCAGGAAAAAAGTTCCCAGAAAATTCTGGGTTTATGGAAGTGTTTAAAAGGAAGCCCAATCCAGCAAAGTCAGTCAGTTTTTCGCCAACCGGCTCACTGGAAGGAGCTCCTTACTGAGCCTCTTTGATTACAGCCTATTACTGTGTGTTAATGCTTTGCTACAGTTTATGCTGTAAATTTGATGTTGTCAGCTGTTATTTAAGCTGTGTTTTCTGGGGAAACTGAAGTTGATACTTGGTTGGCAGACCTAGAATCTTCTGGAATTTTTTGTAAATAAACTTTTAAGTCTCCGCAAGATTCGTCTTTCATTCACAGACAATGCCCGTCAAACAAAGATTAGTTTCTGAGTTACTGATATCATGAATCACTGATAACATGAACAAATTTTTTATTCCTCTTGAGATTCATATTAACAAGGTTAGACTGTAATTGAACAAAATGTGTATAAATCATCTGGTTAATTTTATGAATATTTATTTACTTTATTTTAGCTCTTGACTATTCATTTATATTTTTACTGTTTGCATATATATATATATATATTTAAATCAAAAGGAGTAAAAATTGAGTTTGATATCCAAGCTATGTGTAGCTGCAATAATCAGTTTGGCTTATGGCTGGTTACAGAGGCGGTTATAAGTTAGATTACGTTCTAGGCCGCTTTCTCTATGGCCCTCCCCCCCCCCCCCTTCCTGCCCCTTATATCTTGAAATATAAGGGGAGGCTGATATAAATCAGGAAAGAAATTTTAATTACTTTTTATGGTTTCTACTGTGAATATGAGATTAAATAGGTAGAATTAAAATTTTTATGTTTTCTATAAATAATATGGATTTTTTTTTTTTTTTTTTTTTTAATAAATAGATAAGCTGCTATGCTTCATAATATCTGTACTGATAAGTATAAAGGATTTAAGTCCAAAAATGTCGATTTTGAGTTAAGTACATAGTCAGACTCAGAAAAAAAATTCTCTATCGATTGGTATAAAGGATTTAAGTCTATGTCATTTAGTCTCTGAGAAATCAGAAATTTATCGTTAATGTTTGGTATAAAATATTTAATTCAATTTTTTCCCTTTATTAAATGAAGGTTGACAATCACTGAATGGTATGAAGGGTATATGTCAACATAATCCCTTTTTCCTAATCGATTCTTCTGATTAGTTTTTAGTTAGTTTAACTTTATTTTTCGCCTCCTGAAAAATCAAGAATATGGACTTAAAGCCTTTATACTTATCAGTACAGATATTATCTTTATAGCTTTACGTTCGATATTTTATATTTAAATAATTACAACATTTTATTTTAAGAAAATATTTCTGCTTATGAAATAAAAACATTTATTTTAGAGTCATAGCAGCTATTTTCCAAGTTTGTTTGTCCTGTCAATTGAAAACGTATTTGGTTTTGAGTCCTAGTTGCTTTTTATATATAAATTTGAGTTCAAAATTAAATTGTTTTTCAAATTTAAAAAGACCTATAAATTTTGCCTACCACATGGGCATGGCAGGCCTAAGGCATAAATCCAACCCTAGACAATAGATTGCTTTATAAAAGTAGGAGCAACTTGTAGTTACATACAATCATTGTTTGATTTGTCTGATCAATCATATAAATAAAATCTATAATGAGTCATAGTGGCTGAGAATGAGTTCGTACAGTCGATGAAAACCCTAATTGATTTTCAGTTTAAATATTTTTTTTTAATTGAATCTCTTTTCAAATTTTAATCACCTTCTTCAATCAAATTTTAATCTAAACATAATCTATATGTCTCATTAATATATTAAAACCAAACTAACATTTAAAATGAGATACAGAATACTAAAATTTTTAAAAGATACATTTTAATTAAAAAACATAAAAACACAAGACACATTTTGGCTAAACACTAGCCCTCCGTCCTCAGTGTCATAAACATACAATGCACAACATTTACAAAAAAGTCATAATACATCAAAACAAGATTAGGTATTCCAGAGGAATAGCTTTAGCCTCGTTCAAGGTAGAATGTTGTAATTTAGTAAAAGCTCCCTCTTGAAAAATACAGGATTCATACATATTTACATTTGAAGCTAAAATTTTAATGTTGCCAAAATCAGGAATATGATCATTACTGAGAGAATGAATTACAAGTTTCGATCTTAAATCACCTGTTTTATATGAGCATTTATGTTATTTTATTCTGATTTCTCCTGTTCTGCTAGTTTCGCCAATATACGTAGAATTACAATTTCTACAAGGGATACTATAGATTACACCTAAATGTTTAAGGGGGGGGGGGGTGGAATAGCGGGTTTAAAATTTGAGAGAAAGTTACTAATACTGAGTTGAGGTTTAAAGCTAGTAGAGATATTGACTGTTCTAAGCAATTTAGAGATTTTTTCGGATATATCTTTATAATAAGGGATAGTAGTACGGTGAGTGGAATTTATAACTTTAGGATATACTGATTTATATGAAAAATAGAACTCTTCTTTATAAATTCTTTTAATAAAACGAGGTGGGTAACCATTATCAGAGGGTGATTGTGTTCAGGCATTTTACCTGATTTCAGGTATTTTTTTCATTTTCAGTACCAGAATTTTAATTTCTTTAGTAATTAAATTCATAAAATAAGACTAAAATATCAAATTCATATGACTGCTAAACCTAATTAAAATTAATACTTTTCATAATGGGAGGATTGGAACTCTCTGTAACAAATTATATGTTCTCTACGCATACAAAATTTTTTCTCGCTACAATTTCAGGTATTTTTTCATGAATTCACAATCACCCCTGCATTATTTTTTAAATCGGAAAAAAAAAAAAATGGTTTTTCTGATTTGAAAAATAATGGTTACCCCCCTCGTTTTATTAAAAAAATTTATAAAGAAGAGTTCTATTTTTTATATAAATCAGTAGGGTAGGTGCTCCAGTGATTGGCAGGCTCCAGTAATTGACATCTATCCTGAAATAATTAATAAATAAGAAAAATAATAAAATCATCTATTTTACATATAAGAATTTTTACATTTTATGTCAAACACTGGAGCATAGGGTGCTAATAACTGGTAAAATGAATAACCAGCAGTGTCAAACACTGGAACATAGGGGCCAATTACTGATAAAATGAAAAACTGGCAGTGTCAATTACTGGAACATTGAGAGGGTGTCAAATAAAAAAAAATAATAATAAAAATAATTGTTATCAAATGTATATATTTTAACATACATGTCGTTCTGAATGTCTTTCATGCCATATATACTAACTTTAGATTTCTAAAAATATTTTCTGATGACTAGAACATTAAAAATGTCAGAGATTGCTCTAAAAGTGTCAATCACTGGTGCACTTACCCTATATCCTAAAATTATAAAATCCATTCACCATACTACTATTCCTTATTATAAAGGTATATCCGAAAATATCTCTTAATTGCTTAGAACAGTCAATTTGTAAATATGTTTCAAATGTCTTCAGATGTAAATATGTATGAATCCTGTATTTTTCTAGAGGGAGCTTTTACTAAATTACAACATTCTACCTTGAACGAGGCTAAAGCTATTCCTCCGGAATACCTAATCTTGTTTTGATGTAGAGATGTGAGGTGAGAATAATCTCTGAGAACAAGAATATTCTGAGAATATTCTCTGAAGCTACAAATTCAGAGAATAATCGAGAATATTCTTATTTTTTTTAAATACAAAAATTTTTTTTCATGTTTATGACATAAATTATAAAACTTATTCATAATTATTCCATTTGACATGCACAACTAGAACAAACAAACTTTATTTTATGATGTTTTCTTTACAATTCATAATTTTCAATGGGAGAATTTTATCCAGTAAGCTCCGCAAAGCAATTTTTTTTAAACATTTAATACTTATTCCATGACAGAAGGCATTCAATAGCAAATAGTAAATAATTATTTGTATTAAAATGCAAATTTAAATTTTTGTTTAATGTCTATAGAGTTGCATTCCCAAAAAGATTTTCTAAAAAATAATTGAGGGTTTACTTACGAAATCTAATTCACAAAATTCATATTTCTGTAAGTCTTATTCTACATATAAGCCTCAGGTTTATCATCTATTATTGTTGACGATTTTTAATTAATCAATAATTTGTTGGTGTGTGCATAAAAATTAATATGCTTGAAAAAAATTTCTGAATCATAAAGTCTAATCTAGTTTAAAAATAAAACTGTGCTAAAAAGTTAGCAAATTTAAATTAAACATTTTATAATAAATAAAGGATAATATATACTACCTTTCCACTAATGACCGAACGCTTTCGATTTCAGACATTTTTAAAAATATCTCAAAAAGTATTAAGAAAATCATCTAATCTTGTAACTTTAGGAGTGTAAAGAACGTGTTGCGCACCATACATTTCAGTTAAAGTTTTGGGCCAAAAGCGAAAGAGGGGCCAGTGAAAAATTAAAGAAAAATGAAAGTGTTTGGCATCACCCGGTAAAAAGTAATGCTTGAAATGCAATCTGGCTGTAGCATGTAATTATGGGGCTCTTTGTTAGCTGTATAAATTTTTATGTCTCTTCCACATGTAATCAGGGAGATATAAGGGTTTCTTTAAGAAAATTGCAAGAAAAATTTACTTTTTTAGCTATAACAAGCAAGGTATTAAACCCAGTGCAAAACTATTTTCAGGAAACTTGACATACAATATTAGACAGAGCATACTACCATCAAATTGAAAAAATATTATAAATCGAATGAAATATGAGGGTATTTACTAAATAATTTTTATCTGTGCATGCATAAGATTTACCTTAAATTTTATTTGCATAATTTAAAAGCCAAATCTATTGAGCTACTTATATAAAAACCCCAAACAAGTATTGTGTAAGCTTAAAAAATTCTATGTCATTGAATGAACTGAATTTCAGCTGTTCCCAAAATTGATAAAGGGTTTTCTCAATATATATTTACAATCACAGAAAACTGTACTATCATTCAATGAATCAAAGTAAAAATGTGAGTAAAACACCTTATAGTTTAGCTTTTTTCAAGAGAGAAACTGAATTTCATTCTATGGCGTGGAAATTTTTGAGTTTACACGACACTTGTTTGGGATTTTTATATAAGTAGCTCAATACATTTGGCTATTAAATTATGCAAATGAAATTTTGCTAAATCTTATGCAATGTGCAGTTAAAAATGTAGTAAAAGTGCTCACATTTCATCAAATATTTAATATTTTTTCATTTAGATTGCAGTATGATCTGTCTAATATTATATGTTGAGTTTCCTGAAAATAGCTTTGCTCTGGGTTTTTAATACCTTGCGTGTTATTGCAAAAAATATGAAAATTGTTTTTTAAACTTTTTAAAGAAACAGTTTTTAACAGTTTTTTAAAGAAACCTGCATATCTCCCTGTTTACATGCAGTAGAGACATAAAAATTTGTCTAAATAAGGAAGAGCTCTATAATCACGTGCTACAGCCAGATTGGATTTCAAGCAATACTTTTTACAGGGTGATGTCAAACACTTTCATTTTTCTTTAATTCTTTATTGGTCCCCCTTTAACTTTTGGCACAAAACTTTAACTGAAATGTATAAGGTATAACGTGTTCTTTACACTCGTGATGTTTCAAGATGATTTGTTTAGTACTTTATGAGATATTTTTAAAAACGCCTGAAATCGAAAGTGTCCGGTCATTTATGAAAAGGTCATGTATGTTCTATTTAAATTAAAAACTGAAATGACAAATAGCTTAAAAATGAAATTAATTTTATTTTGTAATTAACTTGTTAAAAATTTAGAATAAAAGTTAATAGTCAGTTTCATTTTTCGATAACAGATCATTCAAGCTACCTTCTTTATACCGACATCTCATGCAGTTCTTTGTCATCGACATTATTTTGTTTCAACTCAACTGTTTCTGCTTTTACTTATTCTTTTAATAATTTATGTTGTGAGCTACACATATCAATTTGTCACTTCTTTCTATAGAAAACAATTTCTTTTTTAACTGTGAGCAGTTCCATATAAATATGTTTATTCTTTAAGTACATGTTGGATAAAACCATTTTTATTTCATACAGATAAGTGTTAAAAATATTTTAAAGCAAAAACATAAATAATTAGAAATATTTTTCATTAAATGTCACCCTTTAAAAATAAGTGTCTGTAATGAAATAAAAAAAAATCACATTTAATGGTTTGTCCCTTTATCACTTAAGTTATCACTAGATTTTATCTTTAGTAATTTTTAAGATTTCACCCTTTAGTCTCAAAGATAATTCTTTTTAAATATCTACAAGTAAATAGATTTAATTAAATTAATCTTATTATTTTATTAAAAGCAAAATTTTATAAATTTCTAAACTTGCACATAAATGAATACTTATGCACATTTCAAAATTACCCACAGTAACGATTTGTTGTGATGACCAAAGACATATATATATGCTGACTGGAATTGAAGCAAAGATTGAACACATTCCAAATGATGACTCTGAACTCTGGAGAAACTTTTAACTTATGAATTTAATTATGATACTGCACAAATATATTTACAAATGCACACATTAACACACATAAAAAATATATACATTCTAAAATTAACATTTAAAAATTAGCTTTTGAAGCCAGGTCCTTCTAACATTCTTTTCACCACTTCCTTTTTTCTCTGCTATTCCCATTCCAATCTCTCCGCATCCTCTTGATGCTACTTCAGAAAAACTAAAAGTTTGCAAATGATTCGAATAAAGTTTGAATATGATCTTTACACGTCCCCCCCCCCCCCCCCATGGAAGCTCATCTGTCGCTGGAGGGACTATGCAGCTAAATCTGAAAAGAAAAACACTTAAAACAAAATACAACATATAAAAGTGGACTTTCAGAAGAGGGAGGAGTGTCAGCCTGAGTTTTCTGGGCTTTCTACTTTCAATTGCTCTAGCTGCAGCTCGTAATTCATATGCTCTTTCTCTCTACGGTAATTTTCTTCATCGGTTCTAGTTTTTACAATTGTCTCTAACAGATTTTTCACAGTCTCTTCCTCATAGTTTTTACTGCTAGTAATTAGATTTTTTAACCCGATGACTTTTAGATAGATCATTCTTTTTAGCTTTGGCAAGGAACGCCATAACCTCAGTCAGTAATATTAAATTATTAAATATTAAATTCAAAGGTAAAAAAAAAAAAAAAAAAAACTAACAATTTAAAATGTTATATAGCTCTTTTAATGTAAAAAATAAAATAATAATAATGAAATAAATAAATAAATAAAATAAAAATAGAGCAAACTTATATTATTTTAATTTAAACTATAGCGATGCCAATTAATACTCGATAGGAAATACATAAATATCGTTTTTAAACTTTCTCACATACAGATAATAAAATACTATCACCTTCAATTTATTATTGTAAATATTCAAAATGAACATAAAAACAATTGTGCAATTATTTTTAAATATATGACAATAGAATAATCAGCTTGCACAGCCCGTCAATGAAATATTAATATCATAAAAATAAAAAAATAATAAAAAATAAACTTGCTGTAGAAGAAACCAAAATAATCTAATTTTTATATTAAATATAAACCATATTCTTTTATTATTTTAACACAGAGGATGCTCATATGTAGCAATAAATAATAAATTCCAAATAAATGAATAACTCGTTACTCAATAATTAATTGCAAAAAGGATAAATAATGATAATTTAAAAACACCTTTCTTTTTAAAGACTTGCAATCATTATTACTCAAATAATAATATATCCCATGTATTTTATTTATTTTATCTTATCTACTTTCCTTCTTCACTAGTAAAAAAAAAAAAAAAAAATCAATCATACTTTTCAATGGAATGAAAAGAAAAAAAAAAAATAATAATAATAGAATGAACAAAATTTAAAAAAATAATTAACTGAGTGAGTAGTATTTGATTTTTTTTTTTTTTTTTTTTTCCTCTCTTCTTTTCTTTTTAAAATAAATATTAGAAAAAATTCTTCTATTTAATGATATTTGCTTATATTATTATGGTGAAATAAAAGAAAAAAAAATATTTTGAAATAAGAAAAAAATATAAATAAAAATCTATTTATTCCATTTCAAATTATATATATGAAAGTATAGAATTTTATTATTTCCAGATTACACTCTGGTTTAAAGATTAACAAATTGTTCTTAGAATAGAAAGAAAATGCAAGCAAATTTTTGATATTCTTAACTTAGAACACGAAAATTATATTTACTGTTTTAACATACAATAGAATATATTTTTCGGGGTGATAAATTTTGTTCTTAATTTGAAATTATGCTTTCGAAAAAAGGACAGAAAAAAAACCATAACAATATAAATATTATTTAAAATTCCAGCAATAAATACTTTCTCAAAAAGTTATAAAAATGACTTTTTCAACTAAATAAATTAGCTATTGAAGCTATACAGTGACACTTTTATTAGCACGGATGGCTTTGTCAAACAAATAGAGCCTGGGTGGCCTTTTACTATTAATCAGCAAGGATTACTGAACTTATAGCAACAAAAATAAAAATAATAAAACTGTGATGGATTTATACATTTATCATTAAAAGAAATGGTCTAAATAAATTAATAACATGGGGAGCGTGCAGCATGCAATAAGTATTCAAAAGCTCTCATCTTACCGTGACTACACCAGTAACGATTTGTTGTGATGAACGAATATATATATATATATGCTGACTGGAATTGAAGCAAAGATTGGACACATTCTAAATAATGACTCTGGACTCTGGAGAAACTTTTAACTTAAGAATTTAATTACGACACTGCACAAATATATTTACAAATGCACACATTAACACACATAAAAAGTATATACATTCTAAAATTAACATTTAAAAATTAGCTTTTGAAGCCAGGTCCTTCTAACATTCTTTTCGCCACTTCCTTTTTTCTCTGTTGTTCCCATTCCAATCTCTCCGCATCCTCTTGATGCTACTTCAGAAAAACTAACAGTTTGCAAATGATTCGAATAAAGTTTGAATATGATCTTTACACGTCTCTCCCATCTAAGCTCATCCGTCACTGGAGGGACTATGCAGCTAAATCTGAAAAGAAAAACACTTAAAACAAAATACAACATATAAAGGTGGACTTTCACGAGAGGGAGGAGTGTCAACCTGAGTTTTCTGGGCTTCTATTTTCAGTTGCTCTAGCTGCAGCTCGTAATTCATACACTCTTTCTCTCTACGGTAATTTTCCTCCTCTCACTTTTGGCTATTGTAAGAGAGATTCATTTATATCTACTTGATGTAATTGCTTGGATTTAGTTTTTAATTTATTTATGTGTTTCTAGTTAAGTTACATTTTAACATACTATATAGAGTGTAGAAATTCTATATTTCTCAAGCAAGGTCACACCAAAGGATTATAACATATTACTATGCTGATTTTTTATTATTTTATATTGATATTTTTAGAAATGCATTTTCAGTGATGTGCATTTTCTATCTTAATCTAGTTTAGCATTTATGTGACATCACTATTCTAATACAAGGTGATTCAAAACAGTTTTAATACAATAGCATATTAGGGTGATTATTATTGGAAAACCTTGTCTGACATTTAAATTTTATCAACTGAATGAAAATGTATTGTTAATACAAAAAGCTGAATTATATATGCCTAACCAACATCTTTATTTACCCCCATTCCCTCATTGTGCGAAAGGATAAAAACAGTGTCTCTCATATATATATACAGGTGATTTTTTGAAACAATTAAAAAAATGAAGCAATAATCATGAAAAAAATTATAACTGTATGGAATCAGAACATAAGTATATTACAACAAAGAAATATAGTATAGGTTTTACAGAATTCTTGTAAAAAAAGAAAAAGAAAAAATGGTGTCTTAAGACTGTTTGAGTATTTGTTTTTTAAATTTAAATTATGTATCCTTTCCTTTGAATTATCTTGAAAATCCTATCAGACATGTTTCGACCTAGAGTTTGGAGAATGTGTTTCTGTAATAAGTACCAACTCTGTTCTAGTTGTTGCTTTAATTTTTGAATAGCTGAAAACTGAAGGCCATGGGCATACACCACTTGTGCATGTACTTTTCTAAGATTTTTAAACAGATTTAGGTCTGTGCTGATGGCTGGCAATTCTGTAACAGTAACTTGATTCTGCATAAACCAAGTTTTTGTTGAGTAGGAAGGGTGTATCAACAGATCATCCTGCTAGAATTTCCAGTTTTACCTCCTAAGATGTTTCCACTTAGAAGGAAATTGCTATTGAGGATATTTTAATAATCCTCAGATCAATGTTGAGCATTAAGAAAGGCAATTTCAGCAATATCCATTGAAACATACTAGGCCCTACACTATGAGAGAACCCCTCCTTTTTTTCGACTAAAGAACTCGTGATATTCTTATCAAAGATCATGAAAATAGTATGCCCAACCATTAGGGTCAACAATATGGAATATTTTTTCATCTCTGAAGAACCATTCATCTATTCAGTAACGAGAACCTTATGAGTTCTTTTGCTGATAAAGAGGCAGGGGCGCGTCAGCATTGTCAGACGCCTGTGTGCAGAGTTTCAGTTGGCGCCCTATATTACCCCCCCCCCTTTTTTTTTAATCATTTTATAAAATGTTATTATTTAGCAAGTTAATTGAATCTCGAACCTTAATAGTAATAAGTTTATTGAATGGCTAGTAAAAAGAGAAATGTATCAAATAAAATGAAATTTGAAAAGAAACAAGTAAAAAGTGCATCTTGCACAAAGAGAAAAACTCCCTTATACAAGAAGTTGCAAAAATTCGAGGTACAATTGTGAAGGTAAACAGAGGAAATTAAAATAGGCAGATTTAGTGGGGGATTTCGTAAGAAAAGGGGGGATTTCGTAAAATCAATAGGTGTTGGATACATAGAAACAATTTGCGCACCAAAATCTGTGATTGCAGCTCCAATAGATCTTACATGACAAATTTCGCGCTAAAAGAGGGGGGGATCTCAAATTCACCCCATCTTTACGTCCTCCCCCCCCAAAAAAAAAAAAAAAAAAAATAATAATAATAATAATAATAATAATCGAAAATTACAAAAAAAAAAGAATGGGTTTTGGGAAAAATCTTAAAGACGACGCATACCTGTTTCAACATTTTAACATCTCTGTACCATTTTTAGTAGAATTCTTACCTTCTAATAGAATCCGGAATTTGTGAATTCCCCCCTTTCCCCTTAAAAATAAAAAATTCCAAAATTGCATTTTTTTTTTTTTTTTTTTTTTTTTTTGTACTCAAGTCTAGTCATCTCATATACAATTTAACCACCGTGAAGTAACTTGGAGTCGAGTTATGCTTATAAGCGTGTTTTTTGCTTCCTTTCTTTGGAAAAGGTGAAAGGGAATTTCGTAAAATCCCGTCAGTATAGGCATCGAATGCATCTAAACAATGCACGCACCAAAATTCGTGACTGGAACTCCCATAAATTTTCCTGGACCAATTTAGCGCTAAATGAGTGGTCTCAAATTTGTTCTCTCGCTACTCAGAGATGGAGAATATATCTGAACGTCCGAACAAGATTCGGGGGAAATTTCAACTGACTGGGGTAAATTTTGAATATTTTTAATTATAAATGTAATTCTAAAATAATAATTTGCTAATTTGCAATGCTTATAATATAAACTAACAGCTGTGCTTTTATGTTACAGCATATACTTATTCTCGTAAATGCATATTACATAGAATAAATGGCTTTGTTTAAGAAAAATAGATTTTTCCATTATTGAGGAAAATATAGATTGGGAAAATTTCTGAGGTCTGAACATTTTCTTCACCCCTGGTGGTACTTTGTATGGCCACACATTCTCCAAACTCTAGTTCTAAGCATACCTGATAGGATTTTAGAGATCATTCAAAGAAATGGATCCAAAAATACCAAATACTCGAAAAATCTTTATATTTTTTAGACATATTTTCTTTTTTATAAAAATTCTACAAAACCTATACAGTATAGAATCCGTAATCCAGAATGCTCCGAAAACCAGCATGCAAAATGCTAACTACCAGAATTTTTAATTATCGTAAAATTTAAGAATTAAAGTTAGACAATGGCAGAGGTCAAAATTATATTTTTATGACCTACTTTCTTCAATGCTACGGTGTTATTCTGTGGAAATATGGTGAGCACAAAATTATTTATTTTGTTTTAAATACATTTACATTTGTTAAAGTTTATAAAGTGTTTCTGTGAAGCTTAATAATAGTGTTTTTGTGATGTTCTTCTGAAAGTATATATTTCATCATGTATTACTACTATAAGTGGGTGTGAAATATTTAGTTCATCTTGTTGTTTTTATTGAAGAATAAATTTACTTATTTCTACACAAAGACTGTTTTTATTTCAAGATAAAAATTATTAAGATAAATTATCATCCGGTATGACTTTTATAATGTTTTCATTGGGAAATCACTCTGCTTTAAGATTATTTTTAATACACATAATTTTTAAGTTGTTACAATCTATATTACCTATTATATCTATTATACATATTATATCTATATACCAGTTATTCCTATGCACAATAAAAAAAACAAAGGTATAAAGGTACTCTATTTGCCACCTTGAAAAAACTTTTTCTTATGATGTCGTTTTTCTGTCATTACAACATTTTCCACGAAAAAATTAAAATGTGATCAATAGTGTAAAAAAAATAAAATAAATGTCATTGTTGCTGTTATCCTCTGCAAATATTTTTTTTTTCTACTTTTAGAAAATTAATTTTCTTACTGGCAATTTCTTATGTTGTTTATCATTTTTTTTTTTTTTTTATGAACAGGGAAATGATGTCATTTCTGTATAATTGACTACATTTCTTTTTGTCTTTAAATTGTATTTATCTTTTTTATTTAAAAACATTTTAAAATACTTCATATATATTTTTGCATAAAAAATATTTAGATTTAAATTCAAACTCATTTATAAAGGAAAGGTTCTTCTAACTTAGCATTGATATTTTTTTAACATTACAGAATTAGACATTTCCATGATACATTTCATATTTTTAATTATGGCAAGAAAAAAATTCATCACTTAAAATTCATATAATCAATCGAGTAGGTTTTATTCTTCATTAATTTAAGAAGTAGATGCGAGAGATGGTCCTTTTCCATTTCACCAGCACAAATCTCGCCAAGCAAACTTTGTTGACAACAATAGATGGTATTTTTTTATTTTGTCGGTGCATAAATGGTGACAGCAATAGATTAATGTATTAAAAATGAATTTATAACTTTGATTTAATTCTTTTTTCAAATTTAAAGTTTATTTATATACGTTATTATGGATTTGATAAAATAAATGTTATATATATTTTATAGGACAACACTTTTAAAAGCAAAATTTCAGAAAGTTTACTTCTTAATAACAAAAAAAAAAAAATTTAAATAAACAGTTGTGTTTCCTTAATTTTTTTCTTATTATTACTCGAAGTCTTTTGAAACAATTATTCTTTCTTATGTACTTAATGATTGGTGTCGGTTGTATTATTTTTGGTGACTTTTTGCCTGCACCGGCAAAACGGAAAAGTACTGGAGAGAATTAATAATTGAAGCAGTAAGAGGTTTTTCCAAATAATAATAATAATAATAATAATAATAATAATAAACTTTTCAAATATTTTTGAATATGTAAAATTATTATCTAGCTCTACATTAAAAATATACAGAGAGTATTATATACTGCCCTAAATTAACTAAAAAATTCAGTAGTAAAAAGTACAGGGATTAGAAAAAAAAATAGGTACTAGATTTATTTATTTATTTATTTATTATTTTTTAACAAGCAATTATACCAAAAAAAAAAAAAAATTCATTGCCAAATAGTGACAAAAATTTAAAAGTCACCAAGGGCTTTATATACTAAAGCTATAATGCCAAATGTTCTAGGTATTATGAATTTCTTTCTATTCTGAAAAAAATTTCTGATTTTTAGCATATTATTTCATTAAAAAAAAAAAAAAAAAATTGGTATTAAATATTATGTATTTCAATTTCACATTGGCTATGTGTATTTCTATAACTTTTTTTTGTGTTTGTCTTGTGTTATGCACTATTAATTTTCCTATTCAGTGAAAGGCAAAGAAGTGAATAGGTGAGCAGAGCACTGCAGGGGTTAATAAGTGGAGAAAGTCAGAGGGAGACGAAGCCTTCCTCATAGGTTAATAAGCAGAGCGAGCATGGGGCAGAGCCCCCTAGTATTTTTAATTTTTGTTGGAGATGTTATTCATATATGAATGTTTAAAAGGACACGATTAATGTAAATTATGTCTAGGAGAATATTCTGAAGAATATTCTTCAAATGTTTATTACTGAGAATTTTACATCTAGATTAATTAAAGATTACTATTTTATTATAAATAATTTTGATTGTAGCAAAATATTTAGAGTTGGCTGTATTCAAATTTATAACTTTTTTTAATTAGTTATTTTTCCCCACAGGATATTTTTTCACCTACTGGATTATCTGATTTATGGAATGAAATAGTAAAAGAAAAAGAAATATTATTTCTAAAAACAGGTTAGTTTATATTTTGAATTTTATTTTGTAATAGTTATGGCTTCTAAATTTTGATAAATCTGCAACATGGAATTTTTATTACAATTGTTTGGTTTTTATTTTTCAGGTATATATTTCTTTTAAATCATGCTAATTAATGTCACTGAAAGTCAGTTAATAATAATAATAATATTATTTTCAAAGTATAAGTACTTTTAAACATGAAATGATTTACATGTATTTGAGAGAGTCTTATAAGTACCAGAATTTGATTAAAAATTCTTTTAAAATGTTTAGTTTAAATAATATTTATTATTATTATTATTATTATTATTTTTTTTTTTTTTTTTTTTTGTAACGTATCTTTTTAAATAATGTTGCTATAATTCTTATAACAGTGTTAACAAATATAAAATTTAATAAATTTTGCCAATTTTCCATAATTAAAGCATATTTAGCTAAAATGTGGAAATCAGAAAGCATAATTCACGATGAATTTTGAACTAAGTTTTTTAATAAAATTTTAGGCACATGTAAATGTACTCTTTGGTTATTCATGTTATTTTGAACTTTGGAAATCCACCTTTTCCTCCTTTTCTATTATCATTACTGATATACTTAATTAATTCTTATAAAAATTAATAATTATAAAAATTAATAATTGAACTGTTAATTAATTGTTGCTACAAATTTGTGAGCCATGAATTTACCAGATTCATATGCAAAATGCAAATAACATAAAATCCTTAATATACTCGCCTCTCATTTGCAAAAGCAGATATATTTTGGGGGTGGTAGTGGTGGTGATGATTATAATTGAAATTAAAATAAATTTAATAATAAAAATAAGCTGATTATATTATTAATATAGAGTATAGAAGACAAGATAAAGAGTATAAAACACAGAGAACTTACAAAAGTAAAACATTGTTATCAAATTAACATATAAAAGTATCTTATAAAAATAATTTTATTGAATTTTAAATAATAATTTAATATTTAAAAAATTTAATAATAATATTATTATTATTTTAAATAATATGAAAATAACAAATTGCATAGTAGAACCATTTTTAATTAGAGAAATGATTTAACACTTCATTAAAAAATAAATTATTAAAATATCAATTAATTTAAATATATAAATGTCCAACAAAACTGTTTAATTTTTCAGGACTACAAAAGAGCCTTGGCATCTATAACAATTCATCAGAATACTGACCTTTTCTCATAAACCCCAAAAACCACTAGTACAAACTTATTGCAATCCTTTTGAAAAGGAAATTAAACAATTTAATAATGGTGACTTTGTAGTAGAAATTGTGACATAGATTTGTGTTATTTTGTTGGCTGCATGACACGTGAAATTATAAATGATGTGAATAAAGTCATCTTCTTATGACGTTGTGAATAAACACTTTTAATTTTACATATCCTGAAAAGGAAGACTTGTCTGTTGTGCAATTAACAGATATATGACTAAATTGCCATGGCTTATGTCTTGAGTAACTATGAAAGTGCAGTTTAATTTTGATTTTTTCCAGTTCATGCCATTAAGATAAATTTATAAATTCAAACTAAGACTGATACTGATAGATTTAGTGTGTGTACAAGCTTAATAAAATATATTTAACATAAATAAAAAGTCCTATTTACTTGATTTGTATTGGCAATTTTATAATTAAATAATTTTTTTTTCTAATTTTTATTACAGTTAGAATACTATAAATGTGTATGATATTACTCAGATATAATAATGGTTTACATAATCTTCAAATGATTTCAGATTGTAAAATTATTCTCGGTTCAGTGGTTTTTGAAATCTAAGAAAAAAGGAATAAAATCAAAATGCCGGATTGCTTTAAGCAAGAGAATGAAAAAGGGACAACGATGCATTATTCTTCTTGAAATTTAATGATTATAATAAAATAAAAGATCTATTTACACTTTAAATACGTTATATACAAAAAAGAACTACTTAAAGGAACATAGTTCCAAATCTAATTAACTCTCATAGTGAGAGATCGAAATTCTATCTTCGAATGCAGTCGAAGAATCCGAAAATCTAAAACCTAAACTTACTGGCTGTTGCCAAAATCTATTAACAAAATATAGGTTCTATCTGTTTTCTTTCATTGGCGACACAGCGCCGTCTAAAGGGAATTGATTTTACTACACAACTCCCCGCCGTGAACTCTTACAGAGTTCAGAAATCAAAAATCTCGTTAAATCAAAAATAAATCTCAAATTTGAACAATAAAAGATCAAATCAAAATATTAAATTGAAATATCAATATTAAACATATGCAAACACATTATTATTTAAGCAATTAACTCTTAGTTATCAAATATAAGCAAACTTAAATATAAAAATAATAACACATGCAAAATTTTAATATTTTCAATTATCAAATAAAATTCACTAAATTATTCAAAAAAGGATATCAAATATTCTGAAAATTAAAGAAAAAGTGTTCATTAAAATGAAGGTTTTGAAAGTTTAAATTTTTCTCAAAAGTTTGTTATTTTATCAGTTCGTAGCATTAAAGTTTTTAGTTAAGTCAATTCCAGAGGGTATAAATGCTGAGCAGTTCGTTTTAAAACACCATTGGCAGTCTTAACCTCATAAGATCGGATGTTGTGATCTCTGCCGACGATTGTTTTCTGGATTATACCAAGTTTCCACAGAAGTTTGTTTTTTGAATCATCACCAATTAACACTACATCTCCTACTTTCAGTTCAGGTTGTGCAGTAGGATTCTTTAAAGCATGCGCCGTCTTCAAATCCAATAGGTATTGGCTTTTTCATCTATTCCACAACTGCTTTAACAAGAGTGATTGGTATCTTTTACGTCTTAAGGCAGATATTTTGTTTGAAGCACCTTCAATAATGTCAGCAAAATTCACTGGGTAGGTGATTTCTTTACCAAAATTTAAAAAGTGCATAGGAGTTAAGGGGTTCGGTTCTCCAGATTCACTATACACGTAAGTTAAGGGGCGTAAGTTGAGCACTGTTTCTACTTCTATAAGGAGAGTAGACATTTCGTCATAATTCAAGAGGGCTTTGCCAATGACTTTACGCAGACAGTCTTTGACGGATCTAACTAATCGTTCGTAGAACCCGCCCCACCTGGGGGCCCTTTCTATTATATTTTTCCATATGATTCTTTCATTTGCAAAAAACTTTAAAAGTGAATCATCAGAAAGAATTTGATACAAATTTTCTAGCTCTTGTTTCGAACGCTTGCACGTTTTGGCGTTATCCGAATATATAACTTTACAGTTTCCTCTTCTCGCTAAGAAACGTCTGAAGGCCAACAAAAAAGAATCAGTTGACATGTCGTGTACAAGTACTAAGTGTAACGCTCTGGTTACTGCACAAGTGAACAACACTATGTAAGATTTTTCAATTTCTTTAGCATTTTTAATGTAGAGAGGCCCAGCAAAGTCAATGCCACATATGGAGAAAGGGGGCGACTCTGTTATTCTGTCACTGGGTAGTGGAGCAGTGATCTGATCTGTTGGTCTGGAAAGGTATTTCTTACATATAATACACTTATTCAGGACACTTTTAACTAACTGGCGACCTTTGGGAATCCAATATTTAGATTGTATTTTTGACAATGTTCCAGATACTCCTCCATGCATTATTTTTTCATGTTCATTTCTTGTAATCAAGGTAGTCAACCACGACTGTTTGGCCAGAATGATGGTATGTTTTTCTTCTAGCTGTAAATCACTAAACTCTAATCTCCCGCTGAGCCGCATCATTTTTTCATCATCTAGATAAGGAGTTAAGTTGCTAAGGGGAGAATTTTTATCAATAATTTCTTCATTTATTAGCGAGTGAGATTCATTTTTAAAATAGAACTTTTGTTCATTCGATATCAAATGTTTCTCAGCTTCTATTAATTCTTCGGTTGTCAATGTACTGTTAAGTTCTGGAATTTTTTTGATCCTCTTAATAAATCTTTTTACCCAAGCTGTAACTCTGATTAATTTTTCTAAACTGCTGTATTTTCTGATATCAATGGGGTTTTCTAGTTGTTCTGTCATGCAATTGAAAAGGAGTGTTTCTTTTATCCTTTTTCTATATTCTAAGCTTTCTACATCTAGCTTTTGTTTATCATCAGGCTTAGGCCAAAGTTCGGGGGGTGAACTGAGCCATTCAGGCCCATTTAACCACAATCTATCATTAATTAATTTTATGATCTTTGCACCTCTGGATACAAGGTCGGCAGGATTAGACGAACCGGGACAGTGCCTCTAATTTGAAGGAGATGTCAATTCACGAATATCTTTTACTCAATTCAGCACAAATGGCTTAAACTTTTCTGGAGAGCCTCTAATCCAAAAAAAAGCGATCATTGAGTCTGTCCAGTAAAACGTGGGTATATCTAATTTCAGAGCTCTCAAAATATTATGACCTTGTTTAGCTGCCAACAATGCAGCTGTGAGTTCAAGTTTAGGTAGCATGAGATTTTTCAAAGGCGCTACTCTATTTTTGGAAGCAACGAATATCGTTTTGCATTTTTCATTCGAGATTTCTTTAATTCTAAAATAGGCAACAGTGCCAAATGCTTTGATACTAGCATCTGAGAAAACATGTAGTTGCAAATCACCGATGTTAAATTCTGGAAAATCAGAAAAATAATATCTCGGCACAGAAAATTTAGAAAGATGAGTTACTTCATTACACCAGTCTTTCCATATTTTTTCCAAATCTTCAGGTAATGTGTCATCCCAATCAAGACCAGTCTTCCAGATCATCTGCATAAGGCATTTAACTCTTAAAGTGTAGGGCCCTAGGAAACCGATAGGGTCATAAATTTTGCCTAGTACTTGTAAAACAAACCTTTTAGTATTTATCTGTTTAGAAACGAGGTTTATTAAATCCCTACAATCAAAATAGAGAGTGTCTTTCAAGTTATTCCACCCTAAACCCAAAACTTTATTAGGGGGATCATTTTCTTCAAATATTTTAGAATCCTTGCTAATAACATTTTTTTGTACCCAAAATTCATGTAATGGTGTCGAATTTGTATGAAATTTGTGAAGTTGCATACTCGCGTCTTTAAAGATACTAATCAAGTCTAGACTTGTAGTTAAAGCTTTCTCTACTGACGGGTGGCTTCCTATTATGTCATCTACATAAATGTTTTCATTTAAAAAACTAACAGTCTCCCTATGTATGTCGATAAAATTTTTCAAATGATGTTTTATCGTCGCAGCCAATAGGAAAGGACTACAATTAAGTTGAAACAAAACTCTAGTGAATCTAAAAATCTGAAGGGGAGGGGTGCCTTCGTGAAGACTTTCTGTAAACAAAAATCGTGTTACGTCTCTATCTTCCTCGTCTATCAAAATTTGTAAAAATGCTTGTTTCATGTCCACAGTAAAAGCTACGGGATGAAATCTAAATCTAGACAAAATGTCAAAAATATCTTCATAAAGATTAGGTCCAATATGTAGACAATTATTAAGAGAAAGATTATTGTAATCATGTGAAGACACATCAAACACGATTCGTAATTTACTTGTTGTACGATCTGTTTTTATTACCGCTCTATGTGGTAAATAAAAAGTTGTAGAATTTTCCTCCAAATCCGTAACGGGTTCTATAATCCCCTCTCTCAAATAATCCTGTAAAACATTGTTGTATTCAAAAAATAAATTTGGGTTTCTACAAAATTTGTACTTAAGTCTCGAAAATCTGTTTTCAGCGATTTCAAAATTATTTCGTAATTGTGATTTACTAATTTTCCAAGGGAATTTAACTTTATATCGTTTATTTTCATACTTAATTTCCGATTCAAAATTTTTCATAATTTTATTTTCGGAAAGGTCAAAATTTTCTTTCGGATTAATAAGACCCGAATTTTCCAAATTCCAAACATTTTCTATTTGTTTTGACAACAAATTTTCTTCTACTATGATACTCATGGTTAATGATTCAAGAGAATCGCTTTTAATTCCCTGTAAAACCCAACCGAACACAGTTTTTACTGCTACTAAATTTTTATTAATGCGCCTAATATTACCTAACACAATATCATAATAATAATCGACTCCTATCAAAAGTGTAATGCTTTCTTTACTATTAGGTATATCAGCTAATTCTAAATTCTGAAATTTATCATTTTTCGTGATTTTCTCTAATTCAGGGGGAGGGTGAATGAACAATCCAGAAATTTCATCCGTAACTAACGCTTCAATTTGAATATTATGATCAGAGTTATTTTTATTCACGAGTTTTAATTTAACTATGCCATAGGTTTTTTTCTATCGGTGTTTTACTTCCAAATGTGTATACTACCCTCAATTTTTCATTTCTAATCACTTTTAAATTTAGTTCATTAGCAATCGAACGACATAAAAATGTTCTACTAGAAGCTGAATCAAGAAGCAAACAGATCGTTTTCTCTTTCGTTTTATTTTTAATATTTACGGAACAAGTTTGTAACAAAATTTTATTTTCCTGATTTATAGAAGAAACAGTAGAAACTATTTCCTGTTTGGATTCTGAACCATAAGGAACATTTATTTTTTCCTGAGGTTTATGTTTAGATTTGTAACACAGAATTGTATTATGTTTATATCCACATATTCTGCATTTAATGTCGCTGTGGCATTCTGCGATACAGTGTTTTTGTTCCAAACACAAAAAACAACGGCCTTGAGATTTCAAAATATTCTTTTTCTTTTCAATATCGAACGCGAAGCAATTTTCTGACACGTGATTCTTTTTACAAAAAATGCATCTCATCTGTTTATTTTCAACCGCTGTAGTGATTAATTCATGTGCAGACAATAATCTATTGGCGTCTCTCAAACTCAATTTGTTACTTTTTATTTGTTCGTTTGTTTTATTTTTTGTAGATAATGTTCTTTCCTGCGAAATTATTTCCGTTTGTATGAAATCTAATAGCTCTTGAATTTTAATTCCATGTAAATTAGATGCGTGTTTTCTATTGAATTCTAAATTTAAGTTGGACGGTAGTGACTTTAGAATTACTGCGATTAACATAGCACTATAATTATTCTCATCAACTTCTAACAAGGATAATGATCTAATATCCTCGTATCTATCTTTATCTCGATTTCTTCATGTAATTTTTTTAATCTAAAAATATCTGTGGGTTTATAAACGGGTTCTAAATTTAACAAATTGTTCATGTGGTGGTTAATTATCATATCGCATTGTCCGAATCTTTGTTTAAGAATTTCTACGGCTTTATCATAATTTTGTTCTGAAATCTCTAACCCGTGTATGGAATTTAAAGCTGTCGAAGTTAAATAACTTTTTAAATAATTAAATTTTTCTACCTTTGACAAAGCTTCATTGTCATGAATAGTAACTTGAAAAGTATTCCAAAAACTCATAAATTGGGACAATTCACCGCCAAATTTTTGAATGATTAATTTCGGTAATTTAACAAATTTGTTATTCTCACTTAACGGTGTACTTCTATTTTGTAATGTACTTGAAACATTTGAATTTACACCACTATTTTCGACTGAATTTACTTTTATTTTCTTTTTTGCTCTAAAAATAGCGTTCGCGATTTTATCCTGATATTCATAACACACGTTTTTTTCATTTTCATATTCCGTTAAAGGAATTATTTTTTTCTATTTCCGTATCGGCTTCCTGTAGAAGCCCATTTTTTATAGTTAGTTGATTAAGCGCTTCCTCTAAATCTTCAACATTTAAATGTTCTTCTTTTACATTTAATTCTATACTATTCACCAACTTCGTAACGCTGGATCGAATAATTTTTCTATTAATTTTATGTTTGTCATCCATTGTAAATTTCCATAAATATTTCTTACCTTGAGCAGTCTTTGCTCTTTAAGAGCTAATCCAATATTATGAAACACAAAAGTGAATTTTAATAATCTAATTTAACACAAGCATCGTTACTTTCAAAAACAACATTCTCTTGCCGGCACTGATGCACCAAAATGTGAAATAATTCTCGGTTCAGTGGTTTTTGAAATCTAAGAAAAAAGGAATAAAATCAAAATGCCGGATTGCTTTAAGCACGAGAATGAAAAAGGGACAACGATGCATTATTCTTCTTGAAATTTAATGATTATAATAAAATAAAAGATCTATTTACACTTTAAATACGTTATATACAAAAAATAAATACTTAAAGGAACATAGTTCCGAATCTAATTAACTCTCATAGTGAGAGATCGAAATTCTATCTTCGAACGCAGTCGAAGAATCCAAAAATCTGAAATCTAAACTTACTGGCTGTTGCCAAAATCTATTAACAAAATATAGGTTCTATCTTTTTTCTTTCATTGGCGACACAGCGCTGTCTAAAGGGAATTGATTTTACTACAAGATTGTGCAATTATAATATTAAAAATTTTACACTAAATAGTTCAAAATTACTAAAAACAATTATTATTGTGCATCTTAAAATCGTATATTATTGTGTGGGCTAAGCCTCCCATACCATGGGTCAAATCTCCCTTTTAAAGGGAGGCTTGGCCCACTTGACTAGGTTTTAAAAATTAATAAATTTAGAGCAGAAAAAATGCAATATTTATATTATCACCATTATTTTCTTGTTGCCAATAAAATTTTCTTTAGTATGTACTACCATATGAATTTTTTAGTGTTAAAATAAAATTTATAAAAATGTTTTTCTGAAACTATGGTCAAGGCTCCCCAGTTTCCCCTAAGATTCGTTTTACCACATGTAAATACAATAAATTCGTTATAATAATATATGATAGTAAATAAAACAAAAACACACATTCATATTATTCACATTCTCAGGCACACAGGCAGCAATGTTTACTTATCTAAAATCCAAATGGAATGTGGCAGTCAGTATGAAATAATCCTTGTCTGTGATTGGTCAACTTAATCCGATTTCGATAACAGTTTGGTCGCTCTGGAAGAAATTTGACCCACCTTTTGTATAAGATTGTACTAGTGTATAAAATGCATATCAAAATTATTTTAGTGGAAACCATTGTTTCGAATAGCAGAAAGTTTCTGCATCAAATTCTTTCTGATGGGCTGGTTCTAGACCCCCTGGGATTTTAATCAAAAACATATTGGCTAGTTTTTATTGAAAAAAAAAAGAGAAAATTTTTTTTTTAAGTAAAGCCAGTTTTTATTTGCTTTTTGTAATTATATACCTTATTATTTATATTTAACACACACATATGTTAAAATTTTTTGAAATTTATTTTAATTCATATTCAAGTTTATGTTATCATAGCATCTAATAGTGTTAGAAACATCTTATAGTATAAGGGCATTTCTCATTTAAAGTTGATATTTTTTAAGCTTAAAAATTATATTAAAATATCATACATAATCATACTTGCAGTAAAAAACGGCTTTGAAATAATTATGTATTTCTAACATATATCATATATATTATAAACTTAAATAAAAGCCTTTAAAAGTAAACTTGTTAAAATATTTTAAAAGCATTACAATTTTCTGGAATAATACATTACTTTTCCATAAATGACCACACACTTTTGATTTTAGACGTTTTGTCAAATATCTGAAAAGGTAATTGATAAATTATCTTGAAATTTTAGAAATGTAAAAAACATGTTAAACCTCATATATTTCAGTGAAAGTTTTGCCCCGAATGCAAAAATGAGCCCATAAAAATAAAACAAAAATCAGAATTAAAAAATAAGATAACCTTACATTACTTCTTGAAAATTGCCTTAGTACTTGCAGGAAGGGGCCCCTCCCATCGTCAGAGGCAGCTCTGTGGCGGCTTGCTTTGTTGTTCAACAACAAAGCAAGCCACCACAGAGCTGCCTCTGATGAATTTCAGTTATTTTGAAAGCTTGGTTTTGTCAGCATTTTGGTTTAAGTTGCTAACATGCATTCACAAGCACAATAAAATCTAAGAACTTGGAAGTTCACATGCTGTAGAACCCAGTCTTTTAGAGGATCTACACCTACACAGAAAGATTTTCAAAAATTAAAGAATGAATAGCCTGCAATTTTATAGGAAATGAAATTGGTTTCAGAAGTAATGGATATAGATATTGACTGGATATAGATATTGATTTTTCAAATTGAAATTAAAAATTAAAAAAAGAAGAAAGAAAAAAGCCTATTGAGCATCAACTTGTAGCTCTTATTGTCTAGTGTTTTATTAAGATCTTGTTTTTTGTTTCCTCAGAATAAAAGCCTATAATATAATCCAGGTCTCTCTCTCTTTCTCTTTTAATTTAGTTTTATGTATATTTAAATCAAATATTGATCATTAAAGTATATGTAAAGATCCTTATTCTTTAACAGCTGTCGTAAACATGTAATATAACTTGTAATATAATAAAATTTCTGGTAATTCTTCAAGTGGTGCTGACTGGGCTGCTAATTATCCAATATTTATTTCATTTACTTACAAAGAATTTTCAGCAACAACTAGGTTATCCCTTTCTCTCTCTCTCTCTCCCCAGAAATTGTACTTTTTCCTACAAACACCTCTCAGCACTTTTGTTTCTTATAATGAAATAGAGATAATACTACTGATCCCCCCCCCCCTTTCTAAAAGGTGTTTTGGAAAAAGAAGAAATGATTATCTACTAATCATTAAATGGCTGGAAAAGCATAGACTAACTTCATATATAGCAAATGAAATCAAACATTTTGATTGTTGTGATGACAGCATTACTATTTGTGATTTGCTGACAAGCATAACAATATTGTTTTACCCTCGTATATGAGAAAAAAATGATTTATGTATTATGATGATTATATAAATTAAGAAAAAATTTTCAATTTGTTATTAAGGGAACAGTTTATACTGGCATAAATTGATGTTCTGCCTAGTTGAAGAATACCAGACCTGTATAAAATAAAAGATTTTCCGTGCACATGACCTAAAAGCTAAAAATAAGCTAGGAAAAGCTGGAAAAAAGCTCCATTTGGCGCTGTGCTAGGTCAGAATTGTAAACATCTCCAAAATTTGTTTGCGTTATATCTTTTATGCCGAAGCGGTCGCTGAAATGTTTGGAAATTGGAAATAGTAAACTTCTTAAACAGCGTACAGTAGTTGATGAGGACTTTAAAGCAAGAAAAATAAAAAATAAACTTTGCAAGTTATCGGCGGGCTCTGGTTACCTGTGTTTTGCTGCAAGACTCAATTCCACAAATAATTGGGAGTTTACTAAATTTACAGACAGGTAATTTCTTTCTTCCTCATCCCCTAAAAATGTTTTACCCTCTAAAAAAAAAAAAAAAAAAACTATCCACAAGATAGGAAGATTTTCCACGCACAGCGTGCACACGTGCATCTATATTCTACAGCCCTGGAGAATACAATTAGGCCTTTTCAGAAGATCTTTTAGTTAAAATAAATTAGGCATAAATATTTGCTGATAGTCTTCCTTCTATTTTTTTTAAACTGAAATATTTCAAGAATGTTTAAAAATTAAATCTTAAATTTACTCATGTTATTATTAATTCTCTTCCTTGATGTCTAGTAAAAAAAATTTTTTGGCTCATTTCTTAAATCATAATAAAATATTTATATCCATTGGTCCATCTGAATTTCAGTTTATATCATTTCTAAATATGTTTGACATCAATTCATCATCATAAGAAAAAATAAATCAGAAATCATAATAAAAAGTAAAGAATTGCTTGCAATTAAAAAGCAGATGATTGATGAACAATTTTCTATCTTTTCCCTAAATTATATTCAGTCTGTCAGGTTTTATTTTTCCCTTTCTCATTGCTTCTTTACACCGAATGGCACACAATCTATCACTGAAAAATACAGACTACTAAATATATTAAAGCAAACTAAAAAGTTAAAATTGCATTAAAATCTATTTATAATGTTTTCAGTCACATTTTTTCATGACTTTTTCAGTTTGAAGTGAACCTTAGCTTCCTCATAACACTGCTCGGCATGAAAATTACCTCTGACACCATTTCAGCATATTCTAATGTAAAATGACCTCCTGAATCCGAATATGATGGCCATTTGCCCTATCACTCATCGTTTTTTAGGAATGGCACCTTATTTTTATCATTTTTTGGTGATTTCATTACTATAAATTTGATTTTTAGGAGGGGGGAGGATTATTTTAACCATTAAATATCTTCTGAGGGGCTATAGAGTTGGAAAATTCTAAAACATGGACATTTGCAGCAAGGGATTTTTTTTTTTTTTTTTTTTTTTTGGGGGGGGGGGGGGGATTTGCCACTAAAATTATGCATTACATATCTTATATTTAGTGTTCACATTTTTTTTAAAAAAAGGGCAGGGTGGATTTATTGAAAAGGGCACTTTTTTGTGAGTAAAAGGACACATATTAATAGACGAAAGGGCACTTTCTTCACAACTTGTTAAGTGGTTTATTAAATGTACAGTCCACAAAATAAATTAATAAATAAAAATAGTCTATAAAAATAGTTCCATCTATCTCATCACCTAACTAACAAATACCATCCTTTTTCGATATATGTCTATTTTAATTTAATTATATACATATGTAAACATGCAACAATGTTAAAATTTCCATTTCCAACAAATACGCAATTTTGACTTTATAGATTCTACATAAAATTTTACCACTGGATACTAAATTTGAAGTTACTTGGTCAATAAGTTTAGTAATTGTACTTATTGGGACTTTTGAGTTTTTCTTTTTTACTTTTTTCTTTATTATATTAAATTCCTTTTCAATTTTAAATCGGGCCTTCTGGTGGCAATAGCTTATTAGGTGTAGCTTAAAATCTACTTGACCAAAAGAGCTGAAATCTTATAAAAATACAAAATCAAATAATTAGAAACTGATTTGTGGTAAAATATTTGTAATTTACAATGCAAGAATTTTTACTTAAATAATTTCAAAATACTTATTTTTTACATAAACTTTATTTAAATATATTTTAATTGTAATCTACAAATATTTTTGAATTATTGCTAGCTTTAATATACATATAGATGCTTTAAGTATTTTTTTCCAGAAATTATGTAATTTGCATATAGTTCTATAAGAAATAGTAAGTATCTATTATGTCTCTTTAAGATATTTATTCAATAAGACAGATAAGGGTTTTTTTTTTCTTTTAAGATCTATACATTATATACCGTAAAATCCCGAAAGTAACCTCCCCCTTTTTGAAAAGCAAAACGGATAAATTTCAGGTGGGGGGGTTATAATCAAGATTCTTTAAAAAAATGAAGAAAAGGGAGGGGAGGTTATATTCGATGGAGGGGGTACTTTCGGGATTTTACGGTACTTTCTTAAAAGGAAATATTAAAGGTAATTTCTTACATTAAAGGTAAAAAAAAACTGTGTAATGATTCCATTGATAACATGCATCCGACACTTTTATGAAAAATTAGTTAAATTAGAAATAATATATAAATATTGAAACTTAATTCAATGCCAAACTTAACTTGCAATGCCGACGTACTGTAAGTGCGCCCGAAAATTGGATGTAGCTTTGTTGGATGGAGAAAAAAAAAGGGGGGGGGTTACTTTCAAGATAACGGAGATATTTCACTTTCTGCGAGAAAAGGGAGGGGGGTTATATTCGATGGGGGGGGGGGGGGGTTACTTTCGGTATTTTACGGTATATATATAAAAGAAATTAAAAGAATGCACCTTGTTATTTACCAACTTTTGGAAGGTGGGGGAAGAAAAAGAAAAAACTACACAACATATGCAAAATGAATGTAAATTAACGAAATTTACATTTACAGTCTCAATGAATTGTTAAAATATGCTGTAATTTCACCACTAATCAATAAAAGTTCCGTCTTTTTTCAAAACTGATTCCCAAAATGCACGATATTTTTACAATTGATTGCTGAAATACGTAATTTTTTTCATCGTTAATCAATAAAATTTCCTCAGTTCTTGAAGTTAAATTCTCAAATACTTAATTATTTCGCCGATAATAGAGGAAATTTGCACTTTTTTCTCAAGGCTGAATACCGAAATATGTAATAATTTTGCAGCTGAATTCGGAAATACACTATTATTCTCACCGCTAATTGTAAAATTTTTATAGTCAAAATTTACATTTTGTCACAACTAATTCCTAAATTGTGTTATTATTTCGCTGCTATTTCACCATTTAATCATACAGTTTATATGGATTTACTTTTAGTATTTCACTATACCATACATTATTTTTATTGTTTCTTTTTTTTTTTAGATATACCTTCTTCTAGTATAACAGATTTATGTGTTTATCCAAGAGACTGTGGTTGCTGGATGTGTGTCAATTGTGGTAGAGCCACCATAATTACCAAAGATAAAGTTCAAGGTGGTGAACCCAAATATTACACTTCACAGTCATTTATCAAATCATGGATGTGGGATCAAGAAATTAGTATGTATTGTTTTAACCATGTATTTTTTATAAAGTTAATTCCATTTTTTTTATATGTGATCAAGTTGATAGTTAAATTTTAAATTCAAATCTATATTAATAATATTGTTTAAATATGTTATTTGCTATTTACTGTTGATTACCTTAGGTAAACTATTGTAATAATAAATTTATCTTAAGTCTAGGAACTATTAGTTTCTTTTCTATCTTGACTGCATTTTAAAGATATTGAGTAAAATATTACCTATTTAAATTAAATAAAAGTGGAAAAGAGGAAAGTAATTGGACTTGTACGTCAATTGTTGAAACAACTGAAGTAACTTCTGAAACGGATGAATGGCAGTAGTTGTAGGCCAGTTGTGCAGAATGAACGGCTTGTGAAATAATTATAAAGATTATAACATACAGTCAAATAACTTTAAAAAAAAAAAAAAAAAAATTGACAGTGTGTAATAATGGAAAGTCTTAAAAATTTAGCTATATGCTTTACATATATCACATAATTTTAAGTTCTACCACAATCATGAAATTTTGTAATTGATATTTTTGAATAAAAATGCCAATAAATCTGAAATGCATTATTTTGTTGTGTAGCATTTATTATTCAACAAATATTTAGCCTTATTTAATGTTAGTAGATAAAGTAAAAACCAAATTTATATTTTATTTTACATATTGGGATTGTTTTCATTCAGAACTAATGTGATAACACAAAGCAGCAAAGATGATAATCATTTTACTACTCATCCACTGTTAAGTGTCAAAGCAAAAAAAAAAAAAAAAAAAAAAAATACTAGGTACCCCTGATACATTTCTTTATATGTGGTTTTTTTTTTAAAGTTATTTTGTGATTATAATATATTTTGGGAAACAATAATATGCAATATTGAAAAAGCTGTAAGGTAAAAGAAAGTCGGATATTAGTGAAAGCATTTGATTTTTTTTTTTGTGATAGATTTCTTGTCATTATTAAATAAACATAAGCTGTATATAAAAGGTAAACTCACCATTTTTAATGCCTTATTTTCAAAATGTTTTTTTTTTTTGCATGATAATCATATGGTATTCATGTGTCATTATTATACTGCTGTCTGTTTTATACACTGATTCTTCTAGTTGGCGATAAGACACTTTCGATCTTTCAATACATTAAATCAGTTTTGTAAAAAAAATAATAATTGAACCTATAAAGTTGCACCAGTGTTTGCCATTCGAAAAACAGATTTCACCGGAAGTGTCAGTTACTTGCACCAATAATCACCATATCAATAAAACGTAAGAATTTGTTAAATAATTCAAATTTAAAAGTGTTTTCATAAAATTTTATCAAACAAAATGTCTTTGCCACATACTTAATATCTAAATCTACCCTTAGGCTTTAAAACACAGAACATTTAGCAGTCCCTTAATTGAATACCACTTTTTTAAATAGAAAAATTCAGTAATATTTTGCTTTTTTCTTGGTTCTTTGATTTCCCTCTTTTTTTTTTTTCTTTTTCCGATGCCTTATTTTTGTGATACTCTCTCTGAGGATTTGATGTGATCACACTTGATGAAATTTCTTAGCTTTTTCTTTTTTTGGAAAGTGTAGGTCCAGGGAAAAATAAAGTAATTTTGAAAAGACTTTGTTAGTACATTAAACTGATGATAAGGTACAAATCTAGGGGGTGTTAAAGGATAGGTGGTTTGCTCCGGAACTGGCAGAACTGATTTTGATGTCAAGTGTTTTTGAAATTGTTGCCTCCAAAGATAAGTCCCTCCCTGGTGTTCTGAATTTTCAATGTTTCTTGTACCACGTCCTTTTTTTTTAAGTGAATTCAGTGGTATCTTTAAAGGATTCTTTTCCAATAATTGCAGCTGTAAAATCTATAACAATATTTTCACCACTTATTGCGACAATGGGGAAAAAGGATGAAAGAAATTTCAGTCCTGATTCTTGTTTAGTTAAAGAAGCAGTGCTTTGTATTTTCTTCCATATTTAAAATGCATACGCATCTTCTATATTACATTTTCAAAAATTAGATGATTTGGACAAGTACAGATTTTCTTGCCCAATCACATCTTTTAAAACTTCTAAGGCAACAGTTGCTTTTTTGCATTCTGTTATTGTACCTTCTTGACTGTAGATATTTTCTGTGAAAACATATTTTTTTTAATATTTCAAATAATATAACAATATATATGCTGGACAGACAAAGTACAGTCCCTTGAGCCATTTTTTTTTATATGGGCGAGTTTTAAAAAAACTTTGTTTTCCACCTCTAGTCTTTCTTGTTCTCTTACTCTCCCCTCCTCCCACTCTTTTGTGACTGAAAAGCTGGTCTGTTTTTATAAAAAAAATTTCACTTCAAGTGATACTCTTTCGTAGCGTCAAACAGTAGCAATCAAGCTACTGCTACTTAATATATATATCAGACCTGTCCCCCTCCAAAATAAATAAAGTAAATAAATAAAATAAAATAAATTGATAAAAAAAAAAATGCACTACATATTCAACATTTTTACGATTAGAAGATTAATTTATTTTGTTTATCTTATATAAATAATTTATAAATAGAAAGCTTGCATAAGAAGTTTTTTTTTTTTTTTTTGCTTAATATTTTCTGCATAACTTATTCACCTAATTTAATATAACTAGAAACCTTGGTATTACTTTGAACTGGCTCAAAGTTTTGCTGAAAATGAAGTTAAGCCTTTGTATTTTATTATTATGCAAATGAATAAAAAAAAATCAATTAGTCGCAGTCAAAAATTAACATTTCTATATGTAAAATGTATAATAAAGTACTTAAATGATGTTTGTAATTTGAGGAAACTAATTAATATGAATAAACTTCAAAATATCATTTAAATGCATCGTGGCAATAACAGGACATCACAAAAATTCAAAATACATTAACTAGATATACAGATTGATTACAACATTTTTTTTTTCTAAAATAGCAAAAAATATAAAGAGACTTACAATAACTAAATATGATTATGTGCTACAGTTTAATTTTCCCAGAAATATACAATGAAAAATTGTAGGTAGTTCAATGTTAACTCCAGTAGATTAAAAATACCCTAATTGACTGTACCACAGAACTGACGTTTAAAAGTAATAAGTACAAAAGTTTGAATAAATACCATAAATTTCAAGAACTCACAACAATTGTTTTGGGTTGAAAGAAAACACAACCCTTCGTCAGATGAACAAGATGGCATGAGTGCAGCTTTATTTGCAGCACTTGTGCCTATTTTGTTTGCCTAACAAAGGGTCATGCTTTCTTTCGTCGCAAAATAGTTGTTATGAGTTCTTTCATTTTATGATGTTTATTCAGAATTTTTAACTTATTCCTGATTGACTGTATGTAATTAAACTGGCTAAAGAAAAGTTACAAGTGCAGTACAGGTCACGTTCATAGGGTCAAAATGTGTTTATATTTATGAATACCCCTGGCTACTACTGGTTTCGGTGGTCCAATCGAAGTCAAAATCATACCATTACAATTCTAAATGAAAATATAGTATTGTTTATAAAAAAATTATCCAGTTAAAAAAAAAAAAAATTAAGTACCAGTATTCACCAGGAATGGCAAACACTGGTAAAATGTGCAAAATAGGAACCAGTAGCTGCCATACCTTAAATATCACTATATTATGATAAATTTTCAAAAGTCTCACCTAAATCGTATTCTACATTTCATAAACATTACATGCAATGCTTTACAAGTAATGTCAAACACAACAAAGAATAAATATATCAACAAATACATACCAATGCCCTTAATTCTTTTCTTTACGCTCATTCCATCCAACTGTCGTTTAGTGCATAAGTTATTTATTTTGCTTCCCCCCACTCTTCCCCAAACATTTGAAAGTGAACTGTTTACATGATAAGGAACAGAAGGCTTTGGAGGATCTAGTGCGGATGGTTTCAAATTCATAGATGTTATTAAACACTTGTTTTAACACTTCTTTTATGATGGTTGCGACTACTGGTGCAAATTTTATTGGTTTTAATTTTTGGCGTCTTTACTGTAGTGATTAAATCAAACTTATTATAATTTTTTTTTTATAATTCAACCACATGATCCCATTTTTAGACATTGCGTTGTTCAAATGATAAAATTTTTGCAATAACCCTAGTATTTTTAGATAAACTTGTATATCTATTTTTTTTCTGATTGAGATATTAAATATTATTATCATTATTTTATATATATTTTTTAATTTTTAAATCTTATCCTTCAACCTAGAAAAACATTAACTAAATGCACACATAGATTTAAAAAAAAAAAAAAAAAAAAAAAAAAAAATAGAGTATACAGGCTTAAACTGATGTTCTGCCTAGTTGAAGATAAAATAAATGAGACACAAATATTTACTAATAGTCCTTCTATTTATTATTATTATTTTTTTTTAATTGAAACATTTTAAGAATGTTTAACAATTAAATCCTAAATTAACTTGTATTATTATTAATTCTCCTCTTTGATGTCTAGTAAAAAAATTTCTTGGGTCATTTCTTAAATCATATTAAAAATATTTATATCCATTGGATCCATCTAAATTCCAGTTTGTCGTTTCTAAAAATATAAGGTGTCGTTTTCTTTGTCCAATTTAATTAGGTTATTTTTAATGATGCACTTTTGAATTATGGCTTCTTCAACATTTTCTTGAAGTTTATCAAAATCACAGTAATCTAAAAAATCAACAAAACATAAGATTGTTTTTTTTTTTTTTTTTTTATTCCAAAATGCTAGCAGATTGTGTAAACTACAGTTTATCTTAATGTTTAAGATAAACTGTAATTTACACTGTGAACAGCTACAGTGAAGCAATGGAAATAAGAAATGCAGAGTATCAAGTATCATACAAAATCACAGAATATGCAAGGTTCACTGTATTATACATCTGAAGATATAGAGGAAATGGAAGGAAAAAACATACTCACCAGATCAAATTAGATTAAAAATGCCTCAGATTTGCAATAAAAATATTTTTACAGTAACTTTTAGTTATTTTAATAAATTTTAAATCCTATGACATCATCCTATTATAAAAAAGCTATAAAAGTGAATACTTTTTAATGCTTTTAATATGAATAAATCTTTTTCTCTCCATAAAGTTTTTTAAATTGACACATATAACTCTATAGTAACCTCAAGTCAGCAGAATAGCAAATAACAACAAAAGATTTTCTTTTGTTTTACATAAAGCAAAACTTAAATCGAAACCACAAACAGCTGAGATCAGGATTCAATAATACTCCAGGAACTTGTAGCACATGAAAGCATTTAATAAGTATGCTAAGACAATATATGCAATGTTACATAATATTCACTATTAATCAAATTTTAAATTATATCATAATCAGTGCACATAAAGTGAACGCTTCCTTTGGTAAGCCTTTAGAACATTTTATAAACATACACACAGACTATGCTCTGCGACATCATCTTTAAGAACTAACTACTAACTGACTGAAAAGATTTAGACAGATACAATTTTCTTTTGGTATGTAAGTCAAATGGTATTTTGGTGACTTACATTTCCATGTAAGCATTTTGTCACTGCTTCGTGGGAAAACGATCTAGCAGGTTGATTTGAGCTAGGAGATTTTGTACAATGGTACATGGGTATTACACACATAATTTGTTTTTAAATCTTTTTATAATCTTAGTTTTTTTTTTTTTTTTTTTTTTGTAATAGTGAAAAATACATACAATTTTTCTAATTTTATCAGAAAATGTTTTAAAAAATCTTTTTAAATTGCTTTAAAATTTATTTTCCAAAAATGTATATCAAGTATATACATTGTATGTTTAGAAAAAATCAGCAAATAAAATTCAAAAAGACTTCGCTATTGTGATTTTTGAATTAATTTATTTTATTAAATATTATTTTTTTTTTTTAGGTACAGATCAATTAAAGAAATGCCTTGATATTATTCAAAATGAGGCAAGGCACTTGGGAAGTGAAGCAGCATGTTCTACTTTATCAGCAACTAGATTAAAGCAACGTCTAATTGTAGCTCATAGGTATTTTTCAGCACTGCCTCAACGTAAAGATAATTCATCTGTATCAATTACTAATACTAATATTGGAACTATATGTTCCAATGAATCAAAAAGGTAGTTACATTTATATGCTTCAAATTTCGTATTTTAATAGCACCAGTATTTTTTTATTAAAAGTAAAATAATAATATATAATATATGTATATATAAATAATTAAAATAAAAATAAAAAAGATCGTTTTCTTTTTTAAAAAAATCATTAACTACCTATGGAACCTTTTTCTAGTAGAGTACTTTTGCATCACTAACGCGGGCATCTTCAGTACTGTTCTCTCTTCTTTTCTTGTCATTCCCGGGCTTTTCACCTTGTTTTTCTTCTTTACACTTCAGTGTCTCCATGAGCTGTTGTCAGTTTGAAAGAATGGTACTGTGCTCACGGTTGTTTACAGCAGTTTAACAAGTTATTATTTCAATGATTTCTCTTTTTAGTACGTAAATGTGGGATTGGTATTGGGCTATTTTTTGGGTGGTTATTGTATTAGGGTTAATTGGTTTAGGTAGGTTTATTCTGGGCAAAGCTATAGATTGATTATAAGTCTGAAAAGTTCCTTTTTCCCATTATATGTCTAGAAAGTTCCTTTTTCCCAGTCTTTGATTTTTGATTTTGTCATACATGTGTAAGATGCTTCTTTATTGTCCACAAAATTAAAATTAATTTTATAAATACCAGTTATTTCTTTAAAGTCTAATAGATCTTTTTCATTATGGATATGTTAACAAATGTTTTTGTTAGGTTTAATTGGGGAAACTGGATTTTTTTTTTTTTTTACTTTGTTTTTAATTTTATTGGCAATTCTTTTGTAGTATGGGATAGAAAAAGTATAGAAAGGATTGTCTTTTTGGCAAGGTTTTGGTGAAGTGATCAGTAGAATTAAGGAATAGATCAATGGAACATCATATTGTTATAATAGTCACAGTCTATAATGGCAATGTGTCCAGTTTTATCTGCCATCAAGCAGGTAATATCTCTGTTATTTTTTATTTTTTGATGACATTTAATATCAGCATATTTGGAACTTTTTATGGATATGGCTTTTTCTAGAGGTTTTTAAGCAGTATTTCTAGTTAATTGATATTTATGTGAGGAGATGTAATCCAAAGTGGTTTCTACATGCACAATAGCATCTTTAATATTAAAGTTATCATTTAAAATAAATTTTATACCCTTATTTAATAAAGATTCCTGGTGTGAGTTGAATTTTTGTTTTGATAGGTTTAAAAAAGGATAAATTGGGGGTAAGGGGTAGGAGGGGGTGCTTTTTATATGTTTCAGGTTAGGATTTTTTGTATTTTATCGGAGAAATTAAGTTTTTTCTTATTTTGTCATTGAAGACAATACATTTTTATTTTGCTAAAATGATTGATCTTGCTAATAAGTGAATTGGAATCCTGTGGTGAGGTAAAGGTAGCAAGTTAGATAATAGTTTGTTGATGTTGTTTTAATTTATAATGTAAGTTTGATTTTTGTTTGATATATTTCTTTAAAATAGTTAATTCAAAGTTTTTGTTTCTAAAGTTTCTCCAGATAAAAGGAAATTTTATTGGATGGAATTTAGGTGTTATTCGGTAATATAGGCAATTATTAAGGAAAGATATATGGGTTAATTCATGGTTAAGTTTTTTATCAAGGGTTTCTAGTTTCCAATAAATAATTAATGAATTTATAATTATGGGGAAAATTATGGTTAAAAACTTATTTATGACTAAAAATGATATTAAAAACAGAGAGAAATTAACTCATGAAAAGATTTTCTATACATATATTAATACAAATAATACCAATATTTGTAATTAAAATTAACATTAAAAGTCAAATATCTATAATTAAAAATTTACATATGAGGCATGGGCCATGTATTTAGTAGGTTAAATATTTGGTAGACTTCCGTGAGCACAAAATAACCAGCAAAAAGTCCATGATGAACTTTGAAAGATGACTTCAGCCAAAGGAAAGATTGTATTATAGAAAAAAAGGTCTGGTGTAGACTGAAACTTATTATATCAAAGGGTACAAAGATCAAGAACACCTAAAAAAAAAAAAAAAAAAAAAAATAGAAAAAAGTTTAAATAACTATAGGACCTTTTTCTAGTAGAATACTTTTGCACCACTAACAAGAGCATCTTCAGTATTATTCTGTTTTCTTTTCCCATCTTTCCCCGCACCTTTCACCTTGTTTTTCTTCTTCTAAACGTTTTCCTTTTTCAGCCAATCTGAAGAAAGACCTTTGACTACACTTGTAAGAGTAGGATGCACGATTGCCATGAGCTTCGCCTTTGCTTCTCTACGAAGAGCTTGGCGATCAGGGGAAGATGCAGATCTCTGCAGCGAGCTTCTGAGAGAGGCTTTAGTCGCTCTCAGAGCTCTTCCTCATGCGTCATTATTTGATACATGTTCAGTTTCGCCTGTTTGGTTGGAAACAGTTGAGCGTGCTTCTCAATTTTTACGATCTGTTATACTTGAGTAAGTAAAAGTTTAATCTTTCTCTGTATGTGTATATATAAGTGTGTATACGCATTTATATAATTCTTTCAGATGAATATAATCTAATCATGTTTGCAATGAGGAATTTGTATGTTTTCTGATTTTATTCTTATATAATAGAAAATGAAAAAGTAAGAAAATAAATATATACATTTTTTTTTTTTTTTTTTTAATCTAATTACTGGTTTATAACAATTTTAACATCACACTATTTACTCTAACAGGAAAACTCAATATAATACATTGTGACATCACTCTTTATGACAACAAATGGGAGTAATCATTGTTTACATTCAATTTCATGCTTTACTTTGTTTCTTGAATCAGTGAAATAGGTTTTGTATTTTATAATGATGACAGATATTAAAAAATCGTATTGTATTACTCTGCACTAATGCAATGACTAATTCTCCTGAAAAGCTATTCTTCAGCGCTCCACTGGATCCTATAAACGAAGACATTGGACAACCACCATGAAAAGAAAACAATTGAAATTAATAATGATAATGGAAAATGGTGATAATGATATTAATTGATTATAAGATGAAAAAAAAAAAATGCTCAGAAATCACATAAACGATTGATTGATAATTACAGAAGTTAAAACAAATTGCTATTTGTTAACTAGACTAACAAAATGTAAACATTGAAGTATCATAAAGTGTGAAGTCACAGCAGTTGAGGCAGCGTCTGAAGTCACGTGATTTTTGGTTAATTTTAATGTTATTTTAAAAATTAATGAGATTTTTTTTTTGCATTTTTAATGAACTTTTTGAAATTTATGGGCCTAAAACTACCAGAAAAATGGGATTTTGTTCAAATCCCCTATGTGTGCAAATTCCTTATCGTAGTTACATGTATGCTTTTGCCAATTTAATAAAACTAGTGGTAAATTAAAAGTAGCAGTGCAAATTATTTTGAAAATAACAGAGAAAGAGTTATATTTTATGTATGTATTTCTTTTGTGAAACTCAAAGGTATTTGTAATTATTAATTTATTCTTTTTCAAAATAGACTACAAAAAAAAAAAAAAAAAAAAAAAAAAAAAAAAATCTTGTTAAATTTAAGTGCATTCAGTTTTTTTCCCCTCTCAATTTAGTGGTTCAAATACTTAACACTTTTCAAAACTTGTGTAAGTAAGGGCTAGGTAGGTTCCCTTTAAAAAGACCCCTATGGAGACCATTCCACCTATGGCCTATGTCCAAAGCATAGTCAGTTGACCTTAATTCTGAAACACCAAACACAAATAAAATTATTAAGCTTTATATATTGAAGAAATTTATTAGTTGTTTTTATCTTTTCTCCATCTTTCACTGTTTTTTCCCATATTTATTACGAGCGATTCAAAAACATCTAAATGTGTGTTTACAAAGAGAAAATTGGAATAATGGTAAAGTCAACTTATCTGCTTTAAACTGTTCCAAGCATTCAGGCATTTTACTGTGCTAAATAAATCTACTCAGCTCTAGAATCCGTATGTGTATATAATATAGACATGGTTGTTTTTGGCAGGTGCAAGAAGTATGGTCGCACCAAGCTGTTAAAATGCATGTTTTCTGAAAAATTAACCTTTAAAATAAAGATTTTCCCTTTATTTTGTGTTGTGAGAAAAGAGAAATTTTCATTTCCTAAAAGATTACATTCTTTGAACAAAATATCACTATTTTAAAATGTGATCTAAAAATATACATATTTACATTCAGTGGCAGCTCGTGGCAGGAGCTGCAGAGCTGCAGCCCCCCCAGAAATATTCGAAAAAATTATTTTATCAACTTTCAAAATATTTTGAAAATAAATATTATTATATTGTATAGTATTATCCATATAGAAAAGCAGATTACTTCGTTATCATGAAAAATTATTAAAAAACTGAGAAAAGTTAACCATTTTTAAACGTATTAGTACCTCGAAAATTCGTAAAGGGACTGCTCATTCATGCAGCTCCCGAAAAAAGGGATTTCTTTAGGGAAAGAACAGTTACAACCGCCCCTACCCGTTTTCCCTACCAGTTTTGACCATTCGGTTGGAGCTGCATCCAATGCAGCACCGATCTGATTAGGGATTTCGGTAATGCTGGAAAAGAACAATTTCCCTTTGTAATCTACGTTTTTTCTTCACAGTTTTTAATGCGGTAATCGCTGTGTTTGATGATTACTTATGTATGAGAGGTAAAAAAATTTAGCATGAAGGTTATTCACGATTATATGAGAAAATAGAAGTCATTTTTATTTATTTTTCAAACAGATTTTTATTTTATATTACATGGAAATTTCGTTTCTTGCTTTGCCAATGGCAGAAACGTTGAATAGACAGAATCTCAATTTTTATATAAATTTTGCCTTAAACATGGTATTTAAAATTTATCAAGTGTTTAATCGCTTTGTTGATAAAGTTATTATTATTATTATAATTATTTTATTTTATTTATTTATTTATTTTTTCACTTGTATTTTAGTCACTAATGTTTTTCTATTTTGATGAGAAATATTAGCAGTCGAACCTTTCTTAAAAACACGAGATTACTAAATTTTTAATTTCTGACATTTTCATACAACGAAGTTGGAAAGCATTTATAACTTCTTTTCATCTCTCTTTCTATGAGTGAGAACTTTCAGAAATATGCTCAGAAATTTAAGCATTTTAATATCCATTCTTTGGATTGACCACACTATTTTTCCTATATATTTCTTTTACGAGGACACACAAAACATCCAGAATGCACTGCTGGCTTGGATAATATTTCAAACCAAATTAAACTGATATATACTTTTAAAGTCTTTTTAAATATATCTAAAGAAAATAGTGTTTTAACATTTGTAGATTTTTATTTATTTATTTATTTTATTTATTTTTTTTTTTTTTTAATGCACGGCAATACAGAAGATTTGCAGCAAATTTTGGAAATTCATTTTTAATTATACTAAGGTTTCATATTTAAATGAAATTTTAGTTTACTGTACCATGTGTAAATTTTAGTTTACTGTACCATGTGTATAAAGTTTGCATTAAAAAAAATTACAATCAAATTTTCGTAATGTTAGACAAGCATTTCATAATCTATGTGATGTGCAAGATTTTATGTCAATGTTAACTCTTTTAATTAATATTTCAAAGGATGTTCTGAATAAATTAATGAAACGCATCATTATAATTGCACTTTTAAGATACGAGCATTACATTACTATAATGTTTTGAGGTCTCCTGAGCTCATTTTTGCTATTTTTACAGTGTTATGTATGGTGTGAGTAAGTGTATATATGTGAGTGAATATCATAACATCTAAATGCTTGGTTCGATTGAACTGAAAGCTGGTAGGTATGTGAAAGGTCACCATCAAACGAGCTGTATAGAATTTGATGGATGTGAGACTTATAGTTCTGTTACAAGGACACAAAGAAAAATTCCTTATCACTTTGATTAATGGACTTAAATTTATGAAGTGCGATTGCGCCTAAATGTTTTATCCAATTGAGCTAAAAATTGCTAGGTAGGTTATAGGTAATCGTCACGCAATTTGTATAGTTTTGATGAGTACAGGACTTATATATTTTTGCACGGACACAAAATGAGACACAAATTATTCAGACACAAAAAGAAATTCTTTATCATTATGGACTATAGATTCGAATTATTTGCAGTTATTATCGCAAGAACTGTACAGATCTACATAAGTATGTAATCAAACTATTTATAATTATTTTTATATAAATCATTGTGTGTATCTTTTTAATGAGCAAAATTTGATTTACAATCATGTATGCATACTTCGTACCATCTTGGAGAAAATAATAGCATGCAGATGAAAAATATTTTGTTGTAGGAAAATTGATTATCATTAATAAATACAGTTAACAAAATAAAATCTCCAGATTTTTTTTTTTTTTTTTTTTTTTTTTGTAATGAATGTCCAATAATATAAAATTTTAAATCTATGCTGTATCCTGTATTGCTCTGCTTCTTGCTCAGTCTGCGCATATAAAACCCAAAGCCTCCGATTAAAGCAGATTATTTAGAAAATCATTTTCACTTTTTTCTCAAATCTTACATAGACATGCAGCTATGCAGCCCCCCTGTAAAGGAATCTCACGAGCCGCTACTGTTTACATTCCCAAAAATATATAGGGTAAAAAAGTTTTGCTTTGGGGTTAATTTTTTGAAACTGAGATATTTTGTTAGAATGTTATGTGTTTTTGAGATCCCTTGAATCTGAAAATAATTTTTTTAGTGGTTGATCAGCATATGAGTGTGCTTTGAGCATAATTCAAAATTATTAGGTGCTACTAGAAATTTTAAATCCAATATTATAACCCTATTGCATATTAAGATATTACTTGATTTTTTTTTTTTTTTAATTGAAATTGAAGGAATTATTCATGTATACAAGTGCATACAAAAGTATTCAAATACATTACATCTATAGGCAAAATTTCTCGTTGGTAAATTTTAATATATTAATATTACATTAAATATTAAACAAATACTATACATTTTTTATATTCATAAAAGCATATTAATTATAGAATATGGTATAAAAAATATTTACAATTCATTTATAGGCAAATATAGATGATCCGGATAGGAACATGACTGACATTTATTTAAAGTACATTTTAAAACATGTTGTGCATTTTTAATACTGTGCGAAATTTATGTACATTATGTGATATACATACAGTTCATAACCAATGTATGGGTCAATCTAAAACTAGTCATCAAAGATTGAAACAGTTGTTTGGTCAAAAATTTAGCAACATATCAAGCCACATTATATCTATCTTCACAGTATTATGTTTTCTGAAATATAGTATACATGTTATTGTGAAAACTTATACATGTATAAAGAGCTATACAATTAATATCTGCATTGGGCTACTAAGTGTGCGAGCACAGCCCTAGATATAGATAGACGATATGATCTGTGAATTGTCATTCATTAATAAAAATGTTTATATAACAATGCATTTTCATAAACATGCATCAAGTAATTGCAGTGCTAGAAAATATATGATAATTGATAAAAAATGGTGCTACATATAAAGAAAAAATCTGGTGTGAAACAACCACACGACTTCCATTACCCACTATTACACGTATTATATGCAATTTTGAGAGATAATGTGATCAGAAAACATAAAAGTGACCTAAAGAGAAAATCGTTAGAGCCATTTTTGAGATACCAACATTTACAAAAAATCAATTATTGACAGGAAAACAATAATTACATACAAAAGCATATTTAAACGTGAGTTAAAATGGCGAGTTTGAAAAAAATCCGTACAGCTGTTTTTAAAGGAACGCCCTTGGGAGACCTGACATTGAGCTATTTATACAGGATGCGTATCAATTTTCCTGAACTAACCAACTATATCATTCAAAAGGACATCTAATAGAGTGTTTATATAGCAAATTTGAAGAAAATCGTTAGAGCCGTTTTTGAGATACGGACTTGCGGTCCTACTTCCGGTTTCCGATGTCCCACTTCCGGTTAAACTCAATTATTGACAGGAAAACAATAATTACATACAAAAGCATATTTAAAAGTGAGTTAAAATGGCGAGTTTGAAAAAAATCCGTACTGCCGTTTTTAAAGGAACGCCTTTGCGAGGCCTGAAATTGAGCTATTTATACAGGACGCCTATCAATTTTCCTGAACTAACCAACTATATCATTCGAAAGCACATCTAACAGAGTGTTTATATAGCAAGTTTGAAGAAAATCGTTAGAGCCGTTTTTGAGATACGGACCTACGGTCCCACTTCCGGTTTCCGATGTCCCACTTCCGGTTTTTCAATTTTCACCAAAATTTGGAAATTTCATCTGTACACCAGACGTATTTCAATCCTAAAATTTTGTAGCTCTATCTTTATTACTTTCTGAGCTATAGTAGCCAGAAGATTCTCCACATACATACACACATTAATACACACTGACCAATTGCCAAAAACCACTTTTTTGGACTCAGGGGACCTTAAAACGTGTAAATCAGGTGAAAACCCGATATCGAATTTTCAGACCGAATACAATACTTCCATTACCTACGGTAGTAGGGTAATGGAAGTAAAAATTGTATATGGATGTTTGAAAGATGCAGAGAAACAGAAAAAGAAATATCTGGCATCAGAGACAATATTGATGATGCTTACGTCTAACAAATGAGAATGTTTTAAAACACAGTGTTTGTAAAGTTACTGTTTCTAAATAAACAATATAACTAAATATGTGTATTTTTATATAGATACATATAAAGTTATTCATCTTTTAATATTAAGAGATAATTATTGGGGAAAAACATGTATAATTGTATTTTGCCCATTAAATTAACAGGAAAGAAAACTTTGTTGATCATAGTTTTTGCAAACTATTTAATTTTCTTTGAATTTATTATAAAATGACATTTAAAGATATTCTTGTACTTGTACCTCAATTTTACTGAACTTCAAGTCATCAAAGAAGTGCTCTGAGCAGTTTGTGTATTTTTTTTTTTTTTTTTTTTTTTTTTTTTAAGAATAATTTTATGTATTTATTCTTTTACAAAATCTGAATAACTTCTTTATAATGGCTCTATTCTAATTTCATTTTTGAAAGCAACTGTTTCTTAAGAGAAAGGAAAAACGAACATACCTTAAGATTACATTATTCATGGGCAGTTCTGAGGGACAGAATCACTTGATGCATGCTGTTTGATTATTATTGATGCAGAAAGATGTGGTACATGCTATTCAACTAGAAATTATGTACACTTTTTGGATTAGAGGTTGTGTATATATTAGAATATGCATACTTTTGATTTTTAAAATAGAAATATCCACTTAAGTTTTTAAGATTAAGGTAGCTTGAAGGCATACATAAGCTATTTAGCTATAAAAATAAATTTAAAAAAAAAAAAAAAAAAAAATCTTTAGATTATTTAAAGAACTAAAGTTTGAAGCTACTGATGTTAAACCCAAGTGGTGACTTTCTCTCTCAGTGAGAATGAGAAAAGTTACATATCACAGAATTTTTGTCTTTTTACCATAAAATCCCGATTATAAGCCCCCCGTTTTTCAAATGCAAAACCAGTAAAAAGTAGGGAGGGGCTTATAATCAGGATTATTAGAAATTTCTTTTTAAAAACGTTGTGGTGGCGCCATCTACCACCAGAAAATAAAACTAATATTTATTATCTAATCCAGAATTGAATGTAACTTACAGAAATAAATCTTAAATTATTAATTTAAAATTATTTATTAACTTAAATTGATAATTTTAATTAATTTTTTCATATGGTTAATACTAATTTTCATATGGTTAAAGACTAATAATAAAATTAGACTGATTTTGGTAAAGTAAAGGCAAGATAAATCTTATTATTCTTAAACATAACATTTTACAAAAATATGACATCAATCTTTTTAATTGAAATAATTAAATTAAAAGATAAGCCAATACTTTTTTTTAATGTAACCTTTATTAAAATTAGTAAATAAAAGAACTCTATTTATTCTTTAGTACAGTCGAAGTTCGATAGTCCGGACTTCCATTGTCCGGAAAGCTCCATGGTTCGGACATTTTCGGATTTTTAGTTTCGTTTTTGAAAAATAATTCAAAAATAATGCTAACTTTTATTTACAAAGTATTTTTGAATAAAATTGTCCGTTTTGATCTAATTTATATTATAAAGTTCGTGTTTTTACTAAAAATTTAAAAATCGAAGCTCATACAATATTACATACATCGCTATTCAAAAATGTTATTTAGTTTCAACGTAAACAATGGCGATCTCAAAATCCACGGATATAAACAAACCCCCAAGATTGATATTTAAGAAGCTTACAGTTTAACTTAGCCATTTACTTCGAAGTACATCGTTTACATTGTGTTCCTATCACATATATTTTGCCGACGTAAGTATTTATCACTCTCTGAAAGTCTTTTTATTTTTTTAAATTCTTAACTCTAATCTCACCATGTTTCTCTGTTACTTGCCGGGATGAGCAGAAGCACTTGTGGAACCGCTAGGCCCTATCACATTTCAGCCAATCACGTTTCATCTTAATGTGACGTACGCATGTGCTCTGTAGTTCCTGAATGCACATCGCAGTAAAAACGAGATAAGATTGTGGAGGAAAAAAAGATTTCAAGTTAGTATTACGAAGAATCTTTTTGGCAACATCTATCAAAACTTTAGTCTTTTTTTGCATTATCATACTGTCAGTGATTGTGATAGCACGTGTTTTTATTCTGATATTCATTAATTTATATATTGTCGTATAATTTGTCGATTTAAAAATATGAATTCAAAGCGAACTTCTGATGCTTCATCGAGCTCTTCTTCTAAAGAGAAGAAAAGAAAGCATAATACATTAACGATTCTACAAAAAGTTGAATTATTACGCAAACTGCAAAGAGGTTCATCAGTTACGCAGATGTGTGAAGAATATAACATTGGAAAATCGACGGTTTACGATATTCAGAAACAGAAGGATAAAATTTTGAGTTTTTATGCTGACAGCGAAACGCCATTAGCAATGAGTGAGAGGAGAACTCTGAAAGGTGCGCAAAATGCAGACATCGACAAAGTGATGATTGAGTGGGTTCGCCAAAGGAGAAGCGAAAATGTTCCATTAACGGGACCGTTAATCATCGCCCAAGCAAAACTGTTCCATGAACAATTGAAAATAGATTCCCCGTGTGTGTATTCAGAAGGTTGGCTCGGAAAATTTAAAAGACGCCACGGAATAAGACAATTACGCATCAGTGGTGAGAAGGCATCTGCAGATGTAGATGCAATAGAGAATTTTGTTGACGAATTTAACGAAATGATATCTGAAGAAAAAATAATGCTAGAACAAATTTTTAACGCCGACGAAACGTCGTTATTCTGGCGTTATGTTCCTAGAATCACCCTTGCAACTGCAGATGAAAAAAACCCATCAGGTGTCAAGGATAATAAGGAAAGATTAACAATTTTAGCATGTGGTAATGCTGCGGGATCGTTCAAAAACAAGCTTTTGGTGATTGGCAAGAGTGCGAAACCCCGCGCACTGAAAGGAGTAAGAGTAATGCCCGTTATTTATAAGGCGAATAAGCGGGCCTGGATTACCAAAGATATCTTAACAGACTGGTTTCGTCATCATTTTTTGCCCGAGGTTAAACAGCATTACCGCACCATCGGAATGGATGTGAATTCAAAAACCATATTAATCTTGGACAATTGCTCTGCACATCCCAGTGCTGAAGTTTTGAATACTGATAATGTGAAAGTAGTTTTTTTACCACCAAATTGTACGGCGCTCGTTCAACCAATGGACATGGGTGTGTTAAGAGCCTTAAAATGCTCTTATAAAAGTAATTTTTTGAAGAGAATGCTTCACTATGTGAACAATGAAAAGAACATAAGAGAATTTCTGAAGGTATTTTCAATAAGAGACGCCTTATGGGAAATAGCAAAGTCCTGGGATCAAATTAATGCTGAAACGCTGCGCAATGCGTGGCATAATTTGATCCCTGGCACCATATTTTTCGACGATGAGGACACCACACACGATTTTGAGGGTTTCCGACCTTCAAAAGAGAAAGCAATGGTTATTGACCTGTTAAATTTTTGCAAAGGTGCAGGCGAAAAAGAAAATATCACTTTGCCAATTAATGAATCTGATGTTGACGAGGTCCTTCATTGTGATGATGATTCTCCTGTAGTCAATGTGCTTAGCGACGTGGAAATCGCCAATATGGCTCTCGGACGATCCGAAGAAAAAACTAGCAGCTCGGATGAGGATGAGATTGATGAAATAAAAGAAAAAAAAATTCCCACAGAAGACCTCTTAATTAATATTGAGAAAGTGATTAAGGGCCTGGAGCAACGATCTTTTATTCCAGGACATACCATTATGTCTTTATATCATGCTAAAGATCAATTAATTTCCGACAGGGAAAAATCTATGAGACAATTAACCATTACTGATATGTTCAAGAAATAATATTTTTATTTTCATTTGGTACAGCTTGTGCTTGAGCATCACTCCGGTCGCTACGTGTTTAACGCCCTGGGGTGCAGCAAAAGTCTCGGACCAACCAACCATCCAACCAACGATCTTTCGGCTTCGTGATAAGATGACATCACGGAGTAAAAAGACAGGAGAAGAAGGTAACGCTGAAATTTTGTGATGTTGTTTTCTAATGTTTACAGATGGCGCCAGCGTGCAATCCTTCCTTCTCTCCAGCTCCCGCAATGTTATTCAATGGGGAAATGTCTCGTTTTAATTATTTTTTTAAAAATAAAATCAAGCTGAAAAAATTTCGATTGAAAGCAAATTTTATTAAATAGAGTGTTCTAACCAACATGTATTTTTTAAGAGCCATTTTATACCGATTTTACTTTGAAAGAAAGCTTTTAAAAAATGACGATTCTTATGAACCGAAGCTAGCTAAAACAGACAATTGGGAGGAAGGAGAATGGATGAAATTTTGTAAAGAAAAAAAATAAACTTACTTTAGGTGCAGAAAACACGAACTCGAACTTTATTTTTCTCCTAGGGCTTTTTTTTTGTTTTTCTTATCACTATCATAGCCTGTTTTACAACTAGGAACGAAGCATTTATTTGAAACATCTGAATTATGCAGTTTTACGAACTTACAAACAAATTAAATTGCTTAAAATAAAAAAATTTAAATGTACTTCAGCAAAATTCTATTGAAAACAACAGTATATCCGCGCCGAAGTAGGGAGGAATGACAAGTGGCGCCCTCAATATTTACCAAAAATTTAGATCACAGTTTCGTAGCTTTCTCCCATTGGACCTTCAACTCCTATTAATATTACTCCGTGGATGACATTTTCCCCCGTTTCTTATCAAACTTTGATGTTTTTACTCTTTTAAAATTATTTTTAATCATAAACAGTAAATACTTTTATGTATTTTCCTTGCCTTCTAATTTCTTATTCTTTCTTTCTTTTTTTTTTTTTTTAATGTAAGCAACTTTTTTAAATCTAGTTTTAAAGTTTGTTATTGAGTGCGCTAGGCCAAACATGGTAATCGGCAAGTACACAGAGGTTTCCATAAATTTTTTATTATTACGTTAATCCAGAGTTATATACAAGCTGTATCAGTATATATAAAAAATATTTTAATGTGGAAACAATCGAAATGTTTTATATTTTCATGTATATTTATAATGTGTGTCAATAAATATGTAAACCAATATTTTGATGTTCATTTCTTATGCAGTTTATTTAATGTAAATCTTTTAAAGAAATTAACGTTATATTATTTATAATTTATATAGATGCTATATTTAAATGAATGCTTGTGTTTTATAAGATAAAAAAAAGTTTTTGGTAAAACAGAAATAACTTGGAGTAAAATTTCAAAAAAAAGTTCTGTGGTCCGGAATTTTCCATGATCCGGAATTGCCGAAGTCCCGAGCATTCCGGATTATCGAACTTCGACTGTATATGAAAGGTAAATAAAGAAAAGTTTACTTATAGATTATTTTTTTTTTTTTTTTTTTTTTTTTATGAATATTGAGGAAACCTGTAAGAACATTTTCTGAAATTAAAACTGGTGCTGCCATCTATCGGAAAATAGGTTTACAATTTTAATATAGATCTACACAGTGGCGGTTCATCATTGAGGGCACCTGGGCCTGGCCCCGCTTGAATTTTTCTCTCTATTAAAAATCAAGTAATATATCTTTATTTCTTTTTATTTTTTAATTCTAACGCTTGTAAAAATGTCTCTATCAAGTTAAAAATGTGCATCCAATTTCCTCTTATTCTTCTCGGCCATAACGTTTGCTTGTCCCTTTGTCCGCTTTTCTTTTACCGAATTACAGTTAGTTCCTACTCGGAGTTCAGCCGTTTGGGCACTTTGATTTGTGCCTGATCTCGTGCATTAATTATTATAGTATTTATTGCTTTGCACATGGATCAGCAGGTTAACACATTTGGTGAAGTAGAGCTTTATCAATGTTAATATTCCCATACTTAAAGTGTTAGGGGCACTTGGCGAATTGGCTCATGTAAAGTAGTTTAATGAAAAATAACTGTCTCCTTTAAAATACATTAACAACCATAGGGATCGTGGAAAGAATTTGGCGACTTTCACAGTACTTTTTATATATTTATTTTTCTACTGATAGTGAAAAAGAGGAGACTTTGCGATGTTTTATTTTTCCAAATAAATCTATGATTGTTTAAAAATTAACAGTGATAGAAAGAAATTCTGTTGAAAATTTATTGACAAAAGGATTAAAACATTTTTGAGAAATTCTATGGGACAGGAAAGTTTAAATGCACTTGTGGTTCTTGTAATCCACAAAGACTTTATTTTCACAATTTTGAATTTAATGAGAAAGTAATTGGAAGGTTTGCTCGACAAAAAACTCGGTGAGCAGAATATTTATTTTTGTATAAATATTAATCAGATTTAAATACTTGAACAGTTTTGGCTGCCTAAATTTGTAAATCTTTTTATTATATATTAAAAAAAAAAAAAAAAAAAATTCATGTGATTTAGTGTAATATATTTTATAATTATTGTTTTTTCAGTCAAATATTATTTGATTAAAGTATTTTTAATAATAATAATCACATTTACATAAATTAATATTGGTTATTTAAAAAATATATTTCAAAATTATTATTAAGGGGTAAATCAATCATTTTTAAATATATATATATATACACACACTTTTTTTTTTATATATATAGCGATGGATTTTTAAAGTGTCTTTATTTGCATATTTTTAACTCAACATTATGCAAAAAACTGCTAAGAAATAAAATGTCAGACATTAATTTTTTATTGGGACAGTTATAAAATTTTATTATTGTTGAAGGAATATAAAATTTTAAACTAAATTTTCTGTGCAGGCTTAATTTTTTTAATTTTTATATACATTACAAATTCCCCTAAAGGTTTTTAATTTTATATACATTTGTCCTACATCATTGTTTTTAAACAGGCTAGAATATAAAAAAGTAAAATCACAAACACTTTAATTTAAAAATTCGACATTTTAAAAATGTGTATACATTTTTAAAGTACCATTTATGAAATTTCTAGGCTGTGCTTTTAAAAACAAATGTTCAAGAAACATATATATTAAATAGATAAAGTTTTCATTTATACTTAAAAGATTTAGAGTTGTTATGCACAAAAGTAAAAAAAAAAAAAAAAAAAAAAAATGCATGTAGAAGAATTTCAGTTTAAAAATTTTGACATTGTAACATTGTAAAATTTTATAATATTCACAATTAATTATAATAATAATAATATACATAGAACACCCCGAATATTAAAAAAAAATAATAATAATAATAATTTTCCCCATTAAATAACTTATTCTTTTTGCGTTTGAATTATGAATATATTTCACATGTTGTGCAATGGACCGGGCCCCACCTGGGAAAGTTGGCACGAGCCGCCACTAGATCTATACTTATTTCATAGTTCTCATTCCCACCTCATTGTTATTTTGTTAAAACAGAAGGAGAAGAAGGGAGTTAATAAATTTTGCTGTAAAAAATATTTTAAAAGAACACATTTATTTAAAATCATTAAATATACATAAGATTTCAGAAAATAATATTTTACTCAAAATGAAAAAAAAAAAAAAAAAAAAATGGAGAGGGGGATTATTTTTAGGATTATGCAAAAAATCCAAAATTGCCTAAAAGTAAGGAGGGGGCTTATTTTTGAGGGGGGGGGGCTTATAATCGGGATTTTATGGTAATAGATTAAAAGATTTTTTTTTTTTTTTTTTTTTTTTTTTTTAAATAAAAATGGTACACACTTAGAATCTGTTTTTGTGTAAGAAATGCCATTCCTATGCATGTTTCTACCCCTCATCCCTAACACAAATCTAGTTTTTAAAAATGAAATTAAAAGAATAATAAGTAAATAAATAAAAACACATTTGTGTTGTGTAGAGTTTAAATTATTAAAAAATATCATGTAAACCTCAAAAATTAACAAATGAAAAAATACTATGATTTGTTTTTTCATTATATATATATATATATATAGTAATATAATATTATCAGTGCAAACATTTGAAATTTAAAGATGATTCAATTTCAGTATTCAAACAGTTATTCTGATCAAAAACGAAGACCACCCAAATCAAACAGAAAAAGAAATAAAGTAAAATCTATCTATCTATCTATATATGCGCCGCTCAGTGCACACATCGATTAACTCCATAAAACAAAAAGTTGAGAAACGCGATGATGTAATGTATATTGTTTTTTAAAATTCCTCTGATAATATGAATTCAAATATATAATGTAGAATGCATAATTGCAGATATAGCTTTCATCTAACGGTGTATAAAATTAATAAGAAAGAATAGCCAACAAACAATCGTCAGTAATGTTACAGTTTTTATGTGACTGGTGGAGTTAATCGATTTGGCAACTGAAAAAAGTAATAAAGTTAAATTAAGTCTTTACATTTTTAAGTTTTTTATTACAGAAAAAGTTAGTTATTATACATTTTTATCACAGCTTTTCCATAAGAATGTATGTTGTCAGTTCTGTTATATTATAATTTTTGTAATTAATTCATAGCAGTTTTATGTCAGCGGCATTATTCTTTGGGATGATTCAGCAATATTATAAATAATGTCTTCTTCATCAGCTGTATGCGAGGATTCGTCATTTCGATTTGTTGACAAGTTCTTATAGTAATCGTGTTTAACAGGAGGAATGAATTTTAGCAGGTCCATCATGTCTCTCCATTTTTCCCTTGTCACAGTTCTACCTTTAGGATATAATAAAGGCTGATCTATATTTTTCAAACTTTGCGGTCTACCCACTAAAGATTTTCTTATATTAATGGTTTGAAATTCTGTATCTTCATTATAGTCACATTTGAATTGTATGAGATAGGGTTTGGACCTTTCTAACTTTATCCAGCGCATTAACTAATATTTTAGCAGTATAATTTAAAAGAAAAAAATATATTACTTTTACTACAGGTAAAGTCTACTGTAAACGTTGTTCTTTTTATCTGTTTACCGATGCGATTTTGTTACGAATATTATTGAGAGGGAGAGAGCATCTTCCGCTGTTTAAAAACAAATAAGCGTCGATGCACGGCCAGAACAGATACAGCGTTACCGAAACGATTTACATTAGAGTATGGAGTTAATCGAAATGGCCTCTGAAATAAATTACTTATTATTCAATGGCCAAAAAAAATTTGCCATTTAACGGTGCTAATCTTTATTATTCCGGAAAGTTATTATAAATACAAAAAGTTATGATTATACCAAGTGCTTTGACATAAAATTTAAGATTTTTCAAAAAGTGGAGTTAGTCGATGTGTGCACTGAACGGCTCATATATATATGTGTGTGTGTGTTTTAGTTTTGCTGCCATTCTTTTGTCATTTCCCTTTTTTAAGCATTTCATTTAAAAGTTATGTCTATTACATACACAAAGTGAGATAAAATTATTATTTTAAAGAAAACATTTCTTGTAATTAAGTTACTATCGTCAATCTATACACAGAGTGTTCATATCTAACATAATTTAACTTTTTAAGTACAAAAATAAATAAATATGATATTAAAGGGAAGATGTTTAAATGTACAAAATTAAAAAGGAATATTTTTTCCATTTATTTATTTTATTTTATTTTATTTTTTTAAACTTAGAATCATATTTTGAAAAATTTAAGTTTTGAAAGAAATTTTATTTTATTTATTATTATTTTTTTTCTGGGACTATGCAAGAAAATATCTCATAAATGCTTAGGAGAATGATAGCACTAAAAATACTATATTAATTTTTATGCTGAAGCTAGAAATTCTTGAATTTTTAAAATTGCATTTTTCTCATCCAAATCCTTTATTAATATGGTGAAATAAAAGATGGTGTTAGGTTTAAGGCCAACTGACTGCACTAGGGTCTTAGTCCTGAGGGAATGTGTCCTACATAGAGGTCTTTTTAAGGGATCCTAGCCCATATTTATGCAAGTTCCGAGGAAAACCATGGAAAACTCAGAACGGTTGGAGCAACAAGTCTGACCTGGGATTGAACTGACACCTTACATCTATCAACTTTGAAAGTGGAATTTCTTGGCCTCTAGTGGGACAGTAAAAGAGTAGGAGAATCTATTTTAGTGTACTCCTTGATGTAGTATTTCTGAAAAATCTTCTAGACCAAGCAAACTCTCATAAGACACTCTCAAACACCCAAGCAAACACTCAAGCATACTACCCCCACCTCAGTGGGAGTAGTCTGAATGCAGCCTAAAAGAGCAATTTGCAATCTATTAAGGCAGGCTCTAACAGAAATCAGTTTAGTCCTAGACCACCAGATGATAGAGCCATAGGTGATGATAAGACAAGTAATGATGGTATAGATCCAATACACAGCCATGGGGCATAACCCCTAATTTTTTACAATAGAACTTTTACATGTCTAAAAGACTTTTATAGTCTTATGTAAGCAAAACTCAACATGCTTACTCCAGGTCAGTTTAGTGTCAAAGAACATGCCCATGAACAGGACCTCATTAGAAGGCAAAAGCTTCTCCAGGAAGTAGACATCACCAAGATTTAGATATCTAATCCTAGAAAAAGCAACAAGACTTACTTTGGATGAATTAACAGATAAGCCCAAATCAGAGCACCAACATGCAATATGCTGAAGAGTGCCATTTATAATATCAGAGACAGAGTTGCCAAACTTGTCGCTGACAACAACAACCACATCATCTATATTACCAATACAACCAAGGTTGACTAGATGGACTAACAAAGAGTTAACAACAGTGCACCATGGAATGGGAGAAAATACTCCTTCCTGTGTGCAACCAAGCAAGCACAAACTTTCAGGCAAATACCTATAAGGGAGGCACGAACCTACCTAGAGGACAACAGATTAGCAATTCATCTAGTGATGATGATATTAATGCCTCTCAAATCAAGAGCACAAATTATAGTATCAAAAGAGATCCTATCAAATGCCCCTTCAATATCAAGAAATGTAACAAGGGCAACTTCTTTTTCATTAATGTTCTTTTCCAAGATAAAGAAAAGTTTATATTATTCAATATTAGTAAATCTTCTAGCTTAATAAGCATACTGTGAGAAAGACAGTGGCCTATCAACAAGAACAAGATCCCTAAGGTATCTCTCCCCAGCAAACACATAACTGTCATATTGATACAAAAAAGATGCCTTTTTTCGAATGACTGAAGTATCACTTTAATACCAGTAAATAGCAACATTTTTGTAAACAAAAGTTAACAAAAAAAATGTTGCCTATAGGGATACACAAATGTGTTGTCAATATGCATAGGTGCCAAGTCTCCAGTTTTTCAAGGGAGACTTCAAACTGGAAATTTTTTATAGCTGTTTTTTATAATATTAATCATCAAATATATATATAACTTATTCCATTTTAAAAAATTGGTATCAATTTTGATTTAAAAGTTAAAAATATTGTCAGGTATGCAATATGGTATCAGAAATTCGACATAGAAACAAACTTTGCTGATAGATCTGACGCATATTCAATACAAATATGGACGAATTCTAATATTTCTAGCAATAAAATGTTATAAAAAAAACATTTTTTTTAGTGGTGTCTGACGGTTATCATTTTGAACATTATTTTCTATGCATATATGATAATTGTGAAAACTGTGCTATCTACCGACATTTAAACATAATCTTAATACGGTCTTGGTTACAACATCCCTTCAATTGAAAGGATGGCCATTTTCTTTCCTGGTGTTAACAGACCGCATACAAATTAGAATGCTTTTGTATGGCTGTAAGTTAACAATTTCTTAGAATACAAGCAAGTTTATTTATAAATATTTAGTGGTGGCAGTGAATAAAACCAAGTGAGAATAATGATATAACATCGTTAACATTTCAATTCTTTAAATCTGATGTTAAAAAATTATATCTCTGATATTAGAGGAATATCTTGCATTCTATACATTGCTGTTGCCTTGTGAAACTATCAGATTTTGGATACCTGTACGATAACATATATTTGATTTATCCATGCAACTATCATATTTTTGGTACCGTACAGACACTGCATATGTGATGTAACTTTATTTTTCACGAAAATGATATCTAAATGCTGCATGAAAATTGACATATCTGATACCACAACATAATGTTTCTGATACTTATGTGTTTGCTGGGTCAATAAGCTTCTCAGTGGCTTTTAACAGAAAAGGAGAGAAATAATAGGTCTAAAGGACTTAGCCTCAAAGTAGTTATCCTTCCAGGTTTAGTAATGAAAAACCACCTTATTTCCTTAAGACTGAGGTTGTACCCATAAGCAAAGCAAGAACAAAAAATTCAGCAGAGTATGGAGACAAGAAAATGAATACCCTTGATATTTTGGCAACCATTTGCAATAGTATTGTATAATTAGGTAAATTTTTTAAATGCCTAGTTAAATAACAATTTCAATAAATTTCACTTTTCTGGAATTGAAATGTAATATACATGCTTCCCACCCTTTTCTTATAAATTGTGTTCTGTTGATTTTACTTTTGGTAGAACAGTTTATTTTTGTGGGAATGGATGAGACTGTATCATTTTGGCATATTTGGCTTTTTTTTTGGGGGGGGGGGGGCAGTAATATAGATGCAAAGGGGGTGAAAGAAAAAAAATCCTCCTTTTGCTATTTGGTTATTCTCATAATTGACTATCTGATCTAGATTTTTCTCTTTGCAGCCATAAATCTATGTAAATCTGATGATAGTGGTTTTGTTATATTATTATTTATTTATTTATTTATTATTATTATTTTGTTAAAAAGTCATTTTTAAGTACTTAGTGACTTCTCAGAATGAACATGACTTGTATGTAAGCATTACTTTCCCTAGGATATGAAGAAGAGTTTACAATTATTCAACTGTAGAAAAAAATAATTTTATTATCCCCTCTCGCTCAAGTGCCGTGAAAAGTTTTTACAATGTGTCTCTTTAATTTTGAAGTTTTAGTTTACTTTAGGAAGTTGCTAAAGAAAGGTAAAAATTTTTCCATTTATTTCACTGACAATGCGATTTGCTAAAGTAAATTGCTAATGCTGTAATTTTCTTGATTTTTTCCAAAAAGGAGTTTTCATTACCCCCCTTAAAAAAAAAAAAAAGGTCCCTATTTGGTCTCTTTTTCAATTTTTTGTAAAAAAAAAATAATAATAATTGTGTGGGAGTTCTCACTACAACACAATTAAAAACCTAAAAAATTGAACAAATTTATACAAGGAAATTATCTTTAAAAGGTTTTATATGACTTTCAATTATACATAATGTTTTCACATATGAAATAAAATGCAGATACTATAACAAAGTTCAATACAGGGCATTTGATTGTGTGTACTAGGTACAAACCATTGATAGGATAAAAAAGAGAAAATATTTCACTCATAGTCTTACTTTGGTGTGCTCTTAGAAACTTACAATGATGCTAGCATGACAAAGTATTCTCAACCAAATTCAAGACCAAAAAAAAAAAAAAAAAAGTGTCGTAATTATTATTATTATTATTATTATACTTGCTAAATAAAAATAAATTTTTTATTGTATTGTTTTCAAAGAAGTATGTAGGCAATTTCTTTAAAAAAAAAAAAAAAAAACTTTCTTGGATTTTTTTTTTTTTTTTTTTTTTTCCCAAATTTAAAAGAAAACAAGCATTTTGAAAAAAAAAAAAAAAAAAAAAATATTTGTTGAATTCAGCATCCAGTTTTAAATTCAGAGCTATTTATCAAGTGGATATTCATAATATATTAAATGAATAAAAATTTAACCTTCCTTTTTTTTTTTTTTTTTTTTTTTTTTTAATTTAAATTGCTAGCATAAAAATAGACTTTTCAATAAAAATTAAAGGAAATCAATCTGTTAAAAAGGTTTAAATTTAGCAACATTTCACTAAATGCTTTATTTTACACACCAGAGCAATTATGATAGTAATGTCACCTTACTAGTGCTATATGCATGCATAGCATATCTATTTTTTATTGATAGAGAATATCAAGCTTAACTCATGTTTAAGTAAATGAAGGACTGTTAAATATAATATCAATTTCTTGCATATACAAGGACTTACATAAAGCTCATATAAAAGAGTAAACTTTTCGAATACAGTAATAGTTTAAAAGATTAATATATTTTTTTAATCTCTCATCTGTAACAGTATTAAATCATGCTTTAGAAAAAGACAATTAAGGTAAAGACACCAGTGTTCACCACCCTTAAAAATTTCACCAGTGTTCGCAACCCTCACAAAACAAATGTTAAAATAAGCATTAATTAACATCTATGAATTTGAATCAGCCCAAGCTAGATTCTCCAGTTCTGGGAAATCTAGCGTGCGGGTGGATTCAGATTCGTATATGTTATTAAACTCTTATTTTAAAATTTCTTTTGCAAGGGTAGTGAACACTGGAAATAAAAGTATATATTGCTGTACATTTCTGATGTATTATATCTTTTTACTTATTTAATACACATATATATATGCAAATAATTTTGTGCAATTTTCATCTAAATGTATGTTTTCTTTTAAATGTATTTTCTCATAATAATTTATCTATAAAAATTTTTTAGGGATTTCAGTCATAGTATAGAAAATTGCAAAGGTCATCTGAAAGTTCCTGTAGAAGACAAGCAATATTCCTTAGCAATTCTTCTTGAATTAGATATACAATATGCCAATTTACATAACATCTTAGATGCTATTATGCTTCTTATTCGATTATGGAAAAGTCAAACAAATATTGATAACAAGTATGTTACTTTTCTTTTTAAATTGTTGATTTTACATTTGTGTTTCTTCATCTGATTTCTTGTATTTTTTTTTTTTTTTTTTTAAATAAAATTTATTTTCTAAATAATGAAAATTAAAGTTTTATAGAATGTCTCTCCTATATATCCATTTCCATACAGTTAAAAAAGAAGAAAAAAGTGTGGAGGGGGGGGGTGAAGAAACTTCATTTTGTACAATTAAAACTTAGCAGTGTTGTAGCTTTTCAAAGTTAGAGCACCTTCTGTGATGAACATTCACTGATTTTGTGCTTTACTTGAAACAATGAGCATGTTTGGAAATATATGACCACAACATAATTAAAAATTAAATTTCTGTTCTAATTTGGAAACAATATTAGCCCAATAAAGTAAATTATACATTCTTAATTATAATTGCAATCATAACTGTTTTGGAGTTACATTTTTATTATTAAAATGTAACTTACACTTCTAACTTATTGTTAGAATAGCTTAAGGATAATTGAAAAGTTCAATAATACAGGTATTATCCTAGTTAAAGTTTTGCAATTTTAATTTCATGTAACTCATACTAGAACTTCTCGATTATTATTGCAATAATATGATAATAGTTTTAGCATTAATTACAGAAATTGCAAACTTAATTTTAAAAAAAATGCATCTGTTACCTTTATATGTGATTTTAATCATCATTTTTTAATAACCATTACAATAGTTTAATAAATTTAGTCATAGTTTATATTATAATTCTAGAGGTGCCAAGTATTACGATTTGTCTGTAATTATTACAGATTTATGGCAATAATTACGGCATTACGGACAACATATAAAAATTATGGATTTTATGCTTTTTAAAAAGTTGTGGATATTGTTCGTTTAAAAAAAAAAAAAAAAAAAAGAAACTTCACTAACGATCGATGATCAAACGCTCAACGGAAGCATTCCCATTCATAATCTTTCTCCGGCCACAACATAAATGTCAATATGCATTTAAAACTTGCTTTATACGATTCTAGAAACTATAAAGAAATAGAATTATTAAATATTTCTTGCTGATGTAATTATTTTTTGCCCCCCAAAAAATTGGCTACCCTTTTCAGAAAAAGAGCAGTTATGTGTCATATCATCGATGGATGTAATCTTATCCATGCTGCTCAAGAAATTTTTTCAGAAAATTTATAAATTTATTATGTGCCTCATCTTTTCAAAAAAGTTTGTGCCATTCCTTCAATATATTTACATCGTGATGTTCTTCTATTTATCCAAGCAAGTGTTCGTAATATATACGAGTGCTGTGGTGTTCGGTGTGTTGTGATTTTTCATCCAGGGTTCCATAATATTAAAGAAATGTGTTTTCCTACCAACAAAAAGTGTTTTCATTGACTTTCTGCCGACAAATATATTTTAGTAATCTTCTGCTGTATAATAGTAAATGTGTCAAATAATAATAATAATTTAATTCAAGTTTATTAAGGTAAGTGATTAAATATTTATTATTTAAATGATATTTTGAAATTGTAATAAGAACAAGTATGGTTCAAAAATTTGTTCTGTTTTGAAATATTTAAATTGAAAGTGATGAACAAAATAATTAAATAAATAATTATATTAACCAAAAAATAAAATAAAATAAAAATAAATAAAGATATTTTGAAATCTTATTTTTGTTTTAAAAAATAAAAGTATTGGTGTTCTTTTTGAGAACATAAAGGTATATTCTATTATAATGGTTATATTTGAATTATGTTGTTCTTATGATTTTAAATTGCAATATAATTTTGATGATTAGATATTTTAATGTTATGAATATTAATATTTCTACATAATAAAATTTTTCATTTTGAGAAAAAGAGAGAAATTCTTTTTGAGAATATGAGAACAAAGTACCTTGTTTTTTGATGGTTTATTTGGTTTATAGCAAAAAACAAAAGAATATTTCTAAATAAAATTAATTATGCTTGACATTTTGAAATAATTTTATGTTGATAAATATTTTTCAGTATTACTATTAAAGTAAATGTTTTTGTTTTTATCGCCAATAAGTTTGAATAATTTTATTGTTTAAGGGTAAATGCTATGTGGATTAATTCTTAATGTTTTTAAGGGAAAAAGCGTTAAGTGATATGCTGATATTTTCTTTTTGAAAATATAATAATAATAATGTGTTATTTTAATATTTAGTAGTGTTGTTCGAAAATGTGGGGTATTTATATATTTTCTTTGCCTTGAAAATTATGTAATTAAGTTTCATGGGTGTGAACATCTTTTTCATAAAATAATCCTGCTAGTTATTTTTGATTTGTTCCTTTAGGGTTTTAATAAATTTTTTAAAAACAATGTCAGTAATAGATAAAGCGTGTGAGGATATTTTTTATCAGGTTGTACTTGAATTGGAATTGGATGTGCAACCAACAATACGGGTTGCTAAGTTACGTGAGATTATTAGATCCTCCCCTATGTTTACCGACGAGGTTTTTATTAACTCTCTCATAAAAAATTTCATTGAATTACGAGAAGAGGAACTACTTAAGCTTAAGGCAGAAGCCGAGTTAGAAGGAAATGTCCACAGGAAGCTTTGGAAGAAATGCGTAAACTAGAAAAGTTAGAAAAAAAACGTGGGGTAGAAAAGTTTGAGCTAGAAAAACGAAAATTGAAAATAGATTTTGAGTTAGAAAAGCTCAAATTGGCTTTGGAACCTAATGAAGCAAGAAATGTAGTGAAGTGAACAACGTCATCTGCCGAGAACAAAGTCGATGTTCAAAAGTTATTCCCCACATTTAAAGCAGAATCTGATACTATAACCCTATTTCTTGTACTACTAGAAAGGCAGTTCAAGTTATCGAAGGTATCCGAGCATCTTTGGGTGTCCCACCTGCTTAGCATGGTACCGAGTTCGATTTCCACCCTGATAACCCATGAAACTGAAGAAAATACAAATTTTGAATTCGTAAAGGATTTATTGTTAAAATGTTTCAAGCTCGGTGCCGAAAAGTTTAGACAGTTATTTTTTGCTCATCGCAAGCACAAGGAAGGCAGCTGGCTTGACTACTGTTTCGAGTTGAGGGCATATTTCGAAAACTGGTTAAAGGAATTAGATGTCACCACATTCGAAGATCTTTAGTATTTGAACATTGCTGATCACTTCCCAGGTAGCACAGTATGGTATTTTCAACGTTGAACAAACGGCAATGCATTCCGTTGAATTATCGTTTTTCCGTAACGTTAATAATCTGAAAGTATGTCTCGTTGATTTCCTCATCTTTCAACGGTTGTTTTAATACATTTTACAACGTAAAAAAAAAACGTTGTAAAAGGGTTGTACGAAAACGCAATATTATCTTTTTTTTTATAACCTAAAAAAAAAGTTGTAAAATGGTTGTTCAGAATCGCAATACTGTCGTGCTTTTTATATCAGTTTTCAACGGTTTTTCTTATGTCTTATAAACGTTGAAATCCAAGAAAAATAGCTATCTCCATATATCCATTGAATTTTTGTTTCTAAAATATTGCTAATAATTTAAAAAAGAAAAAATTCCTTTGTTTAAAAAAAAAAAAAAAAAAAAAAACATTCTTTTTTACTTAATTTTTAGACTTTTTTTATTACTAATTTTATTACTTTTTTAATACTCAACATACGAAAATATTAGATTCGTAAAAAGTTTCAACTTCCGTTTTTCGAGGAAAGCAATAGTAGTGTTACATTATATATAGATATGTTTTTTCAGTAAATATGAAAAAAGTAAAATTTTACAAAAGTACAGTTTTAAAAAAGAGTATTAAATATTTAAAGTTAGATCGACCCCTGAAAATTTAAGACAAGAATTCAAACATAAAATTAAAGAAGGGAAAAAGAAACACTCACTTCATTACTTGAAAAATCTTGTTTAAATAAATACAGCATCCACAATTAGACGAGAACTCTGTAATTTTTAATATTATGCTAGCAGGTAAACACACCCAAAACCAAAGAATATTATAACTTTGAGCTTTTAAGGGAATTTACCAGCTAGCAAGTTGTTTGGAAATTACGTAAAATGTCAGAAAACTTTCGTACCATTTTAACAGGAAAGCGATATTCATCTTCTTTCACATCACATTCACTTTCAAAATGACACGCGTCGTATCGTAAGACGCTTTTAAGGTTTGCCACAATATACTTGGCGATTTCGCAAGTAGAACGGGAGAAAGCGTATAATATGAACACCTTCGTTAGTTACGGTTTCCAAAAGCCAAAGAACATTCTACTATACTTGTTAATATAATTTGCCGAAAGCTTCCCTTCTTATCATGTTAGAAATTCTTTCGCAGCACACCATATCTTCTAAAACTCTAAAGAATATTATAACACGCACATCCCGCCAATTCACAATCATGTATCGATATCAAGTTGAAGAGATTCAACGTCATTTGACGGAAATAATGACTTATAAAAAGCACCTATTAATTCGTTGAAAAAACATATTTTTTATTAGAATCACAAAGGAAAACAAAAACTAATAAAATACCTATTTTAAAACGTCGAAAAAATAACAGAAAAAGTACAACCATAAAACAACGTTTGTTATAGGTTTTCTTTATTACTGAGTAAATATTCGAAATTGTTCAGTGAGAATATTGCGAAATAAAAACTATTTTTCAACGGACATAAAATAACGTAACCAATTTTTCACTGTTCAGACTTATTTGCAACGCTATAACAACGTTATGTGTTACCTGGGTTGAAGAGGGGTGTTCCTGACTGTAAGAAACATCTGTTAGATGAATGGGAACAACTGAATTCGCCAGACACTTTTAGCTGAAAAGCTTGAGACTTATGACAACATTAGGTCTACATATGTAAAAAGGAATACTGTTGTCAGGGGTGGTAAAATAGAATCCCCTTCGCAGGAGAATTATAAGAAGCCAACTAAGCCTCCTTATGTACAGAGAAAATTTGAGCATTCCTTGAGTAAAGAATCGAAGATTTCTTGCTATGGCTGCAGTAGGCCTGGTTTTATAAAGAAGGAAAACCCTAACTGTTCTCCTCTGGTAAAAAAAGAAAATATAGAAGCTCAAAAAATCCTGCTTTATAGTTGTAACACTTTGAAAATGTCTGCTCCAAATATCCCTATTACTATTTGTAATAAAGAAGTGTACGTTTGTGCAGATACTGGTGCAAATTCTTGTGTCGCTGGTGAGCACATGTTTCAGTTGTTCAAAGAAAATAAGGTACCTTTGAAACCCCATACACATAATGTTGCATTGGCTGATGGAGTAACCCTCTCTGTTGAAACTTTGTTGACTGTTCTGCCCGTAACCATTGAGGGTAGAACTTTTGACACTGAATTCATAGTGCTGCCAGAAGCTAAAGGCAATAGAACATTAATGGGTATGGATGTTTTGAAGCAAGCTAATATAGTTTTAGCTTTGTATACCAAGTCTTGGTATTTTGGTAATCAACCTAAGAAGAAATGCACCCTTGTAGATGGTGAAGTAACTGATCACCTCCAAAAAGCAAAGGTTGAAGTAAATTCATGTGATTTACGTGAAGATGAGGGTAAAGCCTTCACAGCTGACCAGAGAAAACAATTGAATAATTTACTTTGAAAGTATGAGAAATGCTTCAATCGAGGGGGAGAGGTTACACCGTATGTGCAACATTGCATAGATACAGGGAATCACCCTCCAGTTGCCTCACCACCCTACAGGTTGACACCTGCAAAAAAGGAAGTTCTTAAGAAGGAATTGGACAATTTACTGGCTCAAGGAGTAATACAAGAATGTGAATCACCATACGCCTCTCCCGTGGTCTTGGTGCATAAACCTGAAGGTAGCATGAGATTATGCATTGACTATTGGAAGTTCAATACTATTACTGTACCAGATATGTACCCATTGTCCTTAATGGATGAATTGTTACATGAAGCTAAGCATACCCCTTACATGTCAACTTTAGACCTTAGATCTGGTTACCATCAAATTGGAGTGTTTCTACTAGACCAAGATAAAACTGCTTTTGTATGTCCATATAGGGCATTTTGTTATTTAAAGATGCCCTTCGGTCTCAGAATGCCCCGGGCACTTTTCAAAGACTGATTGATCATTTTAGAAGAGGATTAAAGAATATCCTAGTTTTGTCATCTTTGAACGACATAATAATTTTGTCAGATACATTTGAGAATCACATTGCAGATCTTAGATCAGTATTTGAAAGACTCCTAGAATTTAAGCTGAATGCCAAACGGGAGAAATGTCATTCTGCCTGTAAGAAAGTAAAATACTTAGAACATTGGATAACGGTGAAAGGATTAGAAGTTGATCCTGCTAATGTGGAAGCTATAACCAGTATACCTCCACCCAAAAGTTTTAAGCAAGTGCAGTCATTTTCACAAACTTGATCTTGGTATCGGCATTTCATCCCAAACTTTGCAGACATTTCTCGTCCACTCAGTAACCTTACAAAAAAGAAAACAATCTGGAGTTGGGGAGACACAGAGCAATCTTCTTTTGAAATTTTCAAGAAATGTCTTGTAACACCTCCTGTATTAAATCAAGCTGACTGCATGAAACCTTTTATTTTAAGAACTGATGCAAGGAGCTATGCCTTGGGTGCAGTGCTTTTGCAAGGAGAAGACAGGACAACTGAACACCAGGTTGAATATGCCAGTCGACTTCTGACGCTGAGTGAACAAAATTATTCAACCACAGAAAGAAAAGCGCTAGATGTTGTATGGGTCCTTGAAAAGTTTCTTGGCTATGTAGAAGGTCAAGAAATCAAAGTAGCTACTGATCACCAACCGTTGAAGTGGTTGATGAATCTTAAGTCACCGTCTGGAAGATTAGCCCTATGATCTTTGAAAATTTAGTCTTACAATCTAAAGATTGATTGCATTTGTGGGAAGTCAAATGTGGTAGCAGATATGTTGTCTCGCCCAATCTCTAATGCTGAATTAAATAATAGAGAAGTCTGTAATTTTGTAAGTGTGGACATGCCATCTAGAAGCCCTAGTAGCATCCGTGAAGCTCAACTGAAAGACGAAAATTTAAAGAAAATAATTGATTATTTCGAAAGTAATCAAAGGGATGAAGATTTTGTAAACTGAACAGATAGAAGTTATTTGATGAACCAAGGAATATTGTGCAGATATGCTCCAGACTCAGATGCTGAAGAAGCTCAACTCATGATATCAGCTCAGGAAAGAGAGGATATCATGAAACTACATCATGATTCTCCAACTGCAAGCCATTATGGGGAAAAAGGAACTTATCAACGTATCTCACAGCGTTACTATAGGATAGGCATGAAATCTTATTCTGAAAACTATGTAAAGAAATGTCCTGAGTGTAGCCGTTTCAAAGCAACAAATCAGAAGCCTGCTAGACTCTTGCAAACTCCGGCATATGCTCAGCGCTTCGAAACTCTGAGCATAGATTTGTTTGGTCCTCTACCAGAAAGTAAAGAAGGATATAAATGGATCTTTATTGTGGAAAATTGTGCCACTAAGTGGGTGGAATTGTTCCCTTTAGTTTCAGCCGCCGCACAAGTGTGTGCAACAAAGTTAATTGAAGAAATATTTCTTAGATACAGAATTCCAAGAAAGTTGATTAGCAACAATGGACCACAGTTTATCAGTGCAGTATTTAAACAAGTCTGTTGTACTTTTGACATAGACCAAATATTGACTCCAGTTTACAATCCACTAGTAAATCCAGTTGAGAGGAAAAATAGAGACCTTAAACCTTGTCTCGCTATGACCTCGTTTGACTGCTGGGGTCTAGGCCCTCGTAGATTGGGTGGGGGATCACTAGTCCTGGTTGGTTGATTCTGATCAGAGTGTCCCATATTGGGTCTATGTACATTAGGGAAACGATAACTCCAAGGCTGTGGTCAGGGAATGTATTGAATAGTGACCTTATTAAATCTATCTTGTGGATAGTTGCATTTTGGACCCTGACCTTGTGCTCTACTAGGGAGGGGTTCGGTAGTTTTTTCAGATATGTGTAATTTATTGAGTTTATGTACGATGTCCCTCCATTATTTTAGATTTTTTGGTGCATTGACTACCACAAGCTGTTTTAATGCTAGTGGCAATCCGTCAGTTAACCCGTCCAACAAAAATTTAGGTTCTAGACCTAAAGTTCGTCCCACTTGGAGTTTTTTATGATGATAATCTATAACATTGTTACCCTGTTTAAATAAAATACTTGAAAAATCATTTAAAGATGTCTCTCCCACTGTGGTAAATTGCTCATTGAGAATTTCTACTAACTCCTCCCAGTGCATCATATTTAAACTGTTATAAACATAAACTGTTAGGGCTCTCCCCCTGAGAAACCTTTGTATATTTCTAACCTTCCAAATTGCGTCTTTTTTAGTTTCATTACACCACGCTTCAAAATATGTAAGCCATGCAGTCCATAGCATTGCATTTTCAGGGCAAAATTCAATAAGAACATTTTCTTCTTTTACCTGGTTATTTGTAGAGGAGGAAGAGTTATTTACCTCCTTTAAATTATCCTGCTCTGTCCCTGAAGTGGCAAATTTCAAATAAAAATTCAGAAAGTCACACAAAATTTAACCCTTATGAAAAAATATTTTTTTTTTTTTTTTTTTTTAAATAATTATGCAGAAAATTAAAAAACAAAAATAATTTATATAATCCTTAAATATAATAAAATTTCATTATTAAATATGGTAACTATGAAAAATACTCTCTTTCAATACTGCAAGTAGTAAATATTAAAATATAATATTGTCAATATTTCAGTTTTGAGAAAATGCTTGTTGTAAATTTTTTTTTTAAATCGTAAACGACCAACTCAATTTATAAAATAAATAAGTATCATAGCCTTGAAATTTATTTATTTATTATTATTATGTTTTATTTAAAATCAGTTCGATATAGCTTTTTTTTTTTTTTTTTTTTTTTTTTTTAATGTAAATTTCAAGACTACATAAATTTTAATAATATGACATAAGCAGCACCATAATACACTTCATATTTTTTTTTCTCTAATTAAAATCAGATTGTTTTTTGAAAATAAATAAATAAAAGTCTTTTACTCACGTATTTCCGGTGAAAGTAGAAAAAAAAAAAAATTTTACTTTTACTTCTATGCCGATGCACACACAACAAAATGAATCAAAATCAGCTGGTTGTTTACACTGATATCATTATCTTCACTAGCTCATCCAGCTGTCATCTGTTCTCTTTCACACACATTGGTACTGACCTTGACATCGCACAATGCAAACTCCGTGAAATGAAGGAACGAAGGAGCAAAGATGATAGCTCAAGTGAACTTGACCTAATTCCTGTTGGAAGAGGCGATGAATGAATACAATACTAAACCAAATTCTTGAGGATTGATGGAGTTTATCATCAGTTTGTTTGCCCTTGATTTTGATTTTTCAAATGTTTTCCGATCAAAACTATGGCTGCATAGCTGTAATATGAAATAACTAATGCTGTTTGCATAGATATTTCTCCTCAAATATCCTTCTGGCAGGGGCGGTGTTTATTTATATCAGTGGAATTTATTACCATTCAACGCATTTGCCGGGCCCCGAGAGGCATGAGAAACATCGTTTCCTCTGCCTAATTTTTCCATAAAGTATGGAACAAAGTTTTTGGATTACAGGTATCACCATGCCTGCCGACTTTTTTATGTGACATATTCTTTTACTCCCTGTCACATAATATCTCTAATGAAGAGAGTCTTTCGCTCATTAACGAGTCCAAGGATAATAGACAGTCGTTTATTGGCCCATCTTGAACATCTTACAGGTTATGGTCCATGATTTAAGTCTGAGCATGTGGAACCGAGGAGAATGGTGGCAGCCGCAATTACATTGTGTTACCTCCCGGGTCCGTTATTTTGACATGATTTTATCAGGCAAGAGCACACATGGAGAGAGGCCTCAAACCATGTGCATTTTCTCTTAAATATCAGTATTTTTGGCATGAAACCTCACCTCTCCTTCGTCTAATCATTGGCTATTAACATAATGATTAATAGCTTAGCTGAGGTCCAGATCGCTGGGATTAATTAGTATGCATCATCTAACCACAAGAAACTGCAAGTTACATTTGTTCAGCACTTTATTATCCTAAAATTCGTTCACTTTTATGCCTTTCACGTTATGATCATGCATTGTAATAAAACTTACTTTACAGGGGAAACTTTAGAATTAATTTCAAGTTAAGAATTTTTACTGGGATTTTCTTTAAGTTATTACTCACTATTAATTTAAAATAATAAAATAATAATTTAAAATCTTACCTCTCTTTATCCTTTCATATAATTATATATATATATATATATATATATATATATATATATATATATATATATATATATATATATATATATAAACTGAATCCATTTTAAATTATTACATCATTGTGTTTTAGATATTGTTTAATAAAATAAATCTCATTAGCTTATGTTAAAATATTACTTTAATTTCAGATATATATTTTAAGTTTTCACATGTTCTTTTAAATAATGAGATAAGTGCTGTCTAAAAACTTCATTGAAAATATGATTTTAATTAAATTAATGTAATTAATTGAAAGTGAAATTAAAACACATGTTATTTTTATATGCAAACGGAGACATTTAACATAAACTTTTTTTTTTGTTATATTGCTTAAAGTTGCATTGGTTATTACAATGCACAAAACAATTACTGTCAAGCTTTTTGCATACTGTAGATATATATAGCTTACTTAATTCACTAAACTCATATATATTGTTAAAATTTTATTTACTGGCTAATTTAAAGTAATTATTAAATGTCATATATTTTTTATTATCAAAGAGGACTATGACTGATAAAGTTCATTCATTTTATTTACTTTTGTTCTTTAAATAAATAAATAAATAAATATTATATATATTGTTGTAAAATTTATTATTATCTTTTTGATTTTAATTAACTTTTACTTTAAAATTATGTTCCCCCTTTTTTTTTTTCTTTTCCCATCCATAGCTTTTTTGTTCTTATAGTTCTTATAATCTCTCATTCTAGAAATGCTGATTTTGGCACTTGTGCTCCCCTTGTTCCTGTTTTGAAGAAATTTTCTTCTATTTTTGATTATAAAATGAAACCACTGGAAATAAACCTGTCAGATGAAGTGAGTTTTTTTTATTTATTTACGTAATATACGGAGCAAGTCAAAAGTCCATGACATATTTTAAAGTATAATATATATAAAAAGAAAAAAAAAATTGATGAATGTGAATGCATTTTGTACTAGAATGTATCTCATGATACAAGATTTTGTTGGGGGGTGGGGGTGGAGGAGGATCTAAATTTTGCATATAGATGGCCTTGTACCTTAAAACAACAAGAAAAACCATAAAAAATACAAGGCAAACAATTAACGAATATTTATTTTGTGAAATTCATTATAATATTACGATATGTTAGCCCTTATAGTTGAAACCCCACTGTAATAATAATGTAATTCAATCTAACAAAAGTTCTTTAATTACTTTCCTCGTGTTTTTTAGGTTTTTTCTTGATATTTTAATGTGCAACATCATCTATAAGAGAAATTGGGAACTGAATTTTTTTTAACACAATTTTTCAATATAAGAAGCATTCTAGTACAAACTGCAGTCTTCTATATAAATTATTTGATTTTATATTAAAGTTTAATATTTTCAGAGACTTTTGGTCCACCCTGTACTTTTACTCATACTATTAAGACATTATTGAAAACGATTTATTTTTCATTCTTTTATTGTTATTCATATAATAATTAATATTTATTTCAGGCAAATCAAACTGTGATAAGCCCCACTGAAATGTTCCTACGTTACATGACCATTCCTGATGATGATAACTTACTTATCGATATGCAACAAACTGCTATATACATCTTATCAAATTTGGATATGTATTGCTCAATGTATTCTCCTCTTAAGGAAAAAGAAGTAATTCAATCACATACTATTTATTGGTAGTTTTTTTTTTTTTTTTTTTTTTTAAGTTCGTTTCTTTTATTATTTAATTTATTTGAAGATTTTTGATTTTGTCCCATAATTTGCTTTATTTTCGAATCTTGTTTCTTCAGCTCCAACACATTTTATTTTATTAGCCTTAAGTACATTTTTTATAGCAAAAGTAATTGAGATTTTGTATTTGTTTTATGAAACATGTTAAAATTTTTATTATAACTCTAATGTATCACTTTTTCAATTTATATTTAAATGAACATTTTAATTTATAAATAATTGATGTTTTTCATTCTTTTTATTTTTGCTGCTGTTGTTATTCTATCAGATACAAGAAGTTTTAATGAAAATTTTCAAAATGTTAAATTTTTAATATCAATTTTAAATATTTTCTAAACTATTTGCTAAGCTTATATGTATGACTGCTTTTGCAATAAATCATAATCCATAGACAAGTAATTGCTGTGATATTAAATCATCACATATACATAATATCAGCTTAAAATAATTTAATTAGAATAATAGTAAAAGAAATTGTAATTTAAAATTATAAAGTTAAAATATAGTTTATTTTGTATTCAGGTATGATAAATTTTATATTCAAAATTTGAAAACAATGCAGGAAATCATTTACTAATTATTTAAAAAAACAAATTTAACTTAGTTATCTGTTCTAAATTACAGAATTTTCCCAGCAATCAGATAGTAAATTTTTATTCTATCTTTATCCTGTGGCTCATTCTAGCCACAATAAATTCTTTCTCAAAATTTTCATTTGTTTTGCTAATATGAATGATAAGCCATAGGTTAGATTTATTCAAACACTTCTTATTTAATTATAGAAATATAACTTGGGCCTAAATCATAATTGAATCATCAATTTTGGTAAAATATTCACATAAGATATTAATCTCGACTATTTGTCACAAGTAGAGCTGCAGCAAAAGGAACAGCAACCCCTTTATTAACAGCTGAAATATCTATTGAGTTCTCCAGACATGGGAAAATAATTTCTCTTGAATGTTCATTTGGCTTGGCAGTGAATTTGGCAGGGAATGGATCTTGTTCGCCAGTAGAGGAGATGCCAAGTCTGGTTTAAAATCTGAATTTTGTTCATTCTTAAAAAAAATCTTGAAAAAATGTTTAATTCCCCAGCACCCCACCCCATCCCCTCAAATGTATGATGTAACAGTTGAAACTAATTTTAACAAGGAACCTAGATTTCAATAAATTTTGCATTTAAAGTAACATATTTGCTTTATATTTTTATGTTGACCTGTCTTCTATACAGATTATTTTAATTATGTATTAAATTAGATTACAGTGACTTTTATTTAACCATAAGTAACAAACAAAATTAACATAATTTGCTATTAATTAAATACTTATATGATTAAAATAACAGGGATTCAAATATTCACTATAAAAAATTTAAGTTTGTAATTTTTTGTTCTTTGATACAGTTATAGTTCTTTGTTACAGTATAATATTATAAAATATTCACTTTTTCTAAAAGTGTTTATGGTATATGCTTCAAAAGTACTAGCTTATTAAAAAAAAAAAAAAAATCTGGGATGTTCTTTTTACCAAGATTATACTTTTTAACGTTATACTGTATGGGTTAAGTGATTTGGACGCTTTTGAATTCAGACATTGTGTCAAATAATTTATGAGTTCTTTTGGAACTTCAGACGTATGGAGAACATGTTATACCTTATGTTTCAACAAAGAAAACTAACAGACAATAAAATAAAAATTGATATTTATGGTCACCCCATAAAAAGTAATGCTTGAAATGTTATACTTGCAATTAATTTTAGTACTTCTATTAATTACTTCATTCATTTGTATGAGAATAACACATGTATTCATAAAGAAGTTTTTTTTTTTTAACCCACAAATCAAGTTTTTTAAATAAGTTTTTTGTTTATATAACATGCAGGATTTTCTAACCTAATGCAATAATACTTTTAGGAAACTTGACATACTACACTAGAGACAACATACTTCAATCAAAATATAATAAAATAAGAGATAAATAGTGGTTAAATAAGATTTTTTAAAAAGATTTATTGAAACGTGATTTTGTTTTATTATAAATTTTGATTGGTGATTGCAAATGTAACCCAATTGGTACTCTGAAATAAAAGGAATAAGGCAAAATTTTCTGAAATAGAAAATAATTGAAAATAAGAACATAAAAACTTTTGCTCATTAATGAAATAAATGAGGACACAAGTTTTAAAGACATATAAATGCCAACTTTATTAAATGGCATGTCATGTTTAAAAATGAGCATCCATTAAATCATTATTAATTAGCAATTGGGTAATTTAGGAGTACTCTAAATAAACAGTTATATTTTTATATCAACATTTTGAGTTTTAAATAAAAGCAATTACTTGTTTCAGCCTTGATTTTAGCATTGTAACTAAGTAATATGCAAGATGATCCCAAACATTTTTTCTTAAATTTGTTACTGGTTTTTTTTTTTTTTTTTTTTTTTCATTTGGGTGAAAATCTTCACTTATATGTATGAGGTATAGATGATCATTACACTCTTGATATTCCAGGAGAAATTATAAAGTATTTCTTCAGATAATTCAAAAACATTAGATAAATAAAATATCAAAATTCAAAAGCATCTTAATATTCTTTTGTAAATTGAATCGTTTTGCACCATGTGCTATAAGCATGGTACCATATACCATAGCTATAAGGTAAAAGCATTGGATCATAAAATTATTGTATGCAATAATAAAATGTAGTATAACTAAAATTAAGAGAACCTATGGCCTTTCAGAAGACAGCAAAATATTTTTAATTATCATTTGTAGTCATTTTCAATACTACTATGGCTGAATTCCATTTTATCATAGTTACTGTATATGTATAAAAATAAACAAAAATGTTTCATCAAATTAGGAATGAAAATAGCAAATTTGATTTTGGGGAAACTGATGGAAATTAGAAAATTAAGTTCAATTTCAAAAACATTGAGGATGGGGTAAAAGAAAAATAAAAGAATGTGAAAGTGCATACTAAGCAGATTTTAAGTTGAATAAAAATTCCGGCACACTCTCTAAAATTAATGAGCTGAACCACATAAATGTTAGCTCTTTTAACAATAATAAAATTATCTTTAATTTACATAGATTTGCAATTGAGAGAGAAGAGGTAGAAATTTTATATTGTGACAAAGCAGTGAATGATATAAAACAGCAAAATACCAATTAGATAGCACCACTGACTAAGAAAGAACAGAATGAAATTTAATAAAGATATTGCTGGGCTAAGTACAGCTATATTCAAACACCATTACGTAGAAGTCTAGAATTAAACACAAATCTCATAAATTCAGATTAGTTTTAAATTAATAGAATTACCTAGTATGGTTATTTTCCCTAATAAATAAAGATAAATTCAGATAAATTAGACATGAATTGAGTGAGCATAAACCTTATTAGTCTTAGTGGTAAATGTAAACAAAGTTTACTTAAATTATATTTAATGTACTTTACTCTCATTTTATTTAAATGACCACTGTAATGATGTTTTCATGCTGTAGGCTTGTGCTGTAAAGAAGGGCACAATAATAAAAACATTGAATTGTATAAGTGTCATTGTACTAAAAATATTGCAGTTTGAAACACAATCAAAAGTTTGACTGGTTACTTAATCTTCACTGAAACAAACTTTTCTGAGTGGTTATTGTATTAAGTTTGAAAACTTGTTGAGTTTGTCAAAGTTAATTTATTAAGTCAATAAATTCATGCATCATGTGTGAATATGATCGATACCAGTAGTGTATTATCTGTAACTGTGAATATAATTCATTTAGTTTCATGTTATGACAAGTATGCATCCTTGCTATGATTGATCAACTGTTGTTGATGTTTAGTATAAATAGTGAACTGAGAATTTTGTGTCTTGTATCTCCTTTTTTATCTTGTGTATGTTGTGTAGTTTGATGTTTTTCAAATATATGCTTCACCACTGTTTGATTGTTCAGACACTCTGTATCTATGAATTACAGTTGCATTAAATAAAAGTGGTAGTTGCCTGGAATGTTTTTCGGGTGCTTATTTTTATTAAAACTCTCACCATAAAGTTTAAAGCTGTAAACCATTTATCTTAGGTGTTGTAATTTGATTTTATATTAGTTGAAGAAATGTGCTAGGAAATAGTTTAGTAATTTTTCTTCTCATGTCACTTGGATTTTAGCTTTAGTAAACACACTTTGCTTTTAGTCATACAATATTTTGAGTTTTCATATGCAATTCTCTTTGCTTTATGAGTTATTTTATTTTCTTAAGTAAAGTTTAATTACTTTCCAATTCACTTACCTCAAGGCTATAAATTAGAATTTAACTTGCTAAGTAACATGAACGCAGATATCAGTGGCAGAAAAGTAAAGCCAAGTCCTAGTAGTATTGAATGTGATCTCGAATTATGATTGAAAATATTTTGTTACCTTCTGAAAAACCAAAGCTGTTCTTTCTTAATTTTAGTTAATTGTTTTCTTAATTGATTTAAAATAGTTATAATTTTTCTATTGTTCTTTTAAAAATATTACTATGATTATTTAAAATTTTCACTATTAAAGTGACTACTATTATATGTTTAAAACCAACTTTATATAAATGTCTCTTTAATTTTGTTTTGTTTTGCATAGGATTCTAATCAAGATCACGATGTATATTGCTTTGGTCACTTTCAGTGGAATTTTATTCAGCAAGACAGTCTTTATAAATGCAAAGTTATATCAGAATTAATTGTTTCGCAGATTCAATGCAGCCAAAATTTACTTCTTATATTATCTAAATATGGCAAAGTTTATACTGTATCGTGTCCTTCTTCCTCTGAGGTAAATCTATAACTTTTTGTTTAAAGTTATTATTTGTGTGAAATGATTCTAACTGTTTGTATTTAATCTATTATAATATGAAATGAATTTATTACATTACGCAAAAAATAAATAAGTAAATAACTATTAAAAAAGAAATCTAGGAACACATTGTTTTTCTTAGAAACACTAGAAAATCATTAAATAAGGCATAAAAGCTTTCCAGGGGTAGTGCATGATGCTAAATTATTTGATATTCCTTTTTTTTTTAACTTGAACAATATTGCATGTTCTATCTAACACCAGTCATTTTTATCAATTTAAATCTATATAAAATGCTCAATTTTTGGTGTAGCAAATTGATTTTACAGCAATCAAATTATTTTTTATAGTTTTAAATGGATGAAAACCACTATTGCTAGATCGTACGCAGGGCCCAACTTAGACTATTTCGAGCCCCGGCGCAAGCTTATTCTGGGAGATCCCCTTGCAGTGGCATAAGAGGTCTTTAGGTTGCAAAATTTCTGCTTATGCTTGTTGGGGGGGGGGGGGGCAACTGCCCCACATGCCCTGGCGTTAATCAGGGCCTGATCGTATGAGCCACCTTTGGTTGAGAGAAAAACAAAAAGTTCCTTTGGATGCTTTTAACATCAAATTATGGTGCAGTTTCTAAAAGAAAATCACCAATGTACTATTTTATTTGTTCTTATTAAGGTAACTTACATAATATAGATGACTGACCAAGAGGAGCAAATATTATGTATGTGTTAAAAATTGAAGTGAAGTTGAATTTTTCAAGAAAACATGACATGATAGAAATTTTTCGTTATATTTTTTTAAAACAGCACCAAAAAAAAAAACAGCGTTCTGCTATCAATTCCCTTGTATTTTTTTTCATCACAGGCCTTTGTAGTCCCCATGATTTAGAATGTTTACCAAAGTTTTTTTGAAGTATGTGAATCATGGGTGATTCCGAGTAAAATAAAGCATTCTGAACTACACATCAAATTTATTGAAACGCTAATTTCATATATACATATACAGATATATTTCTTCCATACTGCATGTGTATGTGTGTATTTGCATATATAATGTGTATATGTATCATCTTGATTCTGAACATGGGTTTATTTCTGTATAAATCTCAATAGATAAAATTCGGTAACTAACTCAGCTCACTATAGAACATTTTTTCTCTTACATCTCTTTTCAGTAGCAAAAAGTTTTTTACTTGTAGACTACAAGTGCCCTCTATTGGGCAGAATATTCACTAAAATTGTTAAGCAATTAAATATGCAAAATAAAAATTGTTAGAAAAAACACATAAATATAAATCAATAAAATAAAATATTAAGTTATAATAAAAAAGAAATAATATAGTAAAATAATAAGAAAAAGGCACCCAAAACGAATAATTAATTTGCAGGTATTTGCCACTAATCAGAAAATAAAATCACAAAAAAATATAGGAAATCGTGTGGTGCTGCCATTTGTTGTGGATTTTTAGAAATAATTTCCCTTTTCTTAACACATAGAATGTAAGATAAATTTGCAACAATAATAAAGCCTTTGTAAAACTTATTTTATATTTTCAAAAACTGGTATTTCCAGATAAGTGTAACAATGTTTTTTTACAAGTACTTCTTATTTTGCATTTAGTATTACATGTGACATTTTTAATGAATAGTAAATTTTAAAGTATCAAAGAATAATTCTAATTGCTTATATGATATGTTTTATGAGTTATTATTACTTAAATTTATCAGTGCATCATTAGAAACTTATATTTCATTCTAAAATATTTTAGGTAATTGTTCCTGTTAATGGTTTTGAAGATAGTGAGGTTATTCAGATTGCCACAAATGCTAATGGGCGTCATTATATGGCTTTGACTCGTGATGGAGAGGTTTTCTCTTGGGGTTTTGGTGAAGGAGGAAGACTTGGACATGGACACCATAGGTATCCAAGATATTATCCATTAATAGTTTTAAATTAAATAGTTCAAAGATTTGTAGAATTAAAGTATTTTGCTTTATTTTTTTTTCATCTGAATAATCAAAATTGTATTTATGTTTTAAATTTTTTTTCCATTTAATTTTAAGAAGTTTATCCTTAACTATAAGTAAGCATAATTATGTTCTATAAATCACACATAATTTTTTAATAATAAAATAGAATTTTATTCCCTGATATGCTCAATTTATGTAGAAATAGTTTTTTAGGTTTTATTTTTAATGCTTTATTAAAATGTTAAGATTCATGTAAGTGTAGTAAATTTAAATTATATTTCATGGCTAATAAACTTAAGTACAAGTTTATTTTTCTACATTTTATTCTGAAATCTAAAAGTACTCACAGTTTATTATTCACAAAATATGAAATAAGAGTTATATTAAAGATAAGAATGTTTTACTGAATGTTAATTAGAATATTATTTTAAAAATTAAAAAAAAATAATAATAATAATGTGATTGTCACAAGTGCTTTAAATTTTTGTCTTTTATTTTCCATAGAAGAATGAAATTCAGGTTACTTTTCTTTCAAAAGTCTGGGGCCCTCCAGCAGCTGAGTGGTTCTGCACTCAAAGCTGGTATTCATGAGGTGCCGGGTTCAATCCCAGGTCGTGCTTGTCGGCCTAGTCATTTGGAATTTTCCATAGTTTTCTCTGAAATATGCATAAATATGGGCTAGGACCCCTTATAAAGACACCCCCAAAGAGGGCATTCCCCCTCAGGCTTAGGACCCTAGTGCAGTCAGTCAGCCTTACTCCCCACAACCCAACCCTTTCAAAAGACTTTCATGACTGCCCCCTTTTGCAATGTTTTTAAAATTGGATTGAATATAAAATCTCTCATTGTCTGCTTTTAAGTTAAGAATTTTTTTTTTTTAAATAAATGGAATGATAGGAATTAAGTTTTATAATTTTTCACTTCTTAATGAATGCTTTTTTTTTTTTTTTTTTTTTTAACATAGGTCAATGCCTCATCCAGCTCTCATTGAAGATCTTAGTGGAAAATCTGTTTCTCGTATAGTTTGCGGTTGTGCACATAGTGCTGCTATAACATCTAATGGTGAACTCTATACTTGGGGACGGGGTAAAAATGGATGGCTTGGCCATGGTAATTTTAAGCATTTTACTTTGAGATTGCAAACTGTTAACTTTGTGTTTGCTTATTTTTATATGTTACTTTAAATATATATATATTTATATGCTAGTTAATTTACATTGAATTTAAATGTGTTAATTTTTCAGGTAATGATAATGATTATTTCCGACCTACTTTAGTGATAACATTGAAAGGTATAAATATTGTTGATGTAGCTCTTGGATCCAGAGAGTGTCATACATTAGCTGTTAGTGATTTAGGTATGTTAAATTTGAAAACTTTCATTTTTTTTCCTTTCTACTTAAAAAAATAAAACAAACTCAATATTTATAATATTATATGCTTACATATCTAACTACCTTATAATTACAATAAACATTAGCAAGTATTTATGTAAAAGTAATAAATATTCTAAATTTACATGTTTTGTATTCAGAAATTTTATTTTTTGCCGTTGAATGAAAGTATGCAATCAAAGTTTATTCCTTAGAATTTGTTGATATAAATTCCTTCAAAAGAATATTTGCATAATTTTCAAACCATCTATCAATTTAACAAAATGTTTCTGTTTATGATGAAGCAATAAATGGAGTTATTTTAGGCTTTGCCATTATTGTATAAAAATTGGCCATTTTTAATAAAAATTGATATAATTTATAAAAATATTCTATAAATGTTTTTAAAAAAAGTTATTACTGTATATATCAACTTATTAATTCACATTTGCTGAAAAATCAGCTGTTTTTTTCTTAAAATAACAAGTCTAATATTAAACAAAAACCAGCCTAATATTAAAAAATAATAAATAACTTTAAAAAAGTAGTCATTTCTGAAGTCCTAAGAGCAGGCCTAATTGAACTCATCTGCCACCCTAGGCAAAACCTAATTTTGTGGCCCTTCATGTTTGATTATAATACAGCTAAACCTGTGTATAAGGCTACCCCAGTATAAGATATTTTGTATGGGATTGTGTTTGACATTAAGTTATCATATAGGAAGGAATGACCTAGATCCATCAAATGATCCACAAATCTGTCTTTAAAAAAATCTTTATCATATTTGAAGCCTGATTTTCTATTTTAATTTTGAGTTATTTTATATTTTCTAAAATTAGTGAGAAATGACGCCATGGTTAAGAAGCAATATATATTTACACATTAAAAATAAATATAAAACATTTTGTAAAACTGGTGTCATTATACGCTCCTGCTCAAAAGTTTTGCAAGATTTGCAAACAATCAGTTTTTTTTTCAATTTAAAACTTTTCTCTTGATGAAATATTTTCAAACATTGGGTATTTAAAGAACAGAGTCTTCCTCATGTTTTTCAGTAAAGATTGGTTTAAGATAACATATAGGAGGCTGATAACAAACTGAGCAAAAAATCAATAATGTTTGTGATCACCCTGCATCGTTAAGTGAACCAAATGATTTGTAACTTTAGGATATGTTAATATGGACCCAGTACAGTTTGTGGATGAATTTGTGTGATGATAGCATGTTAAATAACGGAGATATCAGAATTTATTTTAAAACTCCAAAAGGAATCAGCATGTTTTTTTAGTTATAATATACATAGTTTTAAACAAAAATTATTCCTACTTTCAGATAAATTGAAAAAAAAAAAAAAAAAAACTTTGGAAACAATATACTGCAATTGGAATACAAATATCTTAAATATCTCATGAGATATAAGCATTTTTTAAAAAAATTTTTCACTGTGCATGCGTGAAAAATAGAAAAAAATTTATTACATAGGTTGAAAGCTAGATATATTGGGCAACCTTTTGTGAAAAGTTCATTTGAATAGAGTAAAAATTAAGCAGATTGTAGACAAAAGAATGTGCTAGATTTTAGATATTTTTCAAGAGTTAAAATTTCGTAAGTAGTTTTTCACATGCCATATAATTAATTTGAATATCCAGTTATTTTAACCAATTTACAAAAGTTCTTTTTTGTGTAAAACCCCTTATGATCTCACAAATTGTAGTAAATAAACAAACATATGTTTGAGTTACAAGCTTATAAGGTTTTTTTTTAACAAAAAAGTACTTTTGGAGCATGCTTGAAATAATATGATCTTCAAATTAATTACACAACATGTGAAAAACCCCTTATGAAATTTCAAGTCTTGGAAAATACCTAAAATCTAACTCATTCTTTTGCTGACAATTTGCTTATTTTTTACTCTATTCAAATAAACTTTCGAGAAAAATTGCCCAATTTATCTAGTTTTCAACCTATCTAATAAAATTTTTCTATCTTGCACATGCATGGTGAAATTTTTTTTCATAAAAATGATCATATTTCATGAGATTTTAAGATATTTGTATTCTGATTGCAGTATAATGCTTCAAAAGTGTTTTTTTAATTTATCTGAAAGTGCAATTAATTTTCGTTTAAAACTTTGTATATTATAAATAAAAACATGCTGATTTTTTTTTTAGTTTTAAAATAAATGCTTATATCTCCGTTATTTACCATGCTATCGTCGCACAAATTCATCCAGAAATTGTACTGAGTCTATATTAGCATTATTTTTACTTTTGTTAAACATTTATGTAATAGTCAGTGGCGGTTCATCATTGAAGGCACCTGGGCCTGGCCTCGCTTGAATTTTTCTCTCTATTAAAAATCAAGTAATATATCTTTATTACTTTATTTTTTTTTTTATTCTAACGCTTGTAAAAATGTATCTATCAAGTTAAAAACATGCATCCAATTTCCTCTTATTCTTCTCGGACATAAAGTTTGCTTGTCCCTTTGTCTGCTTTTCTTTTACCGAATTACAGCTAGTTCCTACTCGGAGTTCAACCGTTTGGGCACTTTGATTTGTGTCCAATCTCGTGCATTAATTAGAATAGTATTTATTGCTTTGCGCATGGAACAGCGGGTTAACACATTTGGCGAAGTAGAGCTTTATCAGTGTTAATATTCCCATACTTATAAAGTGTTAAGGGCACTTGACGAATTGGCCCATGTAACGTAGTTTAATGAAAAATAACTGCCTCCTTTAAAATACATTCACCATAGGGATCATGGAAAGAATTTGGCGACTTTCACAGTACTTTTTATTTATTTATTTTTCTACTGATAGTGAAAAAGAGGAGACTTTTGTGATTTTTTTTTTTTTTTTTTTTTTTTTCAAATAAATCTATGATTATTTAAAAATTAACAGTGATAGAAAGGAATTCTGTTGGAAATTTATTGACAAAAGGATTAAAACATTTTTGAGAAATTCTATGGGACAGGAAAGTTTAAATGAACTTGCGGTTCTCTCAATCCACACAAAGACTTTATTTTCTCAATTCCAGAATTTAATGAGAAAGTAATTGGAAGGTTTGCCGATAAAAAACTCGGTGAGCAGAATATTTATTTTTGTATAAATAATAATCAGATTGAAATACTTGACCAGTTTTGGCTGCCTAAATTTGTAAATATTTTTATTATGTATTTAAAAAAAAAAAAAAAAAAAAAAAAAAAAAAATCATGCGATTTGTTGTAATATTTTTTGTAATTATTGTTTTTTCAGTCAAATATTATTTGATTAAAATATTTTTAATAATAATAATCGCATTTACATAAATTAATATTGGTTATTTAAAAAATATATTTCTAAATTATTATTACAGGATAAATCAATCCTTTTTAAATATACAGTCGAAGTTCGATAATCCGGAATGCTCGGGACTTCGGCAATTCCGGATCATGGAAAATTCCGGACCACAGAACTTTTTTTTGAAATTTTACTCCAAGTTATTTCTGTTTTACCAAAAACTTTTTTTTATCTTATAAAACACACAAGCATTCATTTAAATATAGCATCTATATAAATTATAAATAATATAACGTTAATTTCTTTAAAAGATTTACATTAAATAAACTGCATAAGAAATGAACATCAAAATATTGGTTTACATATTTATTGACACACATTATAAATATACATGAAAATATAAAACATTTCGATTGTTTCCACATTAAAATATTTTTTATATATACTGATACAGCTTGTATATAACTCTGGATTAACGTAATAATAAAAAATTTATGGAGACCTCTGTGTACTTGCCGATTACCATGTTAGGCCTAGTGCACTCAATAACAAACTTTAAAACTAGATTTAAAAAAGTTGCTTACATTAAAAAAAAAAAAAAAAAAGAAAGAATAAGAAATTAGAAGGCAAGGAAAATACATAAAAATATTTACTGTTTATGATTAAAAATAATTTTAAAAGAGTAAAAACATCAAAGTTTGATAAGAAACGGGGGAAAATGTCATCTTATCACGAAGCCGAAAGATCGTTGGTTGGATGGTTGGTTGGTCCGAGACTTTTGCTGCACCCCCTTTTTTTCCTCCACAATCTTATCTCGTTTTTACTGCGATGTGCATTCAGGAACTACAGAGCACATGCGTACGTCACATTAAGATGAAACGTGATTGGCTGAAATGTGATAGGGCCTAGCGGTTCCACAAGTGCTTCTGCTCATCCCGGCAAGTAACAGAGAAACATGGTGAGATTAGAGTTAAGAATTAAAAAAAATAAAAAGACTTTCAGAGAGTGATAAATACTTACGTCGGCAAAATATATGTGATAGGAACACAATGTAAACGATGTACTTCGAAGTAAATGGCTAAGTTAAACTGTAAGCTTCTTAAATATCAATCTTGGGGGTTTGTTTATATCCGTGGATTTTGAGATCGCCATTGTTTACGTTGAAACTAAATAACATTTTTGAATAGCGATGTATGTAATATTGTATGAGCTTCGATTTTTAAATTTTTAGTAAAAACACGAACTTTATAATATAAATTAGATCAAAACGAACAATTTTATTCAAAAATACTTTGTAAATAAAAGTTAGCATTATTTTTGAATTATTTTTCAAAAACGAAACTAAAAATCCGAAAATGTCCGAACCATGGAGCTTTCCGGACAATGGAAGTCCGGACTATCGAACTTCAACTGTATATATATACATACATACTTTTTTTTTTTTTTAATATAGCGATGGATTTTTAAAATGTCTTTATTTGTGTATTTTTAACTCGACATTATGCAAAAAACTGCAAAAAAATAAAATGTCAGACATTAATTTTTTATTGGGACAGTTATAAAATTTTTTATTGTTGAAGGAATATAAAATTTTAAACTAAATTTTCTGTACAGGCTTAATTTTTAATTTTGATATACATTACAAAATCACCTAAAGGTTTTAAATTTTATATACATTTGTCTTACATTAAAGTACCGTTTATGAAATTTCTAATTTTAATTTAATTTCTTATATTTTGGCTGTGCTTTTAAAAACAAACGTACAAGAAACATATATATTAAGTATATAATGTTTTTGTTTATACTTAAAAGATTTAGAGTTGTTATGCACAAAAGTAAAAAAAAAAAAAAAAAAATGCATGTAGAAGAATTTCAGTTTAAAAATTTTGACATTGTAACATTATAAAATTTTATAATATTCACAATGAATTATAATAATAATAATATACATAGAACACCCCGAATATTAAAAAAAAAAAAAAGATAATTTTTCCCATTAAATAACTTATTCTTTTTGCTTTTGAAATATGAATATATTTCACATGTTGTGCAATGGACCGGGCCCCACCTGGGAAAGTTGGCACGAGCCGCCACTGGTAATAGTTATAGAGGTATGTTTTAAATTTTATACCTGTACTTTCCTGATGTAATTTTGGCCTGACGTAGTACTAGACCGTGCAAATTCAAGCATAATAAAAATGAATTTCTTTTTCTTTTTTTTGGTGTTTGAAAGCAAGGATTAAGCTAAAAGTTTGATTTAAAAAAATAAAAAAAACTTTTGTTGCAGACTTTTTTGAAATCTCAGCTGTAAAATTCTTTGCTGACATTAAAAAATCAAATGTGGATTACAGGCATTTGCGAATTATAAATCGGTAAGTTAACAGAAATTTGCGCTTTAAAAAATAACAGATGGTCATTAAGCTACAGTTTGGGTCTTGATCTGTTTATTTTTTTATTATAAAAATTAATTCAGTCATTCTGTCAAACTCTTTTGTCACCTGTTGATCATCATAAATGATAAATGGTCAGTCAAGTTCTAAAAAGTAACAGAAATATCTCAATATTTTTTTTCTGCATATTAATTAAATTTACGCAATAGAGTGTATGAAATTACAATTGTTAGGTTTGATTTGTTTGTTTTAGGAAGCCTTATATTAAAGAAATCCATATCCCCACATCCAACATAGAAATATCATAAAGTTTTAATTATCATGCTATGAAAACCCAATTGTATGCATATCTGGCTATCACATCACAAACCATTAAATGCAGAAAGACACAGAAGATGTGAAGTAACTCAAGGATTCTGAGTCAACCATTTAAATTAAACCATTCCATTAACTGTTAAAAAGATATAAACTTAAAACCAAAAGTGAGTACAAGGTAAGCAGTGCAATGTGTTACTAAAAGAATTTCTGGCCACAGGAGTGCCAAATGTTTCAGTGGTTGAGTGGTAAAATATAACCAGTGCAGTGGCAGCAGAATTGATTAGAGAAATTATAAGCCTAAAATAGTATGTAATCAAGTTACTAAATAATAACCAAGATATTTGGGTGACATTTATTCTGCGTATCAATGTTGATTTGTTTAGCTCCTGGAAGCTGTCAATTGTAGTAATCTACACCCACCCTATTCTATGATGATGACTTTTAAAAGGTCAAGAAACACTGAGAGAAATGTATATCTGTGGATGGTAACTATGTAGAGAAGTCTTGAGAATAATGGAGAAAAATTAGATTTTTATCTCAATTATTTAGTAATATTAAACTATGTTGTTTATATTGGCAGAACAAAATAAAAAAGAAAAAAAAATGAAAATAGAATCAAAGAGCACATCTCCGATGTTAAATTTAATAAAAATACTACAGCTCCAGCCAAAACTGCACAAGACAACAAAACTTGCCAAATACGAAAACCCGACCTACTTATTTTTCCACAGAATTATAGAAATCATTAGTAATGGCAATGAGCCTAAAGTTAACAAAGACCGAATATGGCACCACCTAATCGAGGATGAGCCTACCAAACCAAATAACATCACTTGCTTCTCAAGAATGCCATTTGAGAAGTTATCTTTGAGGATGCCAGGGGCCTTTGGTGAAAGGATAAAGTAAGGTTTTAACTCTTTTAAATTATATTGGCAGGCTTCATAAAAGAAGTTATTTATAAGAATATTAATTCTGTGAATCTTAATATTGAAGTCTCTGGAATATTTGATTTTCTCTGATACAAAGATCTATTGCATCAAAACTAGGAATGTCTTCTGGTACTGTAAGTAAAATCATTCATAAAAAATTTAAGTTAAAAAAGATAATCAAACCTGAAGTTCATCTGTTTTTGCCAAAGCATATTGTTGAAAGAAAAAAAAAAAAAAAATGTAGAAAATTATGTGAAAAACACCTAGCTGCTGGGAAATGGAAATTTGTAGTAACACTTGAGGATGTTTAATTGAGGATGGGCATATTTAAGTGACTGTAATAAAAATAAAAAATAAAAACAATTTTCTATTGCTCAGATGACGGGATTGACTGTATTGAAATGGCTTCATTTTTTTTACCAAAAAGTCCCCAAAGGAATTCATGATACATTGGATTTTGTAAAATTAGGAAATTAAAAATAATAAAGTTTCAAGTAAAGCCAAAATTAATTCACTCTACTATCAGCAGGATATTTTAGAACCAAGTTTTAAAGAAGAAATTCCAGCCTTATATACACTACTGTCTAGTAAAAATTCCAACACCAAGAAAGAATGCAAATATCAGAATATTTATTGGACACATACATTATAGTTGGAAGAACTATTGATTAAATTTTCAGGAAGTTTTGAGTAATATATCCTGAGAAGACGGTACATAACAGTGATTGGATGACATATTCGGGTACAGCACTTCATGAAACTTCAACAGGATGCCACAGTTCATAAACCATAGTTACTGGTGAGTGGTAGCGGGCCACTCGCTTTCCAATGATTAAATGATTATTTTCATTGGTGCGAGATAGGAGAACATGCTGGCCTGAACAATGGTTCAAAACATTCTGTATCAAGGAAGGTCCGTATAATACAGACAACTTGCGGTCGTGCATTATCCTGCTTAAATGTTGCACTATGAAGGCCTTGAATATAGGGCAGGGCGGGTTTTTAGCTCACCAGAAATTCAATGGCCACTATTCAGAGTGCCAGAAATGCGAACAAGAAGTAATCGAGAGATGTGTCTAATGGAACCCCATAGTGATGGACAGTGTGACCGTGACGAATCCCAGCTGGCAATGTGCGTTATTCGCAATGTTGTTAAATATGGATGAGGCAATCTTGATACTGTAAACAGGATTGTAATTTGTCTGAAAGGCAATTTCATGCCATTCCTGCATCCTGTTCGTCGTTGATCACACATTAAAGGCACCCATATCAGTGATGCAGTTTTGAGGGTAATCAAAATTTTGGTATTGTTTTCATTCCTGCCACTCCGAATATCAGCCATTGCATTTCTGATGATTTAAGGCCCGTTGCTCTGCCCTGTATTCAAGGCCTCTAAAGTGCAATATTTAAGTAGGACAATGCATGACCGTAAGTTGTCCGTATTGTCTGGACCTTCCTTGATACAGAATGTGTTCGACTGTTGCTCTAGTCAGCACATTCTCCTGATCTCACACCAATAAAAATGACTGTTTAATCATTGCAAAGTGACTGGCTCTCAACCACTCACCAGTAACCATGATCGATGAATTGTGGCATCGTGTTGAAGCTTCATGAAGTGCTTCATCCATGTACATGTCATCCAATCGCTGTTTGATTCAGTGCCTAGGCAGATAAGTGCTGTTTTTGCTCACAGAGTTCGCTTCTTTATGTACGTTTTTCTCAGTACATATTACTCCAAATTTCCTGAAATTTTAATCAGTTGTTCTTTCTACTATAATGTATGTGCCCAATAAATATCATTCTGATATTCGCATTCTTTCTTGGTGTTGCAATTTTAATGGACAGTAGTGTAGAAAGGACTTTGATAAAGTTAGGCTTCATATGGACAAAGCCTCTAGTCACATGTCTAAATCAGCTGTCACTTTTTTAGCAAAGAAAGAATCAGGAACAGGAATAAAATGTATCCCATTTAATGAAATACCTGTAAAATCACCTGATGCTTTTCCAGTGGACTTTTGTGTTTTTGGTTTATTAAAACGACCCTGAGGAAAATGGCATCCAAGAACATTGAACGAACTGGAAAACAGTATGAAAGGAATGGGATAAAATTGACATAACAGTACTAAAGAAAAGTGTACTTTCATGGAAAATTTGAGCTAGAACTATTGTAATGAACCATGGCTATCAGATCGAAGCAAATCAATGCAAAAAATTTGACATTTATACATAAAACTCAACTACTAAAATTGTTTCCATAAAATATGAATGACATTCTGTATATATTTCTTTGTATTTCATGTTATATTGTATGTATCATAATTACATTCCCTTTATAAAATACAATTGTGATTGAATCTTTTAAACTATAATAAAAATTAAGGGGAAAAAAAAAGGCACTAAGATGTTGAATGTACATGTTTTAAAATACCAAAGTTTTAGTCAACAGGGTTTTTAAAAATCAAGTTCAAAATTAATTTGATCTAAATATTCCTTTGAAGTATTTTCTCAATTGTTTTGTGTTTTAGCTTAATTTATTACATTCATGAGCAAATAAAACTTCTATTTCAGGTACTGTCTACTATTGGGGTGATGATGAGAACGTGGTGAATGAACTTAATTTCCTACCTCAAATTTTTGAACCCTTAAATGGAATAGAAATTACTCGGGTTTTCAATGGTATTGAAATATCAGCTGTTTTGACTGATAATGGATCTTTATTTACTTGGTAAATTGTTATTTATATATGTGTGTTTGTAAATTTTTATGTGTTATTGTATTTTTTTAATTATTAAGAGATTGGATCGTTTATTTTTATTATTTAAAGCACATTATATTGTGCTGATTCATTTGCGTATTAGTTCTTTTTTAGCTTTGTATTTCACAGTTTATTAAAATCAAATCAGACAGTGTAATTTGCATTTCTTATTATTAGATTAATGCATAAGTTAATGTTTTTTTGTTTTAATTTGTCTGGTTTTAAGGCAGTGTTAGACATAAATTAGTTTAACATAGCAAGCACTTTTGGCTAGGACCTAGTTTAACTTCTGCTTAGTTGTTGGTCATCTGCTTTTGTCAGGGAGGGTGTGTACAGGTGCTTAAAAAGTTCTTAAAATCTCGATAAAGTCCTTAAAAACAACTTACTTTTCATATCTGTTTTAAGGGTCCTTAAAAAGAAATTATTTTTTTGTTTATTTAAAATTCCTTATTAAAAAAAGAGAGACAGAAAAAAAAAAAAAAAAAAAAAAAAATGCGATATCGATTTTTAAAACTGACTTACTTTAGGAATGATAATAAATCTAAAACACATAACTGTTTAACAACAAAGTCAGGAAAACATAAAAACTGTCTGCTTTCCATGCATTACTAAAAAGATGTACTACATGAAAAAAGGAAAATATGTTTGTAAAATTTTCATTAGTTGAAAACAAATTTAAGAAAGAAAAATGAAATATAAATCTGAATAGGTATTTACAATTTTTATTTCATGATCATTTTATATTATTTTGAAAAATAAAATAAGCACTCTTAGAAATCAACCATGAATATTTATTTAGAGAAATTAGAGTATAAGGTTGAATTTTTATACCAACTATGTGAATGTGAAAAATGTCAGAGCCGGGAATCAAACTTGGGCATGTCACTTACCCCGCAGATGTTCTACTACTGAGCCAGCCTGGCTAATTAACAACTTACCATTTCTTACATAATATCTAATGGCAAGGTCACCATGTCTGTAATCACAGTTTTAACAATTTGCAGACATGGTGATTATGCCACAGGTCTGCAACATGCACATAGGGGAGTATGTTTTATATTATTTTCTGTAAAGTATGGCAGTTTTTCCATTTCTGTCAGTTAGAACACATTCTATATTTTTATTATTATTATTTTGTATTTGATCAAGGCCTTCCAATCTTTATTATCAACATTATTAGTATTTTTTTTTTCTTATTTATTTCATTTTTAAGTATATTACAGAGATTATTTTTTATCTGTATTAGGGACCTGCTGTAAGGCTGTTTATGTTTTAGCTATTGATCATTTATATTTATGGTTTCATCTAAAATACATTTATGCCTAAGTTTTAATAGGGAATCTTGGTGAGAATTAAATTTTAAAATAGAAAGATTTGGATATGGATTCTATGTTTTATTTGAATAAGGTTTGTATTATTTCTTATTTCAAATTTTAGGTGAACCCATAAATATAAAGGATACAATAGGTATCCTTTATATTTATGGGTTAGAAACTGCTGTTATAAAAGAAAACTGCTTTACACCACATCTCTAATATACATAAAAATATTCTGTGTATCATAGTTTAAAATGAAATAACTAAGAAAACAAAAACATAATCTTGATAATGAAGATAGAAAGGCTTTGAAACTAATAAAAACTAATAAAGAAATAGCATGTGGTCTAACTGACAAAACTAAAGAAATTACTATACTCGATAGAAATAATTATAATGAGAAAATGGAACAAGCTAAAAATGAAATAGGAGTTCTAAGAAGTACATGAAGAATTTAATAAAAAGCGTACCAATATATATATATATATATATATAAAATCAATAAATGAATTTTTTTTTTTTTTTAAACTGGTCAAATAATATTTTAAAAAAATTACAAACCATGTCCTAATACTGCTAGAATGCTTGTCGAATACAAAAGCAATAAAAATCCCCCTAAATTTAGACCTGTTGTCAAAAAACACAAAAGCCCACCTGCTGTTTTGAATTATGCATGAAAAACAATGGATTGGAAAATGCAAATTACAGTAGTTTTTCTTACACCATTAAACCTGGGCAGTTGAAATTTAAACCAATAGCGAAGCTTGCAGTTCTGTGGAACTTTCCAAGATAGGTGTAAGATGGTGCTACTTGCTGAGAAGGTTGGTTGTAGGATTTAAGGCCGATTGACTCCTGATGTGTCCTAGGCCTAGAGGGGGAATGCCCTCCGTGGGGGTCTTTCTAAGGGGTCCTAGCCCGTATTTACGCAAGTTTCGGAGGAAACCACGGAAAACTCCGAATGGCTAGGTCGATGAGCGCGACCTGGGATCGAACCCGGCACCTCCCATCTACCAGCTTTGAGCGCAGAACCGCTCGGCCGCTGGTGGGCACTTGCTGAGAAGGAGACAATAACAGATGACCAACATTCAACAAGTAAACATGAAGAAAGCTAGATGAAGGCATGATGTCCCTAGCTAAAAGTGCTTTAAAAAAGCCTTATTGTATTTTAAACTAATTCATATAAGAGATTTTCTTTATAAAGTTCCTTATGTAGTGTTAGATTTATTTATTTAATTTTATTTTTTGTCATGTGTTATTCATTATTTGGAGTGTTATACCCATAAATTTATTTTGAAATTTGATGATTTAAAGAAAGTCTGAACTAAAAACAATAGAACATAATGTAAAAGAAAAAGGTTATTTCTAGCATTTCTGTTTCCTAAGTTTAATCAAGAAGCAGAGGCAGAGAGATTGTCTCAAATCTTTTTTGCTATTAAAGCAAAATACTACTAGTGAATGCGTGATTTAATAAAATAATTATCGTATTTCAAGAATGATTACTTTGACACAAGCAATTTGCATTGTACCTGTGAACATTGATTTTCTAAAATTATCTAATTCATAATGATCTATGCCAGTCAACTCGAGAATTTAGTCATTTAATGAATTATGGCAAATAAGCCATTAACATTTTTGATTCTTTGAGTAAGATGCCAGAGTTAATAAAACTACACTAAATTTAAGATTTACGCATGCATCTATTTTCAAAAGAATGTCTTAATATCATTGCAGATTTATCACTTGATTTTTCCTTTTCTTCTTTTTTTTTATTTTAGGGGTAAAGCTGCAGCATATCGTCTAGGTCATGCCAATGATGATAATCTTTCACATCCAAAACTTGTTGAAGCTTTGGCAGGAAAGAAGATTGTGGATTTATCTATGGGCTATTCTCATTGTGTAGCACTGACAGATAAAGGTGAAATATATGGATGGGGACAAAATGATAAAGGTCAGCTCGGACAGCTTTTTGATGCATCACCAGAATTGCTAGCATCCTTTAAAGGGAAAAATGTTGGTGTTTCTTGTGGAATAGCTCAGGTTGAGTGACTTTTTTTTTTTTTTTTCTTTTTAAATCTTTGTTTTATGGAATATAGTTTAAAATCTTTATTCTTCATTACATATTTCTGTTCATATGAATATTTGCAGTGTTACTAACTTAATAAAAAAGAAATTAATCTCAGTATTTATTTATTTATTTATTTATTGACATATATGCTCTATCAATGAGCAGAAGTAACCTCTAATGATGCCATTAAAAAAGAGAGAAGAAAAAAACCTAGGAAATAATAAATAAAATAAATTTCAGAGAATTTATTGTCTAAATTACTTTTTTGGTATAGATATATATGTATTCAAAGATTCTTACTGTTATTAACTCTATGGTTGTTTATCTCCTCTTTTAAAAATAAAAGACTTATTCTATTAAAATTTTGATAATTTTATTTATTTGTTTCAGACTATTATATGGTGCAATGCTGAGGTCAAAAGTGTTCCTTCAAAAATTCCTTATGTTATTGATGTATGTCCTGAAACATTTTGCTTATTAGATGAGTTGCTGAGTCTAATATTTGATGGTCCTGATGGAAATTTGTTATCATCCTTTTCTTTTGAGAAAGAATGTATTGCTGTTGCTTGTTTGAATTTATTAAAGCTACAAGTAATTATTTTATTTTATATTAAGTCTGTTTTGACACTTCATAAAATACCATATTAAAAAGTAAATTAAAGATCTTTTTATTTCAATTATTTTTTAATGGATTTTTGCATACATAAAATTTAAAAGTTTATTATTTAAAAAATATATTCAATATTAGTCATTAATAGCTTATGGCCTAGAAAAAATACCGTAAAATTCTGATAGTAACCCCCCCTTTTTTCAAGGGGAAATTTGTCAAAACTAAGGGAGGGGTTATAATCGGAAGTTTCTGGAAAAGTACGACGACTTCGGAAGGGGGGGGGATCGGAAATTTCACAATATTTTTCTAAAAGTATATATTTTATTAATATTATAATACATATTAATGGTTACTAAACTGTATTAACAATATAATAATACTGATTATTGTTTATTAAATTTTATTAATAATAAACAATTTTTATTAATCAGTTTAAATTTTTATTTTAACAATAATCTTTCTAAAAAACTTACAGAAATTAATCATCACATTTAAATAATGAAATAAAAATAATTTAAATAATGAAAAAAAAGAGCGATAACACAATTCTCACAAAAAGAAAACGTATTTTGAATAACAAGCATGAACATGTGATAAAGAAATCTCAAATCGAAGCCGTGTAGAAGATTCGCTAGCAGTTAAAAAAAAAAACAGTTAATTGCACTGCTATTAACTAATATGCAAGAACAAAACAGGGTGAATGATAACTATTAAAGTTACGTATGCTAGTAGTATTACTGATTTATTACACTATTTAATGATTTAAAATTAAAAAGATAATTTAAAATTTGGAAAAGAGTTGTGATCATAAAAACAGAGTTGCATAAGGAAGATTGCGAAAGCCACGGCCACTTGCGAATAACAGTTAACGTTTTGGAGCTTAAAGAACGTAAACAACACTGCATTTTTATATTTGGAGTTATTTTACTTTAAAAAAATGAGTAAAAATAACACTTGGATATACGTTTACATGCAAATTAAAGTTTCTAAATAAACATACAAGACTTCAGCATTTAAAAAAATATACGTTTGCTTCGCTCATGAGAAAAAAGAAAGAATGGCGAACTTAGCCACCAAAGGTAAAGGAGGAGGGGTTATAAACGGAATTTTCCAAAAAAGTAAAGTACGTCAAATTTCAGTTAAGGGGTTATAATCGGGAGGAGGGTTACTATCGGAATTTTACGGTAATACAATTGAAAAGTTCTTATAAAATTTTGATTATTGAAATTTATTTTAATAATTTAATGTGAGATCGAAATAGATGCATGGACTATTCATAACCTATTGATGTTTAATATTTAGCTGGTTTCACTTATATTATGAAAATGACATAATGGTTAAAGTATGTTTCAAGTAGCTGTTTTGAATTTTATTTATTTTATATGAGTATCTTTATGTATTTTTCCTGTATATATTTCAATGTATAATACAGAAGTAAAAATATTAGGTCCTAAGATCCTAACTTATTAACTAACAATGAATAAAACTGTGCAAATTAAAACTATGAACTGAAACTCAGATATGAATGCCTGCTAAAAATGATCGATTTTTATAAAAACTTTATGTTCTACAATGGTGAAAAATAACAGTTTATGCTTCTATGGTATGATTCATATATATTCCACTGTGAAAGAGGAATATTTCCTTTTCATTGCTCATCATATGCTGCTACTAAATGATTTTTTATGTACATGTATAGGATACATATTACCTGCATTTAGTGTAAGTCAGAGAAATATCAGAAATTTGTTTGAAATCTATAAAAATCAGGGAATTGATTAAATAAATAAATAATAATAATAATAATAAAATCAATAACTCTAAGCCTGAAATATAAATTTCTTTTACTTTTACACAAATATCACTAATTTGAAATAAATGTATAAGTTAATAGAAGGTTAAAGGAAGTAGTTAAATTAGCATTTCCTTTTGTGCTGTTGCATGATAACATAATTCTCAGTTTGTGAAATATAATAATAATTTCCTTTAAAGCCATTTGGTAGGTATGCATACATTTATAGATTAAAGGTAATAAATAATTTAAAAGTAGCAACGTTAATTTTCAAAATTATATCCTTTTTTTTTAAATCTACATGAAAATAAATCAACAGTAAATCTTAATATGACCTTGTATTAGAGCATTTATTGTATAAATATTTTTAATGTAAATTAATGAATTCTTAAAATTTATCTTGGGAGCTAAAAACACACACACTTATTTATGATTATCCTGAGTATATCTGTGGTTAAGTCCTTAGGATATAGAAAATGTTCAGTCATCTACAACATCCCTATCACCCCCCCCCCCAAAAAAAAAAAAAGAAAAGAAAGAAAGGAAAGAAAAAGAAACTTTAAGAAGTGTTGTTACACTTTACTTTTTCATAACATTCCAATTTTAAAATTAAAATAGCAAAAAATACATCGTTACTAAAACTGAAATAGCTAAAAACATCATTATTAAAATTAAAATAGCCAAAAAGCATTGTTACTTAAATTAAAATAGCCAAAAAAAAAACATCATTACTGAAATTAAAATAACCATAAACAACATTTAAACAAACAATTTTACAGAAAGTAATTAACATGTAGCTTAATCAGACTTAATTAAAATCAATTTTAATAATTTAAATGGTTCAAACATAAATTATGTGAATAAAATTCCTTTTCAGATTAGCTACAGCAGTTAGCATAAAGCTCCGATCATCTAAAAAGTAAATTATACAATTGAACGAAAAGAAACGTTCGTTAATTTTAATCATTTTACTGTATTTTCCTCCTAGTTAATTATGATAATAAAATTTTATCGGTAAGTATTTCAGAAATTCCATTGTAACGGGGTTATTCTACAAGTGATACGCTTTAAAACGGTACCTTCCTCGTTAAAATACGTCAAAATTTAGGTTTTCATATTCAAATTTTTATTGCAGCAAAATTGGAAGATTTAAATACACGCGCCAGTGTTCTTTCATCTATTTGCTAAGTCAGCCATTTTTTTCGTTCTCCCTACAAACCCAAAGGGGGGCGCAGAGTGAGAAATTTTTCCAGAGTGTTCTAAAAAGTCAGGCTGTTAGTAATAAGCCCCTTAATTTAAGCGTTAAGCCCGTCTTTTTCTGTCATGCATAGTCAAAATAAAAGGCTGGTATGGCTAAATTTTGAAATATATGTTGCTTTTTTCAAGAAAATAAGATTAATAAACATGTCTAGTACACAGTATTAAATTCTCATATTTGTACAGTGCATAGTATTAATTTTATGAATCATTAAACAGATATACGGAAAAACGGCTAACACTGAAAGGGTTAATTCCATCATCCAAAATCCCTTTAAATCTTTTTCTCTACATATACATAATAAAAAGTAAAATAAATCTTTATTAATAGTAAAATTCAAATAAAAAAACGTATTTCTTACCTTTTAAAATTAATTCCATTAATTTAAAGTAATTCAATCTTTATTTTCGTTGACGTTGTTTACATTCCATCGGCAGCATAGTTCATAACGATCCTACACTCATAACAGCCAGTAGTCAAAGAGTTAGTTACCTAATTCTTCCTGAAGGCAGCGCTGTAGGACTAGCGATCGCTGATTCGTCGAGCTGCCGATCTCGTAGCTTAGTGAATTTTCGAGAATCTATTTGTTCACAGTTGATCGTCACATGCAAATCCATTGTGGAATCGTCTGGAACTTTCGCTTTCGTTCTCTGATATGAATATTAATTAGGTGAAAGAAGATATAAATAGACTGCTGTAGATTTAAAGTGTGGCTTTCTTATTTTTGTTTATCTTCGGTGTTTTGTTTTTCGCGTTAGGTTTAATGGGGGATTGAGTACATGTTGGCCTAACGTGATAGTATATTTTTAAGTTTTACCTATTTTAGTGAAGTAAAAGATTTCAAGCAGGTAAAAGATAGGATACAGAATTTTTATTAGACTTTTTTTTTTAAAAGAACTTTATATTTTTATTACTGCTCAGAACAAACGAACTTTTACTATCGGGTCATGAAGCCATTTATGACATTTATGATATCTTTGCTATTTATCATTTGCAATTAAGATGTAAAAGGTTAAGTAATTGTAATTACATTTTTTTTCTTCTGAATTAATTCAAATAATAAGACTTATTATGTTATAAGTTAATAGATAACTATTGCTTTATTATACTTTGTTAAATTTTTGTTTACATATGTTTTATTAAACTTTAATAAACTTATTTGGTTAATTAAATCTTTGTTATTATTTGACTTCATGCATCCATATTTTTAATTTAATTTAAATATAATTATAATTTAAAAAGAAATTAAACTCTGCAGAATAATTCTTTCATTTTACATAAACTCCAAAACTCCAGCTACACCTCCCTGCTTATAATTTGCACTCTGCTAAAGTGAATTAAATTTGTAATAGAGTGTTTATGGATATGAAATCCTTCATATCCAACACCTTTTGGTTATGGGCTGGAGTTTTCTGACGTAATTTTCCATGGAGTTTTTATAAATCGTGGAGTTTGTTAAACTTAAATTGTTGTTCAAGTGTAAAAGCATGAAGTCTCTTAACACCCCCTCATTGACTTTAAGATAGTTTTAGAGGGGGGGGGGGGAATATCAATTTTACTATAAAAACGTAATTTTTCTTAAAACCTTCTTCAATAAACAGTAAAAACTAACTAAACTGTAATAATTAATTTTTTTTTTTAAATATAAGTAAAAGATAATTATTTAGTTAGTTAATTAAAATATATATATAATAATAATGGCTTCATATACAATTCCAAAGCTAGAATCTGATAATTATAATCAGTGGAGCCAGGATATAAGGTATATTTTAATGGAGCGCAATGTTTGGAAATTAATTGAAACTTCTGAAAGAAAACCTGAACCACCTGCTCCAGATAAGTTAGATGATAAAGAGTATAAGAAGGAACTGAGCTTATATGAATTTAGAGATAATACAGCATTGTCATTACTATACCTTAACATTTCTGAGCAGTATCGTAAGGTAATAGAAAATATTAAAGATCCTGTTGATGTGTGAGCTACATTAGAAAAGTACTATAGACCTGATTCAAAAGCACATCATATGCAAATATTCAGTGAATTGTGTGAAACTCGTTTAGGGGCTGATGAAAGTATAAAACTTTTTGCATCTAGGTTATCACAAATATATGAAAAGATTCGAAAACTTGATTCAAATTTCAGTGAAGCTTATTTGAACTATCAACTTTTAAGATTCTTACCACCAATATACGATAGTATTGTTCAAATGATATTAAGATGGCAAAACGAACAGTTTAACTTTAAAAATATTGTTGTAACCCTTGTAGCAGATGAAACAAGGATAAAGTTGCGAGACAAAGATAGTATAAAAATTAGTCACACAGAAGTTAAACCTCAAGTAAAAAGAGTTTTGATGTGCTTTAACTGTTCAAAGCCTGGCCATATAGCAAAGTTCTGCCCTTTGAGTAGGAAAAAGAAATGTAGCCATCTATCAAGGAGCCTAAGTAGACAGACTAAAGATTCATCCTGCACCTGTAAACGTTGTGGATCACCTAGTTCAAGAAATACTGATCAGAATGTTCAGTGTCCAAGTCGTCGTTACTCAGCAAGCCCAGCATCTGACTCAAGGTGTCGTACTGAGAGGACTGAACTTAAACAGACTAGACTGAAGCCAAAGTCATATAAGTCTAATATTTCATCTGATCTTATTACACTTGTCCTTGTTTAAGTGAATCTAATGAAACAACACAGTTTGTCTTCGACACAGCTGCGACTCATCATTTTGTAAAGACAAAAACTTTTTTATTGAATTTACTCCTGTAAATAAGGAATCATTAAGTGTAGCTATTGATGGAATTGATTTCCCCATAGACGGAAAGGGTGTTTTAAAAGTAAAATTTGGGCAACGTATAATATTATTAAAAGATGTTATGTATACTCCTAAACTTAGACATAATTTAATTTTGGGACCTCGTTTAGCTTTAAATGGTGCAAAATTTTATGGTGGGACTGGCTTTGGTTAAAGTTGTAGAAGATGATGATAGATTACATTTTAAGGCAATCCCTTACAGATGGTATTTATTGTGTGCCGCCTAAAATTTTAAGTAGTAATAAGAAAAAGGTTTCATTTGTGGCACCAACTAAAGTTAACAATCAAATTGAGTTATGGCATAGAAGGTTTAGCCTACTTTGGTATATACAAGCAAAGGTGAACATGTGAGGGGTATGCCAACTTTTAGAAATAATGGTTATAAGTGTGAGTCCTGCAGAATGAATAAATTTAAAAGAGTTTCATTTAAACCAATTAATAGAATTAGGTCAAAAGGTGTTTTAGATCTTTTATATGCCAATGTATGGGAACCTCAGCAAGAAAGAGGTAGGATGGGTGAATGATACTACTTGTCCATTATCGATGACTACCCACATAAATTCACACAGAAAATAATGTACTGAAGAGAAGAATGGCATTAAGTGATATTCAATGATGAAAAAAAAAAAATTCAACCTGGATGGTCTAGGTTGCTGGCAATATTACAAGCACAACGTGTATAGTTTCTCAAAGAAGCAAGCTGAAGGTAGTTCTGTTATGGTAAGGGCCTGATTTGGATATACAAGAAAACTGATAGAGCATTTACAGGCAATCATTTGAATGCTGCAGGCTATCACTAGCTGCTTGAACAATATTTTCTTCCACAAGCAGAACACAGTGGAAACCCATACTTCATGTTCTAACAGGACGATTCTCCTGTGCATACTGCAACGTACACTTTTGAATGGTGTCTTGATAATGGTGTACACATTGACTAGCCATCTTGCAGCCTTGGCCTGAATCCATTTGAAAATATGTGGGCCATACTTGCAAGAGCAGTGTCTGAAGCTGGAAGGCAATATAACTATATTACTCACTTGAAAAAAATTATTTCCTTGGAATGGTAAAAAATAGAGACAAACTGTTTGCAAAAACTTGTGAAAATTATGCCAAATAAAATTTATGAGCTCATTCTAAAATACAGTAGAAATATTCTATTTTAATTGAACACCAATTTTATGCTTTGTTTAGTGGACCTATCCTATTGAAATAGCTGTTTTACATAATTTTTGTTTTTCTTAAAAATCCTATGATTTTTATCGCTCAATCAGTGTCTGAGAGGTTCTACTTTTGAAGCAAGTAGAGAGGAATTGCTAGGTTTGATCATAGGTTCATGCTCGGCAATCTAACCACCTAAAGTTTTCATTGTTTTCTCTAAAACTCTTGTGAATATGGGCTATGAACCCTTAGAAAGACCCAAGCCTAGGATTTAAGTGCAGTCAGTTGGCCTTAACCCAAACACGCCTGCGAATTTTATATTATTTATTGTATGAATTATTGTAGTTTATAAAATAGTACTTCATATACATTTAAACTTTTTCTCAATGTTAACTTTTATTTTTACTGGTGGAACTATCTTTTTTATACATACTGCAGATAATTGGAAGAAGCAATTTAAACATATTCCCTTGTTATAAAACATTTCAAGCATTATTTTCTATTGCTGATCCCAAATGTTATTTATTCTTTAATTTGTTATTGGTTCCTTTTTTGCCAGACAAAATATGTACTGAAGTATATAAAGTATAATATGTTCTGTACACCCCTTAAATCCCAAGATAGCCCATTAAGTTTTTTTTTTAGATATTCATGAAAATGTTTATTTTTATACATGTTCAAATATTTTTGGTAGTTAATATATAAATATAAAACAGTGTTTCCAAGCAGGCCAGTTTAAAATGTTATTCTTTGTATAAATTGGAAAAAATCTATTTAATACATACTTGATAGAAAAATTACATTGTAAAAATTTTGTACTCATAGTTTTTGTTCTATATTTACTCAATTTAATAGCTTTCAGCTGCAATTAGTAATAAGCTTCAAAATGATAACATTGGTGACTCAGTTATTCTACACAAACTAAAGCAGAAAGTGATTGACTTAGCCGTTACTCCTGGTGTTGTGTTTTCTGTACAAAGTGTGGCTCAGAATGTTTTGAAAGATGGCTGGATTTTGCTTCTTCCAACAGCTGATGAAAGAGCAAGGGCATTATCACTTCTTCTTCCAGGTAAATAAAATATTTTGTTTATTAAAAACATATAAATTTACAACATATTAGTATATAACATTACATTATTATACAACTGGGCATCAAAAATTAATTTTTTGCTTATCACAGTTATGTTTTAGAGGTTATATTAAAATAATGAGTCAAAACAACAATAGCACAAATAAAAACATTTACATTTTAATTTTCTACAAATACATCTATAACTTTGTAATTTACTGTACATTAAAGATAATAAATAATTTCAAAAATTTGTATTTGAATCACTGAATATTTAAATAAGGAAACAAAAGTAAAAATTATATTAGAGTATTTGAGTATTTCTCACAGAATTCATTGTTTATACAATAGAATATAATGTATCCAAATTCTTTTGTGCACTCATTAAAAAAATCTGTATATTACATTCATTACATCTGGTAAGTATGTGTTACAAAATTATAAAAGAGCAACAAAATAATAATTAAATAAAATAAACTTGTTATTTATTTATTTTTATTGTTATTTAAGTTTTTTGGTTGTCAAGTAACAAAGAAAAAATTTTATTTTCAAGAGCTAATCAAATAAAAACTAATGTTTACATTGAAATGCATTTTTTTTTAAATGAAATCCTAAAATTATGTATATAAAATAATGATTCATTAAGCATAGAAAAGCCAAACAACAGGCACAAGATCACTGAAATCACAAAGACCAATAAGAATGAACAATTTTTTCTTTTTTATGTAGGAGAAGCTCAGAAAGGTGAAAAAATTCAGGGTATGAAATACACATATTTAAAGAAACCAAATTTATTAATTAACAACCTGCAAAACAAACGAAACAATAAACTAACTCAACAAAATCTTAACAGAAAAACTTAAACAAAATTTATGAAAAAATAATTTAAGAAACCTAAGGAAGGAGGCAGGCGGCAAGACTTGTGATTTGCCTGTGGGGTTAAACTAGTTTCACGCCAGCAACACTCCCCCAGCCTGCCAAGACCAGAATAGGAGTCATATGGATTTAAAAAAGCAAAATTTCATAGCAGATAAAGAATAATGAAACTATGAAGCAACAATGAAATTTATTGATTACTTTGTTTAATAGTTTGATTAGAATTTTAAAAATAGTTGACAACTCAACATGAAGAAACTGAAAATTTAATGGAAAAAGAAAGATTGCATATTAATACAAAGTAAATGCAACAAGCCTTCTGTTTTTTTTTTTTTTTTTTTTTTTTTTTTTTAAATTTAATTTCACAATCCTGTCTAACCATCCAGTCAAACAACACCACCCATTCTCTGTAATCAAACATCTGCGCATCCCAACCGCCACCTTTATTGTCTTTTATTATTTTATAATTTTTTTTTGTTAAGATACACTAAAGTGTATAATTTTTTTGTTGTTGTTTTTTTTTTTTTTTTAATGTACTACTGACAGAGACATGTTATGGATATAAAATAGAAAATACAAAGTTTTTAGGAAAACCCATTTTAGCAGTGGCTGTGATCAGTTTATTAATATTCTTGTTTTTATACTTCAGAGAGCATAAATTATTGAATCTTATTTATTCATCAAAAATATATGTAACAGATTACTTTTTAAAAACACTGGTGTTAATATCTGATTTAAAAGTTAGTATTGTTGGCAGCTATGGTATATATGTGAATCCAACCTATTTTTAATATTACAGAAGCCTCTTGGATTTGTAAGTTTCACTAGTGAAACTCAAAAGCCTAATAGAAAGGCTGGATACACTCTTATGATGTTACATGTATATATAATCAGTACAAAAAACCCTTAACGGCTTAAAAGTTCGTGACGCCGCTACTTTGTGGCTATAAGAATTTGAAATATGAGTCTAAAAAATAATGATATTAAATTTTAAGTGACGCTTTGCAATTAGTTAAAATATACATAGATATAAAATATACATAGAAAATATACATTCACTTTTATCTTTTATTTATATTTATAATGCAAACGTAATATTTTTAACTTCAAGATCAGACAGATATTTAAAATACACTCACTGATGCTTTTTCATTCGCATTTCAAATTCAAAATAACAGTTTTAAAAGGAATGATATAAAAATTCCAGTGGCGCCTCGGTGTTATTTTAAAAGATTTGTTTTTAGATTCCATTAAAATTACTTTTGTTTTGCTAATAAAATATATTTACACATTTAAACAGTGCTTTTAATTTTCAAATATACTGTCAAATAATTATACTTTCACTGAGTTAGCATTATAAAGTAAAATTATTTATTTCAATAAATTGATTTATCTTTTGCATCACGCTATCCAAAACATAGTATCATAGTGTCCAACTAAGTGAAAATTTGCTCAAAGAGGTAGTGTGACGTAAAGAAAACATTTACACAAATTTTACTTGCAGTTTTGGATAGCGTGACGCAAAGGATAAATCAATTTATTGAAATAAATAATTTTACTTTATAATGCTAACTCAGTGAAAGTATAATTATTTGACAGTATATTTGAAAATTAAAAGCACTGTTTAAATGTGTAAATATATTTTATTAGCAAAACAAAAGTAATTTTATTGGAATCTAAAAACAAATCTTTTAAAATAACACCGAGGCGCCACTGGAATTTTTATATCATTCCTTTTAAAATTGTTATTTTGAATTTGAAATGCGAATGAAAAAGCATCAGTGAGTGTATTTTAAATATCTGTCTGATCTTGAAGTTAAAAATATTACGTTTGCATTATAAATATAAATAAAAGATAAAAGTGAATGTATATTTTCTATGTATATTTTATATCTATGTATATTTTAACTAATTGCAAAGCGTCACTTAAAATTTAATATCATTATTTTTAAGACTCATATTTCAAATTCTTATAGCCACAAAGTAGCGGCGTCACGAACTTTTAAGCCGTTAAGGGTTTTTTGTACTGATATCATTACTTTTTAGTGGTTATTGATCAAAAAATTAAAACAAGTCCTTCTGGCTCCTAGGAAGGGTAAACTAATTTATCTTTTCGTATGAAGTTGTCACCATTTTTTTTCAAAATGGCAGCTACAATTTATTAATGGACTTAGTGGATTTATAAATGAAGGCTATTTATATATGGAGTTTTAAGCAAATCGGTTCATAAAACCTTTCTAATGTAAATTTGAAATTTTCAGTGTGTTGGCACAGGGAAACAAGAGGGTGGATTAAGTTGGCAAATGAACATATCAAATACATTTCTGAGATAAATCCACACTACAAATTTAGTGTGAATTAATTCAGTATTTCAAACGTTATCATTCTCACAAATTTTGAAGTAGCCTGCCACTTGGAAACAAAATGGAGAAGCTTCGCACTAGAAAAATTTATTGACTGGGATTCTCAAACTCTTAAAAAAAAAAAAAAAAGTAAGTGAAAATTTTCAAATTTAAGTTAGAATTACGTAATTTACATTTTGCAAGTTTCTTTTTAGAGAATTACAAATTAAACAATTAAAAAAATATATCAAGTAAATATTAAAAATGGAATTTTATATATTTTCTTTCCCCTTTTGAGGCTAAGTATACTGCTCCAGTATTCACAATTTAAATTTTCATCAAAAGTGCAGGTAAAAATTACTTCCTATATATTTTCATATAAAACGTTTGGGGGGAAAAATAGACAAAATATAAATTAAGCTTTACATTTCTATAATTTTAAAAATAAGATAAAATCACCTGGAGAAAAATTTTATGGAAAATATAAGTTAAGTTTTAAAAAAAATGAAATTTCTGCGTAAAAGTACTATTTCATAAATATATTTACAACTACAATAAACAAAAAACGCTCCTTTAATTTTAAATAATTATTTCTACATGTTTCGAAGCTATTAAAAGTTTTTTTCTTTCTTTCTTTCTTTTTTTTTTTTTTTTTTAAGAAAAATAAATTAAATGTAGTGGCGCCATCTAGTAGTTTTTTTGAAAATCATATATACAGATTTAACTTTTTTTTTTTTTCATTTAAAAAAAAAAAAAACTTGTTTAGAAACAGGTAGAAATAGTTATTTAAAATTAAAGGAGGATTTTTTGTTTACTGTAATTGTAAATTATGAAATAGAATTTTTCATGCACAAGTTAATTAATTAAAAAAAGAAAAGAAAGAATAAATTATTATGGGTTTCAAAGTAAAGATGTTATTTATTTATTTTGACGGGTTTTTTAATAATTGCTATATGACACATTTTTCATGAATTTTACTGAAATTCATGAAAAATGAATTTTATTAAAACACTGTTTATTAAAACACTGTTTTTTCTAATAAACAGTGCAAACACTGTTTCATCCTCTAGTCATTGCTTTGAATAATAATAATAATAAAAATTGATTATGTTAATATTTAAAATATGTATCATTTTAAAGTCTGAAAAATAAATAAATGAATAAACACTAACTGTATTTTCAAAAAAGATTTTTAATTTTTAAAAAGAAATATATATATATATGTATTTACGAAAGAGTATGTTTTAAATAAAAACGATAGATGGCGCCAAAACTGTATTTGCTGTTTTTTTCCATTCCCGAAGCGTAAAGATACATGAATAGGAATCGCAAATCATTGAGTTATTATAAAATCGATTTTCATGAATGATTAAAAAAATTTTCGCTTTAAAAAATTGTAAATTCATCATTATTATGATAAAATGGAATATCTAAAATTACAAAATACTTCCTTATTTAAAATATTATCTAAATATTTCTTTGACTAAATATGAAATTTTGAAATCAAAACTATTTTTTTCATAACAGAAGAGAAAATATATTTAAGTGAATTTGACTTAGTATATATACAATAAATATTTTAAACATGTAATAAAGTACTTTTGCGTTAAAAAAAAATTCTAAATAATTCATTGGCTGCATTCAAGTCGGTCAACAAACCAACCCACATACCTTACAAGTAAGAACCAAATAACAGCGTTTTCACCCGAAGAAACATATGTAATTGGCGGAGTAATATAGTTCCATATTTAAAGCGATTTATATAAAAAACAAGAGTTTTCCTGAAAAAAACAAAAACGTTACTAGATTCAGAAAGATCCCATTAACAACATATATTAATTAAATTAAAATCGTTCGTGCGGTTTTAGAGATATTTTTATTACATCCTTGCATGGTTACACCACACATTTTCCCTTTTTCGCTTTAAATTGAGATTCAGATCTCAAAACATACTGCATGTAGAAATGTAAAATTTTCAGGATAGATTAAGACCGAAGATAAAAGACTATTTTGAAAAAATCAGAACAAAATATGGCTTATTTGTTGAGATATTAAGTGTCGGCTTTTACAAATCTCTTTGATGTCAGACTAGGCGTATATATGAGTTCGCAGCTTTCCGTCCGTTTGTCCTTCCGCTTGCATCACTCGAAAAACTGTCGTTTTTCATGATATATATTTATTTATTTATGAATTTTCAGCTGCAAAATAAAAAGAAGAAATAAGAGAAAGCAATTAATTTAGAACTATGCATTGTGAATCAGAGAATCAATTCTGCCATTTTATTTATTGGAAGTGGAAATATAATATAAACACATTACAAATGAAAAAAAAGGGAACTATAAAAATAAATTAATTTAATTTAATTTAATTAAAGGAGACATTACATATACAAAAATACAGTTCACTTAGTATTCTTGCCAGCCAGAGTGATGTTAATGAAACAAGTAGAAAGAATGGAGAAACAGTTCACTAGCACTGCTGAGAGACAGTGGAAGAAATCTGTAGGTATTAGTGATGTCTCGTTATCTTGGAGCTGCCTGGGGAGAAATTAGTCAAGAGCTGCACTGTTATCTATTAAGATATGTCAAAAGGGAGGGGGAGGGGAGCAGAGTGAGAGGAGTGTGATGCTTCAATGTTGTGTGAATGGTAGATTTAATGAAACTACGTGTGATGAAGAGCTACTTTGAATTATTACAAGACATCACCATCTGGGAAAATGCAATAATGGCAGGTCTGACACAGGACTGTAATTTAACACTTCCTTTTTGTGTAAAACAATACTGAAAGTGAAAATGAGCACCTGTGTCAGAAAGTTTTTAAAAGAATGATGCTAGATCTCTGGTATGTGGATCTGTATCCTCTCTTTTCTTCTAAGATGCTGAAAAAAACTATTGCTTCTCCCAATTTCTCACACTCCTGTCACTGTCTATGATTTCTCTAATCTCTTGAGAGCTTCCATCCACTGGAAAAGGAATTGAAAAGGAGAACATAGGAAAAAGTGAGGATGTGGGAGTAAAATAGTGAGAGGAGGAGCTAAAAGTAATTAAAGTTAATTAACTTCCTTTCTAATGTATATAAGAAAAATGTAAAAGCAGATTCAGAATTGTAAAAAGAAACTGAATTTAAATATACCAAAAATAATAGAAATTGGTTGATAATTTCTCTAAAAATAATTATCATTTACTAGTTATATATTTAATTATTTTTTTATTACTATTGTTATTCATCCATTCATTTATTTTATATATTTATTTACTTTTAAAAAAATCATAATTAAATTAAAAAAAAAAAAAAAAAAGTTAAATAGAAGATTAATTATTTAAGAAAGCATGAAATAGTAATTAAGTTGATAAAATTAGTAATTATTATGGAATATAGCTAATTATTTAATTTTTAACTTAATAATTACTGTAGATAAAACTGTCACAACAGCATGCATAAGCATGCCCCAAAACAGAAGTCTGTATTTTTTCCAATTAATTCCTAGTGGGTCACCTATATTTCTTGATATTAAATTTGAGTTAACTGTTGAATCAAAAATCAGATTAGTCTTCATTAATGTCCCATTGCTCCTTTGTAAAAGATTTTTTCCCTACAATTAACAAAACATATTTTTTTTATTTTGATTAGAATGATTGCTAAAATAGTATTGTGAAGCGTAGAAGAATTAATTTCAGTAGGCACACTTTTACTTATTTTTGAGGGTGTCCAAAATAGATTAAACATGTATTCAAATTTTTAAATTTTATAAAAAGTTTGAATTTTACCTAACACAATCTAGTTGTATATCAATTTAACCCTTATAAAATTCTCTGTAAAATGAGGGATCAGAAACTTCTTTATCCCTTATAGAACTTATGAAATTTGAGCACCATATTTACGCAAATTTTGGAGGAGAACTCCAAATGGCTAGATCAATGAGAATGACCTAGGTTCGAACCCAGAACCTTTTGTTTTCGAGCATTGAGAGCAGAATCTCTCAGCTACTAAAAAATCTGAATTAGCTTAGCAAAATATTTTATTTATTTATTTATTTTTTAATGTAAATATTTACCATATTAAATTAAGTTTTGACATTTGGTTTTGTTTATGTTATAAGTATTATTAAAGATTTTGACTATAGTCATCTATCCCTAAAATAAAGAAAAGCTTTCTTTTTCACTCATTGTTATGCATGATTATATCATGTTAACTTTTTCTCGTCTCAAAATAAAAATGGGGTTTAATGTAATACAGTACAACATCTTAAATCCGGAATTCTAAAAACCGAAATTATCAAAAGTTCAGATAATGAAATTTTTATTTAATCTTTGTTTTCTAAATGAACAACAGACGCTGCCACCACACAAACAGAGAAAAAAAAAAAAAAAAAAAAAACTGAAAACAAATTACAGTACCTGTTACTTTTCTATTTTTAAAGTAATATACAATTGGATTTTCAGCTCTAAGAGTCAAAAGAACTAACAATTTATTCATCTAACTATATATTTATTTTTCTTTTTTAAGTGGTAAGTGAATCAAAAAAAAAAAAAAGAAAAAAGAAAAGAATGTGGCTGTTTTTAGATTACTGATTAACTATCAAATAAAAAAAATGAACAATGATTTGGCTATTATCTGTTCCACTATATTATACTTGTAGATTTAAATATATATATATTAATAATAATAATAAAAATAATAATAAAAACATTAAAATAATATTTTCAACAGTAAATCCAATCATATTACTGATTTAAGTTTGAAGCTTTTAACAATATAAAATTGTATATGTATGTATTTAAATAGATGCTTTTGTTTCTGACAATTCCCGTAGATGGTTCAACTACACATATTTTATTATCCGAAATTTTCTAAACTCTGGAATCACCAAGGCCCGGATGATTCCACATTTTCGATGTTGTACTGTATGTTATTAATTATATTGTCAACAGCAAATTTATGTTGAAACACATTTTTTTTTTTTTTTTCCAGGTCCACAGAATACTGGAATCAATTCAGGTTGTAATTTTATGACAGATCTTCTTGTAAGAAGTTTAATGGCTGATGGAGGGTTAGAATCTGCTCTTTTGACTGCTGTAAAAGTTGAATTGGAAGAAATTGAATATAATGTTATAGTATGTATCCTCCAGTTCACTATTTAGAGGTTTATTTACAAGAAAATTATAAAAAATTTTTTACTTCAAAGAAAATATTCATAAGATGATGAAATTACAGGTTCATTAAATAGAGAACAGAGAGTAGTTATGTGTAAAAATTTTAAGATGTTTCAGATTTTCTTGCAATAACTTATTATGTATAGGTACATATATATTTGAAAGAGAGGAAAGCGTGGGTTTCCTGCAAAACCAAAATTCTTGTTAGACCCAAAAAGAGAGGTGCATTTGCTATAAGTCTCTTCTTTCCTTATGACTTGCTAGAGTTTTGCTTTTAATAACTATAACTGCAATGCACTTTGAATATATAGATTTTTAGAAATGTTTTGGGTAATAATTTTGATCCCACCAACCCCCCTGGAGATATAAAATATTTTTTAATGTAACAGAGAATCACAGGAGTTTAAGAGCAACTATTTGAAACTGTAGTTTTTATCATTCAAAAATTGAATAAAGCTATTTAGTTCAGTTTAGAGCATCTGCAATTATATGGTTTGGATGTTGAAGAGGAGGTCAAACTTCCTTTTGGTTTGTCTTACATATGTCAGATACATATAGAACTATTGTAGCTTTAAATTTATTATGGCTAAAAATTTTGAGTCTTTTGTAATATTTTACTAGCTTCTGAAATTATTTTTAAGTAAGGCAAGAAGAATTAGGTGCTGCCAAATGAAAAACTTTTTAACAGATTTCTGTTAAGTTATAAAACAGTGTGGAAATTTTATTTTATTTATTTATTTATTTTTTATTTTTTTAAATTGAAGAAAACCTGTTTTTTAGTATCATTTTGGTTTCTTGGTAAATCAGGTACTAGTTTCTGCTGATTCCCTACCTACTACCAGAGAGTAATATACGTCATATAATTGCAACACATACAGAAGAAATACATTTTAAAAAGCATCCTTTTTTTTCCTTACTGGAATTAATTTTTTTTTTTTTTAATTAACCAATTTAAAAAGCTAAGCCTCTTAAGTCATGCTAAGCACCAATGCTTTTGGCATGCACCAACTGTGCCTTATGGGAAACCCACATAAAGGGATGGGAACCCACATATGGGAAACCCACATAAAGGGATCATATAGTAATTTACTGATCCCTTTTTCATGTAAACAATATTTTTTTATAGTAATTCTTTAGTATTACCATTGTTCTTTTGCTTAAGTGTTTTAATTATTTTTTAAGTAATATCTGATTTATTTTATTTTATTTTATTTTTCCCCTGTTAATTTTTCTATTTTTTTTTTTTTTTTTTTTCTAATAACCACATTTCTTTCTTTCTTTCTTTCTTTTTTTTTTTTTTTTTTTTTTTTTTCCTATTTATTTATTTATTTATTTTTTTTTCCAATTTTTAATTTTAAAAAAATTATAGCTTAACTCATTTAAACTTATGGAATTATTTAAAGTACCTTTTTAATTTTTTATTTTTATGTTTGGAGAATCATATGTATAATAAAACAAATAAATAAATATGAGCACAAATACACAGGTTTTAATCATCTGTATATCTTTTTTCTTTCTTTTATTCTTTTTCTTTCCCTTATAGGAAGAAGATATTCAGTCTGATCTGAAAAGTCAATCTTTCATAGAAAAACACATGGGAAATTCTGAAGTATCCCATCATCATGAAATAATTGTTCATGATGATATGTTTAATTCTTCAACTGATATACCTCTGTTACATTTAGTAAATCAGTTACTTAGGTAAGTTTTTAAATAGTTTTATGTATTAAAACTCAATTAATTTTTTTAATATTTAATTTTGTATGTCTGTAAAGAAGGATCATTTTCTTTTTTATTCCGTTTAATGGCACACCTTGGATTAATTATTGACTGTAGTAATAAGTTGTAAAGTGATTTTTGTAGGACATCCACTGCACCAAGTCAGCTTACCAATCATACATTGTATTTGTGTCATGTGATAGTAGGAACTAATTCAGAGTTATCAAACCAATGCAAAATAATGAGTGCCATATACATTTAGCCAGAGAAACAAAACAGAGCATATCTTGAAGTGCTTGAATCTTCTCAATGTGCTAGATAAAAAAAAAAAATCTTTCTTGTTGTATATCATGACGGTAGATGCAAAATGGATATGTTATGACAATTCAAAATGCAAAAACATTTGGTGAAATGTTTCGTAGTCGATATTGTTGCTTTGATTCCCAGCAAAGTAACAATATTGACATTGAAACAAACTATTTACTGCAAAAAAGTTCTGTGCATTTGGTGGGATATCATGAGTGTGCTCCATTATAAACTGTTGGAGCTCATTTGAAATGTAACTACCGAATGCTATAGGCACTAATTCCTTTGATTAAATTTGAAAATCAGTCAAAAATGTTTCTACTAGCAAAGGTCCCCCCCCCCCTGCAAAATTGCTCCATGATAATGCAAGGTCTCATGTTGAAAAAGTGGTCAAGAACACATTACTAGTACATTGCTGGGATGTTTTGTAGCACCCCAACGTATAGCCATGCTATAGCCCTTTTGGACTGTTATTTGTTTTGGTTGATGCAATAATGTTTTGACTTCTGTACACTTCTGGATAAAGTAAAAAATTGGGTTGATAACTTCATTATGTCAAATGATGAATGGTTATACACACACTGCTGTGATCTGTCAGCTGCCCAACAAATGGTTGATGGTGTTAGGCCATGACAGAGAACATTTTGAGGAATAAAGATATTATTTTGAGTTCTTAATTACATATTAATTTTCTGAAACTTGCTTTAAAATTTATTACTACACCCAATATTATTAAATTGTTATTCTTTGTTCACTCTTTAATTTCTGATGCTCAAATACTTAAATATATATATAATATAATTATTAAATTTAATTATACCTTATAATTGTCCTTTTAATTTTCATATGCATTTCGGATGCATTCGCATCCTTCATCAGATGAGTTGTGACTTCCATCGCTGCCGGTGTTTTTGTTGTTTTCATCTTGGCTTCCTCCCTTCATTTCACTTCGTTTGTTCTGGTTTTTAAAGATCAAATGGTTCCAATTCCTGGGGATAGTTGCGTGTTCGCGCTCATTAATTGTTTGACAATTTATGTTGATGTTATGTAATTGTATGATGTTATTTAATTGTATTACAATTAATTGTTTGACAATTGTATCACAATTAATGAGCGCGAACACGCAACTATCCCCAGGAATTGGAACCATTTGATCTTTAACCAGAACAAACGAAGTGAAATGAAGGGAGGAAGCCAAGATGAAAACAACAAAAACACTGGCAGCGATGGAAGTCACAACTCATCTGATGAAGGATGCGAATGCATCCGAAATGCATATGAAAATTAAAAGGACAATTATAAGGTATAATTAAATTTAATAATTAAGTTATCGTCCTAAAATAAAACTTAAACGTATTATATATATAATATTTAATGGGGTGGATAAAATATATATATATATATCAGGAATAATGGCCCGAAATGTTTGTTCATGTATTTATTTAACGCAGTTTTATTTAATAAGTCAATCTTAAGTACTATATATGTTTTATATAGAATTCACAGATTATATATAAGACTACACATAATTTGTGGAATGTCTTTGTTATCAAAAGTTAATTGTTGTAAGTATTTTTTAACTAGAAATTGGAACTCAACAATATAAAGGTACAGTCTGGGAAAAAAAAAAAAAGATAACACCTCCACTTAAATCATCAACAAATTGATAAATTGATTTCTGGTAAAATAGTAGTAGGTTATAATTCAAAAGTTATGTTTGGAGTATAAATTTGGCAGTCAATGTTAATGAAAATATACATTGTTATAAAATTTTAGTGTAAGATGTGAGTGCCACACCAAATTTTTTTGTGTATGTTTTGTTGAGATTTATAATCAACTCCCTCACGCTTTTATCCCAGGCTTGGGACTGGGCAGTGTCAGTTAAGACACAGGCGGTTTAAAAGTTGCAGGCAATTTGCCCTTTGCCTCTGTTTTTTTATGCAGCAGGCTGAAAACTTGGCATTGTCATGTTTACTAAATTTTTCCGTTATTCCATTTTTGTCACGTAACTTAGGGAGGCCAAAAATTTTTGTAGATTATTTGATCGCCTGTAGTTTTGCATAATGTTTTCAATTTTTTCATCTAATTGCACATAAACTTTTCTTCTCTTTACTCCTGTGATGCCAATTTCTCTTGCTCTTAACTGGTAGGATACTTTAATCAATTGCTCTTTCAAAGATTTATCTAGAAATTGTACATTGGGTTGTTTTATGCCAATGATTCTATTTAATTGTGAGTTCCACAATTTCACTGGATTATTGGTCCTGTGTCAAAGTCCATAAACATTCCATTGTTGAAGGGGAAACACTAAGATTGTCCATCCATTGTTCTACAAAGTAATCTATAAAACATTCCAGTTTGTCATTAATTGAAACATTTTCCATTATTTGGAGAAAGGCTTCTTCCACTTTTTCCACAGACAGCAAACACAGAGCAGAGAACATACGACACGTTTTTCTTATTTCCTCATCCTCTTTGTATTCTTTTACAAGTCCTAATTCTTGTATTTTTCTCCATGAACTTTGCTTAAAGTGGAAGCTGCAACCAGATATAATTGCTTTAGGAAAATGTAAGTTACATGCTTTTATAGCTGCTGCCTCAAAATCCATTTTTATAACTTCTGGACTCCATGCTGGACACCATTCCTTCAACGAAGTAATTAAAGCTGAATATGTGTTTTCTCTTTTGTCCGGAAGTAGTGCATATTCAACGGGAAACACAATGGTTTCGGTTAATGTGCCCCCACAATAAACATGTATGGTATACAGTTGAGCAAATTGTTTTGGGCAACTTTTGAAAGTCCCGTTGAAGAAAAAAAAATTTCCGTCTTGTAAGAGGTTTTGTGCTTTGCTCCCTGCAAAAACTAGAAGTCTTTTTTCCAACATCATTTGAAAAGTCAAGCTAAAGAGTTATTAAGTTTTCAGGAATTTCAGTATCGGCGCTGTCTGCAGGATTTTGAAGGGTTCTGAAAATACGTCTTCTCTCCCTGCATAATGCTGATTTAACGGTTTTGTATTTAGGAATATTTGCAACGAGATCATAGCCTTTTTCGTAAAGTCCCGAAATCTCTTCCTCGAAAATTTTGTTGACAGGTACTGCTATTTCTTCTCGAACTCTTTTCCTGCATGTTTCCATCTTGCAGTTAATGTCAATTTGGGCAATATCTGGAATGCAAGAGTGTTCAGTTTTTTCCATTATTTCATATTTCAAATTTGTTTTAATGGTTCCTTTGCATTTCAGCGACTTTGCCTTGCAACATCACCAAGCTATTTTGGTGTCATTTCTTCTAAACAAATGATGTCTGAAACCCTCTGTAACAAGACAATCTTTACCATTCATAGTTTTCATAATTTCAACATTTTCCATATTGTACAGTACGTGCAACATACAGAAACACAAGTGCAAGAATGATCCCACACACTTACGAAAAGGGGAAGGTGAACAGGTAATAAATAGGGACCAAATCTCATTGGCTATTGTGACTCCTACTATGAATTTGAGATACGAGTTATGTGCGCTTTGGCCACGGTCTAATCTAATCCCACCTGTCAAGTTGATACGTCGGGGGAAAGGGGTGAATATATTTGTGAGCTTGGGACACGCGATACCAATTTATGTGAGCTTCAGCCATGAATCCCCTACTGTGAGCTTGAAGCATGTGCGCTTCGGTCACGGCACCATCCAACTTCCAACCTTAATCCAAAAATATTATTTTATAGATAGGATAATCAGATGATTTCCCTCTTAACCTTTCCAGAAGGCACACTGACCAATTTCCAAAAAATGTTTTTTTGCACTCAAAAGATATTAAAACATAAAAATCAAGTGAAAACTTGATATTTGAATTTCTCATTGAATATAATACTTCCATTACTTATGGTAGTTGGATATTAGAAGTAAAAAAAAAAAAAAAAAACTATAAAAAGATTTACTTGACACAGTTATTGGCCACAAAGTTTAATTATTCATTTTCTGGTTTTATTTGAGGCAGGGCTATACATACACTCTGCAAAACATTTAATAATTTTAACTGTTTTTTTTTTTTTTTTCAAAAAATAAGTAAATCAGCATATATTAGTTTTAGAAGTCTCATTAATTGAAAAAGAAAAAAAAAAAGAACTTTTTTTCCCTTTTAACCATATACATTTTTAAGTTAAAAAGAATCCTTGTTATATAGGAGTCAAGGATAGTTGCTATAAAAATATGTGAGACAAAAGTATTCTCAGCAAATAAAAGACAATATTTTGCTGGATGAAGGTACTTTGAGCAGATTGATTTAGAAACTGACTTTAGTAGCATTCATGAATATAGTTCTTAAATATGAAATTTTTTATGCCTATGAGGCCAGATATTGCATATTTTTTCTAATGTTTTACTAACAAAAGTCTTATTGTGCATATACAAGCAGTTTTTGTCCATATCTTTAAATTTAATTAACATTTAATAATGTTTGATAGATGTAATTTTAATTGAGTACAAGTCTAAACTTCTGCCAAGTGTCATTGAATTTCACCCAGCCATTTTTGCATGATAACACTGGTCTACAGTGGTTCGGTAACAACAGTCAAATTATTATTTTTATTATTAATTCCAATTTTTATTAAATATCTGCAAGTAAAAATGTACCACCACGTCACATTTTTCTGTTAGAGTATCAGAAAATGGCAATTTTCACGTTTTTTTAATCATTTTCACAGTATCACAGGTGGTAACCCTTCCTGCTGGCAACCCAGAGTCCTGGCAACTCAGAGTCCCGGCAACCATGTTCCATTTTTTTGTTAAAGTATCAGAAAATGGCAAATTTCACTATTTTTTTATGATTTTTACAATACAGTCGACAACAGAAGTATCCGAGCACTAGCCAATAATTGCAATATCAAAAAGTTACATTTAATACTGTTTTGTTAAACAAATACTTGTCGAATCATGTTCTTAGACTGACTAAGACATAACTCGACAAGGATTTATTTAACAAAGCAGTATTAAGTGTACTTTTTTTAGACAGGGATTATTGCTAGTGCTCAGATACTTTTGCTGCCGACTGTATCACACATGGTAACCTTTCGTGCTATCAACCCTGTCTCATGGCTATCCTCTCTGCTGGCAACCCTGTATTTGTACCTTATGTTTTTTTTTTTTTTTTAACCTGGTATTCTAGTTAACACATATTCTTTGTCAAGTATGATTGTGCTGTTTTATAGTTAAGTTTCATGTTCAAAATGACAAGTTTTCAGTGTAGAACTTGTAAAACCGTACCCGATAAGTTTTGCTGTATTTGTGAGCTATTCATATTAAAATCGCAAGGTATACATTTAACACAAGATGTAAAAAAACCAATTTTTTGTATTTTGGTTTTAAAATAACAAATAATAATAATTGAATCATTTAGTGCATTTTCCATGTTTTTATGCTATACTTAGTCTATAATATGTATATTATCTCCATATTAACAGTATTTCATGCTAAATTAATAATATTGATAGTAATAATGCATATCTTCTAAAGACTTTTGTACATTGCTTCCAGTACAGATTAAAAATCATAACAAAAAAACTGTTTGTGTTACAGATATTTCACTATTATTTTTTAATTCTGCACTACAAAATTAGTTGAAAATAGTTAATTTCATTTCTTTTAACCCCCCCCCCCCCCAAAAAAAAAAAAAAAAAAAAAAATGTTGACTTGTGTAACCAGACAAATGTACCATTACATATATATGTATACATACATAACCACACATACAGAAAGTATTTGAAAATCATTTTTGGCTTACCTGATATCTGAAATGCAGAGATAATGCAAAATATTTTCATCCTGAACAATATACTGATGAAACTCTAATTATTATTTAGGTCGCGCTCATCGACCTAGCCGTTCGGAGTTTTCCGTGGTTTCCTCCGAAACTCGCGTAAATACGGGCTAGGACCCCTTAGAAAGACCCCCACGGAGGGCATTCCCCCTATAGGCCTAGGACACATAAGGAGTCAATCGGCCTTAATCCTCCAACCAACCAACTAATTATTATTTATATAGATTACTTTTCAGAAAAATTTAAAATCAATTTGAATATAAAACTTATATGATCACTGTACAGGATTCTTATATGAATTCAAAAGTATGAAATTTTATAGCAGAATATTGGTGATGATATGAGTGTTGCTGGGTGAATTGTTTAAAAAGTATCATTATTTTATAATTATCATAAGTATTACAAAAGTAAATATATCTTTTTTATAGTTTTAAAATTATTCAGACTTAAATATATTTGTCTTTTCAGAAGTACATCATTGCAATCCATAAATAAATTACAAAGTTATCTTCCTGAAAATATGTCTACCTCATTATCTAGTGTTAAATTGGAACGATGTGAAAAAATTGAAAAGTCAGCATCTTTGAGTCTGTTGCTAAAATTTCAAAGACTTCTTATTTATGAATTTTATTCAACTGGCAAGTTTTGTGCGGCAGAGCAAACAAATAAAGGTGAATTATTTTTTTCTTTTCTGATATTATCGAATTTTATAATTTTATAAATAACTAATGAAATAATAGATATCTTAGCAATGTTTAAATGTTATTAATAACTGATTAACATTTAATTGCATGAAAATGCTTAAACTTAGCTGCTTAATATATGCAGGGGCAGTCCGTCATTAAGGGCCAATGGGGCCTGGCACTACTTAAATTTTTTTTTCAATCAAATAAAGAATATAATAATTATATTTTCTTTCTATTTTTATTTATTGTAATTGTTCAAAAGTATATATATATACAAAACAACAAAATCCACATGTCCACCAATTTTCTATTTTCCACCTTCTTCTTGTAATCATCTGTTTGTCAACACGCCCTTTTCAGGTGCCATAAACCATTTAATGACTGGCCGCTACTTCCTTATTTACAGAGAATAGGTACTTTTTGAGCTGCCCCAGCTTAGCACATTCATTTGTATCTATTTTACTAGTACAGTGGACTAACAAATTTGGTAATGCAATGCTTTATCAGTTTTAGCTTGCTAGATTTTTTTTCATTTTGGGGCACAGGGAGAGTGAGTCCTTGGACGATATCTATAGAGAGAAAATAATTGTCTCTTTTAAAAAATGGTAACCCTACAATTCCTGGACAAAATTTGGCAACTTTTGCATAACTTTTTTATCTTTTTTTATTATCTCTTTTTAAATAGTATAATTTTTCAATGCATTTTTAAAACTTATATATGATAGTTTAAAACATTAGAGTTTATATATATATATATATATGTTGATGATTTGTTACAAATGTCTGTCTAGATTAGCATTTAAAATGAAAACTTGTAATTAATAATTTGAAACCACCCTAACTAAATTATTTTTAGTTTAAATAATTAAATAGAAAGAAAATGCAATTGTGATATTTTTCTTCAAATGTCCATGTGGTATACTAACATTTTATGCAAAAAAATCATAAATAGATAAAATTTTTATATAAATAATTAACGGATTTATATTGATAAATTAAATATCTGCATAAGTGTTTATTATTATTATTATTATTAACTGATTTTTAAAAAATACAGTTTAATGCAAGCATCTGCATGATTTTGTTCCCTTTAGTAAGATAGATCACTTCCTAATTTCCTTATTTTTAATTATTTCTTATTTTCTTTCTTCAAAAAAATTTATTATTGTTTTTTATTTCATTTAAGAGTTCAACTTTAATTCTCAAATTACATGTAACTGTACATTACTCTCTCTACATGCATATTTTTTAAATTGTATGCATAGAAATTCGAAATCTCATGAAGATAATGGTATTTAACTTTAAATGCATTATTTTATTCCATTTTCTTTGAACTGAATCAGAAAATAATAACTAGCAAGCTTTGCCCACTGGCAGGTCACTATTTTTAAATGAATCACTATAATTAATGAATCATTTATCAATATTTGTAACTCACTTATTTTTATAAGTTAAAAAAAGAAAATTTGAAAATAAAGTCATTTTTGATTGGGGATGAATTTGTTCTGTGTCCCCAGTGCCTTCGGCAGCATAGGCCCATGCACGTTGCACCACCGATCCCCTTTGGTCTTCTTAATGATACAATTTTTATAAGTCACTAAATTTTATGTATCAGAAAATAATTTTAAAAATGAAAACAATATCATTTCTGATTTATTGTGCGTAATTATGCTACATGTGCGTAATTATGTTCATCTCTCTTTACTAATCGCTGTGTTATTTTAAGTCTAAAACACAAATACAATACAAAAACATTCTTCTGAAATTGGTGGAATCATCGGTGCGGGTTCCCACTGCCTGCAGAAGTATATACATTCGATTACAGTGCATGTCTTACTTCAGCTTTTACACTTTTGAAACTAACAAATAAATGAAGACCTTACATACTTCTTGATTATAGCCTTAGCACTTTCGGGAAGGGGCCCCTCCCATCATCAGAGGCTGCACGGTGGCGGCTTGCTTTGCTGTGTTGACGTTACCGACTTGATCTTTAGTAGTTCTGATGGTTCTACACCAGTTACGGTTAATTTCCTGTGCTGGGTCGTTGCCATTACAGGTAAGTGGGTTAAACAAAATTTCGATAGTTTCGCGATTCGCGGCGTATATTGCGTTGTTAAAATCTGCCAGTTTGCGAGTTTCGTTAAAATTTATTTTTATGGATTCGGTGGCGTTTATTTTGGTAAGTGCGGTGGTAGTTTTTCCAAATTTAATGTCAGGACATTAAATTTGGCCGCGAATATACGCTGCGAATCGCGAAACTATCGAAACTTTGTTTAACCCACTTACCTGTAATGGCAACGACCCAGCACAGGAAATTAACCGTAACTGGTGTAGAACCATCAGAACTACTAAAAATCAAGTCGGTAACGTCAACACAGCAAAGCAAACCGCCACCGTGCAGCCTCTGATGATGGGAGGGGCCCCTTCCCGAAAGTGCTAAGGCTATAATCAAGAAGTATGTAAGGTCTTCATTTATTTGTTATAATTTGCTTCTTGCTTTTTGAAATCTTCACTTTTGAAACTATTCACAATTGATTTGTCACATCCAAAAGCCTAATAATACCATTTTCCAATACTCTAATTCTGTTCATACTTTTTTATTCCTTCGTCTCTCATTTCTGCCCCACCTAATAATTTTATAGTTTCCAAAATATCCACAATCAATTTCTAGGCTCGAAAAGTCTTTATGTACCAATTTTATATGCTTTAACTCTATTCGTATATTTTTGCTCCTTCGCCTACCTTCCCGCCCCTCCTAATGATTTTTACACTTTCAAAAATATTCGCAATCGATTGCTTAAAACCTAATAATATTAATTTTCAATGCTCTAACACAATTTCTACCTCTGTGCTACCCCTTCCTGCCCCTCCTAATAATGCTAGTCCATTATGACACTTTCAAAAATATCTGCAATCAATTTACCAGGCTTTAAAACCTTATACAGACCATCTCAAAAGTTTAGTCACTCAACAAAATGTTCATTTTAAATGTAAAAGACTGCAAACTGGTCATTAATTACTTTATTATTTATTTGGCACAGATGCTGTATAATCCACCAGGTCGCCAAGTTCGTTTTTACCGCCAAGCGAAGCGATTTTTCGCCAAATGTGGCGCGTTTTTAATTGTGGCAACCCCTGCGGGTTACCGTTCCGTCAGCACAGCGTCCCCGTAGATTTTAGATTCATTTGCTGCTTGGATTTTGTGCGGGTTATACGTATTTTTTTCTAGCGGATTTATCCAGCACGTGGTGTTGTTGTCGGTCTTTTTGTCAGGTTGTATTGCTCTGTTTTATTTTATTGTTTTATGTTTTATTTATTGAGTATTATTCTGTATTATGGCTGTATCTAAATGTGTTGTGGATTTTCAAAACAAAATTAGTGCTTTGCCGGGATTTTCATTATGTGAATAATTTATAAATGTCATTAATTAATGTGATTAATTTATAGGTTAAAGAAAAGGAAAAATTTTGGATATGATGATAAAGTTATATGCATATATTGATTCATAAAGTGCATGTAACAAGCTAATCTGATCCTTAAAAAAAAAAAAAAAAAAAAAAAAAAAAATTTTTTTTGCCTAAAATTCATATAAAATTTTATATATGCGATAATTTTTATGTAATATTCCTTATTTATTTTTTAATGTTTTCAAATGACATGTTAAGATATTATTACATTTTTATAACAAGCGGGGGAGGGGGGGGGTTCAGGGGATCTCCCCCCTGAAACACTAAAAAAAATTGCATAGTTATTAAATTTTAATGTTTAAAACAAGGGGGGGGGGGTTCAGGGGGGGGTCTCCCCCCCTGAAAAACTAAAAAAATGTGCATAGTTATTAAATTTTAATGTTTAAAACAATTGTAAATTTTTGATTAAAATCTTATTAAATCTTTATTTTATTGTGTACAGTTTTTTTTTTTTTTTAGTCAAATTCTGTTTTTTTTTTATTTATATCGTTTTTCAAAATCGATGTATTTTTTTATCATCCGTGATTATCGGAGTTTTTTTTTTTAACCACTTCATAAATTTAAAGAAAAAATAAGTGTTAAAAAATGTAACTGTAATACAAAATATGCGATTTTACTCTTTGTTTTTTTTTGTTTTTTTTTTTTTTATAATAATTTCATGATATGTATGCAAATATTAGTTTTAAATGTATATTTTTAATGGGAAAAAAAAAAAAAAAAAAAAAAAAAAAAAAAAACTGTAAGTTCGCATATTTTGTATTAAAATTGCATTTTTAAACCATTATTTTTTGTTTAAATTTATGTTGTGGTTAAAAAAAAACACTTCAGTAATCGCGGGTGATAAAAAATTGCGTCGATTTTGGAAAACGGCATTTTGGCGTGATTTCGCCGCCATTTTGAAAAATGGCGCCAACCGGTGGATTATACAGCATCTGTTCCATTTTTTTTTTATAAGCACAAAAATAAGATAAATACAAAAGTAAATTATATTTGTTTTATGCACAAAAAAATAAAACAAAAGTATTAAATATCACAAAAATTTCATGTCTCATAAGTTTAGTCACAATTTCAAATACTGCTGAAATATATATAATAATTACAACTTTAATACTTAATCGTATTTCCTTTACATGAAATAAGATCAAAAACTCGATTTTCCATCGGTTCAACAAGTTTTTGTAGCACTTCAGGTTCAATATTGTACCATTCTCTCTGTATAACAGTTTTCAGTTAATCAACAAAGAAATGCTACTTAGAATTTACATAAACCTGGCGGCTTAATATCCCTCAAAGATTCTCAATTGGGTTTAAATCGGGACTTAATTCAGGTCAGTCCTTAACATGAAAATTTTGTCAATGAAGCCAAGCTTTTGTGAAAATCGATGTATGTATTGATGCATTATCCTGCTGAAATATGCAATTGTTTTTTAATGTTTCCTAATTGTTTATGGATGTTTGTTTTCCACTTAAAATTGCTAATGATGTTTGACCGTTGAAGCCAAATGCGCCCCACACCATCACCAGTGGCGGATCCAGAACTTGACTTTTGCGGGGGGGGGGGGGGGGGGGGGCTAAGATTTTTCAAAGTGTTATTCTAGACCAATAAAAAATTTACAATTGCAATATTCAATTGTGAATGTCAGTGTTTTTGGGGGGGGGGGTTCAGCACCCTAGCCCCCCTCCCTTAAATGTGCCACTGACCATCACAGATTTTTCCCTTTGCTGTCATCTGAAAAATGTTTTTTGCTCTTTTTGCAAATCATGTTAATAATAAGCCCATCCATCCGGGCCATCTAAATTCCACTTTTCTCATCTGGTAATATGACAGAAAGCCACTTACCTCCGAATGACATATGTTTATTTGCCCATTCTAATTATTTGATTTTATGACGGGCTGTCAAAACTGATTTTTTGGCCATCTTTTTCAAATTTTGATGAGGAGAGTTTCTAATTCTTCGGTGGATCATGTCTTTTCAAACTTGAAGTCCAGACATTAACTTAATATTGCTCAAAGAGAGACCCTATGACACCATTTGAAGTATATGTCTGTCATCTTGTTTACTTTTTGAACGAGGTCTTCCAGATCGTTTTTTCCTTTGCATCTTATCTTTTCTTGCAAGAATTCTGTAAATATTCCTCTTAGACCTTTTCAAATGATCTGAAATGTCACGTATACTTGTGCCTTTAGCTTTTATTTGCCATGTGATACATTTCTCACTCAACATTAACTGAGAAGTTCTCGGCATTTTGTAAAGTGACTAAAGAAAGCAAGCTTCAATTTAAAGTATCTATTTCATATGTCATCGTAATGTCACACGTCACGTGACATAATACTTCACTTTCAAATTTCAGTAAATTTGCATAAAAACTGATTTGTGTTTATATTTATGAAACAACAGATTTCCTTAATTTTAAAATAAAATGCACTATTTTTTTTTCCACATTATTAATAGCATTCAAATACTAAATTAGAAAGAGGTTTCATTCATTTTGATGCATTTTCACAACAAATAGAACACAATTTTTGTCATAATGTAAAAAAATACATAGTGTGTAAACTTTTGAGACGGACTGTAATACTAATTTTCAAAGCTCGAACTCTATTTCTATATTTTTACCCCATCGCCCACCTCCTTCCAGCCCCTCCTATTAATTTTACACTTTCAAAAATATCCACAGTCAATTTCAAGACCCCTAAGACCTATATGTAACTCTGTTTGTATATTTTTGTCCCTTTACTCTCATTTTTGTGCTTTCCAGAATATCTGCAATCGATTTCTAGGGCCCAAAAACTTAAATGTACCAGTTTGGAATGATCTAAGTTAGTGCTGCACCGAGTAGCACTTTGGCCGAGTACAGAGTACTCGGCCGAGTACCGTGTAGTTGTAAGAAAGAATAATTGACATGAAGAATTTCGCACACCTTGAAATTTAAAAAAGGCTTTTTGAACACAAAATTAAGTTAAATGGCAAACAGCATGTTTTCATGAAACATTTCAGAATTTTTGTAGTGTATATACACAATTAGGTTCATTGTTATATTTGATACTTCCAGCTTAGTGGATTATTAAAACCATAATAACTGATAACTTCATTCTTTATTATATAGTATTTCTCAGATGCGAATCATTCTCAGATAATTCTTAGAGAATATAAAAGTTCCTATACACCCAGGCTTAATTTAAGATGCATGAAGTTCACATATGAAATGAGAACATTAAAATAAATATTTTATCATTTCAAACATGATAGATTTCATTAATCTTCAAATTCTAGAAGAGTAAAAAAGATAGGTGGTTTTGGGCCATAATTTGAAAAACAACATTTTTGATTATTAAAATATATTTTTAATAACATTTTAGTGTATTTATTTTTTTCATAATTATTATTTTTTAAATTAAAAACCAATCTTTTCTTACAGTTTTAAAAGTGTCTTACTTTTATTTGAACAAATATGTAACTGAAGTTTTATTTACTATATTAGTATTATATAAGGGTTCTTTTTTCTAAAATATTTTATTTTTGTCTGTTTTATAGATACAATAAGTTTTTATTAAAAACAAATTTGTATATTACACGCATACAAGTTGGTTTTACTCAAATTCTTATAACTAAAATGAATAAGCTCATATCATGAATCGTCTCTATACAGAGTTTGGTGGCAATCTGCTTGCTCGTTTTAACTGCAGAAAGCTGTTTGCAGCAAAAGTTTAATGACTATGTTTATATTTTCATATTTTTTAGTTTAGTTATTAATAAACAACTCTTATGAATACATTTCTTTCAATAATACATAAAAATAATGAAATTCTTACAACTACTCGGTATTGGCCGAATACTTAGTCCATATTTGGCCGAGTACCGAGTACTCGAAAAACTGGCCGAGTACCGAGTATATAATGAGTACTCGGTACAGCTCTAATCTAAGTGCATTTCTACATTTTTACATCTATAGAAAATTAAATTTAAATTTTGATGATGTTTAGTGTTGAGTTCAAGGCCAATTAATTAAAGGAGCGTCCTAGGCCTAAGTGGTGTACCCTTCTTGGGGAATCATTCTAAGGGGCTCCTACTCATATTTACATAAATTTTGGAGAAAAATACAATAAATTCCAAACAACTGAGTCTATGATAGCAACTGGGAATCGAACTCAGAATTTTATGAGTACCAACTTCGAGAGATTTGAATTTGAATATTCCATTGATATGACCATTGCAGGATTTTTCAATTGTAGTCATAAAACTTTAATTTTTGCCATTTTTTTATACATTTTTTTTTTCATGATGTTAAATTGAAAATTAGCTGTAAAGAAAAAAATATTTTTTATTTATTTATTATTATTATTGCATTTGAATAATGAATATTATTAATGTTAATTCCATATATCGTACAATGGATCAAGCCCTACCTGAGAAAATTGGCACAAGCCTCCACTGTATATATGTATATATAATATAATATGCTGATGGTGCAGTGTTTGTCCTATTAACCCTTTAAGTGTTAAGTTCGTCTTTTTCTGTCATACACAGTCAAAATAAAAGACTAGTGTGGCTAAATTTTGAAATATATGTTATTTTTTTGAATAAATAAGATTGATAAATATGTGTACTATATAATATTATATTCTCATATTTCTACTGTGCATAGTATTAACTTTATAAATCATTAAGCAGATATACCAAAAAACGGCTAACACTGAAAGGCTTTAAAGAGCCATATTTAAAGTCCAATCATCTTTATTAATATGTATCCATTCTTATAGCTAGGCACTGTGGTCAAGAAAATAAGTCGGGAATTGTACACCAGATTTAACAGAGTTAAGGAATATTTCTGCCATAATTTTGGTCGGCTATTTAAATATCATAAAAGTATACTCTATGTAGCTTGCATCAGCTCTTTGTGCAATTTTATTTTTATTTTACAGATCATGTTTAACTCATTTGCAGGGTTTTATTAATTTTTATTGGCTATTAGAATTCCTAGAACTCACAGAAAATGTGCTGGCATGAATTTTATGCAGCTGGTGGCCACATACAGTAGAGAATAGCATTGAGACTAGCAAATTAATTTTAAAAGTCATCCTTTTTATCAGCTACACTGCATAAAAAAAGTAGACGGACACTTCTTTACAATTTTTTAAAACCCCGCCTATGTTTAATAGGAAATGTCAATTAAAATTCTTTAACATGTTTATACTTATCAATCTTCATATTTTTGACAGACAAATAAAAATATTCTTTGTTTCCTGAATTTTTCCACTACATAATTCAAAAGGATTGAATCTATATCCAAAAAATAATAATATAGTATGATCTCTGGAGAATATAATTTTATTAGATATATGAATCTCATATCTCTAATTAAACAAATAAATGGCTTTAAAGTATTACAAGTAAGTGTCTGTCTACTTTTTTTATGCAGTGTATTATGTTATATAGGAATATGTTAGGAAAAGGAGATTACAAGTGAACCTAAGAAATTATTTTCAATTTTTGATATTTTCTTTAATTAAATGTTATTTCTTTTGTTGTTTTTATGTATGCATGAAGGATATAGAAGAATCAATATTAAATTAACCCATTAATGCCTAGCATCCTCATTTGAGGACATCTAATAAAATAGCCCATATATCTTTTGTGGTTTCATGGAATCTGCTCTTTAGTGATATTTTAGAGCATCCCTGTTGATAATCCCACAAAGATTTATGCACCCAAATATTAATTATTATTTCAGAATTTTGAAAGTTATTTTATGATTTTTCATTCATCGCACATATATTTGCTTTTTGTGAAAACATACCGATCTAAGGGAAGTTAATTATAAATATATATTATAATACTTTACTTTCAAAGTCTTTGTCAACAAGTAATACAAAATTAATCTAAACTAACCAATGTTAATAATGAGGAGGATCCCCCTAATTGAAAGTACTTCACCATAAAGGTTATGTCAGTGAAGCTGAGAAGAGTAAAGTTTCTTAAGGTTTTTTTAAATGAAATTAATCTATTATTTCAATGTTTTCATATCTGGAAATTTTTTTACTGGTATACAAAATGTCCTCAAATGAGGATAGACTTTAAAATAAATCTTTCTGTTAAAATTTTCTGGTAGCCAAAAGGTAGCCTATAGTTACACATTTTAGAAAAATAACATTTCATTTGCAGAGGAACACCTTAAGGCTTTGCTCGAATTTTTAATGTCCCCTCAGAAGAGACATACAAGCGATAAGGGTTAAAACTAACTAAAGAATTATTTGAATTTCATATATTTTACTATGAGTAGTACACATTAGATTAGATTTGAAATATTCATCAAAATATATTTAGCTAAATTAATTCAAATGTTAACAGGTTAAGGAAAACCCTGTTCAAAATTATAGTTCATTAATGATTCTTAAATTACTTCTGTAAACTTAGTTTTTGCACTTGACACTGTATAATGCAAGAGATGAAAAACTAGAGAAATTTTAAGAGTAAATTGTTCATTCAGAAGAAAAAAGAAAAAAAAAAAACTAGTATTTTTTCCTTATTTCCAATTGTTTGTTGATTAATTCGGAATACTTTATTTATCTTAATAGGGTTTAAACAAAATGATAGAAAAAAACAAGGCATTTCTACCATTCATAAAAGCTGTCAAAATATAATTGTCTCCATTAGAAATTCATTTCATTATATTTCTACCTCACTCGAGGTTACAAATTGGTTTTTATTTCTCCTGTTTCTCAGAAAATTAGATTTTTTCCAGTCCATAATCAAGCAGAGGATGGTGAGTATAGCTTTCAGGAACAGAGCCTCCCAATTTTTTGTAAAATAATTTATCTCAATTACAAAAAACATGTGTTATATTAGATATTTCAATTTAAGTCTCAAATAGTCTTTACTGACTATTATGCCATACCTTTAATAGTTTTTCAGATTGTTTTGACCACGCTTGGTTGTTATCAGTGCTCGATTGTCTTTTGCATGGTCTCAGAGTTTCTGCACCCCAGACTGGCCATTTTTAGAAAGTAAAAGTCTCATAATATCATAAATTTATTACTTTATACTGTTTTATAATGTACATAGAGTTTTATAAAATCAATCAAATTACCAATAAATGGGTATTAAAACTAGTCAATGAACTGGGGTTTTAGGAATCTCTTACTGAGTCCTTGGTTTTTAGCCTTTCAGAGAATGATACATTAGGAGGCTTAATTCAAATGGATAGACAGCATTTTGTTTTACTGATGTATTTAAAAATCACACTTATCATTTAAATGCAAGAAAAATCACTATATTACATTAGAATTGCCATTTTCAGAAATCAGATTATTTTTCTTATTCTTTTATTTTTTGTGTTCATGCCTTAATATATCACTTCTGATCATTCAAAAATGTATGTTTTTTCAGTAAGCAAAACTTATCCCATGACCATAAAGTCACCCTGTATTTGTGTCATATGTAGCTAATTCTTCTTTCTAAAATGCTCATACCATTGTGCATTTCTAAAATTAGGTGTTTAATGAAATATCTTTTTAATTATTTGCTTTAAGTCTTACCTCTGAAATTGTGTGTGTGTTTGTTTTTGTTTGTTTGTTTTTTCCCATTAAGAGAAAGGTACATTTTTTACTGTGTTTTCAGAGCTTGGAATATAGGTGATAGGACAATAATTTTTGTGGTAAGACAAGTATTTGTGAATATTTAAATAAAATTATTTAAGGTTTGAAAAAATTTCTTTCCCAAAAACCCATATTTTTTCTTAATTATCCAACATATGAGCTTTAAACTGTCATATTTACAATTGTTTAATTTATAATATAATTATGCCATCAAAGAATCAATATAAATATGCACATGTATAATAAATCTAAGCTAAATAACAAGTGCATTTAGATTTTGAAAAAAATAAGACTTATTTACTAATTAATGAAATTCACCGTATTAAATATTTTTTTTCTTTGTATTAATTCTATTCTTTGTTTATTGGTTTATGTTTATGCCAATAAAAACCCTTGTTTGATGAACTGTGAAATTCTTTTTATTTATTTTAGGGCCATCCAAAGTATCTAACTTCAGTCAAGAAGTCAAGGGATTAGCTTCATTATTGAGGAAATACATTAGGTTATTAACATCTTGTTTGTGTGAAACGTTACCACTTGCTTCTAGTTTGGCTTCTCACAGTCCTCATCATTTTGCTGTTGCATCATCTGTGTTAGAAAATGATGTGTCTGGTACGTTTTATATATGTTTTATTATGTAATCTCAGGATTGCCAACTGCTCCGATTTCTGCGGAGTTTCTCCGAAAAAATTTAAAAACTCCGCAATTCCACAAAGTAATGTTTATGCTCCGCAAATTCAGTCTTGACCACTTAACTAAATATTTTTTATTAAATACATAAAACTGAATAGTGGCAGACACCGAAAAAAAAAAAAAAAAAAAACTATTTTTCTTTTTTCTTTCTTTTTTTTTTTTTTTTTTTTTGAAGAACCACACACTTCACCGTACAATACTCATAAATAAATAGTAAAGAAAAAAAAAGAAAGAAAGAAAACATTCTAGTGCTAGGCATTGCGTAATCGAAATATTGCTGGCTCAGAACGGGAACAAGTATTTGTTTACATTAGCTAAGAGAGTGTTTAATTAAAACCACAAGCTGAAAGGGCGGGGGGGGAAGAAAGAAACTGAATGCTATGGTTATGTGATGTTTTGATTTTCATTTAAACTATATCAATGTTTCAGTTATCTTAATGCTTAATAGGTCTTTAAAAAAATTGTTTATTTTAATTATTTATCGATAAAAATAATGGATTCAGAGCTACTGAACTTTAAGGCCGATTGACAACGCTTTATTTAAGATTTATTTGAAATAATTATGCATTTATTTTATCATTCACTTAAAGCATTAATGATTTATTATTATATCTTCATTTGTATCTGAGGGGGGGGGGATGGGAAATAAGTAAACAAATTATGACCAATAATCTGCAAAATTCTAAAGTTTACAAAACATATGGTCCCAAGCTATGCAGATTAGAGGGAGTTGACTCAGAGATGAGATCATTTACACATTTATATGAATATCGGAGATTTTGTTTTTAGATTTTTATGTGATAGTATAATAATTATTTTGACATTCATGAAAATTGTTGGAAATTTAATTTTTTCTTCCCCTTCGTGCTTTCTTTTTCTTTCTTTTCTTTTTTTTTTTTTTATGTAACTGAATAATCTACTTTCATATATTGTCTTTATTTATGTATGGAAAATATGCCATTATGCAAAAAACAAATTACTTTTGGGGTTTTAAGCTTATATTCAGACTTAATCGCATTTCCCATTCTTATCTCTCTTCACTGTTTTGCTAAATATATTTGATTATCAATAAATATTTCTTAATTTCATATTATTGTTGTTAATTTATGTTTGTTAGTGGTTTCTTTCTTTCTTTCTTTCTTTTTTTTTTTTTTTTTAATGTATTTTTAAAATTGCTCCTCAAAGAAGCCAAAATGCTCCTCAAAATTTCTCTGAATACTCCTCAAACTGTTTTTGAAAATTGGCAACTCTGTAATCTACTTGTTCTGGTATATTTAAAAATGAAACAGTTTTTTTTTTTAATATTTCTTATTCAAACAGTTCTAAGTATAATTGTGCATATATTAATGTTGCCATAACTTGTTCTTTAGGATTTGAAAACAGTTAAAGTGCATGAAGAAATTTCTATTCTAAAATTACTTCTTTGGTATATTTGGATAAATTTTAGCATTAACTAATTTGTTTCTATAAATCTCAGTTTTAAGAATAATTTTTTATAAGTAAAAAAATCGAATACACACTTTTTTTTTTTTTTTTTAATTAAAAAAGAAGTAATTATAAAAAATAGTTTAAAGCTAAAGTAAAATAAATATGAAGTGTATTATTTTATTATTATTGTTTAGTTTATTAGGTTATAAGTGATATCTAATTACTTTTGATATTTTATGAGTTTTTTCACCAATGGGTAAATCATAAAATAATTTGTGTTATTGATTTAATTTATTTCAAATTGTTTTTATTTTATTATTTTAGGTGTATTAGTTCCTGAATTACTCATTTGTTTAGTGCAATTAGAAATCTTATTTCCTGGACTTATTCATGAGTCACATTTAATACCTATGTTGTCTCGGTTACTTGACTATTTAGACACATTTAACAGGCTTGCTCCTGGATTAGATAATGAAAATTCAGCAGATCTATTATGGCCTGGAATACCTAGTAAGCTTTATTGTATTAAAATTTTAAAATTCTTAGATTTTATTCAGTGAAATGTACATAATCTTGCATTAAATTATTATTATTAAATGAAAATATTATTATGACTATGATTATTTGAAATGTGTTTTGCATTCCTATTCTAAAATAAGAAAATTAATTATTTTTTCTATCTTCATTTAAAGTGTTGACCTATGTAACGGATTAAATATTTGCACTATATTTAAGCCAAAAACTACCTATTTATACGGATTGCATACAGCAATCATCTATCACCTCATGTCCAACACTGATCCTATTTGTCATCAAAATATAATTCATATTGATTGATTTTGTTAACCTCCAATCGAAAAAGACTTGGCTTTAATTTAAAATTTGTTGGCATAAATACAGGGTGGCCACAAGTCAAGGAATCAGGGAAAAGTCAGGGAATTTAAGTGAGTCTGGAAAAGTAATGGAATAGTCAGGGAATTTTGAAACATTTTGTAGAAATAAGCTATATTTGAAAGCTCGTTATTATAAATTGCTAAATTGTTTGTTAATTTTTAGAAATTTTTTAGGAAATAAACAACACAAGTCATGGAAAAGTTCTTATGTTAGCCAATCTGTGAAATATCTTTGACGGATTATAATGTGTTTTCAGGGCCATCTTTCATTTATTTTCTTTCTAAAATTATTTCATTTTTTCCTTTGTAGATTAAAAATGAATTAATATCAATTTACAAATTATTCCCAATGTCAAAGTTATATAAATTCTGTTTAGTGATTTCAAAATGAAAATGCCATTTAAATTTTATTTACCTCCAACCAAGGAAGAAGGGTGTTATAAATTTGAAGTCTTTGTTTGTCTGTGTGTGGCATTGTAGCTTCCAAATAAATAGACCAGTTTCAATGCAGTTTTTTTTTTTTTTTTTCCCTATTAGAATGTTGATTTAATTAGACTATTACTTAGCTAGGTTTAATAAAAATCTATTGAACAGATTTTTTAAAATTAAATAAAGTGTTATTTTTCAGACCATTTTGTATCAATATTTTAAAATTTGTAAGCTGACAGTCTTCCAATTTTCAAATTATGATGATCTTCCAATTTCCAAAAGTAACATCTCTGGGCAGACAGTATTCCTATTTTTAATTTATATTTAGACTATAAACCACACATTATTTATTATTTATTATTATTAAAGCATAAAAGTACTTTAAAAAAATGTGAATTTTAAGCTGATTTTTGACAAAAGTTAAAAATTGGCTATAAATAGTGATGATGAGTTTCACGCTCTAAAAATCTCTCAATTGAGTTGAAAATTGGAGATTTTATAAAATTACTTATAATGCGATTTTTTTTTTTTTCAGGCCATTTAGCATTGATATTTGAATCAAGTTGTCAATCTTTCAAGTTCCAGCTCATATTCGATGATTAGTCTTGTTTTTATTTATTCATTTATTTGAATTAGAGTATAAAAAATATATATTTTTTTTTTTTTTTAAATCACAAATTTTTAAAGGATTTTGACAAAATAATAATAAAATAAAATAAAAAAGGGAGAAAAATAGTGATTATGGTTTCTAGTCCAAATGTCACTAAATTTGGTTGAAAAGTAGAGATTTTAATTTAAAAAAGAATAATATTTATTAAATTCAAAGCCTATGTTGCATTGGCATTTTATAATTTTTGAGTTAAAGTCTTTAAATGAAAGCTATAAATTATATATATATATAAAATAATGTTTAATTAAATTTGAGTTTTTTTTTTTTTTTTTTAAATAAAGCTGCCATTACACTTGTTTAAGTTAATAAAGTAAATATTCAAAAAGTTGAATTAGTATTTTAGGATAAATTTAATTTTCTTACTTAACTTGTTACTTTTAATTTTTGCTATTATCTACAAAATTACAGCTGTAACATTTATTTATTTTTGTTTGTGTGTATGTGTGTGCTTTAAAAAACATGCCTTTTTTTTTTTTTTTTTTTTTTAAGATGTTAACTATAATTTAGCAGCCATGGTTCAGCTATCAGAAGATTCACCAATAATATATAAAGCTGATTTAGAAAACCATAATAAAGATGGAGGATTATGGACTGTAATCCATGGTAAAGTTTATGATGTTCAAAGCTTCAAGATTCGTTCAGTGTGTCGAATACCAAATATTGAAGATTATTTAGGTATTTCTGTAATAAATTTATTTTAGATTTTTTTCTTTTCATTTTTTCATCATTACCATTATTATTAATTAATTTTTTTTTTTTTTTCAATTCATTGTATAATGTTTTTCAAACATCTGCATGTGATTTCTTTTGTATTAAATTTTTCCATTTTATTGCAAAATCTTATTTATAAGTAATTAATTCATTGCGGTCTTCTTGAGTATTAATAAGTCTGTAATTAAAATTGCATGCATGAGAAAATCTCCTTATGCGGAAGTTGAAGGGAGCATAATAAATATTTAGTATGTCTAAATTTTATTATACTGTATTATGTTTACATTCTCATTAAACAAATTAAGAAAGATAATACTTAATTTCTTGATGCAATTTTAGTAGTTCTTAATGTATTTTAAATAATGGATGATGAAAGAAACTCCTTATAGATTTAAAAGAATTTAATTATGTTTTATGGCTTATATTATAATCACTGCTTGTAAAGCTCATACATTGTTAAAACAAATGCAGTCATAATTTAAACAGTCAGTTTTCTGTATATGTTGACCATATTATATCAAGATATAAATTAATTTAATTTGGGGAGTATATCTTAGACATACTCGTATTTGGTTAGAATATCTAATAGTATGAAACTTTATCTCTAGAGATTGATTCTAGATTGATTGCACCAGGTATAACGGCTGTGTGCTTGCTTCTTAACAAATATTGGATTCTGTTGCTGATCTTTTTGTATCAACTCATGTTTATACAGCAATTAAGATCGATTTAAAAGTAAACTTTGTCTTTAACCATCTGACCACCGCTGATGGATATATCCTGTCGCTGAGCTGTTGTTTCTTCCACATGACACTTATAATTCAGAGTTATGTAATTATGATTTTTTAGCTTGTTTTTAAAGTTTAAAGGTCTTAAATAATAGTCATAAGGATTGTAATCATGTGCACAACTTCATTTTTTATCTTATGTTGAAATAAGCTTTATTTTAGTACATTAAAAAACTGTGCAATGAAAACAATATTACAATTTTGCCCTTTTCAAAGACTAAAGGACATCATGACAAAAAGTGACTATCCATCCTAGAAGATCAATTCTAGATTGTTGTACCAGGTATAATAGCTGTGTGCCTCTTAACAAATGCTGGATTCATTTGCTGATCTTATTGTACCCACTCTTGTATATGCTTATCATCAAAATTGATTTTATTTAAAATTAGGGATGTTTATTTAATCTATCTAGAATATTTTATTATTTACATGCATTGTTGGCACAAAAAATTATCAGGAAAATAGATCATGCAAGTGACTGAAGCATACTTACTTTATTTTCATTTTTCTGTACAATATTTGAAAAGATTTTCATAATACATACATATATTATATATATATATATATATATATATATATATATGATATATATAAAATATATATATATATATATTTATATATATAAAATATATTTATATATATAAAATATATAATAAAGATGATCTATTAAGCATATTAGAAGCCAAGCAACAGATACAAGATCACTGAAACACCAATGACCAATAAGATAAAAAAAAAAAAAAAAAAAAAATCATCAGTGGATGAAATACATTAATGTAAAGAAACCAGATCTATTAATTAACAGTCTGCAAAAACAAACGAATCAATAAAGTAAAACAACAAATCTTAACTTAAAACCATAAACTTATCAAAATTGATGAAAAAACAACCCAAGAAACACAAGATAGGAAGAAGGAGGCAGGCGGCAAGACTTGTGACTTGCCTGTGGGGTTACACTAGTTTTACGCCGGCAACACTCCCCCAGCCTGCCACAACCAGAACAGGAACCATATGGATTTAAAAATGCAAAATTTCAAAGCAGATGAACAACAATGAAGCCACGAAGCCACAATGAAATTCACCGATTGATCACATTGTGTTTAACAGTATAATTAGAACATTAAATATAGTTGACAACTCAAAAAGGAAAAATCTGAAATTTTATTGGAAAATGAAAGTTTGCATAGTAATACAAAGCAAATGCAACAAGCCTTCTACTTTTTTTTTTTTTTTTTTTTTTAATTTAATTTCACAAACCCACCCAACCATCCAGCCTTACAACACCACCCCACCTCCGTAATCAAACATCTGCCCACCCAACCGCCACCTTTTTTATTGTCTTTTATTATTTTATAATTTTTTTGTTGATATACACAAGAGTGTACACAGCTTTTTTTTTTTTTTTTTTTTTTTTTTTTGTACTAACAGAGACATGGTTAAGGATATAAAATAGAAAATACAAAGTTTTTAGGAAAACCCATTTTAGCAGTGGCTGTGATCAGTTTATTAATATTCTTGTTTTTAAACTTTGCAGAGCATAAATTATTAATTCGAAATAAATGGTTAATGATGATGTTTCTAAATACCGAAAGATGCAGACATGAATTAAAGTGTGTAAATAAGTTGACATTAAAACAAAAATCTTGCCGTTTGTCATAGATATCTGTGTAAAGTTTATTACCATCGATGATTATTTTTAGATCTAAAAAGTTAATTGATTGATTAGTCAGAGTATTTTGAGTTAGCTTTAAATTAGGTGGATAATTGAAGGAAAAGCCATTTTGTGAGTTCTTGTTGAGATAAAATACAATAATATCATCGATGTAACGATAAAATCGAACATCATCATTGCAAATTTGCTTTTCATAATAATAAAGATAGAGATCTGCCAAAATACTGGAGCTACAACCTCCTTGTGGGATGCCTAATTGTTGCAAATAGATAGCGTTGTTGTGGAAGATATAATTATTATGGATAACAAAGTTAAGAAGAGTTTTAAATTTTTCTGCTTTAAAATTGTAAGGAAGATTAATTTGAGCTTTATATTCTTGAAAAAGACTGTAAATGATATTACTAAGATCTGATAACTCAATATTATTGAAAAGATCTTGAAAGTCAAAAGTCATAATATTGTCTATTGAATCGAGCGATTTTATGTAATGAATTAACTGAAAGCTATTTTTAAGACAGTGTAAATTATCAACTTTGCAAGTACATTTGTAAATTTGTTTTAGAATATCCAGTAGAGCTTTATTAGCATTGTTGTTATAAGTGTTACACCCAACAGTGACAGTGCGAAATTTAATTGGAGATTTGTGAAACTTAGGTATGAGAACTATATAAGGATAATTAAAGTTATTGAAGGGAAGTTGAAGTAGTTTATAGTAATTATGTATTTTTCGGTTATTAATAATAAGGTTATTATTAGTTAAACTGAAGATGTTACTATTATTGATTGATGAGTTTAAAATAGAGAGATAGTAGGATTTACAAATAATGGCATAATTATTAGGTGATTTGTCAACATAAGTGATCACAAAGTCATCCTGTAGTGATTTGATTGAGTTAAGAAGTACAGATTTTTTAAATAACACCAGATTTGAAGAATTGATAAATAATGCATTTTTGATTTTTTGTAACACTAAAACTTTCCATTGAGTGAAGTAGGCAATTGGTTTATTATGAGTAATAGATATTTTATAAATAAATAAATCTAGGTCATAAGAAAACTGTTGAAAGATTTGTGGAATGCTAGTTTTAACTGGAAGTCTAAATTTGGTGCCAAATTTCATGAATTTTTTTAATTGATAATTATCAATAATATTGAGATTACCCGTGATAATGTGTCCATGGTCTCTGTCAATAAATTTTGAGAAAGAAGGATCATTGCATTTACAGGTTACAGTGTTAGTAAAAGAGGTAGACTTAGATACAGAATTATAATTGAATATCTTTCTGCCAAGAGGAAGAGGATATTTGAAGGTACGAGATAGATTTAAATCTTTAATCGGAAACAAACATTCTTTGTCATTAATGATAGACGTAATGTTAATACTGTTCAATATTTGATTTGTAAAATTCACAATTAATTGAGTATTTGTTTTAAATTTGTTGGGCTTTTTATTAAGTTTTAAATTAAATTGTTTGATTTTGTACATTATAATATCATAAAAAATGTCTGAAAAATGTTTATTATAGGATTGGCTTTGAAAGACATTCAGAAAGTTTACTAAGTATTTCTTTTTAATTGCAAAAATAAATTTTCGAATAATGAACCAGTTATAGTTAGATAAGTAATTAGTCTGTAGATCTGAAATGAGTTTAATAATGGCACTTTTAGAAAAGATTAAATCTGTTTTTTTACTACCTCGTTTAGTTCTAGAAGTTTTATTGTTAATTTTGTGATTAAGTTGTGCATAAATAGTCGAATAATCATGTAGAGGGTTGATGTTAGAAAATGCTTTAATAGTTTTACTAAAGTATTCGGAATTTAGGCCATATGGATAAATTGTATTATAGTATTGCATAAATTTTGATTCAAGAAATAGACGCTCACTTTTATTTTTCTGAATTTTTACAATCTCTATGGTACATGAATTAAAATTATGTGATTTAAAGTGTTGTAATTCTATAGTTGACTTAGAAGATGCAGCTGAAAGGTTTTTAGAATCTGATCGATGCTGATTAATGCGTAGATGAAGAGGAGTTGAAGTTTCACCAATATAACTAAGTTTACAATGACCACAATTGATTTTATAAATAACATTGTATGCCTGACAAAATGGAACCAAAGACTGATTATTATTCAATTGTGTGTGAGAGGCCATAGGGCAAGTTTTACATCTATTAGAACCGCATGTTCTAAACTGAAGTAAAGGAGGAGGAGATAATAGGTAACTGGATGTCGATCCAAGGATATCCCTATAAATATCCTTGTACCGGGCACAATACTGCTGTGAAGCTAAGTATTTTTTGCCAGGATCTAAAAATTTACTAAACAGAGTCATAGAGAAAAAATGTTTTTGTATATTAAAAATCACAAGGCAAGTATGTATTTACATTAGTTTTATCGAAAGTGGGCTATACCAAATTCAATTACTAAATTAAATTGATTCTTGAATAATAAGTATCTGGATTAATGAAAAGTGGAGAGAACTAAAAATAATAACAATAATAACAACAATAATAATAATAAATAATATGTACATATTTACACTAAACCTCCTTTGACTGAATCTATTGATTTGGTTCCAATTAAAAATTAAATTCCGCCCATTTTTTTTAAAGTAAAGTAAGAAAAACTAACCATCACAATTCACAAAATGTCAGGCACAAAATGCTATATAATAATAATTATGAAATATTCGACTACACATACACAACATTAATAAAAAAAAAAAAATAAAATAAATAAAAATAAAGAGTAAATTATTAACGTAAGTTGCCAACTATACAGTTAGTTAATATATATATATATGATATATATATATCTTGGCTTCTACTATGCTTAATAGATCATCTTTATTATGATATATATATATATATATATATTCTTTATACACATTTCATGTTGTTTGAAAAAGATAAATTCAGATTTAAATTAGGCTTCATATGCCCTATAATGGCTAATCAGCCAAATATGTGGTGCTTTTGCAGCAAAAAACACAAAAGAAAATAATTATTCTGTTTATGATACTGAATTTAATTTAGCCATCCTAGGCTTATGTGGATTTTTCCATTCACTGAGCACCTGTTTTTTTTCCTTAACATACTTATAATTCAAAGTGCATAATTATAGATTTTAACTTTAATTATAAAGGTGACATATTATAATCAAGAGGATTATATTTAAATGAATAATCATATTTTTATTATTTAGCGAAAAGAACTGTTGTTTTAGTACATTGTGAAAAACATGTAGTGAAAACAACATTACAATTTTATCTTTTTTCAAGGTGCTCAGTGGGTTAACAGTATATGTAGGAGAGAAGGAGGGAAGGAAAAGAAAAAATTTCCAGTTTGTTGCTTTCTAAATTCCAACAGAGTAAAGATCTAAATTGAATTAATTTTTTCTTTCATTCACTATGATGACAGTTAAGCAGAATGCGTATGTGTGTGTATACATATATTAATATATGAAAAAATATAAAAATTATGTATAAACATTAATTAAAAATATATGTTTTTATAGATAAAATGACTTAGTTCATTGTAAATAAAAATATAACTATTTATTATAATTTTATTTTATTTTTTACTCTTGACATTTAAATTTCAGGAATAGATGCAACACAAGCTTTTGAAAAGGCTAATCATTCAGAAGATGCTAAAAGGCTACTACAAACATTTTTTATTGGAAATTATTGTGATGTATGTATTAATAGAATTTCTAAATTGATTATGTTATGTTTTATTATTATTATTCTTTCTGATTATATATTATTTTGTTTATTTTATTTTAATTTTTTTCCTCAATAGCCAGAACAGGATGTATGCCAGAAAGTTGATCCTTGTAATTATACTTCAATTATGATTGATATGGAAAGAACTTTAGCTTACCTTTTGGGTTTGAGCTCTAGAAATGAAGTTATTGGTCCCTCTAAAAATCCTTGTGAAATCACCTATTCCCATTGGCTTTCATCTACTGTAATGCATGGTGGGCTTCAAGTTTCTCAGCTACCTAATCCTTTTGAAGAAGAGAAAGGGGAAGCAAGAAGTACTTCAACAGCAACATCTCCTGGTATTTTATAAATGTTATCAGAATGATTTAGTAGTAAATGTAATATTACTGTTTTTTTCATGAGGCTTTTTTTTTTTACTTTATTTGTATAATTTATTTTTCAGGCATGTCAATTTTCCACTTTTTATAAAAATTTTTCATTCTTCCCTCAAATTAATGATCGGTGATCAAACAGGCCATCGAAGTCATGCAGTTTCTAATCTTACTCCATCCACAACATAAATATCAATATTCATATTGAACTTGCTTTTTTTTCATTCTGCAACTTTTAAAAAAGTAGGATGGCTCAAAAACTAATGATCAGCCATTAAACTGATGAAGCTCTTCAATTCTCATTCTTTCTCCATCCATAACATAAGTGTTACTGTTCATTGTAAACTTGTTTTATTAGATTCTAGAACTTATAAAGATGTTGAAGTATTTCCTTATATGTAATCAATTTGAACTAAATATTAAGATAGAAAACCTAGCTTTACTTCGTTGTGCCGTTTTAGATCTTTCGAAACCGGGTACCCGGTCCTCATCAGAAATGTCTACTTCTGTGGTGTAAAAACTTGACATTGATTGCTCTTCTGTTGATTTCTCAGCAGCTGGCTCCAGGCTCCGTTTGGGGCTACTGCGCCGCTATCATTGCATACGTCGTTATTGGTTGAAATTTCAATCGATTCACGGTACATCGCATAGTTATAACTATCATAGTCGGATAATTTAACGGTTTTGACAAAATCTATTTTAATATTCTGTTTATTGTAGGTTTTAGCTAGAGCGGTATTATATTTTCCAGTTTTTATGTCATTCTCATGTTCTTTAATCCTAGTTTTAATTTTCCTCTTTGTAACACCAATATATGAACCGGGTTTATTGTCTTCGTCTATAAAAGGGATTTTATAAATACCTGCAGTTTCTAAAGGGGGGATGCAGTGGCGGATTTAAGGGGGGAGCTAGGGGGCTGAAGCCCCCCCCACCAAAACACTGACATTCACAATTGAATATTGCAATTGTAAATTTTTTAGTGGTCTAGAGTAACACTTTGAAAAATCTTAGCCCCCCCCCAAAAGTCAAGTTCTGGATCCGCCACTGGGGGGATGGGGTCTTTATCGCTTCGGATCAATTGAAAGATATTTTTGTTGGGTTTAATGGGGATATTTATACCATATTTATTAGCTGTATTTTTAATCTTATTGGCGGCTCCGCGATCATAAGGGATGGAAGGGGTAAATTTGGGGGGTGGTTTTTGGTGACTGGGGATTTGGTCAAGGCTTTTGAATCTATTTTTAATTAATTTATTGACAATTTTGTCGGGGTATCCTGCTTTTCTTGTAAAGTTTTTGATAAGGTTTAGTTCATTTTCACGATCTTTGGATTAATTACAAATTAAAATTGCGCGATTGATGTATGAAAGAATGGCGTTGGTTTTGTAACGGAACAGTGTTTTGCTCTTAAAATGAATAATTTCGTTACTATTGGTGGGCTTTCGGTATATGGTGGTTTTGAAATTATTTTTAGTGCGGGTAATTTTAACGTCTAGGAATAATCAATTTGTTTTAAATTATGTTAAATTAATATTATTGATTTCCATATATACAATCTTTGGATAGTCAGACATATATACAGACTATGGTTAGAAACTTGTTAAATAATTTTTTATTTGTGATAAAGCACCATTCTTTTATATTGCTTAAAATATTGTAACCTTTTGGCTGCAAAGTGACTATTTTTTAAATTTATTATAATTTATGTATTAATTACTTTATTGTATATTAATTTACAGAATTTGCATATAAACGTACAAAAAGTTTTGAAATTTTACTTCATGCATAATTTCCTCTTTTTAAAAATTTTTTCAATGACACCTATGTATTATTTTCGTTTAAAAAATAGTTAAATTTCACTTACATTAGATTTTCTTTCTTAATTGTAATTGTTAAATTAGATTGCCTATATTTAATTTTTTAAGAACTATTCGTAAAATAATTGGGGAAGAAAGAGAAAAAAAAAAAAGCAATTAAAGCGACATACTATGTTTGTTTTGATATTCAGATTCATATTTCTCAAAATTTTATCAAAAACTTATTACACTAATATAAAATCTGTTTGTTTTTTTAATTCATCTGTTTTTTTCTTTTTCATATATGTATCCAGAATATTACTAAGTTTTATTTAAAAGTTTCAGGTACAACACCAACTAAAGCAAAATCTATCCCAGAATCTCAAAGATTTCAGAAATCATCATATTCAGTCAAAACAGATACATTTCTTCAAAATATAGCTGAAAATAAGTTTAATGAACCTCTTGCAAAAAAATTTATGCATATTGTCAATGAATTTTGCCAAGAACATCACATTAATTTTCATCTAAATCTTTCTGGTGATCATCCTGTTGAAGAAATTGGTTGGTTAGTATTTTTGTTTTGTACATAATGGATAATTAAGAATTAAAATAAATGTACTTATCATTTATATTCATACTATAGATTTTAATTATTTTAATAAATTTGTGATTATACTTATCAGTTTTTTGAATCAGATAACATGAAATAAAATTATATTTAGAATATGTGTATCAAGATACTATTTACAAAACTTAATGATTTTTTTTTCTTCAGGTTTTTGATGGCATTGTTATTAAAGCACCTTGGACTTGGTGAAATTGCATTATCTCTTGCTGAAAACTGTTATTCTGTAATGCCACCAGCAATTGAAAACATTTTGAAAATTACCCAACAAGCAAAATGCTGTTTGATTAAGGTTAAGCACTTTATATATTAACATATCTAATTATACATTATTGTGATTTATTTCAGTTTTTCTTAAACTGTTTGGTATTGCTAGACTTTTTGAATTAAAAAAACTGAGAAGGATCCTTTCTAAACAAAAAGTTTTTCTAGAGATCCCATATTTAAATTTCAAAATTACAAATGACACTAGAATTATTGATGCTTTAATAATTTTATATGGGTGAATTTTTCAAACTGAATAATGATAAAAAAAGAAAAAAAAAAACTATAGCCTTAATAATTTAATAAATATGCAATATAATTGAAAAAATAAAATGCATGTGTTTTAGAAAAGTTTTCAGTTAGTCATGTACCTGGGACCTGACTTACAAGGGAATTTTTTTAAGTGTTCGTCGACACTAAGCATATTTTGTACTGTTTTTAATGCTTATTGAGAATATGTAATCAATTTTTGAAAAATGCATTTTTAAGGGAATTATGACCCTTTATAAATTTGATGAATTGGCAACTTTCCTCCTTCTTGACAGAAAATTTCAATACATATTTTTTAATTGTTTAATCCCACTAAAATCTACCTGTGGCTTACAGCACGAGTGAGAAAGAGAATGTTTGTAATTATATTTAATTAAGCACAACATACCTGATAGGTAGCATTATTATAAATGTCTTAATAGTAGTGAAATTGTTCATAAAAATGAAACAAATACAAAAATATGTGACAATGAGTACCTTTCAAAAAGCAATAGCTGTGACATCCTAAACTATCACATTCTAGCTTTTTGGATAGTTGTCTGTTCTTTTTTCATTCTACAAACTGAAAAGTTTTGAAGTTTTGCATATGAATATTAATTCTTAATTATATTTTTTAAATATATCTGTTGCACTTTTCAATTTTCTACAATTATAAATTAAAACATATAATCAGTACTAAACTATAGCAAACATTTTTTGTTTTTTTAACTTTTCCATAAACAAAGCCATGATAAGTAAAAATGTTTTATCTCATGGAAACATTTATGCGAAAATTTCCTGGATCAGGTCACTTTCATTTTTTGCCAAAAGTCATCAAATTGTTAAATTTTAAGTGGTCACCATTTCTCAAAAAAGGAGTTTTGCAAAAAAACTAATTGTGTATTCTGAATCAGCATTAGAAACTCTATAAAATGTGTCTAGAGTAGATTTTAAGTATGACTAATACTTAACCATCTGACCATCTTTAGAAAGGACAGATTTATAATGTTGTTTTCACAGCACAGTTATTTAAATACATTAAAATAATGCTTATCTTAACTTGAAATTAAAATGGGATTGTGCACATAATTATTATACTAGTGGCTACTATTTATGACCTTCAAACTTTAAAAATAAACTAAAATTCCATAATTATATAATTTTGAATTATAAAAGTATTATAGAAAACAGAACAGCTCAGTGACTGGATATGTCTGTCAGATGGTTAAAAAGGCTCTATTGATAGCATAACTTGGACCAGGGCAGGCATTTCTTTGGGAGGCTCTTTACAATTTTTTGCTTAAATTTACAACTGAAAAAGAACATTGAAGTAATTTGATTTGGGGGCTCACTGTATTTCAGGGCTTGAAGCAATTGCCTATGCCCTGCTTTAATTAGTCCCTCCCTGTTTCACAAGTTTAACTAAGAATATTATAAGTAGTAATTAAAAGATATCTTCCAGAAAAATATCTTTCCCTGAAGAGAAGGAAGGAATTACCAAAAACTTTATTTGTGAAAGTGCCTTAATTTGAATCCCTTACTGTTATTTAATACCTTCTATGTTATTTTTTTCCTAATTATTTATTTATTATTTTCTCTTTGATATATATATATATATATATATATACAGACACTTTGTTTTCTGGAACATTTTAAATGTTTTTATGATGTAAGACAGGATTTTTAATGGGTTCTTTAATGAAAATTCTTACTATTTTTAGTTTTACTTTCGAATGAAAAATATGTTCTAAAGTTGCTTTTGTAATTATTTTTTTACATTCAAAACATTGCTTTGAATTTAAAAATTTCATATTTGGGCAAGTTTATATTTTATTTAGTATAAATTAACTATAATTTAAAAATTTTCCTTTCTTATTTTTGATTTTAGGCCCGTCAAGATGTAAATAGTTCATACAAAGAAGTTTGCAGTCCAGTATTTGAAAGATGTAGATTCCTGTTTCATGAGATTCGCCCATCCAGGAGCACAGAAGTCTCAGCTCTATCAAAATTAAAATTTTCTGGCATTACTCCAAAATGGAAATATGCTATTCATAAATTAATCAGGAACCACAGGCTTTCTAGAGGTATAGTTATTATTGTAATTATTTTAAAAAATGAAGATTAATAATTATAATCTTATGTTAGAAACATTTAACATATTTGAAAAAAAAAAAAAAGCTGCAGTATGTAAACCATTTTTTTAATTTTACAAACATATTTTTATTTATGTTACAGGGTTTGTTAAAATGCTAGGCCGTTTAAATTTTTGATGATTTTTTGTTTTTGTATTTTCTTTTGAATCTAGTTATTCAAATGTGTTTCAGACATTATATAAACAAATAATGTATTTTAAAACTTTAAAATACCTTGCAAATCCTTTCACTTGAGCAGCTTTGGATATATTTCGACTCGCATAAAATTCGCGGTCATCTTCAGCTGTTTGTTATGCTGCTCTGCTGATCTTCATCTTCATCCTCTTCCACATCATCCTCTTCACCTCCTACGTCACTCTTTCGTCGATGTTTATTTATTATGTGTTGCCAAACCTCAGGTATAATGCTATGCTCTCTTTCATTTACGGCCGTGTTAGATGTTAAAATTTCCAAAGCTTCTCTTTTTAGTGCATAGTTATGTGAGTTATACGGAGCTATTTTGATGGTTTTTAAGGTATCAGGTATTATTGGGTTAGTTTTGTGCGTGCGTGATAAAGCGGTGGAACATCTATTGTATTTGAGGTCGCTGATGTGTTCTATTTCGCGGTCTTTTATTTTTCTTTTCGTCATTCCGATATATGAAGCAGGTTTTTTACTATTTTCCAAATCAAATGTAATTTTATATATCCCTGGGGTTTCTTTAGGGTCAATTATGTCTTTTTCATTCCGAATTCGTTGTATAATGTTTCTATGGGGTTTAATGGGGATATGTATATTATGTTTAGAACCTTCGTTTTTAATTTTGTTCGCTATGCCGTTACAGAATGGTATGGAAGTGGTGAATTTAGGTTTAATCTTTTGAGCATCATTAATTTTATTGAGAGTTTTTAAGCATTTTTTATAGAGTTTTTGTACTAGGGAGTTACTATAACCTGCACGTTTAGCAATGTTTTTTATAAATTTTATTTCGGTGTTAAGGAGATTTTTATTTGAGCAGATTAGGATGGCGCGATCTATGTATGAGCGTATGGCGGCGGTTTTGTATTGGAAAGGGGTCCTACTTTTATTATGGATAATTTCGTTATTGTTTGTTGGTTTTCTATGTACAGTAGTATTAAAGGTATTATCGTGGTGTTTAATAATTTTGACGTCTAGAAAGTTTATGCTATTGTTGGTTTCTATATCGAGGGTAAATTTAATATTTTGATCAAGGTTATTTAAGTCGTTTAGGAGGGTTTGTGGGTCAATGTTATTGGGGATGACGGCGAAAACGTCATCCACGTAACGTAGCCATATTTTACAATTTTTTATTATATCGTGGGCGGAATTTTCAAGATGTCGGAGTTTAATTTCAGCAATGATGCCTGATATAGGGGAGCCCATTGGCATGCCCTTCGTTTGTCTATAGATATTACCATTGAAAGTGAAATATGAGTTGTTTAACAAAAGATTATTAGCAATAATTATTGTTTCGCTTATTTTATTGTTGCCATAGTTGTTAATTATTAGGTTTTGTATTATATCAGTGACTTCATTTAGGTTTATTGATGGGTATAAGTCTTTTACATCGAAGCTAACGAGTGTATCATCATATTTGATATTTATATTTTGGATGGATTTTATAAAAGCCTCTGTTGAGTTTATACTGTGAGTTGAGGGGGGCAATAGGGTTTCATAGATGTTTTTCATATACACTTCGAGATTGTATGTAGGGCCTTCTGATTTATTTACTATAGGTCTAAGTGAGGGAGGGGTTTTATGATCTTTATACTTTCCAAAAATACGGGGGATAATAGGAGCGTAATTGCTAAGTTTTGGTGGGTTATCATTAGGCCAAGATCCAGTTGGATCTTGGCCTAATGATTTCACTTTCAATGGTAATATCTATAGACAAACGAAGGGCATGCCAATGGGCTCCCCTATATCAGGCATCATTGCTGAAATTAAACTCCGACATCTTGAAAATTCCGCCCACGATATAATAAAAAATTGTAAAATATGGCTACGTTACGTGGATGACGTTTTCGCCGTCATCCCCAATAACATTGACCCACAAACCCTCCTAAACGACTTAAATAACCTTGATCAAAATATTAAATTTACCCTCGATATAGAAACCAACAATAGCATAAACTTTCTAGACGTCAAAATTATTAAACACCACGATAATACCTTTAATACTACTGTACATAGAAAACCAACAAACAATAACGAAATTATCCATAATAAAAGTAGGACCCCTTTCCAATACAAAACCGCCGCCATACGCTCATACATAGATCGCGCCATCCTAATCTGCTCAAATAAAAATCTCCTTAACACCGAAATAAAATTTATAAAAAACATTGCTAAACGTGCAGGTTATAGTAACTCCCTAGTACAAAAACTCTATAAAAAATGCTTAAAAACTCTCAATAAAATTAATGATGCTCAAAAGATTAAACCTAAATTCACCACTTCCATACCATTCTGTAACGGCATAGCGAACAAAATTAAAAACGAAGGTTCTAAACATAATATACATATCCCCATTAAACCCCATAGAAACATTATACAACGAATTCGGAATGAAAAAGACATAATTGACCCTAAAGAAACCCCAGGGATATATAAAATTACATTTGATTTGGAAAATAGTAAAAAACCTGCTTCATATATCGGAATGACGAAAAGAAAAATAAAAGACCGCGAAATAGAACACATCAGCGACCTCAAATACAATAGATGTTCCACCGCTTTATCACGCACGCACAAAACTAACCCAATAATACCTGATACCTTAAAAACCATCAAAATAGCTCCGTATAACTCACATAACTATGCACTAAAAAGAGAAGCTTTGGAAATTTTAACATCTAACACGGCCGTAAATGAAAGAGAGCATAGCATTATACCTGAGGTTTGGCAACACATAATAAATAAACATCGACGAAAGAGTGACGTAGGAGGTGAAGAGGATGATGTGGAAGAGGATGAAGATGAAGATCAGCAGAGCAGCATAACAAACAGCTGAAGATGACCGCGAATTTTATGCGAGTCGAAATATATCCAAAGCTGCTCAAGTGAAAGGATTTGCAAGGTATTTTAAAGTTTTAAAATGTTAATTCGTCCTTTTGTGCATTGCATATATGCAAATAATGTATATTTTATATAAAAACTCATCTCAATGTAATATGTTATCAAATGTATAAGCAATGTATTGAAAATTAGATTTCCAGATTTTTCTTAATTTTACTAATTTCTTTTGTTCAAAACATTAGTAGAATACAAAGATAAAATTACCATGTATTTTATATTTAAGCTAATTATAACTAACTATTAAAGAGTAGAATGTTAATTTGTAAGTCAACTTTATTTGACGGTGAGGTAAAAGGTTTTTACTGTGATAAAAGATGCAGATGGCCCAAATTACAGAAGAGGAGGGAAGCACTTGACCAAAAAGATAAGAGATGAAAATAGTAAGATTATACTAATTTCAAGATAGTTTAAAGATAATAATAATATCTTAAAATAAAACTGTATTTAAAAAAAAAAGTTTTTATAAGCAACTATTGCAATTAAAATTATTTTCAGGTAATCCCTTCCCCTCCAAGCATTTTGTAGAAAAGTTTATAAGTTTTTAGTGCTGTTCCGTTACACAAACTAAAGTTATACATTTTTTTTTTTTTTTTTTTTTTTAATATATATATATTATCTGTTTACAAAACACAGGAAAAAATCAAGTAATTATACACTCCTGCTCAAAAATTTAGCAAGATTTGCAAACAATCAGTTTTTTTTTTTAATTAAAAAACTTATCTCTTGAGGAAATGTTTTAAAACGTTGATCATTTAAGGAACTGGATCTTCCTCATGTTTTTCAGTGAAGATTGGTTTAAGACAACATTTAGGGGGCCGGTAACAAATTAAGCAAAATCAATAAAGTTTGTGATCATCGTGTATCGTTAAGTAAACGAATAAACTGTAACTTAAGGATATGTTAATATAGACCCAATACAATTTGTGAATGAATTTGTGTAACAATATCATGTTAAATAATAGAGAAATGAGCATTTAATTTAAAATTCATAAAAAAATCATCATGTTTTTTTATTTATAATAGACAGAGTTTTTAACAAAAATCATTCCCACTTTCAGATAAATTGAAAAAAGACTTTTGAAACAATATATTGCAATTGGAATGCAAATATCTTAAATATCTCATGAAATATGAGCATTTTTGTGAAAAACATTTTCACTACTGTGCATGTGGGAAAGATAGAAAAAATTTTATTACATAGGTTGAAAGCTAGATATATTGGGCAACTTTTGTCAAAAGTTCATTTGAATAGAATAAAAATTAAGTAAATTGTCCACAAAAGAATGAGCTAGATTTTAGATATTTTCCTAGAGCTGAAATTTCATAAGGGATTTTTTACATGTCGTTTAATTAATTTGGAGATCCAATTATTTTAACCACTTTATACAAGTTCTTTTTTGTGAGAAACCCATTATGATCTCGCAAATCTTAGTAAATAAACAAAATATATGTTAGAATTACAAGCTTATAAGGGGTTTTTCACAAAAAAATACTTTGGCGCATGGTTGAAATAATTGGATCTTCAAATTAATTACGTGGCTTCCAAAAAACCCCTTATGAAATTTCACCTGTTGGAAAATACCTAAAATCTAGCTCATTTCTTTTCACCAGCAATTTGCTTAATTTTTACTCTATTGAAATACAATTTTGACAAAAGTTGCCCAATATATCTAGCTTTCAACCTATGCAATAAAAAATTTTCTATCTTTCACACATGCGCAGGGAAAACGCTTTTCATAAAAATGCTCATGTTTCATAAGATATTTAAGATATTTGTATTCCAATTGCAGTACATTGTTTCAAAAGTTTTTTTTTTTTTTTCAATTTATCTGAAAGGGAGAATAATTTTTGTTTAAAACTCTGTATATTACAAATATAAAACATGCTGATTTCTTTTGGAGTTTTAAAGTAGATGCTTATATCTCCATTATTTAATACGCTATCATCACACAAATTCATCCACAAATTGTACTGGGTCTATATTAACATATCCTAAAGTTACAGATCATTTCGTGTACTTAACAATACAGGATGATCACAAACATTATTGATTTTGCTCAATTTGTTACCGGCCCCCGAAATGTTGTCTTAAACCAATCTTCACTAAAAAACATGAGGAACACCTAGTTCTTTAAATACTCAACGTTTGAAAACATTTCATTGAGAGATAAGTTTTTAAATAAAAAAACACTGATCGTTTGCAAATCTTGCTGAACTTTTGAGCGGGAATGTATTAATTTGGTTAATACTCTTGTATAAGCTAATTATGTAGTAGATAACACTGAATGTTTACTCTCTGAGTGGTAATCACTCTTTTTTTTTATTACATTGATGGTTTTTAGCAACATAGTTAAAGTGAATCAACACATGAACATGTCTAACTTTTATAGTAGCATTTGGAAAACTTTTTTGTATAAAGATGTGATGCCTTATACCCCATTAATAGGCTGAACTTTTTGAGTAGGGCTTATTTTATGTATACTGAAAACACTGTATGTTTTAGTTAAAAATAATGTATATTTTGTGCAAATAAACACAGTGTGTATCCGAATAAGAGGACAGAAAAAAAATCAGAAAAGAATGTGTTTAAAAAGAGCGGCTTCTCACTGTATATAACAAGGATAATGAAAAAGACAGTGTAATAAAGAAGAGGTTTTAGTTGCTAAATTTTTTTATTTCATAATTGTATGTTCTTTGAAAAATATATGCACATATATTGTCAAATGACAATGAAATTTGTTATAGTAAATACAGTGCGTTAAGAAATTATAAGACCACAAGTGTATTGGTGAATTTCTGAAAAAGAGAGCATAATATGCAAATTTTTAGTTGCGTATTTAAAATTGGTGGGAAAACGCATCCTATACTAATTCCAACTTTTAAAATTAAATTAAATTTCATTAAAACTTATTCATTTTTCTAAAAATTAAAGACTGTGACTGTTAAGAAATTATAAGACCACCTGAGCAAATTAGCATATTATACATGACGTCAAACTCAATATAAAGCGCATGCGTCAGTATTTCGTAAAAGCATTACCTAAGAAGCAAATGCTTAGGTTTTGAATGTGTTATCTACGATTAATTTGACGATGCCTCGAGGTAAAGAAGTATCGGAGTGCGAAGTAAGAAAAATTTTATTTTATAAAGGTTCTGGTAAATCTGAAAGAGATATTGCGAGGTTAATGAACCATTCTAAAACTTCCATTCATAATGCCATAATTAGAAAAGATTAATTAAACAAAATAAAACGATCTGGTAGAAAAAATATTTTGACAGCACGTGATAATAGACAAATATTTCGACTGTCAACTAAAAAAGGTCTTTCAACTCGTGAAATTTCGAAACGTTTCAGCAAGAAAACTTCACATGTAACAGTCTGGAAGAGTCTTAAATTAAATATTAATACGAAATTTATAAATTGAAGATAAAACCAAAGTTATTGAAATGCCATCGAGAAGAAAGATTAAAATGGGCTAAAAATGTCATGTCATGGAATGATGAGTGGCAACAAATCATATTTTCTGATGAAAAGAAATTTAACCTTGATGGTCCCGATGGTTACAAACACTATTGGCATGACTTGAGGAAGGAACCAAAAGAATGCTTCAGTCGACAAATGGGTGGAGGATTAGTAATGATTTGGGGAGCTTTCAGTTATGAGGGGTTGTGTGATTTACTGCGGATTTTGGGTCATATGAACTCTACACAATATCAGTCTATGCTATATGATCATATGATACCGTTTGGACCTTTATTAGGTGGTGCTAACTGGATGATTTAAAAGGACAATGCTGCTTGTCATACATCTAAATCCACACAGGAGTGGTTTAAAAAAGAAAAAATAATGTTTTGCCATGGCCAAGTCGAAGTCCAGACTTGAACCCCATGGAAAACCTATGGGGTATATTATCTCGCAATGTTTATGCTAATAATAAACAATTTTCATCTGCCAATGAACTGGAAGTAGCCATTGTAAAAAATGGTACAATATTTCTATAACTGAACTTAACCACTTGGTTACTTCAATAAAAAACACAGTGTTTCAAGTCATCAAGAAAAATGGAGGACCAATATCATATTAATTTTTTTATACAATTTTGTTTTTTGACAAGTGGTCTTATATTTTATTAACAGGTTACTTTTTCCCTTATTTCTAATATATATTTTAATTAAACATTTATTGCATTATACCAAGTCATTGCAAACTAATTATAAAAAAATATAGAGCAATATGTTATTTTATGTATTTAAATTATGATTAGAATCTTTATTTTTCTTATAATTTACAAAATTAAAGTGGTCTTATAATTTCTTAACGGACTGTAATGTATTTTTATTTCTTGAAATATTTGATAAAATCAGTTAAAGCATAAAACTCACTAGCATAGTTCTTCCTGTTATTTCATGGAATAACAATCTACATTCTACAAGTCTTTAAATTCAGTTATTGCAATTTGAAATTTATGTAACTTTTTTTATTACTGATGAGTCAAATATATTTTTGCATTGTGTCATTTTCTTTAAATATAATCTTAAATTTTTGTTTTTGTAATTTTAAAATTTATATAATATGTTTAGAGAAGTTAATAAAATGTGTTTTCACGCAAAATATTAGTCTCTATGTCAAATTCAAAATAATAAATATTAATTAAATAATTTGCACTTTAAAAATATAGTTTTAAATTAAGAATAGTTTAAGCATTTTATAAAAAATAATTGAAATCATGAATTTTCAAACTGTGATTTATTACACACTGACTTGATCAGTTGTTTTGTGAAATTAAGACATTTTATAAAATAACTGAATTATATGATTTAACAGTAACATATAGAACCAGTCACTTTATATTAGATTGTTATTTTGAAATTGTTGCTCAATGTAAGATTGTTCTATTTTTGAAGCAAAAATAATTATTTTACAATATTTATTTATTTTTAATGCTATTGTGCTTTTGACAAGGAATGTGTGATGTATGTTAGATCTAGTTTACTCTTAACTAGATTTATCATTGGGGAAAAAAAAGGGGAGGGGCACTTAAAGTTTAGTTACAATGTCTGAAAATTTAGTCACCATCGTGATCTGATGACTGAGAATTTTCCGACCTTGATTTATTACACACTGACTCAATCAGTTATTTTATGAAATTATTAAATATTTTATAAAATAATCAAATTATATTCTTTATTGATAATGCATAGTCACTTTATAGAGAGTGGACAAAATAAAACCGGCCCAGAAAATATTTATGGAATTGCGGAATTGACCCTTTTTGATATGGAGAACTTCCCATTACAGTAAATACTGGAAATGGCCATTGTCGATGTTGATGAAATGCTGTTTTTCATTTATCAAACTATAAGACATGTGTAACAGCTCTTTCTGAGAGATAGCAGCAATAGCATTTTCAGTTTTCTGCTGTAGCTCTTCTAGTATATAAGGATTATTTGAGTGCATCATTTTATGTTGCATTCAACTGGTCACTAAACCTGTCTGCACTTCTCATTCATTCAAACATAATGACACAGCAAAGTACTTAGGATAGAGCATGTTCAGATATGTGGTAGCAAACAGTAGTGACTACGAAGTCACCAGTGATCATTTCTTGCATTTTCTGTGTTCCTAAACAAGGATTCTATGTCAGATTTCAATTATTTTTCCAGGCCATTTTTATTTTGCTCACACTGTATTAGATAGCTATTTTGAGATTGTTACTAAGTTTAAGCTTGCTCTATTTTTGAAGCAAAAAATCATTTAACAATATTAATTTTTATCCTTTTCAATGTTTTATTATACTTTTGACATTTACATGCCAATATTTTGTTTAGTGCCAAAAGGAAAGTCTGAATGTTTGTTTTCTGAGAAGGCTTTGAATAAAGAAAATAAAACTTTTCATTCAGTAAATTCATCTGTAAGTATATTCTAAATTTTATTCTGATAAAAAAAAAAAAAAAAAATATTGAAATAAAAATTTTGAGTGTATGGAATTAGTGTATGTTAAATTAGTGTATGTTCTCAGGAATTAGTGTATGTTAATATTTTTATTTGTTTATTTATTTATTTTATAATGAATTTTGGTCTATTAAACAGTATGTCAAAAATTCCAAGTTTTATTTTTAGAAAACTATCTTATAAAACTATTTATGAACTTTAATTTAAATGAAAAAGGGAAGAAAAGCTAACTAGGACTGCAAAATCCTATATTTTAGTATGATTTAAATGGATACTATTATCCAACTAAGTGAGAATTTGTGCAAAGAGATAGTGTGATGCAAAGAAAACATTTGCACATATTTTACTTGCAGTTTTGGATAGCGTGACACAAAAGACGAATTGATTTAGTGAAATAAATAATTTCAATTTATAATGCAAACTCAGTGAAAGTGTGATTATTTGACAGTATATTTGAAAATTAAAAGCACTGTTTCAATGTGTAAATATACTTTATTAGACAAAACAAAGGTAATTTTAATGGAAACTAAAAAGAAATCTTTTAAAATGACATTGAGGCATGACTGGAATTTTTATTTTAAAACTGTTATTTTGAAATTGAAATGAAAATGAATATTTGTCTTATCTTGAAGTTAAAAATATTATGTTTGCATTGTAAATATTAAAAAAAAAAAAAAAAAAATGATTTGGTTTTTCTTATTACCCTGAAATCTCACGGATGTGGCAACTATTCTAACACTGAAGTATAATTGTTTGAACCTTTAAAATATGCATAAAATCATTTAACATTATAGTTTCCATTTCTCACATATAGTTTTTGACGGTTTAAACCAGTTTTTGACACATCACGTCAAAAAACCAACCCAATAATATTACTGCAATTTTTAGCCTTTACATTTCATAGTTGTTTCTTGTTAAAATAAACAATTCATATATCCTCTAAACAAACATTTACAATTAAGAAGTATTTTGAAATAATTACATAATATCCCCCCCTTTTTTTTTTCTTTTACCAAGAAATTCTAAAGAAGTTAAAAAAAAAAAAAGATAACTACAGGCTTCAAAGCAATTAATACAATACTAGCTAAAAAATTGATGGAATACTCAATGAGCAATAAAAAAAATCTTCACCTAGCATCTCACACATGGTATTTATTCGACTTATTTTAAAAATCAGTTGACCAGCAGATAATTAAAAAAGTTCTTCTATCGTTTGTTTTGCTTTAAGTTTTTAATTTTTCATTAATTTATTTTCTAACTTTCGTGTATAAAAAACTTAAGCTTTTGAAAAATGTATTTTTATACCTGCTGCTTTTTTTTTTTTTTTTTCTTTCTGAGCTTATGAATGCATTTATACTTAAAAAAAAAATAATAATAATAATAAATTAATCAAAAATAAAAACTTACTTAAAACAGAACAAACAGTAGAAGAAAGTTTTTAATTACCTGCTGGCAAACTGATTTTTGAAATAAGTCAAATACCATGTAATTGGCAATGTAAGATTTTTTTTTTTTTTTTTTTTTTAAATGATAAAAAACTAGCATTTTGTAAATCATAAAGAAAATGTTTATTATGACAAAATAGATTTTTTAAAATCTGGTCAAAAGTTAGGCATAAAAAATTATGCCTGATTGTGATTTCATGCTATTTTAGGAAGCTTACGGTTTCCATTTTCATATAACCAGTGTAGAACTTTATATAACACAAATCAATGTTTATATATACAAAGATGAATAAATAATGTTAAAAAACTATCACTTATTTGGATACAGCCTACCGCTGAGCATTTAAAGGGTGTTTATTTGGTATTTTATGAACAAACAAAATAATGTGAATAGCTGAAAGGGAGGGGGGCAATTAAATAGAGTAAAGGCACTTTTACGATATATATATATATATATATATATATATATATATATATATTGTATACTAGCCGCCTTCGCCGACCAGCTGGTTCGCGATCCTTGAAAAGTTTGACTTTACGAAACTCTCGCTTGGTGGCACCTTTTTCCCATTTCAGGTCCTTCAACAGCTCATTGACATATAGTGAAAATAACTTTATTGAAAAATTTAATCGCAGTAAATTACCACTCTGTATCATATAAAGGACCTTGAAAATTCTGATCGTGGCAAATCTGGAACTCGGTGGGGCCTACGGTCTCCCAATCTTTTCCCTATAAGTAATTTACTGATAATCAGAATTGGAGATATTGAATTATTAAAATGACAAAGCGCTCTCTGGCGACAGGGATTTGCAATATGTACTCCTCAATTTCAGTTTAAAAGGCTTAAAATGATATTTTACCTATGAAATTATGTTAATTAGATGCTGAGATACAAAAGTAATATAAACATTGTTATAGCAAAATTTGTGTCTGATTTTTTCGTTTTTTTTTTTTTTTAAGCTTGCGTGTTAAAAATCCTTAATACGAAATGTGAACCAGAGTATCGGAATTCGAAAGCCTGCATCATAATTAGAATTGGAGATATTTTAATAAAGGTGTTCTGGCTTTTCTGTGGTTTTCTCTGAAATTCCCATACGGAATTTAATAGCTTACATCAGTTTAAAACTTCCGTAATATTTCAAATGATGTGTTATAAGTAGAATCCTACATATTGAATTTTTAAAATATCAAAGCGCTTTCTGGCGACAGAGATTTGCAACACATACTCATCAATTGTAATTCAAATAACTTTTTAAATGATGTATTACTTATGAAATTATGTTAATTAGAAGCTGAGATACAAAGCTAATATAGATATTTTTATAAAAAGATTTGTGTCCAACTTATCCATGGTTTTCTCCGAAACTTGCATAATTTCGGGCAATATAACGTTAAAAATCCTTAGTACGATATGTGAGCAGAAATTGGAATTTGAATCTCTGCAAAATATTAAAGAATAAAGGTGTTTTTGATAAAATAATAAAAAATATATTAATTAGATATCAATTTAACTTAACTTAATGATCTGTTTATTTTTATTAGATGAATGAAAGGAAGGATGAGTCATGGCACGTGAAGTGCGTATAGTGGATCATTAAATTATCGCGTTGTTTAGATAACGGCGGACATAAAAAATGCGGCGATTTACTGTAAGTGCCGTTTATCGGCAAAGACCGGAAAAAATTTATTCTCTTGCTGAAAATGAAACATGGTTAATTATGGTCATCAATTTTTTTTTAAAAGAAAAAACATAAATAACAGCTTACCTTCATAAATGATGATTAAATAAAATACAATAATGACACATGGAAATTGAATTATACTCAGATTTATTCATTATTTTAATATAACGTGAAGTACCGGTACTTAGTTAATATCATCTTAATTACATAAAAATCAATATTCGTATCATTTAAAAGAAATTGACTTGAAGATCATTCTTATTTTATTTTTCATTTTATTTATTTTATGATCGTTTATTTTAGTTATGAGTCACTGTTCAAAATGTCCAAAGTCCATTATTACTGATATTATTGAACATTTTTTTCTTTTCGTGCACTTGGCGCGTTGCCTATTTATAAAAGTAAGATTGATTCACGGACACATTCTTTTAATGACTTTTTTGATACACAAGAAATGATGATGGTCGACGATGCCGATAATTCAATAAAATTGCATTCTGGCGTAAATTATTATGATAAGCAGCCTTATTAATTTACGTTTAATTCGAAGGAGGCACTTATACTTTTCACTTGTAGAAGAACTTAGAATGGGCTTATATATTATTATTGAAGCACGATGAAATACAGTGTATTTGAAGCCGATCATTCAGTGGAGCGATAATCCAATGACGTTTACAAAAAGGATCAGGATCACTTGATTCCATTATAATTTTAATCCTTATGCGGTCGTTCACAGGAAGGCGCCGACTGAACAGCAGCTTTAGTTGAAGATAATTCCAGATAAAGATCATTTGATGGGAACATAAATCTTGCAGTTTATTGTTTTTTCTTTATTGTTAATTAAACGTAGATTGGAATAAAGTAAATTTATATTGATAAGTTAATGAGCTACCGTACGATCTCTCGTCGCGCTAACGATTTACTCTAACGGCGAAACCGCCAGACACGGCCGAGAGGATCGTCGGAGCTGTTGATAGCAGAAGATTTTTTCTCCAAGTGTCTGTGGCGTCTCTCTCAAATTCCCCGCTTTCGGTTGCCGATTCACTGGCAAATTAATGAGCAATAAAATAGCTCGCTCCAAATATTTTTAATTGGAATTAACTTTATGGATAAAAGTTAATTAAAGTTGATGAAAGTGAATTATCTTTATTCACCATTTATTTATTTTTGATTTATTGAAAGATTAATATATTTTTTCTATTTTTTATTGAAAATTTTGTACTGACGCTATCTTTTGAAAATGCGTAAGAGTACATCCGGGAGGGCATCGAACTCAAGCAGAAATTCTCGGAATTTGTGACGTCATGGCGTCGGCGAGAGGGAAAACGATGTATTTTTGAAAATACAAAACACCAGAGCTATTTTTTAGAAATAAATAGAAGGAATCCAGAACATATTTAAATAAATTTTCAGATGCTAATTCACCAAATATTTTGAGATTTATTCTGGATTTTGGGAAATAAGAATTAATTATTTTCTGGGTTTATAAAATAATTTTTCAGAGCATATTAACTGAAAAAATAGATTTTTCTGGATTTTAAATAAATTATTTCCGGAGTTCAAATAATTATTTCCGATTTCAATTTTTTAAATAAATCATCACCGTTTTTATTATCTTTTATTAAAAATTCATGATATCTGAATTTTGGAAGGAAGTTTTAATTTTTTAAATAAAAATGTTAAAAGTTTTTACCTTTTAACAGTTTTGGGTGTTCCGTGGTTTTCTCCGAAACTCCCGTTCCTTTTCTACATCTTTGCCTCTTCGCTCTCCCCCCCCACCTCCTTTCCGTCGATAATAATAATTTTACACTCGAAAATATCCGCAATAGATTCACTTTGCATTAAAATCTAAATATACCAACCAATTTCGAATGCTGTAACTCTTTTTTTTTTTGCTCCTTTTCCCCCTCCCTCAAGCCCTCCCTAATAATCGTACTTTTTCCAAAATATTCACAATCGAATTATCGGGCATTGAAACCAAATACTACGAATTTTCAAAAAATGAAAAAGAAAACTTAATCTTTTTCCAATAAATATGTCATTTTTTTATTTTTTCATATTTTTTTCATGAAAATTGAACAGTAGCTTTATAATATGCTGTCTAAGCCGAATATTCATTCAAATGTAAGGTAAATGAAAGTTTGAAAACGTTTGAAAATTGCAATTTTTCCCCCCAGTATAAAGCACGTGATATCTTAATTGATTACTACCATTTCCGTTTTCATCACAGACAGTCGTCTGCCTGTTGCCAACTAAATTTCATACTTTAGTTAATTTTAAAAAATCTAATTGATGTATCGATAAGCCGCTTGCACTCTTAGATTCGGAAAAAATTCCCCTTTCATTTGGTACCAAATTTGTAACGATCGGACTAATATCTCTAATTTATTTTCCATTTTTTCTGCTTTTAACTCCATTAAAATATCTATTTTTATGCAATCGCGGTGAATTCTCAGTGATTGAGATCGCTTATTGATTAGACATAGGTCGATATTTTAATTAATATCTCCGCAACTAATTAAAATTTTTAAATTCTGTTTTCACTATCCCCTCGAGAAGGCTTCTAGGTACCCGTATGTCAAATTTTATACTTCTGCGTTCAGTAGAGGCTGAACGTATAGATGCTCAGACAGAGAGACAGACAGACATCTTCTTTTATTATTATAGATAAAAGTAAATACACTAAAATGTTATTTAATATATATTTTAAAAATCAGACTTATTGTTTTGCCAATTATGTCCCATAAACATGTCTACATCTGAAGATTAATGAAGCCTGTCATGTTTGAAATTATAAAATGTTTATTTTAATGTTCTCATTTTATATGTAAATTTCATGCATCTGAAATTAAGTCTCAGTGCATAGGAACTTTTATATTCACTAAGAATAATCTCACATCTGAGAAAGATTTTAAGAATAAAGTTGTCAGTTATGGTTTTAGTAATCCACTACACTAAAAGTATCAAATATACAAGGGGTGTTCAAATGAAAAGGTACGAAACGACACTGTGGGTATAAATGAAGACTTTATTCAAAGTATGCACCATAGGCCTGAGCACAACTATCCCATTGATTAACGAGCCGAAGGATTCCATGCTCCCATAATTCCTGTGGCCGTGACGAGACCCAGTCCTTCACAGTGTCCTTGAGTTCGTCGTCCGAGTTAAAGCGCTGCCCTTTCAGATGTTTCTTCAGGGGACCAAACACATGGAAATCGCAGGTGGACGCGCAGGTGGAAACGTGTGGACGCGCATTATCATGGAGCAGAACCACACCCTCCGTGAGCAGCACAGGTCTTTTGTTCTTGATGGACCTGCGTAGGCGTCGGAGTGTCTCACAGTACACATCGGAGTTGATGGTTCTTCTGTGCTGAAGGAATTTAACAAGTAGTGGACCTTGGACATCGAAAAAGACGGTGAGCAATACCTTGCCTGCTGACGCCACACAATACCTTGCCTTGCTGACGCAACTTTTTAGGGGGAGGGGACGACGCATGCTTCCACTGCATGCTGTCCTGCTTTGTCTCTGGCTCGTAGTGATGGCACCAGCTCTCATCACCTGTGACAATCCGCTCCAAGAAAGCGGGGTCTTCATGATACCGAAACAGATTTTGAACTGCTATCCCCATACGCAGTTCCTTTTGCTGGTCAGTGAGTTGCTTCGGAACCCAATGCGCGCACACCTTCCGATAACGCAACTTGTCGTGGACTATTGTCCACACTGTTCCAACGCTGACATCCACCTTCACCGCCAACATTCGTAATGTGGCACGGCGATCACTTCTCACTAGGTCGTCCACCTTGTCAATGAAATCGGCTGTGATGACTGTATTTGCCTGGCCTGGTCTCGGGTCATCAACCAAACTCTCACGGCCTGCACGAAAACGAGCACTCCATTTTCGCACTGACTTGTCGGACACACAGTCTTGCCCGTATACGGTCACCATCCGGCGATGAATAGCGGCCGGTTTAACACCTTCCGCTGTCAGAAATCTGATAACGCCTCGCTGCTCCTCAATCGTCGAATTTTGCAACATGAACGCCATCCTGTCTTCTCACGCACTACCGCGTAAATTGGACGGCGCTCTTTATCAGAGCCTCTGCTCTCCCCTGCGCATGCGGGTGCCCGCGCATGCTCGGATCCACAACGGAGACTCCAATCATATCCTTACATGTCTGGCTACGTTCCTCCCATAGTGACATAGGCAAATATGCTAACGATTACGTTGTTTCGACGTTTCGTACCTTTTCATTTGAACACCCCTTGTAGCAATGGATCTAATTATGTATATACACTAATAAAGTTCTGCATGAAAATATGCTGTTTGCCAATTAACTAAATTTTGTGTTTAAAAGACTTTTTTTATTTCAAGATGTGCAAAATTCTTCACTTATGTATTAATTATTCTTTCTTACAATTACTCGGTATTCGGTAAACTATTTATAACATTGCTTTAATTTTTTTTTTTTTTTTTTATGTTTTTAGAAATTGCAGAAATAGGAATTTCGTAGTAATTATTAAATAATACATTGGGAAATTGAGAACTAAAAACTTTAAAATATTATCCTTAAAGTTTTTTAGATAAATGAAGGCGGTAAAAACTGATAAAACTCGTTACACCATTACATAGTAAGTATTATGCCAACCCTGTTACAGCTCGCACCGCTAAAACGCTCTAGAGTGATCCCTGGCAGCAAGAGTTGTTTATATTTACTCAGTGTCTATGGATATCCCACCTCCTTCCATGACTTAGCAATAAGATATATATAGTTTTATTTTCTTAAAACTTACAAATAGTTTTTCATAAAATGTAATTAGATGTTTCGTCTGTTATGAAGAACAAAATTATTGTCAAACATTAACAAACCAGTGTTTCCACTACAGTTGCTTTTTATGCAAAATGCTAGACAGTTATCCAAAATAGGATAATTAAAGAACAAGATCACACATTTATACTAAAGAATTACATTAAATTCTATAATAATAATTATAATAATAATAATAAATCTTTTACAAAAAAGTCACAATTCAGGATGAACTTTTTTCGAAAATAGAGTGATTTCGAACAAATTGTGAAAATAGTTTTTTAGTTGCATAAATTTGGTAAGAAATGAAATTATAAACAAACTATCACTAAACAGTGTGAGCAATATATTAATGATAAATAATGCAGGCCTTGAAAGTGGGTTTAATTTTTAAGATGCATTTGTAAAATTAACTGCTATGGGAAAAATAAACGAAAAAGAAATCTAAGTAAGAAAGCTTGTGATAAGTTTTATTTAGCTTATTTTTGGAATAGCTTTACTATAAGGTGCCCATCGCTGTTGCTGATGTACATTTCACTGAATGAGTTGATTACTGCAAATCGATACTCTGAATCATTACAAAACATCAAAAACATATTTTAAGAAAATAAATTATTGTATCACTCTGCTGCTTGTTTTGAAATTCACTGAAATAAATTAAGCATATTTTAAAGATTAATAAAACATTTAAAACAGTAATAGAAATTTGAGCTACTTCACCACAAAAAAAAAAAAAAAATCAGAGAGCTTTCAAGCTTTAACACATAAAATTCAGCGTTATAAATGATGTATAATATAAAATAACTCAAAGATTTTCCCCCAAATTTTCAAAATTACAGCCTTGCATGAATCTGAAAATGCATGAAAATCTGTACAGAAGCAATCGCAAAACAAACAATCTATATTAATAAAATCAGAGTTTTGTCTGTAAATTTGTCGGAATCGAAAAATTTTGCGATATCTTCACGTTTCACACCCCATGAAAGCCGAAAATGACTTCAGAAAATTTTGCCTGTGTGTGTGTGTGTGTGTGTGTGTGTGTCTGTGTGTATGTCATCGTGTCCGAATGTCGCTTTTTTTGTCCGGGCATCACTCGGGAACGGCTGGACGGAATTCAACGACGCTTGGCAGGAATTTAGGTCTTCTCCCAACTTAAAATTATATCTATCAACTTTTCAGAAATTCCCCCCCGTTCCCCCCCTAGGGGGTAAAAGACAAAAACACGTTTGTCCGGGCATCACTCGAGAACGGCTGGACGGAATTCAACGGCGCTTGGCAGGAATTTAGGTCTTCACCCAACTTAAAATTATATCTATCAACTTTTTGGAAATTCCCCCCCATTCCCCCCTTGGGGGTAAAAGACTAAAACACGTTTGTCCGGGCATCACTCGAGAACGGCTGGACGGAATTCAACGGCGCTTGGCAGAAACTTAGGTCTTCACCCAACTTAAAATTATATCTATAGAAATTTTCAAAATTCTGATTAGTGTTTAAATTGTGGGTAAAAAACGCCTGCGCATGCGCCATAAATATTTTTTTACTAAAACGCTTTGAATGGAAAAATAAAATGCAAAAATAAGTTTTTAAGATAAAGACTTTTTTCATTCGCGTGATTCGCACTACAAATTATAAAAAGATTTAAATGAAGTTTTGCCATCTGAGCTTCATACTTTAGTTAATTTTGAAACATCTAATTGTCGTATCGAAAAACTGTTTACACCCCAGGATTCAGAAAAATCACCTCTTTAATTTGGTACTGAATTTGTAACGATAGGTCTGATACTTCTAATTTATTTTCCCCTTTTTCCGTTTTTCCGTTGCCACTTAAATTTCATACTTTAGTTATTTTTTTAATATCTAATTGTCGCATCGAAAAACTGTTTGCACCCCTGGATTCAGAAAAATCGCCTCTTTCATTTGGTACCAAATTTATAAATATAGGTTTGATATTTCTAATTTATTTTACCCTTTTTCCGTTTTCAACCTAGATTCGATATGGAACAGCTTTAGTATTGGATCCCTTTGGCAAAATTTGAAATTCGGAACCGAAGTAGCTCAGACGTTTCTCGCCAAGATCTTTGATTGCACAATTGAGATAGCCAATTCAGTTCATCGCAAAAATGGCTTAAAATATTTAAAGTCACCAAAGGGTTCCAATACTAAAGCTGTGCATTTTGTACTTATTTATTTATATTTTCTATTAAAGACTTCTGTGGTCACGAAATTTGGTGCGTAAATTGTTTGTTTGCATCCGGCACTTATTGTAACTGGATTTCACGAAATTCGAAATCTCCCCCCCCCCTTCTCGGAGTCGGAGGGCAATAAACGGTATAACTTCAGTATAACCCCACAGCTGAATTTGGCGATTTTTCTTTGGCGTTGTTTTGAAGGATAATGATGTCGTTCTGGACTGTTTGCGATATAATATGGCAGCCTAATATTTTGCTTATTTTGGATTTATGATTTAGATTATGATTTTATCATTTATCATATATGATTTATGATTTTTAGATTTATGATTTAGCCATAATCGCCAACAAAAAAATCGCCAAATATCGTTGTGGGTTTATACTAAAGTCGTTCCCAATAAACATGTGTAAAAACATGTTTTTCCGTTTGAATTCGCTTTGAATTATCTTAGAATGGCGAATTTTGGTGTGCGGATATTGATTAAGTTTACGCATTATGTACATTAGTGGGATTTTGCAAAACTTCGAACTCACCCACTGAGGAAGGGGAAGTAACAAGTGGGTAAGTTGTGCTTAAGGCAGTGGGGACCCAGACTGTATATTGATTAAGTGTACGCATTATGTACATTAGTGTGATTTTGCAAGACTTCGAACTCACCCGTTGAGGAAGGGGAAGTAAGAAGTGGGTAAGTTGTGCCGAAGACAGTGGAGACCTAGACTCCTTACTTTGCGAGCGAGAAAAACTCTACCAATCACAGCGAGAACTTGGGTTATTAATAAAGATATGGGATTTTGACAACTTATTTAAGTTTAATGTCCAGCGAAGCGGGCAAAGCCTGCTAGTAAATAAATAAAATCACTGGACGCAGCTAATTCGTCATGCACAAATCTAAAAATTCATGCTACAGCGGTCAGTATCCCAATATGAAAACTAAACCAATATCACTGGATACCCCTAATTTGTAGCATATGAATCAGAAAATGTATAAAAATCTGTACTGCAGCAGTCAGTATCCCAACTGGATACCAGGGGCGTAGCTTGAGGGGGGGGAGGGGGGGGAGTCTTCCCCCCAAATGTTTTAAAAAATAGGGCGGCATATTGAAGTTTCTGGGGGCGCTGTTTTGCGACTTAAAGTTCATTTGAAAGTGGATCATAATTTTGTTAATTATCGTTATTTAACAAAAATACTTAAGAGTTTTATGTATCACAAGCTGACCAACTGGTTCACCGACCAGCAAAAAAGTTGTGTCTGACTGTAGCAAATTCCCGTTTGGTGGCGCCTGCGGCGCCCTCTAAACTAGTTAGACACCTAAAACAGCCTGTTTTCCTATCGTGCAAACGACCCTTGAAAATTCTCATTGTATTCATGACGCTTAAAAAAAATCTGATCATAACGAATTCCTGTTTGGGGGCGCCTATGGCATGAGTTCCCGTTTTGTTCACTTACAATAGCCTGTTCGCTTACCGTACAAAAGACAGTTGAAAATTCTAATCGTATTCGGGACCCTTTAAGAGTAGCAAACTCCAGCTGAACGGCGCCCTTCCCTGTTCAGGCACCTTCAAAGGCATAATGAGGTTTCTGGGGCGCTGTTTTGCGCCTTGAAGTTCATTTGAAAGTGGATCATAATTTCGTTAATTATCGTTAGTTACCAAAAACATTTAAGATTTTTATGCATCAGAAGCTTCCTTTGGCAACCAACTGGTTCACCGACCAGCAAAAAAAGTTCGCATTAAAATGTCTGACTGTAACAAACTCCCGTTAGGTGGCGCCCTCTTAACTAATTAGACGCCTAAAACAGCCTTTTTAAACGTGTATAACAACCAATTTTCCTACTGTGCAAACTATCCTTGAAAATTCTCTTCGTTATCACGACACCTTAAAAAAATCTGATTATAACAAATTCCTGTTTGGGGGCGCCTATGGCATGATTTCCCATTTCAAACACTTACAATAGTCTGTTCGCTTACCATCCAAAAGACTGTTGTAAACTTTGATCGTATTCAGGACACTTTAAGAATAAGTTTGCAGCAAACTCCAGCTGAGCGGCACCCTTCCCTGTTCAGGCACCTACAACAGCATGTTCGCTTACCATGCAACGACCCTTGAAAATTCTGACCGTAGCAAATTCACGCTCTGTGGCGACTGCGGCGCCCTTCTCCCATTTCAGATACTTACAACTGACTCGTAAGTATGCACAATCGCTTTTTCACCTCCAAAGACTTAAAATTACGTTTTTTCAAGACCTTAGCTCAAAAAAAAAAAAAAAGCAGTTTATTGTACGTTATGGCTATTGTATAAAAACGAAATTAGATAAGGTTTGATTTGGTTATAACGATTTCTCACTAACAATTTTTGATTCTAAGTGATCCTTTAAGCAAATTTTTTATTTTAGTTTCATCGCTTACGGGTTTTGAAATATTTATAAGTCTATAGAATTCAACTAGAGTTTCGTGACATGAAATAGCGCAAGGAAGCTGATTTAACATCGCATTAATAGGCACATATTGGGCAATTGGCGACGGTTTGGGATTAACGCCCCAGTGGCGATCCGAAGACAAGCCATCACAATTTTTATCTTCTGCGGAAGAGGGCTCCCCCGCTTCAGTATCTTCCAGAGGTATTATTTGCATGGAGCATGAAGGATATTGCAGCTACGACAGAGTTTATGTGCACCAGAGACTGACTTTCATGATAATCTTCAATTGGCTCGATTATTGAATCCACAATCTTTCTGTCAAGCAGGTAGACGTGAGGTTCCGGGTACGATCCCAGATCGCGCTTGTCTGCCTAGTCGTTCGGAATTTTCCGTTGTTTTCTCCGAAACTTGCGTAAATACGGGCTAGGATCCCATAGAAAGACCTCCACAGAAGGCATTCCCCCTCAGGTCTAGGATCCTAGAACAGTCACTCGGAATTTTTCTCAAACACCGACACCAACACCTAAGTAAGATATAAATTTCTGTATAAAAAAGATTTAATTTTGGACAATGGGACTCTTTTTAGTTTGTTCTTCCACATAAAGGCATGCGGTAATTCTGCCGCGTTCCTTAGCAATGGCTACTACATTCCTTAAAATATTTTTCACACAATATGGGAAAAAAGAAAAACGTTTTTTAATTGGATTAAATATGTAAAATAATAATAATAAATAAATTACTGATTTTCTTTTTCCTTAAGAGTGAACAATACCTAATTTCATAATAAGAAAACACAACAGACCTGGCGTTTAAAAGCAATAATTACAAAACTTTGAATAAACACCATAAAATTCAATAAACTTGCAATAATTGTTTCGGTTCGAAAGAACACACGATCCTTCGTCAGGCGAAAAAAGTAGGCACAAGTGCTGCAGTCAAAGCAGAAACACACAATATCATTTTAAGTGAGCAGCAAAAATATATACAGATGAATGTAAACATAAATACTGGTGTGAGGAGAATAGTGCTGACTCTAAAATAAAAGGGCCGCCTGGGGGAATTCAATATAAAGGGGCATTATTTGCATAATTTGCGGTATTCTATGTTATGATTTTTGTACGTAACAAAAGTAAATTACTAATTTTCCTTGTATATATATATATAGACTGTATGCATTTGTTATTCCAGGAATGCTGAAGAACTACTGCTAAGAAAGTTTAAAAGTCAGGGGGGTGGGGGATTGTAAAGGCCTCTAAACATTTAAAATGTTAGAAAAGGCTACTTAATACCAAAATTTTTTTTAAAGGGCCGCCAGGTGCTAAAATATGTTGAAAAGGGGCCACAGGGTGCTAAACACTGTTTAAAAGGGCACCATGCCAAATTAGCCTAGTATCAGCCCTACATAATTATGAAATAAAAGAAGAAAACAAATAAATACCTAAGTAAATTAGATTAAAAAAGGGAACAAAATCTAAAAATTTCAAAATTAAAGGAAAATTGAACTAATGTGAGTAATTTCATAGCATCAGACAAGAATGAAGTGGAACAAATATCATTAAGAAGATTTTCCAAATTTATAGATATGTAAAAATCTTCATGGATATTCAAATGGGAAGAGAAGACAGGAGATGAAATTATGTTAGTTTTAGAAAAATCAAAACGATGACTATGAGCCCAGCAGTGGGAAGCAATAGATTTAGAGATATCTTCATTACGAACAATTCGATGATGATCATTTATTCTATATTTCAAACACCTTCTTGTTTGATCAATATAAACTAAATTGCACAACGAACATAAGACTAAATAAATGCCAGAACGGTTTTCAGTAGGAATGGGATCTTTAAGAGAAGATAATTTAATTTTGTTGACGGGTTTCTAAATGACTTTAAAACCAAACGGAGAGAGAATTTTAGAAGTTTTAAAAGAAAGTGATAAATAAAAAGGTAAAACAACTGGAATGAGACTGTGATCATTCAATTTGGTATCAGAACGTTTAGATTCTTGAATTTATATAAAGCTTTATTAATAATAGAGTGATTATAGCCTCGAGAAAGAGCAAGAGATTTTAAGTAATTAATTTCTTTCGAAAGACTAGACAGATCAGAACAAATGTGTAAGGCTTATGTTTTTCTTACTCATTTTCCAAAAATTGATAAATTTTTAACATTTCATTTTGCGGTTAAAAAAAAAAAAAAAAGAAAGAAAGAAAGAGAAAAATGCACATATTGAAAATACAGATTTTTGAACTTAGAATTACATTAAAAATAAATAAACGATTGTAAATTTTCTAAATGTGAAAACAGAATTTAAATATACATTATGTAATGAGTAATCATGAAATCAAACTTTCCCATAGAGTAACATGGGCCACGGCTGTCGGTGAGATTAGGTATTATCCACTCTAAAAATATAAAGTTGCTTTCCTTAGGAACAGTTACTACTTTCATTTTTTAAAATTTATTTTGAAAGTTTTATGTTTTACCTGAATTATAATGTAATATCTTTAAACTTGTTGGAAAAGGGGGAAAAATCTTTTTCAGTTGTTCTACTTTATCTCAAACCAATACTCTGGTTGTCCTAAGAAAGATACTTTTGTTTAGTCTCATACGAGAATATATATAAATGTATTTATTTCTGCAAAGCACATTAATCATATCTTTCGAACGATACTATACTTGTAAGCAGGGCCTGATTAAGGGGGAAGCTCGCTCGTGACACATTATTTATTCTTACACCGTTATTTTTTAACAAATACTGTCCTCTTATAATAAACAGAAAATTTTTATTAAAAATTATTTTAAAAGAATTCTGGTGTCTAATAACGGTGAGTAAATTGGATTGTTTTATACCGTTCATTTTTTATAAAAAATATTTCCTCGTCAAAGCGTGGAATTTCTATAATAGGAAGTAAAAAAGTAATTGTAAAAATATTCCGGTATGAGCGAGCTTCCACCTTAATCAGGCCCTGCTTGTAAGCCCTTCCTTTTATTGAATAGGCTAAAAATGTAAGAGGAATTTCATGTCTGCGTATTAATATATAGATTCGCTGAAAAAATTTAGAATGATCCAAAGAATTACTAAACTAAAGACATGAAAAAACCTTTACTGACTTCGTTGCTTGCCGTTAAACTTTTCCACCGGGTTAAAAACCTTTACTGACTTCGTTGCTTGCCGTTAAACTTTTCCACCAGGTTCCCGGTGGAAAAGTTTAACGGCAAGCAACGAAGTCAGTAAAGGTTTTTTCATGTGTTTAGTTTAGTAATTCAACACTTCGTTTTTAATTAATATAGTTTAAATGCTCCAAAGAAGTATAAAAAAAAAAACTAAATGGAGGGAAAAAAAAAAAAAAAAACAGGCTTTTTTTTTTTTTCTTGGCAGATTTTAGGAATAATGCCCCGAAGGAGAGGGGGGGGGTACGTATTAACCGACGAGAGGGGCACAGGCCCTCTCATCAGTTGGCAACACTCTTGAAAGTATGTGGGTGGCATTTTCAGATGAGGAATACGAAAGGGCGCCAAACGTCGGGTCTCCCCCCGCAATCAAATTTTCACGCTACGCCCCTGCTGGATACCCCTAAATCGTAGTGCATGAATCAGAAAATGCATAAAAAATCTGTACTACAGCGGTCACTATCCCAATATTAAAACCAAAAATATATCACTGGATATAGCTAATTCCTCATGCACGAATCTGAAAATTCATGCTCCAGCAGTCACTGTCACAATATTAAAACCAAAACAATATCACTGGATACCCCTAATTCGTAGCACATGAATCAGAAAATGCATAAAAATCTATACTGCATCAATTCCTAGAATACACTTTTTCCCCCCTAAATAATTCCATTTATTAAAAAGTAAAATAAAATAATAAAATACACTCAAAAAATTAATTTTTATATCTCAAAAACGCATTAAAAAGAAAAATCATTCAGCTGGGCCGCATTACGATAAACACACACAAGCGGCTGGCGCAAAAAGAAAAACAAAGTTCCTTGACAGTTAAATGAAGTTCCGATACAAAAAGGTTACTGTTAAAAAGTGCTGATATACTGAATCTCATCATAGCATCATGAATTGCCAATAGGTGCCCTATAGTAAAGCTTAGCTTTATTTTCTTTATACTGCTTGTGCTGCATTATTATATTTTGAGTAGAGTACAGTATAAGCTTGATACAGGGTTGCCACTCAAACAGGAGAATGAAATTTCCTGACTTTTGCAGGTATATTCTAAAAAAATTCCAGTCTAACCGTATATTGAGCATTGACTGGTGTTGAGGGTAAAATAATTAAGGTCCCACTTGAAAACACAAAATTTACATATGACAAAAGTTGCATATAATGATAGCATTTGTCGCTTATAAGCGAGATAAGAAATTTCTTCATGAGCAAAAAAGAAGGGTGGGGGTGTTTAAAAAAAAATGGCAGAAGCTAATGGGGAAAAAAAAAAAAAAAAGGAAAATGACCGTGCATTGGCAGATTTTTTTTTCTTTTTCCTGACTTTTATAGTCAATTTCTAAATTCCCTGACTATTCCAGGTTCTCCAGGTTTTCCAGTTAGTGTGGCAACCCTGTTGATATAAAGCAGTTTTCATAGTACATTAGCTATATCCATCAAAAACATTATAAATGATTATGATACACAACTAAGACATTCAAATTCATTTAAAATTTAACAATATTCAGTTATAATGTATATAATGCATACAACATTCCCCAATTATCCCATTACATTAGACTTGTGATGTATCTAGTTAAGGCTGTACATCAGTCAGATAGCTCCCTTTCTCCCTTCCCATGTTATCAACAGTGGCGTCGCCAGAAAAATTTTCAGGAGGGGGCAAACTTTAAATTGCAAAATTTCAGCATGTTTTTAAAAATTCAGTTAGATTTTAATGATTGGCTGGTTGATTGAGATGATTATATAAGCCTGTGTGTAAGCATTTACTGCAACAATATTTTACTCATGCAGTTTAAGCTAAAATATTTTACTTATGGAAATTATACAGCTTACTCTAAACCAACACTAATCCGAAAAACGTACTGTCAAACAGTGTTGCCAGATTTGGGGACTTTTTTATTCAACATCCACCATTAAATTTTTATAGCAACAGTTGCCTAATCACATCGAAGATTAATCGTCTATTATGTATGTCAAATTTTACTTCTCAAAATTATTGGTGGAAGTTGAATAAAAAAGTCCCCAAGTCTGGCAACACTGCTGTCAAATCGATTTTGCAGGGAAATGTTAGAGACAACCTATAAATGCAGGTCGAGTCGGTTTGACTCTGTGACATAAATTTTATTTGGTCATTTGAATTCTAATGACACAGCTTCAAAGCTTTAATTGTAACTTTTTAAAATATTTTTTTTACTTATTAGAATTTTCCAGGAGGGGGCAAGTGCCCTCCCTTGCCCCTATGTGCCGACGCCCATGGTTATCAATTATGGGATTTTTGTTGCTTCGTTTTACAAGGATGTATCATTCAAAAATGAAGTTTTTCAGATTCTGTTTTTTGAAAAGAATAATACAGCTATTTTATTCCAATAAATAAATTTTGGACTCTAAGTTTGTTTATATATAACAATACTTTCGGGTCATCAGACGAAGCCTATAATTACATATATGTAAAATTAAGTTTAAAAATATAAGCAAGTTTTAAGAATATAAAATTATAAAACACTTACCACTAAATCATGCAAAGAATTTTTGAAAAAATACTTTGCATAAAAACAGGAAATGAAGGATCGTATCAATTCCAAGTGTAAAGTACCATTTCCAATCAACAAATTAAACACACACCGCAGAGGGATACAGTATAAGCAATTAGCTTAGCATCTACAGGATGTATGCATGCGTTCCAAAGACCATGGACCATGGTTTAAATTCCTGTGCATGAGTGCTTTAAACTTTTTCACTTTAATAAAGTTTTAATTTATCATTATGAATAACGATAAAATAGAATATTTATAATTAAAAAATACTTCATTTATTTTAAATATTATCTAAATACGTTTTTGACGAAATGGGAAATTTTAAAATTAAAAATATTTTCTTCATAAAAAAAATTTATTGACTGCATTCACGTTGGTTAGCCAACCAACGTGCCTTGAAAGTAAGAACCAAATCACGGCATTTTTGCCAAAGAAAAGCATACATTTTGGCGGAGTAATATAGTTCTATTTTTAAAACAACTTTTATAAAAAACAAGAGTTTTCCTGAAAAAAACGAAAATGTTACTAGGTTCAGAAAAATCCCATTAACAACATATATTAATTAAATGAAAATCGTTCGTGCCGTTTTAGAGATATTTTTCAGAATTTCAGTCCATTACACCATCCATTTTCCCTTTTAGGCTTTAAATTGAGATTCAAATCTCAAAACATACTGCATGTAGAAATGTAAAATTTTCAGGATAGATTAAGACCGAAGACAAAAGACTATTTTGAAAAGATCAGAACAAAATATGGCTTATTTGCTGAGATATTAAGTGTCGCCTTTTACAAATCTCTTTGTTGTCAAACTAGCCATGAGTTTGCAGCGTTCAGTTTGACCTTCCGCTTGCGTCACTCGAAAAACTGCCGTTTTTCATGATATTGCATTCCTAAAATATAACCATTATAAGAAATTATGCATATATATATTTTTTTACATGGATGCATGAAATAATTTACATATATTATGTCCTATGATTGCTAATTATCTAAAGTGCATCAAAATATTTAAAATCAAGATATATGTTTTAGAATTTTGCAATAGTATGGTCATTACTAGAAATTGTATAATTATAGTTTATATTTCTCACTTGGACATGCATCATAATCCATTATGAAAATGTGTAAACTTGAAGAGAAATACTCAAACAACTTGTTATACTCTACGTTTTTGTTATTTACTGAATTATTCCCTGTCTTAAATCTGTTTAGACAACTGGTAAATACTAAATGCTTAAGAAATCGATTGGAGTCACTCGATATACTTTTGTTTATTCAGACTGCAATATATATTTTTTAATCAATTTTGAATACTTTTGTTGGTCACTGTATTATTTTCCTTTTCTATTAAAATTTACACCTAGTTACTTGCTAATATACTAGCAATACTTCAGTGCTGCTGAAGGCAGTAGAGCCGTGATCTGCTGACTGCCTAAGCAAATGCAGCCTGGCTTGTATGATAATATTAAGTATGCTGATTAAAATAGCAAAATATTTTCCAATATATGAATTTCGTATATAAATATAATTAAACATTATAAACAATAAAATTATCAGCAACTCTGTAAGATTTTATTGACGATTTGAAATGTAAAAGGAACTCATTGGCTAAAAAATAGGCTGTTACTTCAGCTTGTTAGTTACTTTCCTTAAACTTTTTTTTTTGTTTTTCATAGATTTTTTTTTAATTTTAACATGTGTAGTATGAAAACTATTATCAGTTTTATCTTTTTTAATATGCATTTTTCATCTTTGTCTACAAAACTGAATATCATATTAATAGCTGCTATGATGCTGCTGTTATTCTACAGGTTGATTCAAAATTTGTGTGACCAATTTTAATAGCACGTAACTATTTATGGTAAACTTTAATCGCTTTACCGCCGGTTTTATTTTAAAAGTGAGACGTTTAAATTACCAGTCTAGCTATTTTTATTAGTGGGAGTAAATTATGGCTTCGAAATTAGATCCTCAAACCCGAAACGAAATTTTAAAGCTTTTGAAGGATGTTTGCTCAAACTCTGTTATAAATAAAGCATTTAAAAATCAAAAAAGATATTTTTCGAATGCATTACTGTTACACACCGGTTTAATAGTAACATTTTTCTTAAAATTTCATAACGTAAACATCGTTAAAATATAAAGAAAATAGACAATTTACATTATTATGGATAATAATCGATCTTAAAACATCATTACTCCGGGAATACAGCATGCTAAAATAATTTCGTATTTAGAGAAAACACTACATCGTTCAAAATTTAATTAAACAATGTTACAAACAGTCAAATTTAACTATTTCTTAACATTTTATTTTCCTTTTTAGATTCAAAAATAAAATACTTTTGGTCGATATCTCAGTAATGACATCGATACCGGAGTAATCTATTAACCATTACCTTTAAAATGAGATATTCCCCATCTATATACGTTAATAATATCGGGATTTAACTTCAAGATTTTTATACAGCGATTTTGTGCATTTTAAATAAACGCGCCACTGTTTTTTTTCATTTTTACCGGGCAGCCATTTTCCCTCATCGTTTCTTCCTCTTTCCCGCTCGAAGAGAGGGGATGCAAGCAGGGGATTTCTTCCAGAATCTTGGAGAACAATCTGGAACCTCTTTCAGGAAGTGGCGATGCGCGTCATTTCCGGTAAGTTCGCGAAGCTGATTGGCTGATTACGGCGCGCGGCTTCAAAAATTCGCCAGCGAAAAATTTCGGTTAGTGAGATTCAGGGAGAGCAGCGAAGGTGGTGGTCGTGTCGGTGAAGAGCCGGGCATTATTTTTGCCGCGGTCTCGGAGCCGGCATCCACTGATGACCAGTACTCGTACTATTTTTTTTTGATCTCCAATTTACATTTTCATCGAATATCTGCAATATGCATGGACTAACGCAGTACAGTGGAGCATAGAACGCTTCTTGTTCTTCAATACTAAATTACCAGAAGATTTCCTCAGCAACGAAAGGAATTTTATGGAGATGGAATAGCTGCTTCGCCATTTTGTGCTAGAAGCCAGTCGCCATTTGTAAAGTCACCGAGAAAGCCAACCAGTTCTTTCCTCCGGCCTGGAATAGGAGGGTTAGGACAAAATTATAAGATAGCAAAATTTACTTTGATTGAATACAGAATATTACAAGAGCTTATGAAAATTACGAATTGGAACAAGACAAATTAAAACGTCAACATGATGCTAGCTCAATTTGATCTAATTTTTTTTGGGATTCTCGCTTAAGATCCATGCTTTACCAAGGACCTTCAGTTCCTTCAGCGAACAGCCAGGTTACAACGGTAAACTCAACGGTTTTTCTTTACGAACGTAGATGTAGTGACTTATATAATGAACTTATAGGAACAGAAGTACTTTAGTGCGATTTTATTTCCGTCAGATGTAGTGACTGATATAATGAACTTATAGGAACAGAAGTACTTTAGTGCGATTTTATTTCCGTCCCATACCACAGTCTGGTATAATATTTAGCTTCACGGCAGTGCAACATCTACCACTCGCAATTCTCGCGAGATAAATAATCTGTGCATATCTAAAATGAATGAAGTCCGTGCCAAATTTCATATGTGAAAAATAGTATTTTCTCTCTTATGTGTTTAATTCAGTGAAGTATGTATCTGGCCAGGTTACTGAAAGTGTATTCTATATGTTTGGTGTCTTCTATTAAAATGTGTTTTCATCACGTACCTGTCTTATCTTTGTGTTCATGAAGTTGGGTGAGTCCATTTTTTCATTATTCCTTATTCTATTATAGCTCAAGTTTCAGATGTACTGTTCGTCATTGGATCAATCAATTCATTAACATTTCGTACTACCACTTTTATTTTTAAGCTACGGCTATTAAGAATTACTCATTTAAATATAGATTTGTTTAAAGTGCATGTTCAGTTTTAAAGAAGTCTCTGAGTGCCAAGGCTTACACTTACCTAAATTTAATTTTATCAATATGATACGATCATAATTTAGACTTAAATTCAACATCTTAAAGTACTTTATTTTAGAGAATTTACAGTGTTAATCTTTACAATTGTAGCAATCTTTATATTTAATTCTTATCCTAATGGAAAGTGTTCGGATTTAATATAGAGTTTCACAAAATTTAAAACTAAAGTTTACATAGACGGTGCCGCACTTTCCATATATAGTACCTTACATTGTTTACAATGGGTGCCCTCATAATTTTTTTCCAAAAGGGGGGGGTAAATGTTACACACCGGTTTAATAGTAACATTTTTCTTAAAATTTCATAACGTAAACATCGTTAAAATATAAAGAAAATAGACAATTTACATTATTATGGATAATAATCGATCTTAAAACATCATTACTCCGGGAATACAGCATGCTAAAATAATTTCGTATTTAGAGAAAACACTACATCGTTCAAAATTTAATTAAACAATGTTACAAACAGTCAAATTTAACTATTTCTTAACATTTTATTTTCCTTTTTAGATTCAAAAATAAAATACTTTTGGTCGATATCTCAGTAATGACATCGATACCGGAGTAATCTATTAACCATTACCTTTAAAATGAGATATTCCCCATCTATATACGTTAATAATATCGGGATTTAACTTCAAGATTTTTATACAGCGATTTTGTGCATTTTAAATAAACGCGCCACTGTTTTTTTTCATTTTTACCGGGCAGCCATTTTCCCTCATCGTTTCTTCCTCTTTCCCGCTCGAAGAGAGGGGATGCAAGCAGGGGATTTCTTCCAGAATCTTGGAGAACAATCTGGAACCTCTTTCAGGAAGTGGCGATGCGCGTCATTTCCGGTAAGTTCGCGAAGCTGATTGGCTGATTACGGCGCGCGGCTTCAAAAATTCGCCAGCGAAAAATTTCGGTTAGTGAGATTCAGGGAGAGCAGCGAAGGTGGTGGTCGTGTCGGTGAAGAGCCGGGCATTATTTTTGCCGCGGTCTCGGAGCCGGCATCCACTGATGACCAGTACTCGTACTATTTTTTTTTGATCTCCAATTTACATTTTCATCGAATATCTGCAATATGCATGGACTAACGCAGTACAGTGGAGCATAGAACGCTTCTTGTTCTTCAATACTAAATTACCAGAAGATTTCCTCAGCAACGAAAGGAATTTTATGGAGATGGAATAGCTGCTTCGCCATTTTGTGCTAGAAGCCAGTCGCCATTTGTAAAGTCACCGAGAAAGCCAACCAGTTCTTTCCTCCGGCCTGGAATAGGAGGGTTAGGACAAAATTATAAGATAGCAAAATTTACTTTGATTGAATACAGAATATTACAAGAGCTTATGAAAATTACGAATTGGAACAAGACAAATTAAAACGTCAACATGATGCTAGCTCAATTTGATCTAATTTTTTTTGGGATTCTCGCTTAAGATCCATGCTTTACCAAGGACCTTCAGTTCCTTCAGCGAACAGCCAGGTTACAACGGTAAACTCAACGGTTTTTCTTTACGAACGTAGATGTAGTGACTTATATAATGAACTTATAGGAACAGAAGTACTTTAGTGCGATTTTATTTCCGTCAGATGTAGTGACTGATATAATGAACTTATAGGAACAGAAGTACTTTAGTGCGATTTTATTTCCGTCCCATACCACAGTCTGGTATAATATTTAGCTTCACGGCAGTGCAACATCTACCACTCGCAATTCTCGCGAGATAAATAATCTGTGCATATCTAAAATGAATGAAGTCCGTGCCAAATTTCATATGTGAAAAATAGTATTTTCTCTCTTATGTGTTTAATTCAGTGAAGTATGTATCTGGCCAGGTTACTGAAAGTGTATTCTATATGTTTGGTGTCTTCTATTAAAATGTGTTTTCATCACGTACCTGTCTTATCTTTGTGTTCATGAAGTTGGGTGAGTCCATTTTTTCATTATTCCTTATTCTATTATAGCTCAAGTTTCAGATGTACTGTTCGTCATTGGATCAATCAATTCATTAACATTTCGTACTACCACTTTTATTTTTAAGCTACGGCTATTAAGAATTACTCATTTAAATATAGATTTGTTTAAAGTGCATGTTCAGTTTTAAAGAAGTCTCTGAGTGCCAAGGCTTACACTTACCTAAATTTAATTTTATCAATATGATACGATCATAATTTAGACTTAAATTCAACATCTTAAAGTACTTTATTTTAGAGAATTTACAGTGTTAATCTTTACAATTGTAGCAATCTTTATATTTAATTCTTATCCTAATGGAAAGTGTTCGGATTTAATATAGAGTTTCACAAAATTTAAAACTAAAGTTTACAATTACTATCTAAACTTTGAAAAGAAATAAAATTTGGCTGGTAATAAAAAGCTCCATGGAAAAAATGTCGAAGGAAGCAAGTGCTTGGTGAAAAAGAAAAAAAAGAAGCAGAAAAGACTTATCGCTGTAGAAAATTCACTGCCTCAGAGAACTTTAGCAAAGAAACTACGGGTATCGCAATCGACAATTTGTCGTCAGATAAAGAAAATTGACTATAAAAAAGTGAATAAACCAGTCTGTCATCAAATGTCTGCAAAGACCGTAAAAAAACTAAGAAAATGTTCTTGGCCTCTGTATTTAATGTTACGCAAAGGTAGATACAAAAAATGGATAGCATCAGATGAAGCACTGTTTTATCTGTCATCCACAACTGACAAAACGAAGATACAATATATTTCAGCCGAAAAGCGTCGCAAAGATGCAACTGTTTTGCAAAAGGCAAGTTGGCCGTCAGGTTGTATAGTATGGATGGGAATGTCCTCCCAAGGATTAACAAAACCATTTTTTTGTAGAACCAAAGGCTAAAATTGATGCTAAATGCTATCAGAATAAAGTTTTGAAGCACATGATCAAAGAAAGTAAACATCTTTAACCCCAAGGAAACTTTGTTTTTTACCAAGATTCTGTACCAAGTCATACTGCAAAATCAACTATAAAAGGGCTAAAAAATAAAAATAAAAAAAATATTTTTTTTTTTCCTTCCGAGAAATGGCTACCATTATTACCTAACTGTGCTCTTTGCGATTATTTTTTATGGGGATACTTAAAAAAAACAATTAAGTAGACGTAAAGTAAGAACACTTCAAGAGCTTCAAAAAGCAATCGAAGAGGAAGTTGGAAAAATGCCCCTAAAAATGGTCGAAAAAGCTCTTTTGGCTTGGCCTAAAGATTTACGTAAAATGTACTATGCTAAAGGAAACTACACTGAAAATTTCATGTAAATAACTTAATTCAATAAAAATTTCTGACGCTTTGAAATTGGTCACACTTATTTCGAATCAACCTGTATTAATGCATTGTTGTACAGTCATCAAAAAGAATATCTCCTCCCCCGACTAATTTCACCATAAATTATTATAAAAACATGCATCTGGTGCCTATCGATTGGTAATAATGTCTAGTTATTAATGCAATAGTTAAATTTTGCTTAGGGGTTGTCTACATACAAAAATTTGAATCAACTACATTTTTTTCAATGGCAATGTTCATTTTTGACTCCATATTCAAATTTATGAGATCAAGACAGTTCTGGAAAAGGTATAGTTTATATACTTCAATAATTCTTGATTAATTTAAAAAAAAAAAATGTATTAAGGGTTCATAAAACATTTAAAAAAATTAAATTAAGATCTCACACAGAAAAGTATTATATCCGTTTAGATAACAATCGGAAAAGAAGTATATCATTTTTAAATATTAAAAACTAAAGTAATGCTAATTAAGTAATGATGTGTGCATGTAAACTTACTTAACTATTTTAAATCATATGTATGCAAAGTTATAGATGATACGGGATAACAAGTGAGAGCCCCCTAATAGCAATAAAAATTGAAACATCACTGTATCTCAAAAAGTAATGATGGGAATAAGCTGTAAATTTGGAAAAACATATTTTTGATGATGCCTGTTTTGTCGTGCAAAAAATAATGTAGGTCATAATTCATAATTTTTTGAAATATGAAATTATTAATAATTTTCATGATTCAAAAAATATTTTTAATTAAAAATATGCATTGAATATGTTTGGGTCACTTCATTCTATTGCATAACAAAAAATGAAATCTGAATGTAATAATTTTTCGGGAAGATATGAATTAGTGTTTTGTCACATTCATTTAACTTTACTATCCCCATATTTTGGCAAATTATATAACTCTATAAAGAATTGAGAGAAATATATAAATTGTGCTGTTTTCTAGGCTCGTTTGATCCTCAGACACATGTTTCTACACTAATTTACGGTGAAATTAGTTGAAAGGTGGCATTTTTTCTTTGATGGCTGTATGTTTGTATATGCTACTTTATACTCCAGGCAATAACTGTGTTTATTATTAATTTTAGAGTCAACTAAATATTGATTTAGTAGAGTTGGAACTTACAGCTAATGAAATTGTTGCATTTATTCTTGACTCTGATGTTGATGTAGAATGTTTAAGAAAAGCTCTCTACTGCCAAGTAAGTATATATATATATATACATATAAGTAGCAAAATTATTTTCATTGTTTATGTGTGCAGTGTCAGCTTTATCTTTTTTTTTTTTTTTTTTTTTTTTTTTTTTTAAGGTTGAAAGAGCAAAAATTCGAAGAAAAGGTTTTGATTCTATGTTATCATTAGTACATAGAGATTATCTTATTTCTTCCGTAAAATATTCCTTGTTGAGTGGCTGGCAATCCCTACTGGATGTAGGAAATAAAAGAATGTAAGATTATTTCAAAAATTATTTTTATTTATAATTTTGGATTTTTTTAGTTATCATTTTCTTGTGTGCCATGTTAAATCTTTTATTAATATTACTTTGTGCATTTGAAATATGGATTAAGATTTTAATTTGTCAGTATACCTGAAAATTTTCTAAATCATTCAGTTATCTTCATTTAATAGCAGAAAATTAGTTTTTTTTTTTTTTTTTTTTTTTTAATAAATAAGGTAGCATTGCCCATAGGGCAGCACTAGGGCAACGTAAAAATCCAACCAACCAACCATATCAGGTAGCACAATTTTATAGTAAGAGTGAAAATCAAAAAATAAGATGAAATTTAAAATAAAGATAAAATGTGATTTGTCAGTAAAAAATGTTAAAATTCGAACAGTATTTAATAATTATGAGTGTTATATTTTTATTATAGTTATTTTAGGGAAATGTATTAATAATAGTAATTTTTATTAGCGTTGCTTTTTTTTTTTTTTCCTGACAAATGGGATTCTTCTTTTTTTTTTTTTTTTTTTTTTTTTTTAATATACTGTTTTTGATTATTTTTATTTTAAATGTTTGATCCTTTTTATTCAGATTTGGTTTAATAAACAGATAATGAAATATAATTTGATATAAAAGTTTCAGAAGCAAAGAAATAAAAATATTATTATGTAATATACACTCTATAACAAAAAAAGCGACAAACCAAAAAGTGGGGACAAAGATTGGTTGATGGGGGTGGAATGGGTGGTCCAAATGGAAATGGGACAAAAATTGATAGATGTGATGTACATGTGGAGAAAAACAATTGATTACAGTTTCAGAAAATTTGAATGATTTAATTAAGAGAAAGGGCCTCACAAAGTAAACAAGTCAATAACGCGTTGGTCCACTTCTGGCCCTTATTACGCAGTTATTCGGCTTGGTATTAATTGATAGAGTTAGCAGATGTGCTCCTGTGAAGTATTGTGCCAAATTCTGTCCAATTGTTGCATTAGATTGGTAAAATCCCGAGCTGATTGTAGGACCCTTTTTTATGATGCTCCAAACATCCTCAGTGGAAGAGAGATCCGGGGACTGTGCTCAACCCCATTTCACTGACTCGCCTATTAACAGCCCTCTTCACCTAAAAAATTTTCAGATTCGGAAAAAAAGACAGATTTACATGTGTACCACGTGGTATGACAGGAGGTATTAAGTAATTGAGAAGACTGACAGATTTACTGACGAATCGCTGACTTTTTAAAATAATAAATGTCAGTCTTAGACTAATAATCGTTAGCTGTGTCATGGTAGTTTTGCAGTTTTGCTCTGACCATTTCTTTTTTTCTGTTTTTTTTTTTTTTTTTTTTTTTTCTTTTTTGTTTCTTTTGCTAATTTCATAAGACATCAAACTGCTTTCTTCATTTATTTTTATCTATTTATATTTTAATAATGTTGCCCGACTACTTTATGCTAGTTTCAGCCCGTTTCAGAATCTCAGTTATAAGAGTGAATTCAGTTACATTGAAATTTAATACAAAGAAATATTCTTTATAATGAAAGAGTTGTGGTCTGATATAATTAATTTAATTCATTTAACTTAAAAAAACCCGAAGATATGTTATATTTTACAACTTCACTTATGTTCTGTATTAATATAGTTATATAAAAAAAATCTATCGTGAAACAAACATGCAACTTCCATTACCCACTGTTACACGTATACACTAAGTAATTTGATCAGAAGACATAAAATTGACCTAATAAATTTTTTATAAGAGAAAGCTCATATATGTAATATGTATATATAAAGATGCATGTAAAACAGAGTTTACATAGCAAGTTAAAAAAAAAAAAAAGAAAAAAAAAAGAAAAAAAAAGTTATTTTTTGAAACACCAATTTCTGAGATATAAAACTGACCTACCTAATCAGGATGACTGTTAATTTTTCTGTAATAACCACGTAATGAGAAAAAATATCTAAAATGGATTTATGTAACAATTGTCAAAAAAATCACTAGACCCGTTTTTGAGGTACCAAATATTATGAAAAGTTGGCATACTCAATTAACCAGAAAACAATAATTAAGTACAAAAGGATATTTAAAAGGGAATTAATATGATGAGTTTGAAAAAGAATGCATATAGCAGTTATTAAAGGAATGCACTTGCAAGACCTGAAATTAAACTATTTATACAGGGTGCATATCAATTTTCTTGAACTAATTTACTATATCAGTCGAAAGGACATCTAATAGAGTGTTTATATAGCAAATTTGAAGAAAATCGTTAGAGCTGTTTTTGAGATACGGACTTACGGTCCCACTTCTGGTTTTCCAATTTTCACCAAAATTTGGAAAATTCATTTATGCATCAGTCCTGACTCAATTCTGAAATTTCATAGTTCTATATTTATTAGTTTCGACGATATGACAGTCATTCTCACACACATACACACACTGACCAATTGGCAAAAACTATTTCTTGGACTAGGCACTCAGGAGGTCTCAAAACGTGTAAATCAGGGAAAAAATTCAACATCAAATTTTTGATCCAAATGTAATAGTTCCATTACTTACAGTAGTCGGGTAATGGAAGTAATAATTCATATATATTTATATAATTGCTACAGTACTATATCATATAATATACCTAAAAAATCATTAAATATAGATTTACAATCGAATTTCGTTAGAAGATGAATTCCAGAGAATTGTGAAAATCCAATTTATACATACTAATTAATTTTATTTCCATCATCCTGCTGCCATAGGTATGGAAGTATTGTATTCGGCCAAAAATTCGAAATGGGGGGTAAACAAAAGAGGAAATTATAGTAGAGTATTTGAGTACTTTTCTCCATGCAGTACTTTGTTTAATTTAACGTTATTGCACTTCAAAGAATTTGAACCTATCGATTTTAATTATCGAGAACTTTTCCTTGTGTACCTGTAAAAGAAAAAAAAAAAAGAACTGTAAGTGTTAGACTCCATACACTTCGTGTGACAGTGATCTATAATGAGTATATAAATTTTCAATTCATTTGAATAAGGCGTTTAGACGCTACCTCACTTTAAATAATTTGAATCCATAAGCTATAATGATAAAGACTTTTCTTTTTATCCCTGTAAAAAAAATTATAAGTGCCTGATTAACCAAAATCATTAGGAATAGTATCTATAATATACATATTAGCATTCAACTTATTGGAACAAAGCGTTTAGATGCTATCGTGTACACTCACTCTCTCACACACACATACACCACTGCAGGAAAAAGCTAAAATGAACTCGGGGAATCTCAAAATATATAGATACACAAATATCTCAAAGACGAATTTTTCTTATGATTACAATACTTACATATGTATGTTGAAAAAAAAATAAAAGCAAGATATTTAAAAAGTCTAAAATAATAATGATTAATTGGTAATGTTTAAAAGAAAACTAAAATGCTCACTTTTTTCTCCAAGCAGCACTTTTTTTTTCCCTTCCCTACCCTTATTTCTCTTCCTTTTCAAAGATGTAATTGTTTTTGACTTACATCATCTTTTTACTTTCTGAACATACATATATAAGGAAAGAATCGTAATCACTACAAAAATAAGACTTTGAGATTTTGGTGTATATGTATGTGTGTGATTGAACATGATAGCATCTAAACACTTTGTTTGAATACACTAAAAGTTGGCAGGTATGTTATAGGTCACTGTAGTACAAATACTATTGATTTTGGAGAACCCAGCTCTTATAGTTTCTTACAGAGACATAAAGAAAAATTCTTTATCAATATGATCTATGGGCTCTAATTATTTGAAATGGAATAACGTTATATTAAACAACATACTATTTGACGAAAACACTTAAATGCCTTATCATAATTTTCTTTCTTGTTTATTTATCTTACTTTAATTGATTTGTACAACTGTTAATTACTTAGTGTTTGGAAAGACGAGTGAAGTCTTATATCTATAACACCGATTTCTTGTGTCTATAACACACATCCCTTTATTTTAAATTAGATAAACATATCTAATAAGATGCGAAAAACTCTATTATTATTATTATTTATTTATTTATTTATTTATTTATTTTTGTGTATGTGTGTATGTGTTATTATATAACTTTAAAATTAGTTTTATCTTAAACTAGCAGGATTTGCTCACTTCGCTGGGCACTATACTTAAATTAGTTGTCAAAATCTCATATCATTATTAATAACCTACGTTAAAATTCCCTATGTGTTCGGTAGAGGTTTTCCCGCTCGCAACGTGAGAAGTCCGGGTCTGCGCTGCATTCGGCAGCAACTTACCCGCTTATTATCATTTCCCCAGTGGCTGTGGCGTCGCCAGAAAAAATTTCAGGGGGGGCACAACCTGAAAAAATATTTTTTTTTAAATAAAATTCTGATAGCATAGTTTTAAATTTAAAGAAAAAATGCTTAGTAGAATTTTCCAGAGGGGGGGGCATGTGCCCCCCCTTGCCCCATTCTGCCGACGCCGATGCCCAGCGGGTAAGTTTGCGAAATCCCACCAAAGTAAATAATGCATACACTTAATCAACATCCATACACCAAAATTTGCCAATCTAAGATAATTTAAAACGAATTTAAAAGGAAAAACGAGATTTTACATGTGTTTCTTGTTCCCCCCCCCACACACACACGGGTGGTAGTGTAAAGGGGGAATTTTGTAAAATCCCATTACAATAAGTGTGGGATATATATAAACAATTTACGTGCCAAATTTAGTGACCATTAATCCCATGGATTTCCCAAGACAAATTTAGCACTAAAAGGGATGGTCTAGAATTTCCTCATTTGTAGCGCTCCCCTCCCCCCCTCCAAAAAAAATTCGAAAATCACACACACATGCAAAAAAAACAAAAATGTGTTTTTGGAAATATCCTAAAGAAGACACATGGCTGTTTTCAATATATTTGTACCATTTTAGTAGAGCTCTGCTAAAAAATCCGGAATTTCTGAAATTTTCCCCCAAAAAAATGATTTTTTCCCTCCCACCTGTCAAGAATTCCAAAATCGTACGTAATGTTTTATTTATACTCAAGTCTAGTTTCCTCACATGCAATTTCTTCAGCATGAAGTAATTTGGGACCGAGTTATGCTTATGTACATATATTTTTTTTGGCTTCCTACCCCCCAGGGGGAAAGGGTTGAAATTTCGATAAATACCGTTACTTTAGGGGTCGGATACATATAAAAAATCCAAGCATGAAACTTTCTGATCATCTGAACACAGCTCTCATAAATTTCCCAGGACAAATTTAGCGATAAAATGGGTGCCTCAAATTTGCCCTTTGTAACACATACCCCCCTCCTTCCCATAAAAAAAAAAAAAAAAAAAAAAAAGGCAAATCAAAAAAAAAAAAAAAACAAAGAGTTTGTTTTGAAAATGTCCTAAAGAAGACTGTTTTCAACAACTTTTTTCCATTTTTGTTAAAATTTTACTGAAAAATTTACTGTTAAAATTTTACTGAATTTGCACAATTTCTCATCAAAAATTGATTTCCCTCTTCCCTTCCCTTAAAAATCAAAATTTCTTAAATCGCTGATAATGTTTTATTTATTTCGATAAATCCCGTTACTTTCTGTGTCAGATACATATAAACAATCCCAGCACCAAAATTCGTGACCGCAGCTTCCGTAGATTTCTCAGGACAAATTTAGCACTAAAAGGGTTGTCTCGATTTTGACCCTTCGTAACTCCCCTCCTCACAAAAATATCGGAAATCAGGAAAAAAGAAAAAAAATGTGTTTTTGGAAATTTTCTAAGGAAGTCTCATAGCTTTTTTCAACATCTTTGTTCCATTTTTTTTATAGCATTCTTTAAAAAAAATCCGGAATTTGCGAAATTTCCCGCCAAAAATCAATTTTCTTCCTCCCTCGCCTTTAAAATCGAAAATTCCTAAATCACAGATAATGTTTTATTTATACTCATGTCTATTCTTTATGTATGCAATTTCTTTACAGTAATGTAATTTGGAGCGGTGTTATGCTTACAAATGTGTTTTTGACTTTTGTTCCCCCCTCCCTCCCGGGGAGAACTGGGGAGGGAATTTCAAAAAAGTTGGTAGATATAATTTTAAGTTGGGTAAAGACCTAAATTCCTGCCAAGCGCCGTTGAATTCCGTCCAGCCATACTCACATGATACCCAGACAAAAATTGCGTTACAGATATAGAGATATGATGGCACACACACACATAAGCAAAATTTTCTGGAGTCATTTTCAACTTTTATGGTGTGTGGAATGTAAAGATATCACAAATTTTTTTATTCTGGCAAATTTACAGAGAAAAGTCTGATTTTATTAATATCGATACACAGCTTGATATCCAGTTACTGTAATTCTAAAAGAACGCATAGAAACAGTGTTCATGTTCAGGTACCATACTTCAAATATCAGTTGCGCTTTTATGTTAGGCGTGAAAATAAGAGCACAAAATCTTTGAAAATAATAACATAATTTCGTCATTTATAAATAATTTTTATAAACATTTGACTCCCATTTCTTGCAAACTTTAAATTGTTTTAGTTTCTTCAGTTATAAAATCAACTTGCTTATATTGTTAAAAATATTTGTTTCATTCAATTCATAGACTTCAATATTAATACAACTTATTTTGCTCAGGAATGAAAATTAATTCTCCATACCTAAAGAGTAAATAAAATATTAAGTTTAATTTGAAGCCTTGTTTTTTCTTAATAACTATGTATTTTGAGGTTCCCTGAATAATTAAACAAAGTTTTTAGCAGTTATTCTTTGTGAGTCTGCTATCAGTATCACTTTAAAGACTAAATATCGGCAGGCATCTCAAGTGTTATATTTTAAAGTTCATATGATGCGGGTTGAAGTTGTCAATAAATGTGATTGAAAGTTATTGTTGAACACAATTTTAAATTTATTATTAGTCGTAAATTCTATAGAAATGTAGATATTAGTTTCAAATGTGAATTGAGAAGGGTGGTACTCCCCTCCGCCCTTCCCACAGAAAATTATTTGTCAAATTAAATTGTTCGTAAAGCTAGCTTAAATTCTTTTTACTATAGATTTTTATACAGTACTTGATATTTGATTCCTCAATCTAAATCTGTCTTTCTAAAATTTAAATGTAGGGTAAGAAAAAGTCGTGTGGGTGCCACACCAGATTATATACTTTAAAATAAAATTTATTGTTGAAAATCTGTTCAATTTAGTAAAACATTTTATATAACTTGTTAAAAAGATGCTTGTATATTGTCAATTGTGGCATTATCAGTAAAATATCAGATTTATGTACAAAGTATTCATATAATAATAGTATTACGCACAATGAAAAACTATTTAAAATAAAATGTGATCATATATTTCCAATAAATAAGTCTGTGAACGATTGTCTTCTATATTTATATGTTACTCACGTCTGTAATACACGTGAAATCTATAATAATAAAAAAAAAATAACTAAATAAAAAACCACAACACCTAGATGTATCTTTACCACAGAAATGTAAACATTGGTTCATCGAAACCACGAACGAGAGGCATAGCCAAATAAAGGGTGTGTCAAAGAGGAAAAGTGGCACATTTTAGTAAAATTTTTAGAATTTCTTTACAAATTTAATTGATTTAAAATTTTATTAAAATATAGGATTTTTTTCCACATTTAAGATTGACCCTTTGAGATTGACGTGCCTTTTTAAATTCTGTTTTACAAAATTGAAAGAGTTTTTTATAAGCGATTTAATTCATCAACCCAAATATTGCATATAAAACACATTTAAAAAAAAAATAAAAAAAAAAAAAATAGATATTCTCCCATAAAATCTACAAAAGGGGCGTCAATTTGCTAAATGAGAGTAATCCAATAAAAAAAAAAAAAATGCATCTCAATATATTAAAGTGTCACTGTTTAAAGCCAAAAGAAAGTTTTTCATAGAATAACATTGATTTATGGAAAAGGAAATAGTAAGTGAAGAGGGCCCTTAAGGGTATTTGAAATTACTGAAGTACTAGTTGCACGTAGGATCGATGATAATGATGAATTGGTGCTTGATTCCATGAAAACCTGTATGTATGTCAATTTGTGTCCAGTTTGCATTACTCTTTGGTGCAGCACTTTTTTTGTTATAGAGTATATTTTGATTATTAATTAGATATTTTGTCTTTAATTTATTATTCATTAATTTAATTTCTGGTGTTTTTATTTAATTCCTCTATCTGACGCATCATTGAGACACTTGTATATCTAAAAAATTAATGTTTAAAATAATACACACTTTATAACATTATTTTTTTCAGTTTCTATTTCTATTATAAGTTAGTTTTGTTTTTCTCTTTCAAAAATCATTAAGTTTATTATATACATTTTTCATTAAAAAGTATGTAGTATCTTGCTATTTAGAGTATGTTATAGAACTTTTTGTTTTAGAAAAATAATTACATACTTTATTTGCAGGTATATACCTCATTGTTTGGATAATGTAAATGTGATATCTCCTTATGAACGTGCAATGCTGGAAGTACAATGTATTTCTTTCTTAATATGGTCTGTTAATGAGTTAAGATCTAGTGTCCTTAAGATTGATCAGCAGCATTTACGCTTAAATAACAAAAATAATGAATTATGTGGCACTAAACCAAAGAATTCGTCCTTACATGCTAAAGACGTTGATATAAGGAATCCTGAATTGTCTTTTGAGTTACTTCAGTTAACACGCTTTCCACTTATATATATTGGATTACTCTTTGGAGACCACAAAGATTATGAAATAAGTCTCTTGTCCAGTTCTGGCATATTTGCAATGATGCAAACTCTCTTGAGAATCTTAGGTATGTTGAAAGTACTATTACATTATACTATTCTATGTGCAAGAACTGATTTATAGAACTAGGGATCCTGGGGCACCCACATTTACAGCTCCCTCCTTCTCCATCTTTAACTTGAAATTTTTTTAAAAAACTTAAAAAAAACATGTTTCTAATTCACATGTAGAAATCTGAAAACCAGGGGCGTAGCTTGAGGGGGGGGAGGGGGGGAGTCTCCCCCCCCAATGTTTTAAGAAATAGGGCGGCATATTGAAGTTTCTGGGGGCGCTGTTTTGCGACTTAAAGTTCATTTGAAAGTGGATCATAATTTTGTTAATTATCGTTAGTTACCAAAATCACTTAAGAATTTTATGTATCACAAGCTGACCAACTGTTTCACCGACCAGCAAAAAAAGTTTGCGTTAAAATGTCTGACTGTAGCAAACTCCCGTTAGGTGGCGCCTTCAGCGCCCTCTAAACTAATTAGATGCCTAAAACAGCCTGTTTTCCTACCGTCCAAACGACCCTTGAAAATTCTCATCGTATTCAGGACGCTTAAAAAAAATCCGATCATAAGAAATTCCTGTTTGGGGGCGCATATGGCATGATTTCCCGTTTTGTTCTCTTACAATAGCCGTTCGCTTACCGTACAAAAGGCTGTTGGAAATTCTAATCACATTCGGGACCCTTTAAGAATAAGTTAGTAGCAAACTCCAGCTGAGCGGCGCCCTTCCCTGTTCAGGCATAATGAGGTTTCTGGGGTTGAAAGTGGATCATAATTTTGTTGATTATCGTTAGTTACCAAAAACACCTAAGATTTTTATGCATCAGAAGCTGCCTTCGGCGACCAACTGGTTCACCGAGCAGCAAAAACTGTTTGCATTAAAATGTCTGACTGTAGCAAACTCCCATTAGGTGGCGCCCTCTTAACTAATTAGACGCCTAAAACAGCCGTTTTAAAGGTGTATAACAGCCTATTTTCCTACTGCGCAAACAATCCTTGAAAATTCTCTTCGTATTCGTGACCCTTAAAGAAAATCTGATCATAACATATTCCTGTTTGGGGGCTCCTATGACATGATTTCCCATTTCAAACACTTACAATAGTCTGTTCGCTTACCGTGCAAAAGACTGTTGAAAATTTTGATCGTATTCAGGACTCTTTAAGAATAAGTTAGCAGCAAACTCCAGCTGAGCGGCGCCCTTCCCTGTTCAGGCATCTACAACAGCATGTTCGCTTACCATGCAACGACCCTTGAAAATTCTGACCTTAGCAAATTAGCGCTCTGTGGCGGCTGCGGCGCACTTCTCCCATTTCAGATGCTTACAACTGACTCATAAGTATGTGCAGTTGCTTTCGCACCTGCTTTCGCACCTACAAGAAATTAAAATTACGATTTTTCAAGACTTTAGCTTGAAAAAAAAGCAGTTTATTGTACGTTATGGCTATTGTATAAAAACGAAGATGAGGTTTGATTTGGTTATAACGATTTCTCACTAAGAATTTTTGATTCTAAGTGATCCTTTAAGGAAATTTTTTATTTTAGTTTCATCGCTTACGGGTTTTGAAATATTTATAAGTCTATAGAATTCAGCTAGTGTTTCTTGACATGAAATAGCGTGAGGAAGCTGATTTAACGTCGCATTAATAGGCACATATTGGGCAATTGGCGACGGTTTGGGATTAACGCCCCAGTGGCGATCCGAAGACAAGCCATCACAATTTTTATCTTCTGCAGAAGGGATGTCTCCCCCACTTCAGTATCCCCCAGAGGTATTATTTGCACGGAGCATGTAGGACATTGCAGCCTCGACAGAGTTTACGGGCACCAGAGACTGATTTTCATGATGGTCTTCAATTGGCTCGATTATTGAATCCGCAATCTTTCTGTCAAGCTGGTAGATTCGAGGTGCCGGGTACGATCCCAGGTCGCGCTTGTCGGCCTAGACGTTTGAAATTTCCCATGGTTTTCTCCGAAACTTGCATAAATACGGGCTAGGAGTCCTAACCTAAGACCCCTTAGAAAGACCTCCACAGAAGGCACTCCCCCCTCAGGCCTAGGACCCTAGAGCAGTCAAGCGGCTTTTTTCCCAAACACCGACACCAACACCTAAGTAAGATATAAATTTATGTACAAAAAAGATTTAATTTTGGACAACGAGACTTTTTTTTGTTTTTAGTTTGTTCTTCCACATAAAGGCATGCGGTAATTGTGTCGCATTCCTTAGCAATGGCTACTACATTTCTTAAATTTTTTTTACACGATATGGGAAAAAAGAAAAATTTTTTTTAATTGGTTTAAATATATAAAATAATAATAATAAATAAATTACTGATTTTTTTTTTTTTTTTTTTCCTTAAGAGTGAACAATACCTAATTTCATAATAAGAAAACATCACAGAACTGGTGTTTAAATGCAATAATTACTAAACTTTGAATAAACACCATAAAATGCAATAAACTTGCAACAATTGTTTCGGGTCGAAAGAACACACGATCCTTCGTCAGGCGAAAAAGGTAGGCATAAGTACTACGGTCAAAGCGGCAACGCACAAAACCATTTTAAGTAAACAGCAAAAATACATATACAGATGAATGTAAACATAAATACTGGTGTGAGAAGAATAGTGCTGACTATAAAATAAAAGGGCGGCCGGGGGGGAGTTCAATAAAAAGGGGCATTATTTGCATAATTTGCGGTGTTCTATGTTATGATTTTTGTACGTAACAAAAGTAAATTAATTTTCCTTCTATATATATAGGCTGTATGCATTTGTTATTCTAGGAATGCTGCAAAACTATTGCTAAGAAAGTTTAAAAGTCAGGAAAAAAAATCTGAAGGTCTCTAAACATTTAATATGTTAGAAAAGGCTATACTTGGTACCAAAATGTTTTTAAAAGGGCCGTCAGATGCTAAAATATGTTGAAAAAGGACCACAGGGTGCTAAAAACTGTTTAAAAAAGTACCATGCCAAATTAGCCTAGAGTCAGCATTACAGAATTATTAAATAAAAGAAGAAAATAAATAAATAAATAAGATTAAAAAATGTAACAAAATCTAAAAATTTAAAAAATATCAAAATTAAACGAAAATCGAACTTTTGTGAGTAATTTCATAGCATCAGGCAAGAACGGAGTGGAACAAATATCATTAACAAGATTTTTCGAATCTTTAAATATGTAAAAACTTCATGGATATTCAAATGGGAAGAGAAGGCATAACCATAAGATGAAATTATGATAGTTTAAAAAAAATCAAAACGCTGACCATGACATGAGCCCAGCAGTGGGAAGCAATAGAGTATTTATAGATCTCTTCATTATGAACATTTGGACGGTGCTCATTTATTCTATATTTCAAACGCCTTCTTGTTTGATCAATATAAACTAAATTGCACGACGAACATAGGACTAAATAAATACCAAAACGGTTTTCAGTAGGAATGGGATCTTTAAGAGAAGATAATTTAATTTTGTTGACTGGTTTCTAGATGACTTTAAAAACAAACGGTGAGAGAATTTTAGAAATTTTAAGAGAAAGTGATAAATAAAAAGGTAAAACAACTGCAATTAGACTGTGATCGTTCAATTTGGTATCAGAACGTTTAGGATTCTTGAATTTATATAAAACTTTATTATCAATAGAGGGATTATAGCCTCGGGAAAGAGCAAGAGATTTTAAGTAATTAATTTCTTTTGAAAGACTACACGGATCAGAACAAACGTATAAGGCTTATGTTTTTCGTACTCATTTTCCAAAAATTGATAAATTTTTAATATTTTATTTTGCGGTTAAAAAAAAAAAAAAAAAAAGAAAGAAAGAAAGAAAGAAGGAAAAAAATGCACATATTGAAAATTCAGATTTTTGAACTTAGAATTGAAAATAGAATTTAAATATACATTATGTAATGAGTAATCATGAAATCAAACTTTCCCATAGAGTAACATGGGCTACGACTGTCGGCGGGATTAAGTATTGTCCACTCTAAAAATATAAAGTTGCTTTCCTTAGCAACGGTTACTGCTTTCATTTTTTAAAATTTATTTTGAAAGCTTTATGTTTTACCTGAATTATAATGTAATATCTTTTAAACGTGTTGGACAATGGGGGAAAAAAATCTTTTTCATTTGTTTTACTTTATCTCAAACCAATACTCTGATTGTCCTAAGAAAGATACTTTTGCTTAGTCTTATACGAAAATATATATATGCATATATTTCTGCAAAGCACATTAACCATATCTTTTGAACGATACTACTTGTAAGCCCTTTCTTTTATTGAAAGTAGGCTAAAAATGTAAGAGAAATTTCATGTCTGCGTATTAATAGATAGATTCGCTGAAAAAATTTAGAATGCTCCAAAGATGTATTTAAAAAAAAAAAAAAAAAAAAAAAAAAGCTGCTAAATGGAGGAAAAAGAAAAAAAAAAGGCTGCTAATTGGAAGTTAAAAAAAAAAAAAAAAGCAACCTTTTTATTCTTGGCAGATTTTAGGAATATGCCCCGAAGGAGAGGGGGGGGTCACGTATTAACCGACGAGAGGGCCTGTGCCCTCGATCCCAAAGATGGCAACACTCTTGAAAGTATGTGGGTGGCATTTTCAGATGAAGAATACAAAAGGGCGCCAAATGTTGGGTCTCCCCCCCCAATCAAATTTTCACGCTACGCCCCTGCTGAAAACCATCACTAAAAGATTATTCAAGTCTGCAACATATAAACTGCATAAGATGTTTTCACTGTTTCTTACAGATTTTTACTCACTGAAACCAAAAAGTACAGTAAAAAAATACCATCACCTCTAGATCTGTTTGCAAAATGCATATTTTTAGTTCAATATTGCATGAAACTTGGTATCCTTTTGTTTACTAAAAAAAAAAAAAAAAGGATTATTTGTTATTTCAAAACAACATTTATGAATTTAAATAATAAAAAAAAAAAAAAAAAATGTAAAATGTAAAATAGGAAGAATGTGGGGAATGGTGGAAATGTGTTTTAAAGGGGCACAAAAAAAAAAAAAAAAAGAAAAGAAAAGGTTTTACAGGCAAAAGACAGAATTTTAACACAGAATTTTAAATATATGATGGAAAAAATACTTGTTTAATTATGAGACACAATGTTTTATTTAATGAAATAAGTGATTTTTTTTTTAATTGTAAACCACTATTATTTTAAGGGGGAAAAAAATGCATGTTATGGTCGAAAAGAGAAGTCATTTTTTTGGATTTAGCATCTTTAAAAACATAGAATTTAACAAAAAAAATATCATGCAGCTTTAAAAAAAAAAAAAAAAAAAAAAAAGAGCCCCCCCCCCCCCTTTCCCAAAGACCTATGTAATCACACCAAGCTGTCTTGCATTCTAAAAATTTACCAATATTTAAAAAAAAAAGAAAGATGGTAATAAAGAAGTAGTACAGTAGTAATTATAAAATTCTGATGGTAGTTAAATGCATATTTAATTTCAACATAAAAAAAAAAAAAAAAAAAAAAAAAATGCAGAATGAGCCTCCCTTCCTAAATCTACCTTGTTATGATTGAAAAGTGTCAATACAGAAATTACTCTCTAAAGACCCTCCTCTCACAAAAAAAAAAGAGAGAGAGAGAGAAAGAGAGAAATTTAGTACTTCATGATTACTACTAAAAATGACAATTAGAGTTGCACTCACTAATGGTTTTTGCCAAATATTTAAATTTAAATTTTATTTATTTATTTATTTTTTTTTTTTTTTTATGGAAAAGATTTAATGTGTTAGATATTTTTGGGCCCTCAGACATGTGTCCTGAATGCCTTGCTATAAATCAATTCTTGTTTATGCATACAGATAATTTTTTATCTCATTTTATTTTGCTTCTGACAGGGAGGGGGTTATATAAAATAAATACAATTTATATTTCCATTAACTCGTAGTATACCCCCAATAGTAAATATAAAAAGTATGTGCTTTGTACCCAAATTTAAAAGACTAAAAGAATTAAAACATTTAACAAACAATACTGAGCAGAAATTTTATTTCAAGTAAAATTCACATTATTAAGCCTATATTAGCTTATATTATTGAATATCAGATTCTCATATTTGTTTGTTAAATAGCTGTCATTTAACCCTTAACTAATATTTAAGTACAGTAAAAGCTCTACTATCTGGCATTCAACTAATTGGAAATCTCAAGTATCTGGGAAAATCTTGATGAATCTCCCTTGCCTTAATGCAAAAGGAATTTAAATTAATTTAATCCATTACAAAATCCAACCCACCACCCCACCCTCAAAGAGCTGTCTAAAAATCTTTAAATATATCTGTAAGAACTGTGAACAAAATTATAAAATGATTTAAAGTTAATCAAAATAAAAAAACATGATGTTCCTTTCCTAACTACTAAACATGTTTCTCAGTGTAAGATAGTAATATGAAAATTATGTGCAGATTGTTGAATGAAAATTATTTTGCAGGTAAAAAATAGAAATATATAGTTACAATTCATGAGGCTTGGATGTACTTACCTCATTGCAATAGATAAAGGTTAATTTACTACCCCCCCCCCCCCAAAAAAAAAAAAAAAAAAAAAAAAGTTAAAAATAACTTAAAATATTAATTTAAAGAAAACAAAGAAACTTTGTTTTAGGTTTTTGGTTACTACTCAATTATCTTTTAATGGAAAACTTAAAATAAGGAAAGTAGAAAGAAAATATCAAAACTAACTTTGATTATTGTCAGAAATATGTTTTAACGGCTATTTTCCAAGAAGAAATTCCATCCTTTTTCCTAAACAATTTTCACAGTGTTAAGTTTCATCAGGATAGGGCTAAAAGCGATACTTTTGAATCTACTACTCTATTTTTTAAACAAGAAAACTTGATTTTTGTTTTTTGGATTTTGGAAATTATAAAGTAAGATAAGAAAATGAGAAATGAAAAAATGGCCGAACGTGATCAATTTAGGTTTAGTGGATGACATATGCGTATATAGTGCCGCGAATCATTAACCCTTCCTGAAATCAAATATTTTAAATTGCAATTAATAATAACAAATTAAATTAAATAAATAAAACAATAATAGAAGAATTAAGTTCTTACAAAAAGAAAAGATAAACTCACCCCATCTTCATATGTAACACCTGTAAAGCAAAATTTTATAATTCCAAATGAGCACAAGATTTTTTAAAGAATTACACATTACTTTGGCACCAATGATCTTTTATTGAAGAAATAAACACTGCAGTAAATAAAATAAAGAAGTGAGTGCCGGCACCGTTGATGAACTTATTATTTCATTACACAATCACACTGTATGCAATTAACATTTTTATGATGCATAATTAACTGATGTTAGGAGTTCATAGAATGTTAATTTTTGCAAGAACAAAAATTTTATTTTGCTACCAAGAGTCGTGCAATAGTCATAAATTCGATCACTATTTATAGATACGTTCATTGTTTTTTATTTTATAGTAACTAATCAGTGATATATAATTTTCAGACTGAAACACGAATGATGAACGATGTATTTTAACCTGAAGCATAAACATTAAGTTGTAGATAATTCTCCACTTGCTGTGCTACAGAAATTTCACAACAATGCTTTGATAAATATAAAGCAAATCGGGATTGATGTATTTGTAACTTAATCATTCAAAAACCCCATTCCTCTTCCTGTCTTGAACACTAGGGTTGCAGCTAGGAAAGATCGTTTTAGCAAGTGATAGAGTCCGGATTTATTACTTGTATGCTGAACATTGATATGGAAGAACGAAGCACACTGAGAAGTTAGATTATTTGGCACTAAGATAAGTCTTAATGAAAAACGGCTTAGGGCAGGTCATCGTCGTTAGCCCTGCTAGGCCTATTTCACTGCGGGCCTTCTATCTTCATGGGATCGATGCTTCATTCGTAATAACCAATTAGTCTCGTATATGAAATAATTGCCAGAACAAAACATTTCAATTCAAGATATTCCTTGCAAAATATGTCGTATAAGATATTTTCGGAAACTGCTGTTCACAATTAATAGAAGTGGGGTCAGCCGATGGCCAAAGCCGCCGGCTCGAGAGCCGAGCTTCCCCGTGTCTTTTTCTCCAAGAGCTACATCCAAGAGAGAGAGTGAGGAGAGACGCCTTCCAATTTCCCGCTATCGCGGGGCTACGCACATTTAAATTAATGCGCGCGATAAGTAGTACGAAAACAAATTATTTTACCTGGATCGTCTGCTGAACAACAAATAATAAAATGGAAATAAATAAATTTAATTTTAAGAACGGAATATTTTATATTGGACTATTTTTTGGATTAATTATTCATATTAAAAAAAACACATTTTCCTAGAGGAACGCCACTTTTGAATCGGATCCGTGATATATTCGCTGCGAACTAAATGGAATCTTCCAGAAAGAGAATTTGAAAAAATGTAAATGGAAATGACATCACTGATTTTAATTAGTGAAAAATGAACGTTAGGAAAATTAATAAAATTATTTTTAAATTATTTGCAGACGATCTAAAAAGATTTTGAACTGATTTGAATAATGAATAAAATTGAATTTCTTTATTGGCTAAGGCGTTTGTTTACAATCCGAAAACATCGGTAGTTTTGTTTACAAACAAAACGCTTCACTGGAAATTCTTAAATTTTTTTGTTTATTGAAAATTGCGAATTTTAAGAAATTTTAAATGGAGAAAATAAATAAAATAAAAGTAACTAAAATATTTTCCGGAGGATTTGATAAAAATTAACAAAATTCAAAAGTGTTAGAATTTTTGATTCTAACACTATTAAAAGAAAAAAAAAACGAAGAAGAAGAATTAAAATTGAAGCTGTTCCTTTAAAATGCATCCCACCCAAGTCCTCTTACATTTTTCTTATGGATTACTGTGCATTTGGACTTTAGAAACAAGCTCTTTATAAGTGGCATTCCAAAACACTCGATGGACTTTAGAAGATTGTAAATTGGGAGTGGAAAAAAATGAACCATGATGTTTTAAGAAATGCTCTGTTTTATTGGAAGTGGAGATGTAATATAACAGTTTAACAAAAAGGCTGTCAAATTTAATATATAAGAAAATAAAATTCTTATATTTGTCAATATGTATATCTTTCCGAAATTGTTACAAAAATGTGTGAAACACACTCTGTATACAATTAAAAAGTAAAATAAACTACTAAAAGATTTGAATATAGCATTAAAGAAAGGTACACAAAATAAAATATAAATAAATAACACTTATTAAGAGATAAAGTTATATAAGTAATTTCAAGAGAACATGCACCAGACTTAAGAGGCATTGAAGAACCATTGAAAAATCTTTTTTATTAAATATATATATATATATTTTAAATATATTTTTGATTTTTTTTTTTTTTTTTTTTTTTTTTTTAATTAAAAAAAAAAAAAAAAAAAAAAAAAAAAAAGTATTGTGTAAGTGGTTTAAAAAGGGAACACAGACATAAATCGAGGGAAAAGAAAGAATTGATTTTTGCAACCTATTTATTGAAATAAATAAATAAATAAAATGACACTGGAATTAAGTGAGCTTCTGTTAAGGCATTCAGTTTGAAGAACAAAAGAAAATATATATTTAAAAAGTTTAAAAAAAGGATTAAGTTCATACTTATTTAAATTAAAAAATACCTCATTAAAATCCTTATAAAATTTGAGCCTTTATATATTTCGGCACATCAGAGCTTGAAAACAACAATACTAAACCAATTAACACTAATTCAATTAACTATCAAAAAATAGCCCCTTATAACTCTCATTATTATGCCCTTAAAAGAGAAACTCTTGAAGTATTAACCTCTAACAATTCAGTGAACGATGTCGAGCATAGTATTATTCCACCTGAGTGGCAACCGCTATATCAACAAACAAAGCGAAGTGAAGAGGAGGATGAAGACGAAGAGAAGAATAAACAAACCGCCCAGCAGTGATTTTCATGTCATTTTCGAGCTCTGATGATGGCCCCGTCTGGTGTGCCGAAATATATAAAGGCTCAAATTTTATAAGGATTTTAATGAGGTATTTTTTAATATATATATGTTACCATTAAATCTCAAAATCCGTTAATGTGCAGGTTACCTAGCTAATCTGCAGATTAACTAAAATGACCCGTTAAAGTGCGGAATTAAGAGTTTTCTGCATTTTAACTAGGTAATCTGCACATTAGCGGCTTCTGTGTCGTTAAAGTTCAAATGTTTGTTTCGAGCCTTAGTTTTTTTTACATTCACTATGACGTCAAACAGTCATGTGATACAGATATGCGAATCACAGATTAGTCTGTGACGCAATTGACCTTCAAACACGAACAAAAACTTTTATCACTTCTGCTCCGCTATGATAAACAGTAAATGCAAATCATGAAGCATTGAAGCTATGATAATAGGTTTCTTGTTATGAGTATGACCAACACAAAAATTAAAGTAACAAGTAAATTATAATTGTTTTGATTTTGATTTTATTTCTTCTCTTTTTTAATTCTGCCAATATAAGTTTGATAAGGGTCTGCATTTTATTAATGAAATATAATCTTAATTAAAAGCTCTCTCGTGAAACTTCATTTTGTATTATGAATATTAAATTTACAGCACAGTAATTATTTCCTCCCGAAATAAAACTATTAAACCACAGCTTTTTAAAACTAATTTTTTTTTTAATTTGATTTAAATTAATTACTATTACTTACTGGGGAAAAAAAAAAAAAAAAAAAAAAAAACAGATGTAATATTAATTTTTAACTCTGGAAAATATGGCATTCAATATTGTGGCATTATTTAATAAATACTTAATATGAAATTTTTATGCATTTTTTAGCATTTCATTACATTTTTTTTTTTTTTTTTAAATTTCAGTTTCAAGTTTCTTTTATATATTTTATATATCATGATTATATTTTTAATTTTGTTCGCTTTTTCAGATAATTTTGTTGTAGTTTATCACACAAAATGTGTTAATAAAGTTTTTTTTTTTTTTTTTTTTTTTTGTAAAATTAATATATTTGCTAAACTTGTACAGATATATGTGTAAAATATAGTTTAATAAAGCATTGGAAAACTGTCATTTTAATTTTCATGCTTTCTAAAAATAATTAAAACAGTTTTAATTATTTGAAGCACTTCTTAAAAAATTATTCTGATTTGTCTTTATTTAATATTTCTTTAGCGAATTAAAATTTCTTTAGCGAATAAATTATTATTATTATTATTATTATTTTTTTTTTAAATGGTTAAAATTTTTTATTTTGAAAAGAAATCGTTACTGTATTACAATTGTAACATTCATTTATAAAATAGAATTTATTGAAAGCTATTAAAGTTATTATATTTCATATTAAAAATGCATAACATATTCAAACTTATATTGACAGAATAAAAAAGTTGAAATAAATAAAGCAAATATAACTTTAAAACACATAAAAATTAAAACACATACAGATTAAAATAAGTAAAGAAGAAAAAAAGAAAAGAAAACTAATCTTTTTTTTTTTTTTTTTTTTTTCCTGAATGAAAAAAACAAATACAACACAGCGTGCTCTAAAATTACAAAGCCAGATATCTTATTTTCACTTTAATGAGTGCCTAGTAGGTAATGTGCAGATTATCTAGGTAATTTGCAGATTTCCTAGGTAATTTGAGAAATGAAACAATTTTTCTCACTTTAACGGATCACCCTAGTTAATGTGCAGATTACCTAGCTAATCTGCAGATTAACTGATTTCTGCACTTTAGTCGTAACATACATATATTAAGAGTTTTTGAATGTTTAAAGATTAAAAATGCCTTTTGAAACCCATGTGAAAAGAAAAGATTGGTGTAGTTAATATTAGCTTAGAAGAGTCACCAATGTATGACTAGATTTTTCAGACACTGTTTTGGATTCTATAAACAATATTTTGTCTAGCTTTTAATTCTGTGGCAGGCTGTGATAGTAGAATGCTTTCTAGTCGAAATCGCAAAAGATGAGTCAAATCTTTTTTTTAGATACTTATTACTTAGTTTTTTAATTTGTAAAATTGTATATTATTATATTATAGAAAAATTTACTTATTTATTTTAATGAACAACAGGACCCAATCCAGATGTTACTTCTGGGGAAGAGACTATTTCTATGTATGCTGTGTTAGAAGACAATTTTAAGAAAAATCAAAGTCAGACTCCTTTGAGTGGCCCTGAATTAGCCCAAGCAATGAAAATTGGCACTCGTGTTGTAAAAGGAGTTGACTGGAAATGGGGTGATCAAGTAAGTTATTTTAATCTTTTGTTAATATGTTTCTTTATTGGAATTTCATAATAACACAAGTTATTTTGTATATTTTGACTATGCAGTTTAGATTTACATTGTGTATTGCCTTCTGGTTGCTATTATAATGTAACTTTTAAAATGTAGGATGGTCCTCCTCCTGGTGAAGGAACAATTATTGGAGAGCTTGGTGAAGATGGATGGATTCGTGTTCAGTGGGATACTGGATCAACAAATTCTTACAGAATGGGAAAAGAGGGGAAATATGATCTGAAACTTGCTAACCCATTGCCTGTACAACAGCAAGATTCATTTTCAGATTCTGTCGAGCAAAATGGTGATTTGTTTTCTTGATTAATAAGTAAATGTTTGTCTGTTACATATGCATATATGTATGTACATATATAATGTGATTTTTAGTAAAAGTGCAATGTGATTTTTTTAAAAAGTAAGGCTGTGCCGATTAATCGATTAATCGGTTCGATTAATCGATTAATGCTTAGTCCCGATCATTTTTTTTAATCGAGTTAATCGGGTCGATTAATTCGATTAAACATTTTCAAAATCCGATTAAAATTTTCAAACTACGAATTAAAGTAAAAATATTGTTCTGCCAACAAAATATTTTTAGTTCCCCATCATACTATAGGTATGGGGAACTTAGGTAATCGTGAAAATTTTTGACCTCGGTTTTTTGACTTTTCTACACGTTTTCAGGTGTGAGGAATCCGAAAATGACAAAATTTCTATGGTGTCTGTCTGTAGGGTGTCTGTTAGTCTGTCAGTCCGTTAGTTTGTTAGTCTGTGTACACGATATCTCAAGAACAAATTGTCGCAGAGAGGTCAGATCAGTTTTAAAATATTACTTTCGACACTGGCAAGAACCCTATTCATTTGCAACATTCGAATTTAAAAACTTCGTAAGTTATTAGAAATTTACGATTTTCTTAACATGGGAGAATAGGACAAAAATTCACTTAAACGTGCATTAAATGAAAACTTTTTACTGTAAAAATGTCAGACCAGTTTTAAAATATCAGTTTTGATGCCGGAATGAACATAAGTAACTATAAATATGCTACTTTGAAAATTTCGCAAGTTACTGGAAATTTACGAATTTCTTAACATGGTAGTATAGGGCAAAATTTCACATAAACGTCAATTTTGAGAGATATTTTCATCGTAAAGATGTCAGACTACTTTTGAAATACTATTTAGGACACTGGTATGAACATTAATGACTATGAATTTTCCAATATAAAGATTTCGTAAGTTATTGGAAATTTACGAATTTCTTAACATGTCAGAATAGAGCAAAATTTCACATAAACATCAATCTTGAGGGATATTTTCAGCGTAAAGATGTCAAACCACTTTCGAAATATTATTTAGGATACTGGCATGAATATCCTATGATTTTTCCAATTAAAAAAATTTCGTAAGTTATTTGGAATTTACGATTTACTTAACATGTCAGAATAAGGCAAAATTGATCATAAACTTCCATTTTGAGGATCCTAAATACATTAGACAACTTCAAAATTAAGTTTATGATATTTGTTTGAACATCATTGAATACAAATATTCTACTAGGAAATTTTCGTAAATTATTCGTAATTTACGATTTTATCAACATAGCGAAATTGTAAATTTTTCATATAAATATGAATTTTGAGGTTTATTGCATTGGAAATAGTAGCATGAAAACTAAACAACAGAATTGACCCTGATAAAATAATTTAATAAATTAGAATAAGATAATTATATCCAACGGTGGATAGCCTATTAGGCGGGGATTTCATTCTGTCACTGTATCAAGCTTTGGTCAAATTCATTTCTTTTAACATGATTATAATATGTCTCGCACTAGAAATTTCTGAGAACATAAATATGATGGGGAACTGAGCAGAGTCCACCTATGCCAACTAGTTTTCACATATTTTGCTAACAAACATTCTAAGAAACATCCATCAAATAATGAAAAAGCAAAAAAAAAGAATAAATAAATAAATAAATAATAATAAAAATAAATAAATAAATAATTAAATAAAAATAAAACTTCTCAAACGAAGTTGTTGCACCTTTGTCGATAGAGAAAAGAGGGAGGACAGTTATTAAACAAAATGCCGCTTCATGTGCATGCTGGAGCAACACCACCTCTCTGTAGCCTTCTACAGAAAGTGTTGGCTATGGTAATAGTACTCTCGGAAACAAGAAGCTTTCAAAAAAAAAAAAAAAAAAAAGAAAAAAAGAAATGCTAAAGATTTAAAAAAAAAGGGGGGGGGGGATTGAGATTTTCACTATCCCTCTTATGGGGGAAATGTCAACAGAGTTTCACAGTATCTTTAAACGTTTATTGTCTGTTCAGAATTGCTGATAGTAACTATTGAAGTAGAAACAGAAAGTAACATTCTGTGTTCTAGTCTGAAGTGACAAAGAAGAACTAAAATATAAGAATTTGAGATTTTTATGACAATGATATGGAATTTTGAGAATTCATTTAAAAATAGTGACAAGCGAGATGAACAAGGCCTGCAAATATAAAACTAAAATATAGGTAAATTCATTTAATGTTCCTTTCAAAATGAATCGAAAAATTAATTTATTCAAAAAAATAATTAAAAAAAAAATTGAATAATTGAAAATATTTTTATAAAATTAACATTTAAAGTCACCAATTATTATTCTGAAAATTGATTTAAATTTCAGTGATGAAACAGATATAATTGATCAGACAAACATTTTTGAAAAAAAAAAAAAAAAAAAAAAAATCAGTCAAACTTATGAATAATATATATACACCATATGAGAGTTTTATTCATCATTGAAATAAAATTATATAAAGAAAAATGAAAACCGATTAAAAATCCGATTAATCGACCGATTAATCGATTAATGAACTACGATTAACCCAGTTAAAACTCTTAATCGATTCCCATCTCTATTAAAAAGTGATCTTAGCTTCAATTCCTTAAATATTGATCTTATACTATAGATTGCAAAGTTGGAAAAAAAATGATGCAGAAGTTTATAAAATCACTTAAATATTTTAGGGGATTCAGTTTCAAGAATTGTAAAATTTCAATTCTGATATAGCCTTTATACAAAATAATCTCTGGTGAAGGAGATTTGCCTCATTCATTAATAAAGTAATTACAAAATATCAATATTTTATGTACCAGAAATATAGCAAAATCAAAAAAACTATTTTAAACTACACTGGCCTGCGAAATTAAAGCAACTATCTGTTTTCTCATTTTCTTCTTTCACATGTAACTTTTGAACAAATAAACATATGAACTGAAAATTTGGATGAACTATTCATTATCAAATCATTAAACAAATTTTATATAATTTTTACATAAGCAATAATTTTTCAACTGATATTAATTCGATTTTTCTCAAAATTAAGCTTTGGAAGAAATGAAAAATATTAACAATTTTAGAGTTAAAAGTGAAGAAAAAAAAAAACTTTAAAGATGCATTATAGATAGATGAAGATACACCATAACAGATTTTGAAGAAATACTATATATATTATACTATATATACTAAATATTTCAAATTTCAAAGTTTATGAATTTTCTTACAAACGAAACTAAAGAATTAGCAAAGTGTGGGCATAAAAAGTTTTGCTTGCAACTTGGGAAAGGTTGAGTTGAGTAGGTTTAATGGTGCGCTAGGGTTAGACAGTGGACAATTAACCATGGTCTGGGATTCATCCCTATGAGTGGTTCAGAGACACGATATCACAATTTTGATCATCTGTGGATGGCGATGTCTCTCCTGCTTCAGAAACCCCTAGAAGCATTATATTTATAAAATATGGAAAAGATTAATGCAGCAAAGTAAATTTAAATCAGCCTCATGAACATCAAAATAAAAAATTAAATTTGCATACTGTAACAGTAGCATTACATGTACTCTCATCAGGACAAAATAGCAAGATTGATTATTGCTCCTAAATGTAACAGGGAAGTGGGTGCTAGCACCAGAGTAATAGGCAATAAAATTGTATGGCTGTTATTCCTGTACTAGAATCTGCTTCCCTGTTATATTTAGGCGCAATAATTCATCTTGCTATTCTGCACATTTAATTATATACTTAATGCTACCATAACTGCAATATATGAATTTAACTTTTATTTTGCTGTTTTTAATATCAATTTGCCATATTTATTTAGCATAAGAGTCAAAATTTTATATATGGAAGACATTGCAGCCATGGAAGATTTTATGTGCACCTGCTATCATTAATGTACACATCTTTTTTATCATTATTTGGTCAGGTTGAATGTAAAAATATAATGCACTTCATGTAATAGATACAATATTAGTGTAAAAATAGTTAGGAGGCCACAATTTCCACCTGATGTTTCCTGTATTCCATGTCTTTAACTTAACTAATTTTCATGCTTTTTTGTGGCTGGTATCAGTTGATTTTCTTGTTTTGTCATACTTGTGATTGTACATTTATTCCCAATGCTTTTTTCTAAATTATTGACTTCCCCTCCCTATTTTGCTCTCCATGCAAAACTACAGCGAGGGTTGCCTGTCCATATCACATCCACCACCCTTGAATGTAATATAGTTGGGAAGCTGAAACTTCTATCTGATATTTCCTACACCCCAGCCAATCTATCTGTTCCTTGATGTGTCTTTAGCAAAACTAATTTTCCTGATTTTTTCTCTGGCTGTTATTAGTTAATACTTTTGCCTTTTTCCAATTGTAATTGTGCTATTTTTTACTCTATGCTGTGGTGGGAAAAAATAATATATAGATTATAAAGCATGTAACAAAACAAAGTATTTTCTTATTATTGTCTTCACCCTGAACCTAAAAATAAATTTAAGTTAACTGAAAATTGCATAACTTATATACACTTAGCAGGCCCGGACTGGCTCCTCTGGGGGCCCTCCGCTAAAAATCGAAAAGGGGCCCCTTACTGAGGAATTTAGAGGGAATATGATATTAAAATATGTAATTTTTGAAAATTAGGCTCACATGCCTCAAAACCACATTTAGCTTTCCTGATACTTAGAAAATAATTGAGTAAAATGTAAGCTTTCTTTCTAATGTAGTTTACTTATTTTTTCTACAAATATTTATATAATTTTTATATACCATACCTATACCAGTTACAAGCTGGAAAAATAAGTATACTAATAAATTACGAGTGGTTCATTATTTAAAAATGGGATTGTGAAATATTTTTAGTTTTAGGCAACCAAATCACACTGTTGAAAATATAATAATCTAATCTTTGGTATTAATAATTTAATCTTAATTAATAATCATTGGTATTTTGTACCTAATACCTATATAATTAATAAAAAGGGACACAACGGTAATAAAATACCAAGCATATTGAAAAAAAAAATATATATAGTGTCTTCTTTGTGATTTAGTTGATACAAATTGTAAATTATATTTTATAACACAAAGAAAAATGTCTCTGCAAAACCTTGGTACACATGTAGTAAATTAAGTAATTCTCACCAAGATTTTTACTTATGCAATTGCAACAACCATTTTAATTCATCGCCAAAATGACAACGAAAGTTTAAAAATCGTCAAGTGATAGGTGATCTTATACTGAAGCTGTACCGAAGAAACTTTATGAATCGAATGTAGTAACCGTTGCTAAGGAACAAACAGTAACTGAATGCTTTTATATGGAAAAAAAAAAAGATTCTTTAAAAAAGTCCTGTTGTCTTAAATTAAATTAGGTTTCGTACATAATTTTACATCTATACTTAGAAGACAAAAATAGGCTTCATTTTTATTTCCGTATAAAATCTGTAATTTTATATGGAAAAAATACTGCAGGACCAGCACTGTGCGGGCCGTGAAAGTCGCTGCTAAGGACAGCGGAAACCCAAATCGAGGTTTTGATTGATTTCTTTTATTTTTATTTATTTATTTTTGCGTGTGTGTGATTTTAATACTAATAACTGTTATAGAATTTTAAAGTCATTTAAATATAATGACCAGCTAATAGCGAAGCGGCTAAAGCCTACTAAAACCACAGCAATGCGTGGTCGGGTTCAGCTAGTTTTTAAGTAAAATGTCTATGTCTAATTTTCATTCCAAATTAAGAACCTTTCATTTTAAAAGTTAATTTTAGATAATTATTGGGTGAGTGCAAAAGTTTTAACTGTTTTTATTACCCATAAAGAAGAGCAAATAAACGCAAAATGAACAGTACCTATTATAGTGCATGATCCCCATTGCTGTCTATGACCTCTTGCCATCTTTCTGGTAGGAGATGAATGCCACGGAGGTAAAATTCCGGCGGTTTCGAGTGAAAAAAGTCCTGGATGGCAGTTGTCACAGCATCAAGATCATCAAAGATTTTCTGACTGGAGGAATAGTTCAACGCATGGAATAGGTGATAGTCAGTTGGTGAAAAGTGAGGAGAATAGGGAGGGTGGGGTAAAACCTCCCAACCAAAGCCCAGTATCGTGATGAAGGATAACACCACGAAGATTGGTGAGACGTGGCCGCTTTGGTATCAAATTTGAATGCAGCCTGTCTAACTGTAGACAGTAGAAGGCAGCATTGATGGTTTGGTTCAGTGGCAGGACCTCCCAGTGAATTATTTCCTGAACATCCCACCACACACTCAATGACACTTTCTTAGGATGAAGTTCAGCTTTCGAAGTCGATGCAGGCGGATCAGAAGGCGACACACAGTCCTACGACACTTTACGTTACGGTACATAACCCACTTCTCATCTCCTGTCACAATTCGTGTCAAGAATGGGTCATTTTTGTACCGGGAAAGCAAGGAAACACAGGTGGCGATTTGGTCATCCTGTTGATTAGCTGTCAGATTATGTAGAACCCAACGATCCAAATTTCTCGTAAAACCCAACTTAACCAGCCTTCCCTCGACCGTTGCCCGGTATACGTTGAAGGTCTCCACCAATTCTTGCACGGTTGGGTTCGGGTTGATCCTTATGACTTGGTCAATATCGTCGTCTCCAATGTGTGATGGCCGTCCACTCCTAGCCTGATCTTCACAGCTTCTGTCTCCTTCCCTAAATTTACGAAACCATTGACGATACGTGCTTTCGTCTATTGGATTCTCCCCATAAACTTGACAAACATTGTGACATGCTGCGGCTGCCATACTCTTTTTATCGAACTCGTATAACAAACAATGTCTTATAGGCTTCTCACTTTCCATGTTACACTCTCTGATATTTTTTTTTAGGTGATTGACTTTGTGAGACACGATGCATTTATATGTGAGGAATCCACACGTTTGATTGGCCGACGATTTGCGTTATTACAATGTCAAGTGTGACGTCAATTCCATTGCAAATTTGTATATCCAAAAACCGGTAGAACTTTCGCACTCACCCAATAAATAATAGAATTGTTTTGCTTCTTTTTTTTTTCGGTAGAAAAATGAAAACTTAGTGTACCTTAGCTTCCTACATTATCTAAAACAATAGCAAAAAGGAAAACTCCGCTATTTAATGCAGTTTTATTCGAATAAATAATTTTGATTGAGAATGGCCGCCAGGCATATGAAAAGCGAAGCTTGGCGACAGTCACTTGATTTTAGGGGTATAAACAAAGCACAGCAAGAAACAGAAATAATAGCTTTGTCTCAAATTACCTACTATGCGGTAGGTACTTAAGTATTATATTATATAAAGTTTCTAATCTTCACTTGAAATTAAGAACCTCTAATTTAAAAAAATAAATTTTATAAAATTAAATAATAGAAATGCTTTGTGTGAAGTTATGAGCTCATAAAATAATCCGAATTACCTGTATTTATGTATCATTATTGTCCCTTAAAGGCCGACTTTGCGACTCAGAAGTGGAACTAGTTAACCAAGTATTTAAACATTTGGAAATTTTTTCAATATCTAAAGATTTTCTCTTCTTTTCTTTTCGAAGTGTCACTTTGATGCATATGTTCCATGTTGACACAGCTCAAAGGCTGATTTAAGTACAACCCTACTATGAGACATAGCGAGTGAGCATCGCGACAAAGTAGTTATTATTTGGTAAGAACAAGAATTGTATCTTCAAAGAGATAACTATCGCAATATAGACTCTGCATTTAAAATTTCGTGGCTGCTTAAGATAGAAAAAAGGAAAACAAATAAGATGAAACCAGTGGTGTTTCGATGGGAGAACGGCGAGGACGGGCCAGGCTGGGCCTCTGGTCCTGAGGGGGCCTCCAAAGAAACTTAAATTTTAAGTATATGTATCTGGTGAAGTTATCGAGCCATTATTTTGACCTGAATCATTCATTGCAATTTCGCTTTAAGCTTGTTAAACGGAAGGAGGTCGCTCACCATTATAGAACAGTTTAAAGCATGTTCCGGTATAAAAAGCTATAATGTACAAAAAGTGACAGCAGAGCGACAATACAAAAACTAGAACCTATTTATGCAAGGTCTTACTAAGGTAGGACAAGCAGGACCAATGTCTCTGGCGCCCACGTTGGTTTGCGGGCTCTCGAATCATTTTTAAAACTGACTTTAATGACTTTTATGGTTAAAAAATTAAGTGAATATGTACAAGGGAGGGGGTGGGGCTTCAATTAGAGGGCCTCGGGAATCGGGAATAATAGTTCAGCCACTGGATGAAAAATGAAGTAGCGTGCTCCAAAAATGAAACCTTCCCAGCTTGACTTCCGCGCGCATTATAGTTAAAAACAATCAAGAAAGACAAGGTTTATCATCACAAAGCTTCAATAACAATACTTGTTTAGATTTAAGCTCTTTGGTCGCGAACTTGTGTGAAGTTATGAGCACTGCAAAACACTCGATGAGTCAAAATTGATTGGAAATGATCAAGATTATTGTGAAACAGAAGGTAAAATTGGTCTAATGTTATAAAGTTGTATACTTATTTTGGAGGTTGTCTGGGGCCCCCTCAGGCCGGGGGCCCTTGGCAATCGCCGACCAGCCGACCTGGCCAGTCCGGGCCTGACACTTAGAAATGAATTTAAGAATATTGCTGCTTTAATACAATTATATTTTTAACACATATTTTTTTGTGATTTTTTTTCTCTATATATCATGTTTCTTTGTTAAGTCATCTTCCATGAATTGTGTATGTAATTTAAATTAGAAATTATTTATTCATTATTTTAAATTGTATTGTGGCATAAATTTGTAATTTAGATTTATTTGTAATTATCTTAAAGATGAGATTTTTTTCCCCATTGCAGCTGCAATTCTGTTGCTTTATTTGTAAAAAAATTTGTGGCACTATCATATTATAGATTTATTTCAAAAAATATTTAATAGTATTAATGTGTTTGCTGTAATTATGTTTTATTTTATTTTTTGCCAGATATTTATTCTCTTGTTATATTTTGTATATTTATACATTAGAAAATTTAGAATCTTCTCATACACTTCAACCTGCAGTTCTTCTTCATAATGCATGCATTCTGCTTCTGCGCAGTATTTCAATGTATAGTGGCTTGTATGCAAATAAAATTCCCAAGCAAGCTGTAAATGCAATCTCTGGACTTCTAAGATCAATTTTAAATTCTGTTTATGATAAATTTCAAGGTAAGATTTTTGTTTTTTAATTATTTCTTATTGATTTTAGGCTTAATAAATAAATAAATAAATAATTATAATAATAATAATAATACTTCATTTCTGTAAACAGGGGCCAATCTAAGATTTCAAACTTAATACCTATTTTTGTGAAAAATCTTAACTATATTTTATTTTTGTGAAAAATTGTAGTGCACTCTTTTTCTTTCTCTCTGTGTGTATGGGGGGGGGGGAGTTTGAACTAAGTAGAATAATAAAATTAACTCTCAGCAGCTAGTGTGAGGCTTATAGCAGAACAGGAACCAAAATCCAAAACTTACTTCACTCTGAAGTAAACAGTTCAGTAGAGATAGTGTAAGTAGAAGTTGTTTTTATTTGTGTTAGTATCACTGCAGTATACATGATTTGTACCAGGGAGGATAGACACATCACCATACAGTCACCAAAATGTTAAACCACCTGACGAATCAGCAAACAGTACACTATGGCCACAACTTCAGAGCATGTCTGTACCGATACACACAAGGATCGTTTTGTTTACATATGCTGCACTGTTTCTCGCCCATAACAAACGCTTGTGTGTAGATTAAAACCAACATTCTGTATGATTCTTGCTTCGCAAATCGCATCAACAGAAATGCACGAATTACTTTCCTTTGAAAATGTGCTAATTAAAAATGTTAGATTTTGCTGGGAGGACTAAGATTTTTGTGAAAGTACCGATTTTAGCTGTATGATTTTTGTGAAGATACCTTTTTTGCCAGGTCGATTTTTGTAAAGGTACCCATAAACGGTAGTAAACTCGACCTGTATTAACCCCTGATAAAATATTATACTTCTTTTAATTTTTATCATGTAATTGTTGAATAAAATTATAAATAGAGAAAAATTATTTATTTATTTATTTTTAGGATTATCAGTAAAATTTTGAACCTCTGTATTAACTATATTTTTGTATGGATATTTTGTGCTAAATGACATTTAAAAAATTTTCAATATCCTCAAATGATTCTATTTAAAATAATTAATTTAAAGATTATATTTGTTATTTTAATTTAAAGTAAGTAGGTTTGTGAGTGTAAGTTAATTTAGTTTTTACCATAAACTAATGTATCTATCCAGAATAGTAAATGAATAGTTATTAAAATTCTTCTTTTTTATTTCATCAATTAACCTCTTGACCCGAGAAAAAACTAAATACTGCTTTCAAAAAATTCTAGTATTTTTTTTATTAAATATTAATATTGAAAGCAAAAATAAAGAAAAAAAATACTGTTCAAAAATTTTTATTAGCTTAAATTAGGTAATTTTGTTTGCAAATAGCGTAATTGTAAACAAAATATTTTCAACAAAATGCAATCTAAAACTCTTAAAATTACCTCTAATATATTAATTATACATCTCTTAATGTAAAATAACATCTAAAACATTCAAATTTCATTTCTTTTATTAAAAAAGTATAAAGATGTTTTTCTTTATTTTCCTCTTTGTCGACGTCTTTTGCCTTTACGCCATTTTACACTATGATAAAGTTGATTACTTCACAATATAGTACTACAATCGCTTGGTAAACTATTAAAACAGTCTTTCCCCAGTTGAATATTGTGGATTTGAAAGCTGCCAAATATAATCTTTTCATTTTACATACATTTTACGAAAGTACCCAGTTGGATACCAAGGATCCTAAGAGGATAAAGTATACTGAAGAGCTGATCCCATATGCTCTGAGGGAGAGGGAAAGGGAAAGCAAATATTGAGTATTTAAACATAATTGATTTGCAAAAAAGCCTTGTAGCTTCAATCATATTCTTTTCTCATTTAATAATAGAATATAAGTTAATCAGTGCATCTTACAAGCAAAGCATAATAGTGAGAATTTTTCCTAATGATTAACTTAATAGAATTGCCTAGTTTGCAACAAAAATTACTATTAGTTGTTTTCTGTAAGAGTTTTTCTTCATGCATTGTACCTTTCTCTCCTTTTTTTAAAACCTTGAAATATGCATATTTTTTTAGAAATGTCAATGTTATATAAATAATTACTTATGGTCTTAAAACACACAAAAAAAAAAAAAAAAAAAAAAAAAAAATCTTAGAAATGTCAGTTTATTTAGACATATTTCGTGATTGCACTTCTGCAAATCTGTGCATCTGCTACATATTTGAGCACAAATAATGAAGTCTAAATAAACAGATTAACCCCTCTGTTCTGTTTGCATTTGATATACTTGTGCAATGTTAAAGTCAATATGATCCAATGATAGATAAGCCTATTTTCTGCAAACTATCTGGAATATTATATATATACGTTTTGAGATAAATATAAAGTATTTTAAATGAGTAAAGTTCATATACTTAGTGGGGAAAAAAGTGCAATAAACATATAAGTATGAGCTATTTTATGGTAAGCTATGATATTACTTACAGCATTAGTTTCAGGAAACTTGGGCTTTTATTATTAAGGAAATTAATGTAGTTCTTGACAATTGGAGAAAGTATTTTAGATAGCATACCATAACAATTTAATTTTCCTGGAAAACATTCTTGATATTGTATCTTAGTAAATATTTACTGAACAAATTTTCACAGCATTACAAATAATGTATATTATGTATTAAAACCCGAATAAACTACTACGTCAGAAACGCCAAAAGAAAAATATTTGCGATGTATACAGCTGTTTCGGTAGCCTTAAGCGTACTGTCATCAGGGCAAAAAGAATTCTGAATCTGGAGAAGTGCTCGTATATATAGGAGAGGGACCGAATTTAGTTCAACCAATAGGATTACAGGAAAGATGGAGTGTGTGGCCACTAGGAATTTAGGAATGTTAGCTAAATTCCTATTGGCCACACACTCCACCTTTCCCGTAATCTTATTGGTTGAACTAAATTCGTTCCCTCTCCTATATATACGAACACTTCTCCAGATTCAGAATTCTTTTTGCACTGAAGACAGTATGCTTAAGGCTACCAAAACAGCTGTATGCATTGCAAATATTTTTCTTTTGGTGTTTCTGACGTAGTAGTTTATTTGGGTTTTAATATTCCAACGCCAAGTCTCCTGTTATTAAATGTATATTATGTGCATTGATTTTTACAGAGGTATTTTTAGTTCAATAATTGTCAAATCTATGATGATAATATTATATATTAAATAATTTATTTTGAATTTTAAAACAAAGTTGTTAGGAAAATCAAGAACAAAATAGTGTTGATATGGATGAATACTATTCAAATAATGTTGAGCCATCATTTATTCAACTTAAGCAACCAGACACAAAAATTTTTTTCATTAAGACAGCAGAAGTACAAAAAATGCCCTTGATATACAAATTGCAAAAATTTTTTACTCTTCCAACATACCATTTAATATTGCAAAAATAAAAATTTTCAAACTATGATTACTAAATTATAACCTGGTTATAAAACATCAAGTAGCAGTAAAATTGCAAGCGAGCTTTTAAATATAGTTAATTCAAAGAATCTCTCTATAATGCAAAAAGAACTTAATTGGAAAGCTGTAACTTTAATATAGGATAGCTGGAGTAACATACGTGATAACATAGCTCCAATGATGCATCTTAAACCTCAGTTTTTGATTTGTTTATTAAATTTAAAAAAATTAACTAAAGTATGAATTTTCAGGTTGATTCCATTACCACATGCAAAACTTTGCTTACCAAGATAGCAGAATGGTAGACAAATTAGTGGCTTTTGAAATAGATTATCTGTTAATCAAGATCATTACCAGAAATGGCTGCATTTTTTATGCATTAAACTAAAATTAAAGTAGATGTAATTAGCGAAATATTGCTCTGTTTCTTTCAAAAATTTGTAAATATGTTTAATGCTATGAACTTAGCAAACCCTGTGAAAAAAACAGTTTCTAAAATGAAAATTACAGATTTTACAATTTAACCTTCGCTTTCGCTTTCCCAAGATCAAGGCATTACAGCAGAAAAATTGCTTTCAGGTGCCGCTTGACATGTTTGGCAAAAATTCACCAGCACCGCACCTTTTTGTATCATTTAGAAGTTGCAACATTCCACTGGTTATGTTTGTTATCTCTGGCGAATTAGTGCATTTTTTGAATGAGGCGGGTTTAACTAAATTTCAACAACAAAATGGGGTCAAAATGACCCCATATTGGGAAAGCGAAGGTTAAATATGAAATCAGTTTTTGAGACAGATTGTGTTGACATACACAAAAATCTTTTATGATTCACTCTTGTAGACAATTATTGGCAATAGCAGACAATTGGTAGAGACAAGAAATAATTACATTTTATTCTTTCTGGTATTGGTATAAAATTAAAAGAGCGAAAATAACACACTATTGATCAATTTGTTTTCAAAAATTTGTAAATGGGGTCCCTTTATGACCTAACCAAAGACTATGAATATCAAGTTTCTAAATTAAAAAATTAAAAATTTTTAATTAAAATATTTAACTTTGAAGTTTTTTTTGTTGACATTCTGTATATGTTTTACAAGTTAGTGTGGATTAGAGATAATTTCTTTTGATTTTTTTAAAGTAATGCAATGTGCTACTGTTATAAAATATTCTTATTTGGGAATTTTAAATTGATTTTAACCAAAGTTGGAAATTGACCATGAATAGTTAGGAACATAGAAGCAGCAGCTAAACTTATAATTTTTTTAAAAATTTAAAATGGAGCTAGTGTCTTGAATTCTCTATCACTTCATTTATAAGGGTCCAGAATTGATTGCTCTTATTATTAAGGATGCAGAATTAAAATGGAGAAATAGGGACAGGAGTTTTTTTAATTTGAAAATTTTATAATTGAGCTAGACATTTTAAAATAAAGACTTTAAAGAGTGGGTTGTAGGGAATCCAATAGTGAAAGCACTTTTAAATTTGATAAATTAAAAGGTGGGATATGGAGAAAAAAGAAACATAGAAGCAACAACTATATTTATAACTTTTATTATTTTTTAATGTAGCTATAGGCTTGAATTCCTTATTACTGGGCTTTTGAGGAAGGAAAATTGATTGCACTTACTTTGAAAGCTATAAAATTAACTAAGGGGGCAAAATTTTAAATTTTTGAAGTTTAAAAATTGCGCTAAGATCTAGAAAAAACATGTTACAAAGTTTTTTTGGGAGTAAGTAATTAATTGCATGTACTTTCAAATTAATAGGGAAGCAAGCATTTAAAAATTATACAAGATGATTTTGTACACCAAATGGAGTAACTCCTAAAACAATCAGAGAGTGCCATTGAGTAGCAGTTTGTTAAGGTCAGAATTTTCAAGGGCTATGAATAAGCAGGTCGCCAAAGGCAGCCACTCAATTGTACACTACTGGTCATTAAGTAATTCATACATCTTTCTATGTAGATTATATATTAATTGTATTCACAAAGTATTTTCAGTTTCATACTACTCTATATTAGCTGAAAAAAATCTCAAACACAAATAACGTGATAGTAGTTTTTTATAACAATATTTTGCATTCAACAATTTTCTGAAATGTCCTACATTTTTCATGACAAAAATCCTGTATTTTATAAAATAATCACTTCTACCTCTGAAAATATTCCAATCACATAAATAATAATAAATATCAAGTTAAGGCTATTCAGTTTTGTTATTAATTAGACATATGAGTTGAATAAACATATGATCTTGTAACATTTTCTGCAGTCATTATCACATTCTTAATTTAAGTGCTTTTTTTCTATTAAATATAGTTATATATATTGTAGTTTACATATTCTGTGCATATATATACATATTTTTTCTAATTTGTAATCATGTATTTTTTCATTTAGCTAAAACTTCACTGGTAGTTTCCAATGAATGGTTAGCTCAAGAGCAACATGTTGAATGGGCTTCTTTAAGTTTTATTAGAGTTATTGCATGCTCCAATGTCATGTGGGAAGCTTTAAGTACGGGTACTTGGATAAATATATTGATTAAAATTATATCGTCATCTAACATATTAAGTGGAGAGCAACTTCTTACAAAGGTATAATTATTTTAAAAGTATAATTTATATATAATTTATTGATTTTTTTAACCTTGAAAATAGTTTTCACTTATTAAATAAATTATAAAATACAATTTTGTAATTGTATAAAGAAAAAAACATCTAATGTATGTTTAATCTCTTTTGCTCCAGGCAAGCCATAGCTATGGTCAGATTAGCTAGATGAATATGTAGATTTATAGAAATATTTATTTATCATGGTGATTTGATGTGGTAAGCAATATGGTGAAATAAAAGTTACTTTTTAGTTAAAGCAGTTCTTCAGGACGTATGTTAGAAAATGGATCTGATATAAGCTTCCATATACCTACCAAACAAGGATCCAAATCACACTTGTCCATTTTCTTTTAATTTGTTATAAAACTGTCATCAGAATCTCCCACTTCATTGGATCCAAGCACAGATTCACTATTTAAATCTGAAAAATCAGATATACTTTTTGCCTCAATGAACATAGAGAAAAAAAAAAATAAATGAAAATCACAAGCAAAGAAGCCTACAGAATGCACAAAACAACTTCAAACTACAGTTAGCTAGAACTATTAGCACCATTTAGTAGTAATGTGAAAGAACATGTTCCATACAACCAGATGACAGGTATAGGCTTGTTATGCTACCCCTATAACTCTGATTTACTTATTGTAACTCTTTTTAACATACACACATATAACTATGGTACATATTAATGTCCACAAACACCAAAAACGTATGCATGTGCATCTCTGGTGCAGAAGGGATTATTCATTAATACAGCTAACTTAAAAAAGGATATATTTTCTGAACTCCATAATCTAAATAATTCTTATTCCTTATGCAAGTCTTTATATTTAAAATATTTTAATTTATATATCTGTAATTGTACTTTTTTGTTATTAAGTTCCATATTATATTTTAGATCCAAGCCCTAAGATTGTTAAAATCCATTTTATCTTCATGGACAGCAGATTATTCATATGAAAGAAAAATGCATATAGTTGAACAGTTGGCTGATTTACTTGGAAATGTATTGTTATCTTGCTCTCGAGATCCTACATTGCAACCAATAGGTATCATTTTACATAATAGATTATTTTTTAATGAAGCTTAAAATATTACTTAAAAACTTTTATCTCCCAATTTAACTAGTGAGCCATAATAATTGCTTGTTCATTGCATTGGTATCTTACTTCTAAAAGATATTTCTGCTTATTTTGTATTTTAACACATTAAGTTAAAGCAAAAGGGGAGTAATGTTTTTGCTTGCTGTTGTTCCCTTGTAGAACTCTAATAACTTTACGATTTTTGACTAGTGATGTATAATTTGATTCATCATGGCAATATGAATCAAATTGTCTTGAAAAATTAAAAAAATATTTTGGAGGATCTAGAACAGTGGCTGTAAGCTGATAAAATTTATTTAGGAAAATTAAAATGGTCATTAAGAGATAAAATAATTTTGTTTTTTATATCTTTGCCCTTTAACTGTTGAATAGTTCTATCAAAGTAACATATGGCTTGGTTTCTTTTAACAATCTATTTAAAATATCTACCTAATACGATGAAATACCTGAGTATAAAATTTTTCATCATGAAGTTACTATATTGCACAGATTTGCTTAAATAATTTTGTTCAATTTTAAATAAGAATATTGTACTAGTTCATTATATTACTTAAAAAAAAGGCTAGTTTATTATATTACTTAAAAATGAACTATAGAAACCAATAATAGAGTTATTAGTGCTTTAGACAATTTTTTTTTTTTTTGCGATAATTTAACAATATATATAAATATATGTAAGATCGGGTTGTACGATGGCAAGCTGTCCGTCAGGCACACAATAAATACTAGGAGATATTCAACGAAACTGCTTTATTTTCTTCAACAGGGCAAAGTTGTGGCGAAATGGCAAGGCAAGGGGGTTCATGGCAAGGCTTGAACTATCTCCAGAAACTTCTGTGATTGCCGTCTGGGATTTTACGCCTCCCAGTGTTCATTGTTCGGAAAGCTATCACTCCTTTGTAATTGCAGAGGAGGGCTGCAGTGTGGAAGTGTTTAACAAGTCAATATCGTGGCAAGAAGTGTCCGTTTGTTTAATATTTGGGCTTTTATACCTAATTTTCTGAGCTGCTGATTGGTTCTTTAAATTGTCTGGGCTCTTAAAAGGAATTTCTGGGATTAATTAATATGCAGCTCAGTGGCGAGACAGTTGCAAATTGCATTAACATCAGCGAATTTCAACTTATAATTTTGTTCCTTTTCTGATTTCTGAGTTATAAAGTCTTCTGCTAGAAAACAATCTTTAAAGGGGCAGTTACGAATTATTTGCAATTAGAATTTCAATTAGCGATTTTTACCTTTTTATATTTGGGTTTTTTAACCCGTTAGTAGTCGCTAGTTGGTCGATTTGCCGCCCATCCTTTAGTGTTGCCAGATTTTTTTATTCAATAGCCACCAAAAATTTTTAGAAGTAGCATTTGATATACATAAAACGCGAATAAAATCAAAGGAACGTCGATCACATCACTTCTTAAAATTATTGGTGAGAGTTAAATAAAAAGAGTGCAATCTGTAATAGGTGGCGCTGTCTATAGCGACTACTAACGGGTTAATAATTTAAATTTATTTATTTTTATCCCTTTCATATGTATATACATATATATAAATAATATTGTAATGTTATGTAATTAAATTGAAGTCAATAAATTAATAAGAATTTAGTGAACATTTTAGTTTTTAAAATTATTTTTATAAAAAAAAAGTTATTTAAACAAATGAATTTTTGCTAGGAAAATACATTCATAAAAACAGTGATTGATTTGAATATGCAAAATTTTCAGATTTAATTCTTAATTATTAAAAACTTTTTATTTTATTGAAAAATAAATTTCAATCTTGGAAAAAAAAGTGAGTAGTCAGTGAGAAAGTGAGTATCAGTGTATTACCGTAAAATTCCGATTATAACTCCCCTTTCCTTTATAAATAAAAATCATTAAAATCAGAAGGAGTGATATTATTGGAAACTCTTAAAAAGCTGAAATTTTAGGAAAAACTTCAGATTATAACAGTCGAGAGAACGGAAGGTTTTGGAGAAAGGGAAACATCTAAAAATTACAGAGGAAGGTATATTTGTGTGGGGGGGTTACTATCGGAATTTTACGGTATATAAATTGGTTACATTAAATATTCACATATTGCGAAAAGAAAAATTTCTCCCTTAATTAATGTAATTTGAATAAATTTACTACATTTTTATAGTTAATATATTTCACTTTTTATTGCAAATTAAAGGTTAATTTTAATTAACCCATATTTTCCTACATCACAATATGAAATTACAGGCGATTGATATAAATATTGTTATTTAAAATTAAAAGGCCTTACATGGAAGCTTCACGAGGCTTTCGTTGTAAATCTGCAACTTCATAAGTAGTAGCTTCATATGATTTTGAAAATGACAAAACTAAATTTCATCATCTTCATAATAGAAACTACCGTTTATCAAAATACAAACAAAAGTAATAATCAACGTAATAATCAATAGTAGATATAAAACTCCAACTAGGAAAATATAAGAGGCTGTTTTTCTAAGTAAAGCTTTTGTCGCAATTTATAAGTTAAAATTGATAATTCTTTTTTAAGCATTGCTTTTATCCTAATTTATTATTTTGAAATTGGAGACAGCACGCTAATTTGTCTCTACTTTTCCATTTTTTAAATCACTCTTTTCTATTATACAGCACTACTCACATGCTAATGATGACTTTTGGAACTTTTTTTTTTCTCCCCAGAATTCGTCCTCCATCTTGTTTAACCTTTCTACAAATTTTGATGCCATTTTTGCAATTAGATCACACTACAGAACTCTGTAAGCACTGTCAGTTTAATTAAGGCCACACTGTATGTGGTACCAAAATATCAACTTGATGTCAGAAACATAGTGTTATAACAAGAACATTAGTATGCAAAATTCTAATGGTTGAATTAAAGTTATCTTAAAATAGTTGAATATATCCGATTTAAGATATGTTATTAAAGAGTGATTTTTTAATGAATCATCAAACATAAAATTATAATATTTCACTTACCTTTAAAATGATGAAAATACAAGTTTTATAGAAGAATAAAAAAAAAGTTTAAGACACACCATTTCATTTTTCTTGTATAACTGGTAATAATTTAAATGAAAATCCTTTTATAAAATTAAAAAAAAAAAAAAAAAAAATTGTCATAAAAGCAAAATTTAATCTTGCTATTAGTTATTGTATTCTAATGCTGAAATATCAAAACAGGCATATAAAAGGCCATGTAAATGTTGACAGGAAGTAAACTTGATAATAAAATGAAATTTTTTATCCTGATCTTGTAATAGATGTTAGAGTAGTATTACTGTTAGATTTAGCATAGCTGTGCAATTTCGATTCATCAGTATAAAGAGAATACAATTACTATGTACATACTGTTCATACTGTTCCAAGCAAAAAGCTGCCCTAATGATTATAAATAGCACAACATTAAACAATATACAAAACGGTTATCAAAATGCATTGCAACAGTATTGTTATGAAAATATCAGTAAGAAAGTAGTTTGTAAAGAATAGGCAGATTAATGCACTTTATTGAATGTATATTGTTAAAAGTTTAATACAAATGTCATTCATATCATAAAAGTCACTGTTCAATGAAAATTATCAAAACAGTCCAATAAAATAGTCACTTACATAACACAAAAGCAAAGTTAACTACATTATACCATAGAGCAAGAATTTCACTGATTCAGGAACAATGATCAATAGCTTAAAACTCAGTCTCTAAGAGATGAATGCTTAATACAACTGTCTGGACACAACTGACTGGACAGAAGTTAATATGCTCCTTTTTATATTCTTGGCTGAATTTCTTAATTTAATTTAAGAATTCAGTTTTGTGTTACTTTGGAAATTAGGTTTTTTGGTGTTTGGATTATAAAACCATACACATTCACGTTCCTTCAAATGATTTTCTATCAATTTTAATCATAGCATCTCTTCATACAGTCACTGACCAGGTTAATCCTTTATTTAGTGAACTGGAACTCATGTATACTTTCCAAATGTGCTACCAAATTCTGTAGATAATCATTATGTAAGGAAGACATATCACATGATCACCCAAACAGGATATTATAAAGCAAGCAAATTGTTAATCTAAACTGTCTTTTGGATGGCATCCATCCTTTTGTTTTGTGCAGAGCATTTCTATAGGCAAGTGGCGACATTGAAAAGTGTAAAATTCCAGTTTGTTTGATTCTTGAAAATGAACAATGTCAGATAATTTAGAAGAGTTCAATTAAATCTCTCGACCATGCCAATAGATTCAAAATGTAAGGGTGTTGCCCTAAATCTTCTGCATGACAAGGTAGTTACAAAGTTCAGCAAACTATGCCATTGCCAACTTGAAATTAATACCTTGATCTGAATCAAGAATCATGGGTGTGATAGCCAATCTTGCATAAGTATATCCAGAACAGTTGATGCGTATTAATCCAGTATATGTTTAGCTTCAGGTCATTTTCTGAAATAATTCATTATCCTAAGAATGTAATGGTTTTCTTTAGAAGTCTGTCACAACAGTTCTTATATCTTCAAAGAAATTCTCTCAAGAGTTGTGCCAACATTTTTAGGGCTTTTAGTTTTAATTTTTTATCATTTTCTTGCTTCAAATGCATGCTATTCCTTATACCATTTTTCTGTATCACTTCGGTGTAAATCCCAGAAGAAGCCTTATTTGGTTATACTCAGGGTTTTCAAAACTCCTAAGTGTTCTTCACTTAGGCTGTCATATGCTTCTTTCAGGACATCATTAACTTTGCATTTTGGAAAATTTAACTGCCATCAAAATATTTAAATGGTATCACTCTCCCATTTGCAGTGTAGCATTCCATAATGCATAATAGCACTTTGTTGTGGGTCTATATGGGGCTATTTCTTGCCAAAATAGTTGGTTAGCGAAACTTTATTTCCTCTAGAATAAATTTCATTTGAAATCATAAGGATTTAATGAGGCATTTGATTGCCAATTATTAGCAAGAGGGGCGAGGGATCATTAAAAATTTCATAAGTAAAAGATATTGAACAATTCTACTTTTTTATGTGTTCTAGAAGCTAATAAAGTGTGTTTAAAATGAACATTCACATGTATGCTGTGGATAGGAAAAGATTGGAAAATTCATTTTTTCCGGCCAAAATCGAGCAACCTGAAATTTCTACACTATATTGTTTAAAAATAAAATAAAATAATAATAATAATAATAATAAATCTGCTACGTACGTCTTGTATCTTGCATTTTCTGCCATGGGGATGATTATGAAGATTAGTTGTACAAATTTAATGATCATAATAAAATGTTTAAAATATGGATTTTGATTTAAGAAAGAGAGGGGAAAAAAATCAATTTTCTGAACAATCTTAAAAATTCAGAGTCTAATAAAATTGAAATGTTTAGCAGTTAGGGTCAAGTGGGGATCCGAACTGCTTATGGTGGTGTAATTATTACCAATTATTACATTTTTCAACTTTGTGAATTTTTTATTCTCTATCTAATGATAATAAATTTGTTTAAAATAATTTGGGGGTAACTTTAACCTTTTAAAAACACCTCATTAAATTTTTATTTCCTTAGGTTGCTTTATTTTAAAATAATGGGGGTGGTTATAATTACCCCACCAAAAGCACAGAATTACAAAATGGTAGGTTAATTGTGGCCACCAGTAGAAAAATTATAAACCCTTTATTTTCTCTTTATACTAATAAATATAAATTTTCTTGTGATTATTGTGACCACTACTGTTTTCATTTGGTGTTAATGTATTTTTAACCACACATATTCTAATATTTTTTGTTTGGAAAATTATCTTAGTGGTTAAATAAATAATATATAATGAATAATTCTTATTTATTAAATTAAAACAAAATGGCATCTTGCATTAGAAGTACTATAAATTATTTTAACAAGTCAAAATATATGTCTAGGACTATTCAGAAGCAGCAAATATTCCTGAAATAATCTGGTGTGTCACTCACACGACTTTCTCTTACCCTGAAAATTAATACTATAAATGCAGGTTGGAGTTTAAGAGGTAAGATAACGAGTACTGCCATGCAAACATATATTAAACAATTCAAATGAAGTTTCGGAAGAGTTTTATATGATAATTAGTTCTGTGTGAGGGGGGCTACCGCCCCCTCAACCCCCCGTTTCATTAATACACCTACATTTATATAGAATTTAATTCGGTTATTAAAAAATAATTCTGTTTTTAAAAATAATTTATTTAAATTATTATATAAAAAAATTATCTTTTATGATAATGCAGACGATTTCCATATTAGAGAAGTAGTATAACAGCAAATATCCAAAAAAAGTCCATTTTATTCTCAATATTAAAAAAATATATATATGATTTTTTTTCTAAGTTTTTTTTTTCGTTAAAAGTAAAAAAAATCGATAACTTTGTTTTAAATTATTGCAGATCGATGGTTCAACCATTCGTTTTAAAGGTATTGGCAAGCTCTTTTGAAAGATACCCATCATGAAAATTTACTCCCCTCAAGGGGGGACTTCCCCCCCACGGGGGAGGCGAGGCTCCTACGTGCATAATTTTTTTTTTCCCAGTTAACTATCTCTATTACAAAAAATATATATTCGTTTCATTTAGTTTAGTGCAGTCTATAGACGTTAAACTCTACTTACCTGCAATTTCCCCCATAGACGTAATGTATTAGAATTCTCTTGATTGTCCCTGTACCCGAACCATTTGCTTGATCTTAACGAAAAGCTTACTGTAGCATCCGTATATGATACACATTTAGAATACCAAGTTTGAACTTTCTGCCATAATTTGTTTTTGAGATATGCTGATAACAGACACACACTCACACAGACACACACACACAGACATACACACAGACCATTTGCTAAAAACATGATTTTCGTATTCAGGGTTACTTCAAAACATGTAAATATAACAAAATCTCGCATTCGAAAATTTGACCCAAAAACAATACTTTCTCTACCTTATGGGTAAGAGAAAGTAAAAATGTACAGAAATGCCTTTTTTTTTTTTCATAATCATTTGTAGCTCATCTTTATATGCTTCCAAAAACCAAAACGTTCAAGAATAGGTTTTTGAAAACATATAGAGACAAATATGACCTACTTTGATATTGACTCATACTTGGTTATGGATTTTGATATTCCATAATTTTCTAGCTTCTACTTGACTTTTTTCTTTGTCATATTAACTGCTTCCTGAAGTTTATAAATAAAGTAAAAGGAATGGGAGCAGTCTTCAATTTAATATGCTCTAACTATTCTGAAACAGAATAGTTTAAAAAATCTATAATATTTCTGCTGTTACTATTTTATTGCAATGTGGTTACCCTACTTTTGAAAATCAGTCTGGATAATTATCATAATAGATTTTAAAATATTCAACTATGTTAGAAAGATTAAAAGCATATCAAAGATACATAAATGCCCTACTAGCATGCTTTTAAATATGAATTTTCTGACCTCAAAATTATTCCTTTAAGGCTAAATAACTTTGAACATTGAGTTGTCAAATTCGTTTTTCAAAAATTTTGGTAGGCTGTTAAATTAGTACTTGTAACTGCTTTAATGTGCTTCAGATTAAAAATACATTATAAGTTTCTCATCTATAATTTGAAAAAAAAAAAAAAAAAAAAAAAATATATATATATATATATATATATATATATATATATATATATATATCATTTACAGTTTCCTTGAAAATGGTGTTGGTCACAATTATCTCCATGATCATTATTACCCCACCGGACCCTGTTTATTAAGATAAGATTGATTAAGATTATTATAATGTTTCATTTTAATTTTATATTTGTTTTTTTATGCATATTTAGTTAATTGGTTTTTTATGCATATTTTTGCATATTTAAGTTATATTGCCTTAATTTTGTATTGCACACGAGTTCGCTTTTTTGGCCACTTATAGCAAAGTAGAATATAAACATATATATAAAAAAAAGATTCAGGTGAAAAATAAGAGTTTGTTTTCAGCTTAGACAAGGTATGCTTTACACAAGACAAATAAATAAAACAAGTTGATAAATAAAATAATTTTTTACTAAATAAAGTCTGTTAATTGTACTATTAATTTTATTTCAAATTAATGGTGTCATGTAAAAAGTAAAAGTGATTGTTATTTAAACCAAAAGAAAATATTCAGATTTTTTTTTTATGCTTTATATTTTCTCATTTATTTTTTTTTAAATACAAAATGCAACTCACTGTGTACATTATCTATCTGCCTTAGAAAAGGGTAAAATTGTAATATTTCCACCATACAGTTTCTACAATGTATTAACCCTTTTAAAGTTCACTACTTAATTTATTTAAAAAATTACTAAACTAATTCTTAAATTATTATAAATACCTTACACAAGCTTTTCATTTAATTTTTGGCTGATTAATTTCAGTCAACCCATGACCATCCTCAGAGCCAAGACAAACGTCAACGTCCTTCTGTTTATAATCCCGCGGAATGCTGTGGTTGTCACTTCGCTTCACTTCAGAGTTTCGCAAGATCTGTTGCCATGCTGCAGGGATGATGAAATGTTCTCTATCGTTTACTGTGTTAGCATTAGTAATAATTTCGAGGGCCTCCCGTTTTAATCCGGGTTAATTCTTAAATTATTATAAATACCTTACACAAGCTTTTCATTTCATTTTTGGCTGATTAATTTCAGTCACCCCGTGACCATCCTCAGAGCCAAGACAAACGTCGACATCCTTCTGTTTATAAAACGGTAGGCCCTCGAAAATATTACTAACGCTAACACAGTAAACGATAGAGAACATTCCATCATCCCTGCAGCATGGCAACAGATCTTGCGAAACTCTGAAGTGAAGTGAAGTGACAACCACAGCATTCCGTGGGATTATAAACAGAAGGACGTCGACGTTTGTCTTGGCTCTGAGGATGGTCACGGGGTGACTGAAATTAATCAGCCAAAAATTAAATGAAAAGCTTGTGTAAGGTATTTATAATAATTTAAGAATTAATATGCTTTTCTGTAAAATTAAATAAAAAAAAAAAAAATAGTAAACTAATTTTTAAAATGGCTTTTAGACACATAGCTGATCATAAATATTTAAAAAATAAAAAATTAGCATTGTTCCTTTTCGAGAATTTTTCGGTTTGAAACATCTGTAAGTAAACCTTATTAAATTCAAATAATATTTAATTAATTAAGTAAATCACTTTATAAGTAAACATTATCGACAACAAAAACTCGTAAAAGTTGCATAGATCCCAACATTTCAATTTATTCCGGAGTATTTTAACCCTTTGCGGTGCAAGGTAATTCGGATCATTTAAATTGCACTGCCACCGGAATTTACGAACATAATTAAAATAGAAGAAATTTTAAATTTTCACGTTAAAAAAAGGGCCTTTCCTGCTATGTTATAAATGTAAATTTATACTAAAAAAATTTCCGGGATGAGTTTTTGCACTTGAGAATTAAAATTAGGTGTTCCATCAGCGGGAACACTGTGACTGAAAGGGTTAAAGAAGGTTATCTCAATAAAAGTCTGTTTCAAAATGTAATTTTATATTTTATGATAAGCATTACTACTGTGGAATTTTCAATTCCAAGTATATTGAGGAAAAAACAATAACTCAGTGAATGGATATATCCACTCTTAATAGTCAGAACATTAAAAAGTAGATCTTTTTATAAAAAGATACAGAATTTTAATATAAAAAAAAAAAAAAAACAATAGTTTTCCATTATCAGTTTTTTCTATATCAAGAAACAAAATAAGTGATTTAAATAAATTTTGTAAAGTTAACAATATTTTATTCTTTTCTTCTGGCAGAATATCCCTACAAAGGCAAATGGCACATGAGACCAAAGGTGTCTTTAACAGCTTCCCATTGCAGTACCCTTGCTGAGGAATGTGTGTCAGTGTTTCATCACTTGCAAAAACTTCCTGCATGGGATAATGTTATTGGATGTTTCATGTCTAGTTGTTTAGTGCTACTCACTAACAGTTATTGTCATTCAAAAGATATGGTAAGATAAAAGTGACATATTTTGTTAAATTTTTAAAAATAACTTTTGGCAGAAAAAAGTGTCATGATAATTATTGATTTTTCTATATTTCTTATAAAATACAAAAGTTAAATTGGGGATGTTTTCTTTTTTCAGGAGAGTCTTGTATACTAACTTATGTAAAGCAAATTATTTAATTCTTAAAAGAATAATAATAATTATTTTAATGCATTTTATTAAATTTCTTTCTTTAAATTTATTGTTCAGTAACAACATTCACTAAAATACATTTATTGATTTTTATTTTATGCAAGCAGTATATTAATAAAAGTAGAACATTTTAAAATTATATTTAAAAACTTAATAATTCTAAAATGTGTGAAAATCAGAAACATACAAGAAAACAAAAGATTAATTTATCCTATGCTGAAAGTCTCATCTAACAGAAAAGTATTAGACAATATGTATATGTAAATAATAATTGTATTGTAATTGTATTTGATTAACTTAGACAGAAGAAACATTTTAGGTAAAAATTTCACTGTTAACTATTAAAAAAGATTAAAATTAAAATTAATTATATTTTATAATGCAGTTTCTCAAAGAACTTATATTATCTACTATTTTTATGATGTTTATTCTAATGTCTGCAATATCTAAAATATTATTGAGAACTTTATTATATCGAGTGATTCAAAATAGATATTACAGTAATTATCTTTTAAATCAAGTATCATAGAAACATACTTTTTATATTTCATTGTATATGTATCAAACTTTTGTAACTCTAAACTACTACTTATATATATATATATATATCATGTCACCATCTCCTTTAAGAATCATTACACAGCAACTAACATATTTAAAAAAAGGGTAATTAATAAATGTACTTATAAAAACACAATTTTAATTCTAATTAAGTAAAAGCCCAATATAATGCACTTGAATTTTAAAGTAATTTGTGAATGTTATCTATGATTTATATTCATTTTCAAGGATGTAATGACTACTTTAGTATATAAAACAGTTTTATATCTAGTTTTACCTGGAATGTAATAATATAACTTAAAAAATAAGATAAACTACAAGATTTTGTTTTGCGTTCAAAAGTTTAAATTAACTTTATATTTGAAAACCACACGGTAATGTTAATCATTATGTAAATTTTCTATCAACTTCTGCAATTTGTATTATAGATGCCATTAAATGAGAGGGGGGGGGGGAGGAATAAATAAGATTTTAAAAAAGTGTTTTTTTTTTTTTTTTTTTTTTTTTTATTGAAATTTTACTTGAAATGTATGTATAACTTGAAATTTTTATTACATGTAGGTTGATGGCATATATTGCAAAAATTATGGTCTTAATATAGCTGTATTGGCTATTCTTGGTGGCATTGATAAACGAGTTAGACTTGGAGGTACGGTAATGGATAATGAAGAGAAGCTTGGAACTGTTGAGAAAATTTATCCTTCTGGTAAAATTCAAGTGTATATCCATGAAAGTAAGAAATCCCGCAACCAGCTCTTAAGTCAGCTAACACCAGTAAGTTTTTAAGTTTTGTTTTTTTTCCTTGTTTTCTATTTTTGATTTGAATACTTGGAGGGAAAACAACCTGTCATTTAATATATTATTTAAGCATGATCTCACAGATTTGGAATAATTTTTAAATAAATAATTTTAAAATGCCAAAATTTTTACAGCATCTTTTACATACCTGGAAAAAAAAATGCTATCTTCAACTTCAATATAAATATATATTATTATTTATTTATTTATTTTATAATTCTTTTTTTTTTTTTTTTTTTTTAGGTGTGTGTCTCCAATTTTATTTTAAATGATGAGTTACAAAATACTAAAATGCTTGATGTATGGTCATCTTTATTAGCACTTGCAGTTGGGGATCAAAACCATGAATTAAAGAACAAATCATTATCTCAGAGTTTACCTACATCATCTCTTTGTAGTAAGTTTTGATTTTTTTTTTTTTTTTGTCATAAGCCTTTTATCCTATTTTCTTTTATTTAAATCATCTTGATTTATTATTTCAGCTACTTTATAGTCTAAAGTTCTAATACCTACCCATTATTGATACAACTTCTTTGTTTATTTTTTAAATACATAAAAAATATGTCTTGTTATAAAATGATAAAAATATTAATTAAACTGCTTTAGTTTTTTTTTTTTTTTTTTTTTTTTTTTTTTTTTAATGCATATGCTTTCTTTTCTTTTTTTTCTTTTCTGTCATATTCATTTCAAGATTTTACTAACTATTGGGTGTTTGAATTAATTTGTAGCTTTTTTTTTTTTTTTTTTTTTTTTTTTTTTTTTTTAATTGAGGCTTTATTGCACAAAAATAATTACAAATAGATTATTCAAAGTATTGACCATCACTAGCCACTACTTTTTCCCATCTTTCTGGCAGCATACGGATTCCGCGTCGGAAGAATGAATCGTCTTTAGAGGCAATCCAAGAATCGACCCATTTTTTACAATCTTCATAAGAAGTGAAGTGTTCCTCAGGCCATGGCTCATCGATCGAAACAAGTGGTAATCAGATGGAGCAATGTCTGGAGAATACGGTGGGTGAGGTAGGACCTCCCATTTGGTCGTTTCGATGTAGGATTTGACCGGTTTTGTGACATGTGGACGAGCTCGTCTCTAGGTTTTAGTTCGTATGGGACCCAATTTCCCTGCTTTTGGATCATTCCCATGGCTTTCAGGCATTTGCTGACTGTTGAAGAGTCAACTCTTAATGATTCAGCTAAATCTTGAAGCGTTTGGCATGGATCTTCATCGAGCAATGACATCAATTCTTCATCTTCGAATTTTTTCGGCTGCCCAGGTCGTTCCTTGTCTTCCAGCTCAAAATCACCACTTTTAAATTGAGCAAACCATTTCTGACACGTTTGTTCAACTAGTGCATGCTCTCCATAAACTTCCACTAAAATTCGATGATTTTCGGCAGTGCTTTTCTTCATTTTAAAGTAATGAAGTAAAACTCCCCGCAAAATAATGAAGTAGAACTCCCCTTCTTTATCCGGCACAAAGTTAGACATATTCGATGAAGTAAAAATTTTGTTATTTACGCTTCAACCAAATGACGTATACTAATAACGATGCTCAATGATAGTAGGTTTACGGGGAATACTAGTTACGCCATCTATTATAAAACGCTACGAATTAATTCAAACACCCAACACTTAAAAAAAAAAAAAAAAAACTTAGAATTTGTATAAAATAGAAATAGCTTTTTGATTTAAATTGCTTCTGTTTTAAAAATTAGTGATATTAATATTGATCTAAAATTTGTATAAAGTTACAAATATGTTTTAATCCAGTAAAATATATTGATTGATTTTTTTTGTATTTAAATTATAAGAGAATTTATAAATCTTTATTATTAAAAAAGAAAAATTAAGCAAAATTTGCATCTTTAAGCAAAATCAGAAATGTATAAAACCATTGACAAGATAAAAGAACGTAATTATTATCTTTATTTTAATGAATCTTTTGACAGTCATTTTTAAAAGAAGTTAATTTTTTTTCCAGTATCTAATTGAACTCTTTGAAAGTTGCTACATCTTGAATTGATGAAATCAGTTTCAATTTAATTTCAAAGTATTTTATATATCTATAATATAGATATATTCTTTATTTTTTGTTAAGCTAAGCAAAAAAAAAAAAAAAAAAAAATTTGTTGACGGTTAGACTGACTAAACCCAATAGAAAAAACAAAATGCATGATGTATTTAAAAATTGTTACTCTAACGTTTACTTTGAAAATTGTCACTCATATTTATTAAATTATCATTACCTATTTTATTTGATAGCTTATTTGTGAATCTATTATTTTTTTTTAAATCTTGACAATTTAATTTTTTAAACACTCTAGTCTTTCTTTCTAAAATAAGTAATGATTTTATTATTCTTCAATAGGCATTAATCGACAGATATTGCAAAACCAATATTTTATATTACATTTAATAAAAGGAATGCGTGTTGTATTTGGATATCAGCATTTACTTCAGAAAATTATGCTACATTCTTTTCGCACAAATTTATCTCCAAATGAAAATGAGGGATCCAGAGCTTCATCATGTTCAAAAGGAAATGAAAACAGTGACAGTTCATTACTTCAATATTTAATGTCAGCTGCTAGCCAACCATCTCCATTAAAATCAATATTTTCGTGGGATGAAATAGAGGTATATTTTTAAGTTATGATAATAATTAATAAAAATGTAATTTAAAATTTTCTTCAGAATAGCACTCTATACCTATTATATATTATAATGGCATTGAATGCATATAATGTAATTTAGATTTTATTTGTTTTGTTAGAGTTGAAGAAAATTTTATACTCAATGTGGTTATAATTATTTTTTCATGTAATTTGTACCAATGTCTATGAAGACTTACTGCAGTGCTTATATCTTTTCAAATCTAACTCTTAATATTTTATTTTATGAAGCTTTAAATCATTTGTGTTTAGTGTATTATTTTTTTCTTCTTTTCTTTTTTGTGTGTGTGTATTTATAAAAGTTTATGAGTTGCCTATTTTTTTATTTGTACAAATTTGTTTTTATTAGACTTATTAATTTCTAAACAATTGTGTATGTGTAAGTGTTTTATAATGTGATTTGTTCAATCTTTTAATCCTTTTACCGGCTTTACCCAAACTGAGCTCGGGCAGGCAGAGTGTATCATTGTGGTTTATCCAGAGTGTAGCTTGGGCAATGAAAAAAATTTCAAAAAAGAGTATCTAGTGATTTCTGCTATGCAGAAAACCAACTTTAAAAGTAATTTTTACTTCCTTTTTGTGTAAAAATCTAAAAATATAGTTTTAAAATATATATTTTTTGTTTCTCATGAATAGTGCATACATTTTTCCTGAATTATAAGTTTAGATTTATTTTTGTCACTTCATTGATATTTATTGCACATTAGATCAGATAAAAGACCTACTGCTTATAGGGGATTCAGAGAAATTATAAACATCCATACATGAACTAAGACTCAAACTCGGTACCTGGCACTGAAGGCCAGAAAGCTAATAATTTCAGCACAAAAATGGACCATACATTATAGGAATCTGCAATATCACTTTAAAACATTTTATTCTGATAAATGCTGACAGTTTTATTGTATTTGTATATAAAATTTCAATGCCTGAATAAAATATAAAAATGTCATTTTTGATAAAACTCTTAGCTTTTGTAAGTTTTCTCTCATACTTCATTATTAAGACATTTTTTTTTAATTACATTTTAATGCTTCTATGCTATTTCTTTTTTTTCCCAAGGCTATTTTATCCACTTTTTTCATTGTACTTTCCCGTAGCAGCGCTGTTTTAGCCATTCTTTATTATTATTATAAATAAATATTATTATAAATTATTATTAATAATTATTATTTCTAAATAATTATTAATTTTTTCCTCCCTTTTATCAAATTTTCCCTTAAAACTAATAGAATTATTCTCATACAAAGGCATCATTCCCTCAACTAAAAGAATAACTGGGAAGGGACTGATAAAAATTAATGTTATTAGCTTCTGAAATTTGTTACGATAAATAAAATAAAATATATATTTATCCTCAAAGTATCCTTTTTGGAAAGTGAAACTACCTATTTAAATATGTTTAACCCTATCACTATGACCGGAGCACCAGGTGGGCCCCAGACACTTTTTAACTTACTGAAAACATCATTTTTAAGCAGTCATGGCCAGTGACATCTCACCTCAAGATATGTTGTTCAAGAGTAAATGCACTTGAAGAAGTATCAGGGGTGGTTTAAATTTTTACATCTAGAGTATAAATGTTTCATTTCTAGGACATAATGATAATGTTAAGAAATAAATTGACTTTATAAATTTAAATGAAAGATCAATGATGTCATTGTAACTCTTACCTATCTTTTCTGTTCAGTTTCTTTTTTCATATTGAAGAACTGCTCCAAGATGTCTGAAAACTGTTTTGCAGTCATGTTCTGGCATATGTGTAGTACATATGCAATGTTTCTATCTATATACTCTATCTGAAATAGCTTGAATTGTTGAGGACTAAGGGAATGATTTAAATATGAGTTTTAAACTTTGTTGCCAAATAGAAATTAAAGATGAAGATGAGAAAAATAATTCATTGCATTGAAATAACACTTTATATGTTCATTTAAAAAAACAAAAATTAGAATATAAATATTTTAGTAAGAAATAATATTTTTTATATTTTTAGGTGATATTTTTTTGCATGTAAAGGAATAATGTTACATAGCTTTTCAAAATAATAATAATAATGCTTTAAATTAATGAGCTAATAAAATAAAATCATGTTATAGTATATGATGAATATACAGTTTATTAATTTCTCTTTCATAAAGTTAAAATAACCTTCATTTTTATCATTATAGCTTATTTTTAAAGAATCACCCATGTATGTAAAACTTGCATAGCTTGTAACTTTTGAATAATATGTCTTTAAAAAAAAAAAAAAGTGTAAACTATTTTTTTTTTTCTAATATTTAGGAAGCTGCATTGGCCCTTGTTCAATATTTAATGTCTGTGTCTAATTTACCTTCCACAATATTATATGCTTCTGCATCTACAGCTACCAAAGAAAACATTGTAAACAGTCCTCCAGTCAGTGATGCTGGTGGTAGCTCTTTCAATGTAGAAAATGATCAAAATCATCCTGTAATTACTCCTGCTGCTAGACATAGACGAGTAAGAACTAAGTCATCATGTATCATTCCCGGTACTGATCCTCAAGAGGTGCAACGTTTTGCAGAGATGGGATTTTCTAAGAAGAATATTGAAATGGCATTTAGAGCTTTAAGTAAATACATTCTTTCAAATTTTTAAAAATAATTTTATTGAATTAAAGTATGATTTAGAAAATCAAGAGCTTTTCAGGCATTTTGTCTCCCTTATTTATAAAAGTTTTTGAGCTTCTAAGAATTGATATTTTTGATTTCTGTAAGATTGTATATTTAATTGCGGTATAGGAAGCAAAAATTGAAAATAAAACAGATAAGATTGTAAAGTTTAAAAGAATTTCAAAGTATCTAAAATATGTGTCGTTTCTGTGCATGTCACTATTTATTTATCATTTATCAGCTTATTATGTACTTCAAATTTTCCAAGACATTTTAAGGTTAAAGTGATTTGTTTACTTGTAAATAATAAAATCTGTTTTTTTTTTTTTTTTTTCCCCAATTTTGGATGAAATAGCCTGCTAAATACTAGAAGTGGTACATATCCGACATTGTATCCTTTTTGAGTTTCCCAAGAGTAGTAATACAACCAGTGGCGGTTCGTAATTGAGGGCCAGCAGGGCATTGCCCCACCTAATTTTTTTCTCGATTAAAATAATAATAATTGTTTTTTTTTTTTTTTTATAACTGTTCAAAAAAATATATACAAAATAACAAGTCTATCTAACTTTTTCTTAATCTTCTTTCATTATTTATTTGTCAATATATTTTTTCATCTGTCACAAATCACTAATGACTGACTGACTCCTACTTCCCTTCTTTATCTAAGAGAATAGGGCCGTTTTCAGTTGGCCCGGAATTGGTGTGTTTATTTGTACAGTTTATTCTACTAGAAGATCGGGTTAACAGATTTGGCATCAAACTGCTTTATCAGTGTAAGCATGCTGTAATTTTCTCATCGATGGGCCAGCAGAGTCCTTCCCTTTGGAACAAAACTATAGGGAAAAACACTGTTAACCATGCAATCCACGGATAAAATTTGGCGACTTCTGCATTATGTTTTTTTTTTTTCCTCGTTGATTTTTCAGTGAATTTTTTAGAGTTATCTATGATGGTTTAAAATTTTAGTGTTTAATGAAAGAAATCTGGTAATAGTCAAAAATCTACACTAGCCTTTGAGATAAAAGCCTGTATAAGAATTTAAGACCTCTTTAACTGAATTTATATGAATTTAATGTATTTAATGTATTTTGAATTTAAATGAGGAAAAAAAGAAATAAAAATAAAAAGAATATGCAATTTTTTCTTTTTCCCTTTCATAATAGTGTATTAAAAATTTTATGTAAATAAATTGTAAAATTTTTAGATAAATAATTAATGGATTTAAATGGATTAAATATCTGCATAAAATTGTGATTTATTATTATTTAAATGATTTTTCTTTTAAATGTGATTTAATAGAAACATCTGCAATGTTTCTTTTTCCTTTCTTTTCTTTCTTTCTTCCTTCCTTTTTTTTTTTTTTTTTTTTTAAGATGATAACCTGTCTTCTTTCTTTATTTATTGAAAGTTAATTTAAAGTATCTAAAATTAAGCTTTAAAAGTGAGAAACATGGTGTTTTTTTTTTTTTTTTTATGTATCCACATTACATTAATCATGACTTTCTAAATTCCAATATAACTTCTTACAGATTGGTTAAGGTTTATTTTATTTACTTTTTAAGATAAGAAACATGAATATAACACTTGAAATTCTATAATTAAACGATTTAGGAATATAATTAGCATAAGTTAAATAATATTACACTCTGAGACATTTGAATTTAAATTTTAATGGTGTGTAGTGTTAGGGTTAAAGCCAGTTGACTAAAAGAGGGTCCTAGACCTGAGTGGTGTACTCTCTGTAGAGAGTCTTTCTGAGTGTAACATAGCCCTTTTTATTCAAGTTTTGGAGAAAACCATAGTAAACTCCAAATGTATATTTCGACGAAAGCGATCTGGTATCGGACTTTCAATTTCCGTTATTTAAATTTTGATATTCCATTGATCAGAACATTGCAGAATTTTGCAATTGTATTTGTAAAACTTTAATTTTTGAGATAATTTTATGCAATGTTTTCCATAGTGTTAAATTTAAGATTCGCCATCATAAAAAAAAAAAAAAAAAAAAAAAAAAAAAAAAATGTTTTACACCCTATTTTATTAATGTTTGTTTGCATGTTTGAATAATGAATAGTATTAAAGTTAAATTACGCACCATACGATGGATCGGGCCCCACCTGTGAAAATTTGCATGAGCCGCCACTGAATACAACAGTTGCTACCAAAAACATTTACGATGTTTAACCAAGTGCATTAGATATGCATAAATGCCTAAGTTCAGGTCTAATAATTTTTATCTTTCCAACTTGTATAAATCAGAAAGACAAACAACTTTTGATTATGATGTGTTAAGGACAGAAATGGAGGCAAATCCATGACAAACAATTGAGGAACTGTCAAAAACAATCCTTAACTAACTTAGGTCAACCATCCAATATATTTGCAGTAGATTGGTAAAGTATGCAGAGCAGATGTTTGAGTCTTGCATAATCTGAAGAAAACAAAGCTAACCAATATATCACATACACAGACCTGCCAACCTTATAAAGCAAAAAACCTACTCTCAACAGAGAAAAGCATGCTAACAAAACAGAGTAAAAAAAGCATGATAAAAACAAAACATGTAATCAACAGCATAATATTTAAAATTATGCTTATTTTTTCATGGTTATATATATTTAAATACCCTACAGCAAAATCATAAAACTATTCAGTGTAAATTATAAAGAAAATTTCCTTATATCAAATTTTACATTTTGAAAGGGTAACATAATACTGAAAAAAAAAAAAAAAAAAAAAAAAATTACTTAAATGAAATCACATAAACAAAGATAAAGCTAACTTTTATTTAACCCAATGTAAGTAGCAGATTTTGCTGTTTTTAGAAAATCAATTGAAAATTTCTGATTGTAACATTCTCTGGTAAGACTAGATTTTGTCCCCAGACAGCCAAAAAGCACTAATAAAGTAGAGAGGAGGAAAGAAGTTTTTTAAAACAACTGGTTTCCTGAGATATCAGCTGTTTTTTCCCCAAATATCGCTGAATTGTAGTGTAGAGAGCGAAGTCGGAAATATTTAATGCTGGTATAAAAATAACACATTTATTCAACTTAAATATATTTGTCAGAGAATTTTCACATGCATAAAATGAAATGGACAAACTAATAAATTTTAAAAATCGTATTTTTTCATGGTCAAATCATGTTTTCATATTTAAGCTTAATTATCATACTAAATAAGATAAAATCATAACTGTTGGCAGGTATGTATACAACTTATTGTTTCAGCAGCACACTTCATCCCGAGAAGGGGTTATTGAGTGTGTGGTGGGATGTGCAGAGAATAATTCACTGGAAGGTCCTGCCACTCAACCAAACCATCAAAGCTGCATTCTACTGTCTACAGTTAGACAGGCTGTATTCAAATTTGGCAGCTAAGTGGCCAGGTCTCATCAATTGTCACAGTGTTATCCTTCATCACTATAACGCCAGGCCACATGCTGCTGTCATCACTCGCCAAAAGTTACTGGGCTTTGGTTTAGAGGTTTTAATCCACCTTCCTTATTCTCCTGACTTGGCACCAACTGACTATCGCCTATTTCGTGCATTGAACAATTCCTTCAGTCAGAAAATCTTTGATGATCTTGATGCTGTGAAAACTGCTAACCAAAACTTTTTTGACTCGAAACTGCCACAATTTTACCGCTGTGGGATTTATTTCCTACCAGAAAGATGTTTGCGTTCATTTGCTCTTCTTTATGAGTAATAAAAACGGGTAAAACTTTTGCACTCACCCAATATATAAAAGCATGCACATATTAATATGCTATGTTTTGTCAAAATTTCAAAGCAATCTGTGGTGTTGCCAACCCCTACCTCCAAAGAGGAGAAAAAGAGAAAATATGTAAAATCTTGTCACAGTGGGTGTTGGATGTGCAAAACCAACCCACACATAGAAATTGATGACCACAGCTCCTGTGGATTCTCCGAGACAGCTTCGACACAAAAAGGGAGGCTCCCAGAGGAGAAAGGAGGGTACTTTCACAAAAAAAAAGCATACGTAAAAACATGCATGTATTGAAATACATTGTTGTGTCAAAAATTTTGAGTGAAGAACTTTCGAATATTTAAAATTTTGAACAAATTAACATTTACATTTTTATTTATGTAGATGTGATACATGAGCATTTTTATTAATAATTTTTAGCTGCACATGTACAAGCATTAAAAAAAATTTTATAATTTATCAAGTAAATGTAAAAAATTACCAAAAAAAAAAAAAAAACTCTCATCAAACACTGTTAAAAATTCAGAATGATATATGTAATAGAATATATTGAAATTCAGTTGCTTTTGGCAGGAAACAAACCTTAAAGTGTTTTATTCAAATTTTTATTTTGTATCATAACACAGGTCGACAATGAAATTTTTTTTCTTCAAGGTGATGTGTTTTTCTGGGGTATTTTTGGATGCTGATTAAGGAAAAACTATTCAAAAATTTCCATCATGTACCATTTTGACAAAAAAAATGGGATTGTTTGAGCTTAAAGTTCCACTTTTTCAATTCCTATGTAAGTTATTTCTCGGAAAATCTGGGTGATGTAAGTGAAGAATAAGAAAACTTACTTCATCAAGACATAAAAAAAAAAAAAAACATAGAGGAGGTATCAGGGATGATGGAGGGCTAGCATGTTAGCAGATTATTGTTGAATGCTGCATAGAGAATTCCCCCTCTACAAGACCCTCAAGCCGTGCACATGGTAAAAAGCTCTAAACAGAGCTTTAATGTAAAAAAACATATTTAAAAAATAATGTGTAAATAATATTCTATTGTAATGTATTTAAAACATTAATTGTTTTGAATTTGTTATAGCCTTTGGTGGAATTTTTCTGATCTTCATCCTTACTTTGTGAAAATTTCTTACATGGTAGGAAGACATACTTGCCAACTTTTCCGGTTTTCCCGGAAGACTTCCGGTTTTTTAACGTATCTTCCGGTCTTCCGGACATATGAGGAAATCTTCCGTTTTTAAAAAAGTCGCGGATATCGTTCGTTTTAAAAAGAAAACTCAAATGTTCTACGAAAACTCCTGATTCCTAATCTTTTTCCATCCATAACATAAATGTCAATATTCATTTCAAACTTGCTTTATGAGATTCTAGAACATGTAAAGAAATAGAATTGTTAAATATTTCTTGCTGATCTAATTATTTTTTGCCCCTCCCCCCCCCCTTTCATTTATCTCCAACTAGTGATCAGCAATCAAATGTTCTGCAGAATTCTTTTGTTTCCTAATCTTTATCCATCTGCAACATAAATGATAATATTAATTTTAAACTTCTTTCATTAGATTCTAGAAGTAGAGTCGAAAGATTATTTCTTACTCTGTAATTATTTTTGTATCCCCCACCCCCCACCCCAGATTGTGATAAATGATCACTTCTAGAAACAATAAAGCAATGGAAGTGCTCAATATTTCTCACTTAATTATTTTTAGATCTTTATTGCTGAATTTAAGGAATCTGTTTATTTTTCCTCAATTAAATTAAATATTTGTATGTCATATTTATACCAAATGTGTAAACATGGGGAAAAAATGATGTATAATTTTTTCAGGTATGAAAATTTTTTCCAAATCAGTTTAAGAAAATTAATACTCAGTTGGTTTTAAACACGTTTGAAACTGATAATTAGCTACTGCTACTTTTTTTTTATATGTATGATTAATGTACTTACACAAAAATCATATTCTATTTCTTTAAAAAATTAGTTATACTTTAACATAACTAAGTTTTTTGTCTGTTGTTAAATAAATTTCTTACAGATTCTGTTTTGTAGATATTTATATGTTGAAGAGGAATAACTTCATTTAAAACTTTTATGTATTTAGTATAATCAATCTATAGTAAAACGTTTTTATAGATTGCTTCTAAATTCTAAATTTTAAAATTGTAAAACTGTATTGTTTATTACGTCAAAGAGAAAAAAAAAATCTTCCCTTTTTTTATGAAATCTTCTGGTTTTTCAACAAAAATCTTCCCTTTTTTTATTAAAATTGGTTGGCAAGTATGGGAAGATAAGACAATCATTTCTGTATCCAGCGTATCAAAATACATTAGACACACCTAACACAGTGAAAAAAAAAAAAAAAAAAAACAGTTTAAAAAGTATGATTTTGCATACCTGTGTAATTGATTCAAAATATAAATTTGGATAAACCCCTTATAGCTACCTTTCCAGAACAAATGAAATTCAACTCGTTCTATCACATATATCTTTCTGAATTTTTAAGATATTCAACTTAGTATGTTTGGCCAATGAATTATGGAAATTTAATTTTGTTAATGCTGGCACATGCATAGTTAAAAGTTTAATTTAGTAAAGATGCTCATATCTCATAATTTCTTTAATATTTTTTATTTTGATTGTAGTATATTGAAGTCTACCGTTGAATGTCAAGTTTTTCTATAAATAGCATCATATTGGTTTGAAATCCCTTCATGTTATGCACAAAACATGTGTGATAAATTTTCATATACACATAAATATACCTTGTATTTTTACAGAAATGAATTTATATAATTTAAAAGAGCATTATAATCATATGCTATAACTGTAACAGTTTTCAAGTATTTTTCTTCTTTTTTTGGGGGTGGGGGGGTGGGGGGGGGGGGAGGTGATCTCAAATATTATTATTATTTTTTCTTTAATTTGTTTTGGTCCCGTTAACCTTTACTGAAACTTATGAGGTATAATTTAGTCTTCACATTCCAGAAGTTTCAGAATAACACATCATTTATTTTTAAACTGATCAACAAAAGTGTTTTCAGTATTTTGTCCACCACCGGTACATCATAATAATAAAATGTTGATTAAGGCCTTTTCTGAGAGCTAATCTTTTAAAAGCTTCATGCTGGTGTAACAGGTAACATTTTTCTTTATCTTAACACTTTTTTTTTTTTTTTTTTGGAGGGGGGAGGGGGAGATCTTTCCTAATTTACCTATGTTTCTTAGGAATATTGTCTTGTTAAAAAGAAAAGAAAAAATTACAAATAAAAACTGTGCTATTACAAAGTTTGATTATAAGTAAAAAAGAAAAAATATTAAGAATTATTTGATTTAAAGAAAGATTACTTTGAGTGACAGTGAAAGGGGAGAGTGGCTATAGAGCTTTTCAAAAAACATTTTACCAAATGAGAAAGACATAATTGATTTTATACTTTTATATTTCTAACTCTTCTGTTACAGAGAAATTAAGTTAACTGTTGTTAATTTATATAAACATATATCTCTTTATTTCTTTATTATATTTTAGGCTCCATTGAGTCTGATACAATTTTTCCTAATAAACTGGATGCCATTGTTAGCTGGCTTTTAGAACATGAAGATCAAATCCTAAATGAATCTGAGGATGATAGTTCAACGTCATTTGAAGCATACTCAGATTCTGATTCATTTTCTGCTGATGATGAAACTGATGCTTTAAAAGAAGTAAGATTTTTTTGTTTCTGTTTTTTTTAACATTCTGAACTAATCAAAAAGTAATTTAAAATATATTTTCTGATAATCCTGATTTTTGAACTGATATTTTGCTTCTATATTTAAGGCAAAAATGCCAGTCCTTGTATTCCAAATGTGTCCCATTCTGTATTCTTTTTTTTTTTTTTTTTAATGTTCACATATAGAAAAAATTAAAGTTAACATCCTTGAATAATTCATCAACAAATAACAGTATACAGGGCATAAAATTTCAGTTCTAAAGGTACTTGTCAGACTAAAATTTTTGTTAGCCCTATTTTACATTCAGAGGCAAATTTAAGCTGGATTGTGCCCTTGGCCATTTCGATATGACAGACCATTTGTTTTAAAATACTATGTATGCATATAATAATAAAAATAAGTACAGCACAACAGACAACTGATTAAAAGTGTATTATTATTCGATACACATCAATCATTAAGTAGCAAACATTGCATAAAATAACCAACATAGTATAAAAAAAAATAGTTGTAAAACTTGCTTTACAAGTATAAATAACTCCTGACCTTGGATTTAATTTAAATGTTATTTGTCTATAACATCTCTATTTTTCAGTTGGGAGAATGTTAGCTTAAAAACTGTAAAATGTTTACATGTGGGTGGCGTTGAATATCGTTATTTTTCTATGAAATCTTTAATTTTAAACCAAATTTAGATAATTTTGGATTGTGGACTCATAACCACTGTTTATGATCGGTTTTTAATTTTTGTAAAAATCAGTTAAAATTTTGTGATATTTTTTCCTTTTGGCATATTTATACTTAAATCCAAAAAACATGTGACTTGCAATCTGACATGAGTTGGAAATAAAAAGATTAACAGCTTACAAATTCAAAAATAACAATGCAAAGTTGCTTGGGGAGAATCATATTTTAATTAACTTCAAAGTATATCTTTATAAAATCTGATTTTCTGCCGAATATGTAGACTTTTGGACTGTGAATTCATTTACAGTTTATTTTTATTTTTTCACTTAGACTATTGGCACAAATTATATTTAACATTTAGTGTTTGATAAATTTTGTATTTGCAGGAACCCTTACTTCCTCCAAGTGATTTTCATGATAGGTATGAATATTCTATGTATGTTGCTGCTACAGTTCAAGTTGGAAGTTGGGTTAGACTGATTTCTCGAACTGATACCCTGAATGAAGGAGAAATTGGAATTGTTGAAGAAGTAATTGATTTTCCTTTAAAAACAGTTTAATATTTTTTTTTTTTCTGATACAATCTTCTTATTTATTTATTTATTTATTTTAATTTTATTATTGAGACGAGAAGAATTTTTTAGTTCAATGATAACATAACTCAAAGTTATCCTGAAAGTCTTATAAATCCTTAAAATAATAATAATAATAATAATAATAAATAAATCCTTAAATTTACCATTTTGTTCTGAAATTTCAGGAAATGTGTTTGTTATTTTAATTAAAAAGTAGGTTATTTATTTAGTATCATAAAATTAAAAAATAATAATAATTAATTGATGTGAACACCACATGATTTCCTTATACACCCAGTGAAATATAAATATTGTTTCAAAAACATTGACATTTTTTGTATATGGTAACTAGTTCATCAATAAACAGACAGGTTCCAGTCTAAGAACATTCCCAAAAACAAGTAAAGAAAATTATTATTCTAATCACAAAAGTCACAATAATAGTATTATATACTTCAGAGAATGAATATCGTTTGTTCAGGAATAGTATTCCACAGCTTATTACAGAATCTCTCATTCGTGAATGCACAGCTTGGAGTTCAATGGATTTCACTTGAGTGTAGAGGGTCAACTTTTATACTCTTTGGCAAAAATTAGTGGTGGAAAACGAAACATAGTAAAAAAATAAAAATAAACTAAAATAAAACCCCTCAGTTAAAATTGGGAAAGAGTTTACTGATACTGGCAAATCTAAACTACTATTTTTTTTTTTTTTGCCAAATTTGATTGTTAATCTCACTAAGTTTATGCAGATTTTGGCCTTAGTATCAGGTGCCTTGACCTTTTTTTTATTATTCTGAACATACATTTGTAAAGAAAGCATTGTATTGTAATCTCGTCAAAAATCTGACTTTGAGATTTCGGTGTTTCTACACATTTTCAGGTCCCCCTTCCCTGAGTTCATTTTTGCTATTTTTTGCGATGATGTATGTGTGTGAATGTGAGTGAACATGATAGCATCGAAACTCTTTGTTGGAATGAGCTGAAAGTTAGTATTTATGTTATAGTTTACTGTCACACAAACTACCTAGATTTTGGTAAATCTACTACTTACTGTTTTTTTTTTACAGAAGCATGAAGATAAATTCTTTATTACTATGGCCTATGGGCCAAATTTTTTTCAAGTACAACAGCATCTAAATGCCTTATTCGATTGAACAGAAAATTTATACACATGTTATATATTATGCTTGCACGAAATGTATAGAATTCGGTGAATTACTTATAGATTTTTGCAGGGATACAACAAAAAATTCTTTTTCATTGTGTTCTATGAGCTCTAATTATTTGAAGTGCAATAGCGAAAAGTTAAACAATATACTAGATGGAGAAAAATACTCAAATACCCTATTATTATGGAAGGCTGATTTTTTATACCAACTATGTGAAAAATACCAGAGCCGGGAATCGAACCCGGGCCTCCCGCTTTACGTGCGGATGCTCAAACCATTGAGCTACCCTGGCTGATTACCAGCTAGGCATTTCTCACATAATATTCGTTGGCAAAGTCACTGAGTCTATAAACACAGCTATATCAAGTGACATTAATATTCATGGCACAACTCCAATAGACTACGAAATTTTAATTCATGGTTGATGAATAAATTTCTAAATTAAATTAAAATTTCATGGTCTATTGGAGTTGTGCCATGACTATTAATGTCACTTGATACAACTGTGTTTACAGACTCAGTGACTTTGCCAACAAATGTTATGTGGGAAATGCCTAGCTGATAATCAGCCAGGGTAGCTCAATAGTTGGAGCATCCGCACGTAAAATTAAAATTTCGTGGTCTGTTAGAGTTGTGCCATGAATATTAATGTCACTTGATATAGCTGTGTTTACAGACTCAGTGACTTTGCCAACAAATGTTATGTGAGAAATGCCCAGCTGGTAATCAGCCAGGGTAGCTCAATGGTTTGAGCATCCGCACGTAATGCGGAAGGCCCGGGTTTGATTCCCGGCTCTGGTATTTTTCACATAGTTGGTCCTTCCACTCCAAAATTTTCTGAAATAAACTTTCATGGTTGTTGAATAAATTTCTAAATTAAACCCTATTATAATTTTCACTTTTGTTTATTTAATGACTTCTGTTACATTAATTTATTTATACAACCATTACTTACCTAATGTTCGAAAAGTTGAGTGGAGTCATTCCAGATTTTTTTTTTTAATTTCCCTGTATTCTTGAAAATTTTTTAATTTTTAGTATTTTTTGTTGCTCATTTGATATTTCAATTTGAGTTCGTATTTATTCATCTGTATTTTAACTGATGGATATGGAGACACAGCACCATCAAAGGTAGAGATTGCAGTTTTTTTCTTTTTCTTTCTTTCTTTCTTTTTTTTTTTTAAGATACACTAGTTATTAAAAGAAAAAAGTTAATATGAATAAAATATGTATATTAAATATTCTTTTAAATTATTGCTTAATGATTTTTATTCTTAATATTGATATAAAAAACTTTCAAAAATGGATTTTGTTCTGAATTTTTTTTTTTAAATCATATCTTGAAATCTTTATTTCGCTACTTCTAGCCCTGTGATAATATGGTAATAAAATTAATTAATTTACTTTATTAGTATTTAAAACAATCTAATATTTAGCATTCATTTTGTAGGATGTTAAGTCCATTTTTAAGTTTTGTGCATGTTGTGTTATATATATTTATTATAATCGTATTAAAAATGAATAATAAGAATAATAAAATTAAATTCCGAACTGCATTTACTTTAATAATAACATGTATTTTCTTTCCCCTAAGTTATAAAAAATATTTTGTATAGGTTTTTAAATTGTCTTAAACAATAAATTACAATAAACACAAATGTATTAAAATTATTTTATCAGGCCCCATAAATAATAGTTATAATTACAGAAATATGTTTTAAATGAGAAATAGACCTGTTTCCCAATATTTCAGCCATCCGAATGTTTTTACCTAAATTTACTGGAGCATAGGCAAATAGATAAATGAACCGACAGACAGAAGGGGAAAAGGCAATAAAAAATTAAACTTATAAATATTTCAAGAAAATAAATTAAAATTTCGTATGCTTAAAAAATTATGAAATCATTTAAGCATACTGTATATTTCCTTATATAAGCCGAGAGTATGTTTTTCACTTCAGAAATTTGCCTAAAATTGCAAACCCGTGTATAAGCCAAATTGAAAAAGTACTCTTTTAAAGTTTGAGTATATCACCAAAATAGGGAAAATATTGCCAATCTATAAAACTTTCAGGATAATCTATCCAATGAAATTGCTTTAAATGCATCCAATAGAATTCCTTACCTTGCTTAGCTATGACGTACGAGGGTTGTAAATTAAATAGTGGCAACTTAACCTTGAAAGTCGCAGAAGGGCGGGCATGCACAAATAGGATATGGGAGTGGTGAGGTGGCGCTGTTGTCGATGTGTAGAGTGCAAAAAACAATCGATCTGCTAAGAAGGGTAGTTGTTGTGTGGCACTAAAGTAACGAGTTTCGTTTCCATCACTCTAAAGCATGTTTTCAAAAGGTGATCAGCGGTCGTGGTTTAAAATCGAAGTTGCCCGTGGCAAAAATGCAACAGAATGCTATCGAGGATTAGTGGAAGTCTGTGGCACAAATGCTTTACTGTATAGGACAGTAGCACGATGGGGTAGCACGAATACTTCGATTTTAACCCACGACTGCTGATCACCTTTTGAAAACATGCTTTAGAGCGATGGAAATGAAACTCCTCACTTTAACGCCACACAACAACTACCCTTCTTAGCAGATCGACTGTTTTTTTGCACTCTACACATCGACAACAGCGCCACCTCACCGCTCCCATATCCTATTTGCGCATGCCCGCCCTTCTGCGAGTTTCAAGGTTAAGTTGCCACTATTTAATTTACAACCCTCGTAAAACGATCGGTGTGTGCTCACCAACGGCATTAGTTTTAACTCTGGCAACCCTATCAGGAAGGAGACTAGCACAGGCATCAAACAGACGCGCTCACACACGCAGTGAAGGACAAGTGCCAGCAGCTGAATACGATAGTCTCCATAATACCGGGAGGCCTAACATCGATGTGTGCAGCTGCTGGATGCTTGCATAAATAAGCCGTTTAAAGACCGATCGTATCAATTTTTTTTTAATGACTTATCTAAATTATTTTGTACATTTCTACTTTTGAGTATTTTTATCAGTGCCTCAAGGCAATCTTCAACAACAAAAAAAAATACTTCTATAAAAAAAAAAAAACGAAGATTTGTCACTTCTTTTGATAGTGTAAGCCTATAAACATTTTAAACAGATATGATTTAATTGTATAAATTAAAAATATGATCGGGGTTCCTGTTTTTTCCAGTTTCTCTTATACTATTTCCAAATCAGACAGAGAAGTTACTCCGTTCGTGCAATCTGCCGCTGACGTCAGCTATCGGCAGGTCAAAAAAAAAGAAATGTAAACACACATGATTACATCGAGCTGCTCTAGAAATAAATTTAAAATTGCTAATTTAAGTGTTTTATATGTGATAATTATTTAAAAATAAGGTTATCACTATTTTACTTTATATATAGTTTTTAAGCTTAAAATATATGCATTCAATCATTGTTTCTAATGTACGTTTTTTGCTAGAATTTGTGAACTCGTATATAAGCCGACCCCCGTACTTTAGCTTCCGAAAAATTTCCAAAAATTCTCCGCTTATACATGGAAATATACGGTATCTAAACATTAAAGTTACTTTTTAATGGATAACTTAACTTTTAAGATCAGGTCAATAACAAAGTCATATTTCAGAGATTACTTTTACTTTTTAATGACAAAGTATCTTATTAAGTGGATTGTTAATGCATTTAATTTTGTGATTAAAAATAACTCCTTATTCTCATAAAAATATTTTCTATTTGTTTATTAACTTTCATTTATTTATTTTTTTATTTTAATTAAGTTCCAGTAAAAATTTATTATTTTTATTTTTTTATTAAAACCACTTTAAAAGTTTTATAAATAAAATAAAATTTAAAAAAAAATTAAAGACATTTTCTATTAACTTGATTCGCTCTAAAAGGTATGAAAAGATTAAAATGAAGTATTGCCACCTAAATTTCATACTTTAGTTAATTTAAAAAAAAAAAACAATTGTCATGTCAAAAAACTGTTTGCACCCCTGGATTCAGAAAAATCGCCCTGTTCATTTGGTACTGAATTTGTAACAAGCCACATACTTTTTAAAATGACTGTAATGAATTAAAATGAAGTGTTGCCACTTAAATTCCAGACTTTAGTTAATTTTTAAAAATCTAATGATCATGTCGAAAAACTATATGCACTCCTGGATTCAGAAAAATCACCGCTTTCATTTGGTGCTGAATTTATAACGATGGGACTGACATTTCTAATTTATTTTTCCCTTTTTCTATTTTTAACCCAGATTCGGTAGAAGGTTTATGACAGAGAATGTAAGTTTAAAAAATAATAAATAATCTGGTGTGTCACTCACACGACTTTCTCTTACCCTGAAATTTAATACTATAAATACAGGTTGGAGATGAAGAGGTAAGACAATGAGTACTAGAATGTAAACCTATGTTAAACAATTCAAATTAGGCTTCGGAAGAGTTTTATATGATAATTAGTTCTGTATGAGGGTGACAACACCCCTGTCCCTCAACACTCCGTTTCATTAATACACCTACATTTATATAGAATTTCAATGTGTTATTAAAATTAAAAGTTCACTTAAAACTATACAGACAACATTCACATGCAAGATTCCTTGAAATTTATCAGTCTTGATCAAACTTTTCTAGCAACAAACTTGTATTGACTTGAAAATATAACTTTTGGATCTCTTTAATTATTCGTTTTTAAGTTACTCTAAGCAACACAGACAAACATCAAATGTTAAAAAACTTGACTTCGGTTATCAGAAAGCCTCAAAACATGTAAATTTGCAAAAAAACAAACAACGATGAATATTTAGCTTAAAAACATACATTATTTACCATATGTCTATGAGGAATTCATTTTAATTCCTGAGCAACTTTCATGGAAATGGTAAAATATTATAATACAGCACTTCTACTAACAGTAAAAAAGAAGATTATCGCTTAAACATTTACAGCCCTGTATATCATTTGAAGATTATGTACAGACCACATGGGGCACCTAAATATAATCCTATAGTAATAATACACAGCATAACCTGAAATGCATTTCTATTAATTTTCAGATATTGTCGCACTAGAATCTAGTTTTTTTTGTGTAGCCCTGTAAATGAACAGTGTATGATTTCCCTACCATATTCTACATGAGGCATATTTTTCTGCATATAAAAAATATATATTCATATCATTTGGTTTGGTGCAGTCTATAGATGTTAAACTCTACTTACCTGCACTTTCCACCATAGACGTAATGTATTTGAATTCTCTTGGGTGTCCCTGTACACGAACCATTTGCTTCATCTCAACGAAAAGCTTAGTGTAGCATCCCTATATCATACACATTTAGAATACCAAGTTTGGACTTTCTGCTACTATTTATTCTTAAGAAATGCTGATAACAGACACACACACAGATCAACTGCTAAAAACATGATTTTTGAATTCAGGGGACCTCAAAACATGTAAATATAACAAAAACTCACTTTCGAAAATTTTACCCTAAAACAATACTTTCTCTACCTTATGGGAAGAGAAAGTAAAAAAGAAAAATTAATCTTACATTGCCTATTGGTCACGTGTGTTAGAAATTCCCAATAAAAATGTAACTTTTTTGTTGCCACCTAAATCTAATGTTCATGCTGAAAAAATGTTTGCACCCTCGGATTCAGAAAAATCGCCACTTTTATTTGGTACTAAATTTGTAACAATAGAACTGATATTTCTGATTTATTTTATGTATTACACAAAAGTTGTTGTCACCTAAATTTCATACTTTAGTAATTTTTAAAAATTCTAATTGTTGTATCAAAAAATTGCTTGCCCTCCTGTATTCAGAAAAATCGCCCCTTTCATTTGGTACCGAATTTGTAATGATAGGTCTGATATTTCTAATTTATTTTCCCCTTTTTTCTGTTTTTAACCTGGATTCGGCAGAAGGTTTATGACACCGAAAGTAAGCTAAAAAAAGTCTTTAAAAAATATACCAATAAATTCATATATATTTTGTAGATATACTTTTTGTCCAAACAAATAAAATCTCTCTAAAAATTTTAATTAATATTGCAATAACTTACTTCTATTGTTCCCTTAACTTGAGTTAGATCAGTAGAAAATTTCTATTATTTGGAAGAAGTTTTATTGCAAACTTGTTTCTGAACTTTTTATTCCATTCATTATGGATTTCATCATCATCCACAGAAGGGATGGCTCTCCCGCTTCGGTGACTCCCAGAGGTATAACTTTAATGGGAACATGGAGAACATTGCAATCCTCGACAGATTTTACGTGCACCAGCCACCATTAGTTTACACGACAGTCTTTGGCCGGCTGGAGTACCGAACCCTCAATCTTCCAATTACGAGCCCAGTGCTCTATCGACTGGGCTACCACAGCCAGAAAATACTAACCACTGACTGAATCTGACTTAATTCCTTCAGGCAGGGGTTGCCCTCATGTGTCATGTCATAGTTCGTATAAAACTAAAACATGACCTCTGAAATCTTTCAGGGTGAGTGGATGAGTTAAAAATCCAGTTTGTGAAGCTAGAAAATTTTGAAGAAAGGAATGATCGAAAATACAGAGTAAAAAATGGTAGCAAAGGAAAGAAAAATATAGTGTAATCTTATTTTAGAGATAGGTTATGATTACATTGCTTCTTGATACAAATTATTCTCTAGCAAAATGTTATGAGATTACAATTATAATTTAAATATTTTTTTTATTACAATTAGATTATGACTAAAATACTTATTTAATACTTAATTTAATACTAATTTAATTTTTTTTAATTACGATTAATCAACGATTACATTACTTTTGTAATCGATTACGATTACATGATTAAGATTACTACAAGTCTGAGTGGATTGAGAATTCAAATTACAAGAGTCAAATACCGCCCTTCTATGCATGTGCCCTGAGACGGTCGCCTAAGCTGCCTCATCTCTGACACTGGCTCTGTGGATGATGTTTGTTTTGTTGTTATGTTTGTGCTTATAACTCATTCCGACCAGAACAATTTTACCTTAAAACATTACATTCTTCTCTTTTTGCTGGCTGAAAGAAAAGTATGGAGTACAACTACCATTTGTTGATTGAAAATGGTACTTTACACTTTCTGAGGATTAGTACGATCTTTCATTTCCTGTTTTTATTACATATGACTGTTGTAGATGCAAAAATGTTTGTGGATATGTGGATGTCTAACCTACACAATTGGGCAGCTTAGTTCAGAAAGAGATAATCGTTTGGCATTCCATGCAATTTTAAAGTTTTAATGATGGCTAAAAAGAAATTTTATTATCAAGTGTTTAAAGGTAGCTATACAACTGAATTTCCATTCCATGTATAAGAGCATCTAGTCAGGGTGAAAAGTTTGCGTATTGTGTTTATTACTGATCCAGTTTTACAATTTCTCATGGCGGCAAATATAATAGAACTAAACATATTGGAAAGAAAAAACTTCTGGATTATGCAAAATCAGCTAATATTAGCAAAAAGAGTAAAATACCTCAAGAAGGATAATCAATTAGCTATTATGTAGGCTGAATTGTATTTTACTACATTCTGAGATAGTGTAAAAAAAAAAAAAAAAAAAAAAAAAAAAATTCAACAAATATAGTATTTTACATTGTAATTTAATAAATGAAGTTTTTAAATTTATCTTTTCTTTTCTTTCTTTCTTTCTTTCTTTTTTTTTTTTTTTTTTAATTTATAAATATAATAACTAATTAAATTTAAAAATAGCTATCTGAAATGTTTAAAAATAATTACTGTGTCTGATACTTCTAAACAGTTTGAAAACTGTTTTTAAAACAATTCTAATGTGAAATTCAGACTAATTGCATCACTACATGAATATATTAAATGTGTAAGTATAGTAAAGAATTATGAATGATTATGTATGAATATTTGAAAGGTAAGTCTTATTTTCTACTGAGTTTGCATTAACACTATGCATGCTAAACTTTGCATTACATTACTTTTTATCAAATGTTAATGTATTTAAAAAGTAAATTAGTGTATAATTTTTTAAACCACTTTTAAATCTTATATGCAAGGAAAATCCTATTTGCATTTTTATTTTATTTATTTATTTTATTTTTTTTTTTTTTTTGAGAAAAGGAGGTATGCAAATTTTTCATGCTGTTTTACTTCTTGGAAATTTGGCAGGTTGGCAGGTATGCATATAATGTTTTGTTGTTTCATGTCCCCCTGGTCTAAAAATCATAGACCAGGTCCATGATACCATGTCACTCTAACAGAACCACAAGTCCATTACCCTCCTCACTCCACAGCTGCCTCGCAGAGGCACCAATACAGTCAATGACATGAGCAGGAGAAGCAAGACAGGAACAAGGGCAAGAAGAATAAGTCTTTACTTTATTGACGAATTTCAAGCTTTTGATGTGGCCAATGCAGTCTGTGCGGATCTTGTGCTTCCGGACTGAAGAGACAGACCAGGACGGTTATCAGCATACCAATTGTGAGTAGAAGGGATTCTCCAAGTAGAATTTGCTTTAGCCTTGTGAGCAGAAAAAATTTCAGACGAGAGAAGTTCACTAGAGGCAGCAGAAGGAAGATCACTTCCCTCTTTCACTAGCACAAGTCCACCACCTCATTGCCAAAGACTCCAACATGGGATTGAATCCATTGGATGCAAACTCTACTTTTCTGTGAAAGTGTAGCAGTTTTGGAAATAACCTCATGAGTGGTTTTTTTCTAGAATATTCGGCCAATTTCTTAAGTACTGGATTGAGTTTTTGCTGTCCATCAAAATATAAATGTTGCTATTTTCAAAACAGAGGGCAAAATTTAAGGCCTCTCTGATTGCAAGAAGTTCTGAACAGAAAACCAAACAGTTATCAGGGTTACAAAATCTGCAACGAAAAACCAAACCATCTTCAGCCTTAGCATAGTCGCCGCTGCCAGTCCTGCTAGAGTCCAATTTACTCCCATCAGTATAGAGTACCAGGGCCAGGGAAGGGATATTGTTGATTACTTCCAGTGATAATTGTCTCATCATTTCTGGGTGTTGAGTGTGCTTAGGGGCACTTGTCAATAAATGATCATTAAAACTCAATCATTATTACTCAAATAAGTAGTTGGCATCAAACAGCTAAAAGGAATACATGGTTCAATGTCAAAATCCAAAAAACCTCGCTTCCACATAACACCAACTGGGTTCTTCTTCAATTTCTAGTTGCTTGTCCATTGCAGAATAAATTTTGAAGTTCTATTAAATGACCCAAGACTTTTTAGTTTGGCAATATATTTTGCAGAACTAGTTTGGCTTCTCAATAACAAAGGCTGTAGGTCGGCCTCAAACAGAACAATAGCTTTGGGACAGCAACTACGGAGACCCGTAATTATTCAAGCTGCACTAAGTTGTACTCTTTCCAATTTGTTAAAATTTCTTTGAGGGGCTACTTGATAGATTTGATAGCCATACTCCAGAACAGGCTGAATAAGCATAGTGTAAGTCATTCTAAGAGTTCCAGAAATGAGCTCCATTTTTCCCAGCTAACACTAACAGGCATAGAGACAAAGTCAGACTTCTTCCCATGTGGTACCTTGTTTGAAATTGAAGCTTCTTCTTACTCGTAGTCATGAACCAGTCATATATAATGTAAAATAAATAAATAAATAAGTAATTAATGATAATATGAAACAGAAATGAAAGTACAGTATGGAACTGTTTATCCGGAATCCAGTTACCTGGAAAACCAGTTATCCGGAATTATATTTGAAAACAACTAACTTCCAATGCTTTAAAAAAAAAAAAAAAAAAAAAAAAAAAAATTTTTTTTTAATAATAATGGTTTAACATTGTAATCTGAAACAATTAAAAGTAAAAGAATTATTTAATAAATAATAATTCCATTTAATTACGTTATATTTTAAAAGTAGTATTTATATTATTTGGCAGGGAATATAAGTTAAAGGTCATAATGTACAATGTAAACTGAAAAGATAGCGTTTACTTCTGAAAAATGTGGATAGATGGTGCCACTACACAATATCATAAAGGTGACAATTTTATTTATCTGGCAAGGATTAGGTGAAATGGGGATAATTGGTCCTGTACTGAATTTTATTTTATTTAGTCATTTATTTATTGAGGGAGAGGGAGATGATAATTAAAATGAAATTACCTTTAAAATATTATGAATATTTTGCACTTTCATGGACATTAAAAAAACAAATTTTCATAAGAAATAAAAAGAAAAGCCTGTAAAATCAGGTCATAATTTTTTAATCTATAGTAATATTCAATGTTTTAAAATCACTCGCTAATCATGTTTAAAAACACTTGGATTTGGGCAGATTTTGATTTTTAGGGAAAGATAAGTTTCAAAGATTTTTTTTTTTTTCACATTTTAAATTTTGATAAATAATTTATCTTGATTGAAAATTATTTTAATACTTTTATTTAAAAAAAAAGTTTAATTAAGTATTTAAATTTGATTAATTGATAAAAAATATTGATTTTTTATTTAAAATAGTTATTTTAAATGAGAACTATATGCAATAATTCTGATTAATAAGGCTTGCTTAATGAGCAACCAGTTATCCAGATAGTCTTGTAAAAACCTCCATTCTGGATAATTGGTTCCTTACTGTATTATCCATTTATTATTTTTTCACATAATTCCCATGCATTTTGATATTGAGACATTTGTCTCAGTGATGGATTAGTTTTATAATCACAGTCTCATTAAACTCTGTTAGCTAGGGGAAGATCCATCTTTGCATGACCTGTTTGTGTTGGTCATCGGAGTTTCTCGATCGTAAGAAGTTTGACTCTGGTAACAAACTCAAATATACTGTGTGAAGGTGGCTCTTCCCACAGTCGTCAGAGTTATATCAGACTGAGATATTTTAAACTAATTTATTGTTCGGTCAAATGCCTCAAGAATGCATAGAAATTATGAGCAAAAGTAATAAATGGCTTATACTTTCATTTCTGTTTCATATTGTCATTAATTTATTATTATTATTATTTTACATTATATGCATTACTTATTGATACATCTTTGTATATATTGATAAATTATTCCATTTTGTCTACAATGAAAACCATTTTACCTTTATCGTACCTCTCACTTGTAAAAATTATTTTGACGTGTCTACTAAGAGAAGATATTTCACGTTAATTTTGCCTCACACACTTCAACAAATTATTTTGATTTTTCTACTTTGAAAAATTATTTCCCTTGAAATTTACCTCTCATATTTAAACAAATTATACTATTTCATCTACTTTTAAAAAAATCCCCTTATTTTTCTTCTCAATCTTCAACAAATTGTTTTAATTTATGTACTTCAAGAAAGTATTTTGTTTCTATTTTACCTAACATATATCAAAAAGTGCATTCTATTTTGTCTTATTAAAGAAAAAAAAAAAAAAGACTACCAGTGGCTGAGCGGCTTTGTACTCAGAGCTGGTACATGTGAGTGCCGGGTTTGATCCCAGGTTATGTTTACCGGCCTAGCTGTTCAGAGTTTTCTATGGTTTTCTCAAAAACTTCCATAAATATGGGCTAGGACCCCTTAGAAAGACCCCTCAGAGGGCAATTTCCACGCAGGCCTAGGATCCTAGAACAGTCAATTGGCCTTAATCCCCACAACCAACCAACTTATTAAAAAAAAAAAAAAAAAAAAAAAAAGGTTTATGCTATACATTTTTAATTATTCTATTTTGTCTTCATGAAACTATTTAACTTTTTTTTTTTTTTTTTAATGTTTCATACTTTGATAAGTTATTTTGATTTGTCTGCTTCAAGAAACTCTTTTGCTTCTATTTTACCTTACACTCAAATTTATCTACTCTCTATTTCATCTTTATTTTCCCATACATTTATGACAAATTTATTTTGCTATGTCTGTATTGAGAAAATATTACACACCTATTTTGCAGTAAAAGGAAATAATTTTCTTAAAATTTACCTTAAATAGAAATATCAACTAAAATAAAAGCCTATTTAACATTAAAACACTTTTAAATACCTATATAGCCTTTCTGTATAGCTCTCTTGCTCCAGAGTCGAGAACATCTTCAGAACAAGTCTGGTATTTTTTCATCATCACTTCTAGGCTTTTTCATACTGTTTAAATTCCTCTTTTCTCTTCAGTTCCCCCATGAGCTGTTGCTAATTTGGAGGAACAATACTATGCTCCCACTCATTAATGACGAAGATGCATTTTAGTATTTCATTGGCTTCTATTTAATAATTAGTATTACAATTTCATTTTTTCTTTCAATTTTCATTTTATTTTTAGGTATTTGAATAGTTGCTCTTATGAGTTGGTTCTATTTTTTTACAAAAATATTTTATTAATATGTAGGATTGGAAATGGTATTGGGCTATTTTTTGGAGTGGTTATGGTATTACAGGTAATGGGGTTGATTAACTACTTGTCTGTTTTGCCCAAATGCTGTTCGGTACTTAAAATGGCATTTCTGCTTGGGCAACTTACCTTTTTTTCTACTCTAATCTATTGATTTGCCATATTTTTTTGCTTTTTTAGTGTGTAATGTTTCTAACAGATGGCTCTAGTAGTTCCAGTAAAGTTAGAATCGCAAAAAAAAAAAAGTCTAAAGTGGTTTCAAGGTTAGGTTTTATTGAATTCTTGTATGCGAGTAAAGTCACAAATTTTCTTTTCACTAGCTCGGTGTCCTGCATGCTGCTAATACTATTTCTTCTAAATTTGGAGCTAAAATAGAAGTAGAAATGAGTGATGATGAATGGCTCATAACAGAAGATAACTCTGATATTGACTCAGATAGTGTATCTGAAATTTCTCTAGATGATTCTGAAAGTAATGAAAGTTTGTTATCGGACTGCTCTAGTAATGAGGAAATGGTAAGTTCAGATGATCTAACTCAAGTTCGGAAGTTCTGTGAACTTGATATTAGTAATCCTTCTGTACAGTACGAAGCTGCGATTCCGGATTTTTAGATTTTCCAGATTTTTGGTCATGGCTAAAAAGTATAATATTTGTTTTCAAGTACTTGAATAATATGCAAATTCAAATAAAAAATAATATATTATGATTTTTAAATATATTCTGCAATATTTGTTTTTTATCAACTTTAACAATAAATAATTAAAATTAAACTTGAAAAACAAAACAGGTTTATTGTAATATTTGCATGCAGAAATTAGTACAAGCTACAATAAAAGAAAATGAATAAGAAAAACATACCATTCTTAAAACATTTCCGTGATTTATTTATTTATTTATTTTTTCTTTTTTTAAGAACTTTATGTTTTTCCACTAAAAGTTTGAGCATAATTGAAATAGAATATTATCAATTAGATAAATGTTTAAAGAATTATTATTATTATCTTCTCCCTCCTGTTTCAGACTTTGCAAATGCTGGTTTTGAAGATTACTGAGAAATAAAATACATTTTTGGTTCTTTATTTAGATATGTTTATACTTAGAAAAAAAAAAAAAAAATAGCTGTTGGTGATGATGATTATTGCTGCCGAAATTGTTCGGATTTTTAGCGATTCCAGATTTTCGGCTTCGTACTGTACCTCCACCGCGCTTTCCTTTTACTGCAAATCCACAAAGGAAAAGCAGAGCAAGAAAATGAGAGCCCACATCTAAAAATGAAATGCAGGTCTCTCTTGCTTTGAATATATTACAAGGAATTGCGAAAAAACCTGATGTGGAGCAATATTGGAGTAAGAGACATTCAACAGCAACTCCATTTTTTTCAAGTATTATGTCTCACCAACGCTTTAAGCTTATTTATAGGTAAAAATAATTTTACCTTTATTCTGTCTGATATCTACTGTGACAAATATTTTTATTAATGTACTTCTAGAAACTTTTTCATTTCTAGTTTACTTTGCATCTTTAAAAACATTATTCTTATTTTATTTATTTTTTTATTTATATAGATATAATTTATCTTTCACTTAAAAATATTTTTGGGGATACTTTTTCACTTTCCAACAAAATTTTATAGTGCTTATATCTTAGATTCATATATATGTCTCTCTCTCTGGGGCCACCAGTGGCCGAGAGGTTTTGTCCTCCAAGCTGGTAGATGTGACATGCACGCTCGTAAGCCTAGCTGTTCAGAGTTTTCCATGGTTTCCTCCGAAACTTGCATAAATACAGGCTGGGACCCATTAGAAAGACCCCCACGAAGGGCACTCCCCCTCAGGCCCAGGACCCTTAGTGTTGTCAGTTGACCTTAACATCAACACCACCTCTCTCTCTCTCTCTCTCTCTCTTTTATCCATAAATATTTTTAGAATTTTATTAAATACTTTTTAAATGTATTAAATATTTGTGTGTCACATCATAAATGTTAAATTATAAATATTTTTTAACATTATTGGGAGTCTAAAAAATGCATAACACAACTGAAAATTCATCTCCAGCAGTTTCATATTATGAATCCAAATATTCTTGTGTGGTTCTGTAAATTAATCATTAATTTAACTATTTCATTTTCTGTAGAAAATTTTCTTTATTCAATCTGAAAAATATATATTGATTTGGTATGTTTGGTACAGTATTAATATCTTGAAATGTGCTCCAGAAAATTATCTATTAAAAAAAAAAAATAAAAAAAAAACTCTTAAATGTCAATGACTTATTGTTTGGGTCCTTGTACATAAATAATTTGTGCTATAGGTAAGACTTTTAATAGGTTGCATTCTATAATAATCTAGTAAATTTGAGTAGTATGTGAACTTCAAAAAACTATTTACCTTCACTTTTACATAAAATATTTTGACAAATTATTGTATTTAGTCTGCTTTGAAAACAGCTTTGCCTTTATTTTGTCTCTCCATCTTTGACTAATTATTTTCATTTGTCTACTTTGAGAAACTACTTTGCGTCAATTTTACATTGTATATTTTAACAGATTATTCTATTTTGTCTATTTCAAGAAAACAATTCTTTATTTATAACTTTTTTCTTTAGAATATCTTTGTTTTTTCTTTCATGTGTTTTCTTTGTTTTCTCTTTCATACTTTGACAAATTATTTTGATTTGTCTATTTCAAGAAATAGTTATTCAAATTTGCCTAAAGCATTTCAACAAATTATTCTATTTTATCTACTTCTAAAATAATTTCTTCTCTATATCAACTTGCAATCTTCATCAAATTATTTTGATTTGTTTACTGAAAGAAACTATTTCACTTTTATTTTGCATTACATATTTCTACAAATTGTTATTCTGACTTGTCTTTTTAGAGATTATATTTCATCTTCATCTTGTCTTACATACTTCAACAAATTATTTTTCTTTCTTTATTTTTTGAAAGTTTCACTTCTATTTTACATAAAGTATTTTGACAAAGTATTCTATTTTGTCTTGTTTGAGAAATCAATCTTTATTTTGTGTTACTTACTTTGTAAACTATTTTGATTTGTCTATATATAGTTTTTCTATTAGGTCATAAAAGTTAAGAAAAAATTATAAAATTCAGCTAGTGTTTTTTTTTTTTTTTTTTTTTTTTTTTTTTTTTTCCCAGCCCTCCTAATCAGACAATTTTTTTTTTCCTTTCCCGGAAAATCGGATATTTTTACCTACAAAGAACACTGAAAATATATTATTTGATATTAAAAAACCTACTGTATATTTTCTGCATTAAATTTGTCTTTTTTTCTTCTTCTCCATTTTTCCTTATGCTGACCTGTTTAAACCAACTGTGTTAAGAGGCTCACTATATAGATCCTCAGAAAATTGTGAAGCAGTGTTTAACCAGTGTAAAACTACTTGGCTGATTTCTCATTTGCAAAATGTTCTAATGTATGAAATACTTTTGTTGGTATTCTGCTGTTTGTACTTTTTAGCCTTTAACTATCATTTAGAGAAAAATGGTATTAAAATACATATGGGGTTATAGGTAATAACATACCTATCAACTTTTAACACAATTGTATAAGGCATTTAGACACAGTCATACTTAAAATAATTTGAGGCTATAGACTGTAATGATAAGGAATTTTTCTTTGTTTCTGTAAAATGACTGAATGACTGAAGTCCTATATTTTTCAAAATCTGTATAGGTTATGTGATGGAAACCTTACAAACTTTAAGCTCAATCAAATGAAGCATTGAGACATTATCCTGTTCATTTACATATACACATTGCTGTAAAAATAGCAAAAATGAATACAAAGAACCTCAAAATGCATAGATACACCACACTCTTCATAGTCAAAATTTTCCATGATTACAATACTTCCCTTATGAAGATCATATTTTACAAATACATCTTTATCATTTTTTTTTTCTTTTTTTATGATACATATAAGAAAATATCGTAATAAAACATAGTAAAATATCCTCCTCTGTAGATTTCAGGGATGGAGGAAAGCTGAGGTCGTATGATATGAATTGTCCTGTTGATGAGAGTTTTATGTGCGTACTATTTTTTTATTTCCAAGTCAGCAGAGATAAGAAACTGTTGTTTTTAAGCATAATTTTTTATTTTATTTTATTTTTGAGCTTGCAAGTTTAATCAGGCAAAATCCAATCTTTTGGATATATTTATTTTCTTTCAAAGTCTTTTATATTTGTTTTATTTATTTGTTTATTTCATATTTATTTTATTTATTTGCTTACTTATTTATTTGTTTTGAAGGAAATATATATATATACACATAATATATAACTTAGCAGAATTAAGAACAGTTTTATGTTTTCAACTATACAGTAATTTTTTTAATTGTTATTTGACATAAATGGAAATTGGTGTTTCTTAATATTTCCTAACTAAATTGAAAGGTTAATGATTTCAGTTCATCTGTCTATCTGACTTCGTTTTTCAACCCTCTGAGCAGCTAATACATGTTTTTCTATTTACTGAGCAGTTATTTTCCCTCAATATACTTATAATTCAAAAGTGCATGGTTATAGATTTTTAATTTTTTTCTAAGCATGGAGCATATAACACTTTTGATGTTTATCTTTAAATGCATACACATATTTTTAATTTTGAACTGAAACAACTTGTGTTTTAGTACATTTTAACAACCATGCAATGAAAATAACATTACAATTTTGTCATTTTCTGAGATGCTCAGTGGGTTAATTTCCGTGAATGCTTTTAAAAGACCGTGAAACTGTTATGCTATATTTAGGTACATTATAGCATATTCCTTATTGGAAAATTCATTAAATCTCCTGATATAAGTCCTATTACTATTTTCCCCATATATACCTTAAAGACAAGCCTTCTGCAAGAAAGCCAAAATCAATTAATGAATTTTGGAATGCTTTAAATGAGGAATTTAATGCTTTTCCCTCTGAAACTTGTAAAAAACATTCAGTTCATGGATATTGCATTGTCAAACTATGAACCACAAAGATGGAGCTCAAGTTGAGCCCACTAAAAAAATTGTTCTTACAAAAATAATGTTATTATTATTGTTTTTAAACTGAATAATTGTTAATAGAACGTCCTCAGTACTACATATTTATAAATTTTACACCAAAAGCAAAATATTTTATATAGCAAAAATGTAAAATAAGCAGACTCAAATATGGTTTAAATAGACAGTTATTATTTAAAAAAAAGAAAAAAGATCTTCGTAAGATTTATTTTTTTTATGCTTTGTTTCTTATTTTATTTTATTTTTAGCCTTTTCTACAATTCTTGTTTCAGGTCCCTAGTGGGTTAAAATTGCCTCCTGTAACTTATATTGGAGTAACGGTAAGTTATTCAGTCGGTCATATAGTTGTGCCGTGAGTAAATAACTTTTCATTATTATTATTTTGCTAAATTTTCTTTTTTTGTTTGCTACTGTAACTAGGGCGGTGAATAATAGACGACATAAGCACTTTGCAGAAGTTGATAGGGATTTAAATTTTTCTGATATGCTCATTACATCCTATATATTGTATTGGCTGATTGGTTATAAAGAATATCTCATTCGTTTGAATTTTCCTTGGGAAAAAATCTATTACATTTGTGAAGTTTTCTTCTGATAAAAATTTCACAGAGAGAGTCGGATTTTTAGCAAGTTATACAATAGTTTTAGAGAGCCAATACATTTTTGAACATTTTCTTTTATAGAAGTAATCAGGTAGACCAGTTGAAGGTCTTTTATTGAGTTTTGTTGCCAAAGGTACAATAAAATTTGGATTAAAAAAAAAAAAAAAAAGGTTGGTTAAAAATATTTCAATGGCATTAAATTTCTTTTTGGCTTTGAAGTTCAATGAAGTCACTGTAATTGGCTTATTGACTGATATACTGATCAAATTTTTGGCCTGTTTACAGTTAATTTGACCATTAATAAAGGCCTACTAATTAAAAAAAAAAAAAAAAATCAGCCTGGTTATATGTAGAATAGTATTAGAGTGCCTTTATTGAGCTTTCAGCTAGAATCAAAAAAATGATTTGTCTGTCAGTCAAATAAGTCTGTTGGTTTTTTAGTTGATTTATTTGTCATTCAAAAAATTTTATCAAATAAAAGCCTTCTGGGGGAAAAAAAAAAAAAAAAAAAAAAAAGATATTTTAGTAAATAGGGCAACTGGAGGAGTCTTTAACTTTAATTATCCTTTTTCAACAAACTATTCTATTTCATCTACTTCAAAAACACTTTCAACTTTTTTTTTTTTTTTTTACAATCGTCAATAAATTATTTATATTTGTTTATTCCAAGAAACTATTTTGCTTTTACCTCACATACAAAAAAAAAAAAAAAAAAAAAAAAGTCTGTATTGTTATTTTACAATTCAAAAAATTATTTTTCTTCTACTTTGCGTAGCATATTTCAATCAAGAAACTATTCCATCATTATTTTGTCGCACATGTTTTGATAAGTTATTTTGATTAGTTTATTTTGAGAAACTAATTTACTTTTTTTTTTTATATAAAATGTTTCAACAAGTTGTTCTTTTTTCTACTTAATTTTTTTTTGTTTATTTCAACAAATTATTTCACTTCTATGGTACCTAGCATATTTTGATAAATTATTCTATGTTCAGGGATACCACTCAAAAATTTTCAAAAAGAAGAAATCATGCATGAATTAAAATTTCCAACATTTTTTGTATATTTTTACGCAAATTCTGTAAATTAATATACAATAAAATAATTGATATATAAAGTATAATTTGAATATAATAAATTGAAAAATAGTTACTTTGCAGTAAAAAAATTGTATTTTAAGCAATATAAAAGAATGGTGCTTTATCACAAATAAAAAAAAATATTTAAAAATTTTCAAAATAACCATATTCTGCATATATGTCTGACTATCCAAAGTTTGTATATAAGGTAATCAATAATATTAATTTAACATAATTTAAAACAAAATAATTACATATATAAAAAGAAATACTTCTACCTCTTTATAAGTTCTAGAATCTAATAAAACAAGTTTATCATGATCACTGACGTATGTGTTATGGATGGAGAAAGATTGAGAAATGCAGGGCTTTGTCAGGTTGTTTAATGGCCAATCACTAGTTTTATTGGGAAGGGGGGGAGGACAATATAACTATGTATATGAGAAATACTGATCAATCCTACCTTTTTAAAGGTTCTAGAATCTGATGAAACAAGTTTAGTATACATATTGGTATTTATATTGCAGATGGAGAAAGATTGAAAATTGCATGACTTCGATAGCCTGTCTGATAATTGATCGTTAGTTTAAGGGGAGGGGGGGCAGAAAAAATTTATAAAAAGTGAAAATCCTGCCATTCAGGGAAAAAGTGGCATCCCTGTATGTTGTCAATTAAAAAAAAAATATTTGGTTTCTTTTTTAATTTAAATTTTTAAATGAAGCATAATTAATTTTAATTTAATATGTAAACACCTTACTTATTTGCTCCATTGCATTTGAAAAGCTTTTCACAGGAGTGCCCCCCTTTTCCTCAATGCATCTTGTGGAAAAGGGGGGCACTCCTGTGAAAAGCTTTTGCAAATGCAATGGAGCAAATAAGTAAGGTGTTTACATATTAAATTAAAATATTTGGTTTCTGATTTATATCATATATTTTGATTTTGATTTTTTTTTTTTTTTGAATCGAAAATCAAAAACAAATTCACTTTTGTATCTCATACTTCAACAAATTATTTTAATTTACATTTTCCAGAAAAGTAACTCCTTTATTTTAGGCAGTTTGTTGTTTATTTTGAGAAATTAATTTGATTATATGCTATTTAAAATATTTTGAAACATTATACTTTTGGTTCTTTGAAAAGTCATTTCATTTTTTACCAATAGAGGATTTAATTGTATTTTTTCACACCAGCTTCACAATTAAGCCACATTATCATTATATATTTTATAGTAAATCTTGTTTGTGAAAAAGTTTGTTTGATTCTGCACAATAGTTTTGTTTAGTACTCTATTAAATATGAAAAGTCAAAAGCAGCATTTTTGACATATTTTGCTTTTTTACTTTTGAACAGACAAAATATGTTCAAACAAGGGAAATAAAATATCCAGTTGTGTAGAGAAGATGCATTAACAGAATGTCAGTTATAAAAATAGTTTGCAAAATTTTGTTCTGGCAATTTTATTGTTGAAGATTCACCATGTTCTGGAAGGTCAGTTAAAGCTGATGAAGACAAAATAAAACCATTGATTGATGAAAACCACATGAGATCACTGAGAGATTAAATTTATTGAGTTTGATAGTTCATGATCATGCAAAATATCTTGGTTTAATTTCTAATTTCAACATGTGGGTTTCACATGTTCTTACAGAACACAATTTGCATTGATGACTGTGATTTGCTTCTCAAACATCAAGAAATTGATCCATTTTTGAAACGAATCATCATTGAAGATTAGAAATAGATTGCCTACAACAATATTAAATGCAAGAGATCAGCAAGTAAAAAAGATACTGTCTTAATGTACTTTGAAATGTGATACTCATTTAAAAAAAAAAAAAAAAAAAAAAAAAAAGGTGATGCTGTCTGTTTGCCAGCATTTTAAGGGAATTGTTTTTTTAAGCTTCTACCAGATAATACCACAATCAATTCAAAAGTATACTGTCATGTATCAACTAGATAAATTGGATGATTCACTGAAACAGAAAAGACCAAAACTGATCAACGGAAAAAGGTGCAGTGTTCCATCAAGATAGAAACAGCTTGGATTAGATGTAGTAACACGCACACCATATTCTTCAGATCTGTCACCTTTAGATAATTACTTGTTCCGGTTTCTACGAAAGAGTTTTGGAGGATGAAACCTTTACTTCAAATGAGAACATAAAAAATGATTTTTATCAGTTTTTTTTCAGCCAAGATCAGAATTATTTTTTAAATGTAGGATCATGCTACTGCGAGAAAGATGGCAAAAGATATTGCAATAAAATGGAGAATATTTAATTCAATAAATATACACTACAAAAAATTCATCTTTTATTTTCACCAAAATAAACAAAACTATTTTATGAACAACCAAATACAGTAGAGAGTCAAAAATCTGCACAGCTCGGGGCCCTTAAAAAATTATCACTTTTAATAATAAAAGCAGAATATTATTCAAACTAAACACACACTAACGAATAATGACACAATTTCACTTGAATATTAAATTATTAGGTACATAAGAATAGCACTGAACATTAAAAGAATGTACATAACGAAAATAATAAATAAAAATTAAATTTGTCAAATTTCGATAAAATCTATTCACATGTAGCTTGTTTTCAAAACTACACTTGTACATATATACATCATTGAGATTTTCTTTTTTTTTTTTTTTTTTTCCCTGTATGTTGTAAATTGTCATTTATTCTTATTTTGTAACACAAATTTATTGTTTTAAGAATTTAAGTTAGTTCTTTCGTATGGTTATGTCTTCATCAGATAACATTAAAAAAAATTATTTTGTTATTGTATACCTCATTGATGGATTTAATATACTGTCAATAATTTCATTATCAGTAACTTGGTTCTGATAGTCTTATGTCATTAATTTTCTTTAATCATAAAATGCAAGTACAGAATCTGCATTCGAGATCATTTTTAAAAATTCTGATTTGCAGTTTGTAATTTATTAATAGTGAATTTTATAGTTTATATATTTGACAAGCTGTGCGGATTTCGGACTTTGGCGGATTTTAGGTCGGCGTATTTCTGGCTCTCTACTGTATTTCACATACAGTCAACTCTGTGAAATTCACAGTAGTTGGGACCAAAGCTTTTGCCGATTATAGATCATTTCTTTATTTACATACATTTCTCTTATTAATGTATAAATTTGCACATTAAAATACAAATTATATTAATTAATTAATCTAATTATTCAAAATATAGTCAAAAGAAAATTATACATATAAAATAATAAAGAAAAAAATAGAATAAAGAAAAATACAGATCCATCAACATTTTTTTCTTTTTTTAAATCAGTTAAGGAGCCGCTTCACTTACAATTGCCCAAGACGATGTTATTTTATGAGAAATTTTGTTTACTTATAACTTATTAACTAATACAGCTTATTAAATTCTGTTTTCACATTCAGGAAATTTAAAACCATAAAATTAACGAATATTTTTTAAAAGCAGATTTTTAAAAAAACTTTTAATATTTTATTTTGAAGCTGTAAAATACAAATTTTCAATGTGTGAAAATTTTCATTTTACAGTAGTTTCAAAATAAAATATTAAAAATGAAAAAAAAAAAAAAAAAAAATCTGTTTTTGAAAAACATCTGTCAGTTTAACAGTTGTGAATTTTCTGAATGTAAAAACAGAATTTAAAAATATGCATTAATTAATGAGTTATAAGTAAACAAAATTTTAGTAGAATAAAATTTGATTGAGCTTCCGGTGACAGTAAGTGAAGTAAAATATAAAAATCAGCAATTAAATATGAAAGTTGAGATCTAAAGGAAACTATAATGTAAAAGGCAATTTATATTAAATATACAAATTTACTGGTTATGGATTTGGAAACTTCAAAAGGATAAATATCCAGAGATTTTTTTCAATTGTAAAATGTGTAAATAATTAATTAAAAGTGTGTGTTTTGCAAAATTTTTTGCTAGATGTTTTTCACATAATAGAATAGAATATTGAAAGTTAGTTTGCTAATCTTTAGTTGTATAAATTAATGTAAACTTTGTACCTAGTTTATATTTATTTAGTTTCGAGAAATTTCAAATAAATGCCACAAGAACATTGTACTATTGTTTGTATAAAAAAAAAAAAGAAAAGAAAAAGTTTATTATCTTTTGATTTCAAATGCAGGTCTCCTGTAGAATCACTCTTATGCATCATTATATCTATATACAGTATTAGCATTAAAAAAATATTAATTGGTAAACTTGTTTCAAATTATTATAAATCCATTCATAAATATAATTAGTTTCAATGCATGTTTTTGAAATTCTGATTGTCAGCTAAACTGTTTTTATAGTATTATTAGAGCAATTATCAAGTTTGTTATTAATTTTAGCTTTTCAATTTTAGATGGAAAATGATTTGCAAGGTGTAAGTGTGTTAGTATATTGGAAACGTATTAACAAACGTTTTTGGGTGAAATATATAAATCTTGAGCTTATTCCTTCTCCCCATCCTCCTCCAACTGATCATGGTTTAAATCTGCCTCGATGTGGCTTTGTTGTTGGAGATCGTGTTAGAGTCAAGCCAAGTGTAGATGTGCCATTGTACAGTTGGGGTGATGTGACATATGATTGCATTGGAATTGTCAGAGGTATTATCACTCTATTAGCTTTTCTTTTTTTATAAGTGCTGTTATTTATTTATTTATTTATTTATTTTGGCATTAAATTTTAAAATTTGGGAAATAATGTGAGAAAAAAATTACTATTTAACTTATACAAAAAAAAAGCCTAAAATCAAAAATTTGAAAAAGCTAAAATATTTAAAATCATTATTAGATAACATTAAGTAGCAGTTTTATTATTATTATTTTTTTTTATTTATTTTGGTGGGGGGGGGGGGATATAAGTAACATATGCAAGCACAGAAAAGGCATTAACAGTATCTACACACTTAAACATAGATGATTTGTTTCAAAATTTACAGTAATGCTAAAATATAATATTTATATAAAATCAAATTCTGTGTTTAACTAAGGGAGCTGTCTTTTAATGCCTCTTCAAAAGTTTTATTATTTATTGATTTACTATTTGTTTTATGATTCTGATTAATTTTTCTTGTACATTTAAAATACTAAAGGGATCCCATATTTCCATATCAAACATGCATGCCTTGGGCTATCTATACGACCTGAGAGCAAGTAGATTTAATGTCATTTAACATTGTCTATTTCATGCACCAGGGCTCGAAAATTATATTGCCCGACATGCCCGAGGCATGTAAAAATTCAGATTGCGTATGTACTTTTTACTCCTCACGTGCCCAGCTGGGCATGCAAATATTTAATCAAAAGTAATTTTAAGATATAGTATATCTTGTCTAAAACTTTTGCATAAATTAAATTGAAATAAAAAATGTCAATATAAGTATAATGTTGTTAAATTCTTTTCACTGAATATGTGAATGTTTTTATTAATATGCATTTGATTAAAATATTTAGGCATGTAAAAATTTAATTCGGGCATGTATTCTCCAGACTAACATGCCCAATTACGAATGTAAAAAAAATTGAGATTTTTCAAGCCCTGTTATGCACATCCTCTGGTCACTGTTCTTTGTACATTTTTTATACACATCTTCTCCTTTGTATAGCAATATTTATATCCCATTTTGAAACCTCTTATATCCCTGACTTAAGTAATTAGTTAGGTTGATAGCTTGACAAAACAATTATTTGTTTGTTCTTTATTTTAAGAAAGAAATTTGAAATATAACCAGCAACAAAATTTGAATAAGCTTTATTTTTTAAATGTTTGTTTTAAATGAAAGCAAGAAAAAGAAGCTTTATTTCTATCAGTTTTAAATTTTTATATCTTTTTTCAATTAGAAATTACAAGCATGCAAAAAACAGTTTATACATATTTTTTTAAGTATTTTGAATTTTTAATACATATTTTAAAATACTAAAAATTTCTTTTTAAGTATTTTATGTCTATAAATATATAAAGAATTTTTGTGTATACAAGCTGAGTAAAAAAATTTTGTTGAAATTTTTAAATTTGAGTGAATTATAAATTAGTATATTTTCTGAGCATTTAAAAGTAATTAGTAACCTTGTTATTTAATAAATATGAAGTTTATGCTAAAATACTTATTTTTACATTCTTACATTAAAGGGGGGAAAAAAATGAATTACTGTATTAAATGTACTGTTTTCATTTAAAATAAAAAAAATAATAATAATTAATAAATGCAGTACATGATAGTCTTCCAATACATGGCATTCATAGAAACACATGATGTGATATATAATTCTTCAAAATATAAATTTTTTATAATATATATTATTCTACTTTTGATTTTTGATTATCCAGAATTTCATTTTAACATTAGTTTTTCTCTTTATTTAGCTGTAAAATCAGAAGGCAAAAAGGTTATTGTTGATTTTCCTACTCAAATGGGATGGAGAGCATTAGCAAATGAATTGGAGAGAGTGCCGGGTGTTCCATTTGTTGAAAATATAATGTATGTACTCAATTGATTTATTATTATTATTATTATCATCATCTCTTATATTATTAAAATCTGTACGCATGTATGTGTGTGTGTTTCTGTCTGTGAGAAATGGCTTGAAGCAGCTAAAGCTCGGCTGCTAATGGTCGCACGGACTTTGGACAGGTGCCGTCAGAAGGAGAATTTATTGCAGTTGTTCGTTATCTAATTTGCTAAACGATGTTACCCTAATTAACAGAGATATTAATTAAAACGTCGACCTATGTCTAACGAAAAAACGATTCAAAATGCCAGGTGACCGTAATTTTCATCCGGAATCATGTATCTCAAAAGAAAAAGCAGAGAGAGAAAATTTTGTGGGTTTTTATAAACCCATCGCTGCTGATCTGTTGGAGATATTGAAAATACGCCTGTACCATGAGAAAGAGCATTTATTGCGGATTCTTACGGTACAATTTTTTTTTTTATATATACAGATTTTTTATATTTAAAAAAATTTTTTTTTAAAGGGCCGAGTAACTCTTCCATTTCTTAACAACTGGCATATTTTGAAAGCTCATTTAATCCTCTTTCGAACCATATAAACATTTTAACAAAATATGTATTAGTGATCCATATTTTTAGATTTTATGAAACATCGATTTTTTTACAAAACATTTTATAACTCAAAATCTTTTAGAGATAAATCATTTCTTTCTTTCTTTCTTTCTTTCTTTTTTTTTCTGTATATAGACCTCAATTAGAAGAATCATATCTCAAAAGATTGAGACATTATTTCAAAAACTGAATGAATTTTTTTAATTTTAGTCATTAAACCATTGAATACCACGAACTTGATCTCGTAATGAAATTCTCCAGGCAAGTCCTTTGCATTCATTGTGGGTTACCATTACCATGACAACCCATTCACAGAGAAAACCATATCTGGCGAAGAAAGAAATCTTTTACCAATTGAGATCACGTGGTTTTTCTACTAGGAATAAAAATTGCATTCAAAATGCTTCAATTTTCTTCAAAATTCTTTCAAACTTACTGTGCACTGTTAACAGCACAATGGGAGTTGCAGTTCAAATGTCATCGATTTTGGAAAAAATTTACATTTTAATTGCAAATTAAATTTTATTCTAATACGCATATTTGAAATTCTAATTATGATTAAATTATTTTTAATACATCATTGAAAGATATTTTAAAAGTCTTTTATATTATTTAAAGTGGAATTCGAGATTTCACCTGATTTACATGTTTTGAGGTGTCCTGAATTGGTTGTAATACATCATTAGAAAGCTGTGTTGATCTGGAATCGAACAGTAGATTACAGAAATTTCTACCACCAGATGGCGCTACAATATTTTAAAATTTCAATATTTCAAATTCTAATTATGATTAAATTATTTTTAATACATCATTCGAAAGATATTTTAAAGTTCTTTTATATTATCCAAAGATTTCACCAGATTTACTTGTTTTGAGGTGTCCTGATTAGGTTTTCTTTTGCATCTCAGCTGATTGAGTTAGGCCATTCAAAATTGGTATATGTAGGTTAATTAAGAGGGGCTGAAAGGGTGGAGAAGAAATAGACGTGCACCGAGCACATATCTCCTAACTTGTGTGCTTACAGCGTGCACGGGACTGCGCTGCCGAAGGCAGTGGGGACCTGGTCCGAATTTTTACACAATGAGAAATGATTTTTTTAATTTTCTTTTCTTAAGAATAAAAATTTGATTTGAGAAAGAATATGTGCGCGCACGGGACTGTGCTGCCGAAGGCAGTGGGGACCCGGTCCGACTTTTTACCTGATGAGAAATGATTTTTTAAATTTTCTTTTCTTAAGAATAAAAATTTGATTTGTTAGCTTTTGGCTGTCTTTAAATATAAAAATGTACTTGACATCGTTTTTCTTTAAAGTCCTTAATTTACTTAATCTATTATAAATAGAAGTTATTGTCTTTTAAATTCATTAAATCTTTATTAAAGTGTAAAATAATTGCATTACTTACGTTTTTAACTTTAATATGTAATTTTTTCGAAGTACCGAGTTACAGTTACTTCGGGTTTGTTTACGTTGCCATCTTGGTTAAGTCCGTTGCGATATTAACTCTTCGCTACAGAACTTTTAGTTTTCACCGTTTGGTGGCGCCTGTTTAAGTTTTGAACGCTCACAATCAATCGTTCAACTATCTATTTTCTGATTGGTTAGTTATGTGGGTGTTTCATGTTTACGGTGAACCGCACGGATATTTTTGGCAGACGATAGTATAAATATGAATTAATTTAATGGAATATGCCTCTTGTTACTTTTATGTTTGACTGCTGGTGGTGGTAGGGCTTAGTTATTAGCCATGGTTTTGATTTTCGTTTTATTAACTGAATTAAAGTAAAATTTATAAGAGTTAGTTTTTTTTAAAATAGTAATATGGAATTTTTAAAAGGTTATTTTTGATATAGCCTGTTGTATTTCTTGCTGAAGTTGTGGACTTGCTTTTACTCTACTGGTTCACTGGAATAAGTTTAAAGGATGTAACATTGTTTTTTCCTTGTCAATAGTCAGTGTCTCTCCACATGTTTTATACATTGAATTTAAATAGCAGTTTATTTATTTTTCTCTCATAAGTCAATAATTACTGGAGCTTTTTCAGTAGAGCATTTAATCTGTGATATATTTATGGTGTTACTTTATTTTTTATTGTTATTAATATTTAATAAACGTTAGTTGTTTTATATAAATTTTTGTCTTCATTGCCTCTCACTGTCAACATGTTATCACTACCTTAGTTTCCCGTTGGCTTCCATTGCCATTTCCTGCTTAATATAACATGTATTAGTTTAGTTGCTGTAAGGTAGTAAGATTCCTTATTTAATTTGAGGACTGAACAGCAACAACTTTTAGCTAAAATATATTTTAGGCTTACAGGAGAAGAAATATGTGCACACAGTGCACGTATACCTTAACACATGTGCGTGCAGCGCACACTGGTCTGCGCTGCTGAAGGCAGTGAGGATCCGGTGTGAGTTTTTAACCCGATTAGAAATGTTTTTTTTTTAGGGGGCACAAAGGGTCAGGGAAGGAAAACGTGCACGCAGCGCGCACGGGACTGTGCTGCCGAAGGCAGTGGGGACCCGGTGCGACTTTTTACCCGATCAGAAATGATTTTTTTTTTTAAATTTCTTTTATAAGACTAAAAGTTACTGTTAGTGATTCATTTAAAAATACTGACACGCTAGCGGGCGAAGCCCACTAGTCTTCTATTAAAAACTGAATGCTGTCTCTCTGATATTTGTGTGTTTTTAAATGTGTTCTGTACTACTAACAGTATTTGTGCTGAACCATCAAAAACCTGAGTCCAAGGGGAAAAAAAAGCATAAAACCATATAAGTTAAATAAGTGACATAATGTTACACACTTAAAAATAAAAATAAAATTGCACTTTTAAAGATTGAAAAAAAAAAAAAAGAACGAAAGAAAAAGAAATGCTTACTATGTTTACTTGCATAATAGTCACACTATTACACAATATTATACAATCTAATACTAAAATATTACTGGTATATAAGAACATAGTACATATAATAAAATTAGTAATTTACTAAATGTTTGCAGTGTATGTACTGTTTATGAAATATTCTTTTCATCACTTACACACAAAAAAAAGAGGCATTTTTTTATGGTAAATTTTTTATAATGATATCATTTGTTATTAAAGTTTGGCTTTAAAAAAATCCAACTATACGTAAGTTCCAGCGATGGACACCTTACTTTTCCAATGAGAGTTTTTTCTTTGTTTCCATTCACTATTCAGTCTCCATATATTCGTCATATATTATCTTTAAAAGGTTTGTTAGCCAATACTTTTAACAGTAGCAGACGAGATGTCAGTGGGCTGGAAATTGTAACAAGATGTCCTTGGAAGCTATCGAGTGCCAATATGGCTGATTTTTTAGCGAAAATTCCAGCTAAAAATTAAAAACCTTTAGACACAGTTTGCAACAGTTGTGTTGTATGGAATGTCAAAATAAACTGGTGTCTGATCGATTAGCATTTCCAATTTGGGATAGGAGATAATCTAATCTTTGTTGAATTCGGATAACAAACTTGTGAAAAAGTGTAGCCTTATCTGTAAAATCTGTTGGTATTTTCTGGCAAAGAGCTTTTGTTCTTCTGACTTTTAAATCATTACACCGTATAAATCTAGTTAACCACCCACGATTAGCTTTAAACTGTTCTTGTGGAACATTATTCTTTATTGTGATTTCTTTTGCTTTTCCTTGCAACATATCACACAAAATTGCATATCTGTCATTTTATGATGTACAAATATGAGAAAGAAATTCCACTTCTATAATTGTGAAAATTCCATGCTTTAATCCTCTGAATACTCGCCTATTTACATTTGTTTCTTGTAGCTATTATTTAGATTTTCTCTAGTCTCTAATTAATTTTTCACTTACAGTCCATTATCTTTCTGCAGCTGTGTTTCCATTCTTTTCAGCATATTCATTAACCTTCAACTTAAATCCCATCATATAACTACTATTCGTTCTAAACTTTACAATTTTTATTATTTTTTTCTAAACTTTCCAATGAAGATTTTTTTTTTTTTTACTTATCTTCTTTACTCACAACATGTTAAAAGTAGTGGAATTTTACAACAGTTACCATTCCATCTAACAAATTCTATAACAAAATATTTTTAGTAACTCCTTCAGCAAAGCTTCTGGATTTATTTGATTTAAAAGTCTATTATATTTTCTTAAAAATCATCAAAACTTTGTTCAAACTATAATTCAAACATGAAAAACAAACGGTCTTACTTGAAGTTTTATTGGTGATAACTTTTCGTCCTGGATCCAAGACTTCAAATAAAATAGACCAAACTAAAACAGCAGATATATACGAAATTAAATACAGATCTGAGAATAATAGTGAAAGCTTTTACTCTGGCATGATGAAACACAAAATAAAAAACTGAATTAAAGAGCACAAAGCTGATATTAAATTTAATGGAACAACCACTGCATTTACTAAAATTAATTTAAAAAAAAAAAGGTAGAACCATAGATTTTGAAAATGTATTACTAGAACCATTTATTTGCAATTAATCACAAAGCTGTGGAAATTATTAAAAACCTACAAAGCTTTAACCATAACAAGCCTATTCTGAGCATAGCTTAAAAGTAGCACTGTCTGCTGAAATCGGAAAATCAATGCAACAAGGAATCAGTGTCAACAGTCAACATCGCCTGAAGCATGTGCTGATGAGGCCTTGGACCCGGGATGAAAAGTTTTCACCAATGAAGCTTCAAGCAAGGCCGTTTGTTTTTCATGTCTATTATATAATTTTAAGTAAATTTTCTGCATTTTTATATCTCCAGTTTAATGGTAAAATACTTTTTAATTATTTATGATGGTATTTCTTCATGTTTTCTGAGCAATGATTTTTTTTTTCTTTAGAAGCAGCTAAATGCTATACAAGCTCACCAGCAATAATGCAGTATTTATCTATCCTGACTTTTCTCTTCATCTTATTTAAAACTTTTAATATATCTTCCTCATCCTACAATAGGAACCAATTTTTGTTTTAATTTTCATTGCGATTTGCCACCACTTATACCCACAAAATAATCAATAAATGTGTTCAAACTGATATATTGATTTTAATTCATATTCATTAACCCCTTAGGCAGTTATGAACATGCTGAATGCATTCATCGCAATCTTTCTCTCAATTTTTTAAAAGTTAAAAAATCATTTTAATTATTTAGTTTTAAAAATCATTTTAATTATTTAGTACAGTAGAGAACCAATTATCCAGAATAGTTCAGACAAGAGTATTCTGGATAACTGGTTTCTTAACAAAGCAACCCTCATTAATCGCTTTTAGAATGCATATGATTCTGAGTTTTAAATAATTAAACTGAAAAAAAATGTTAAAATTTTAAGATACATTATTAATCAGAATAAACACTAAATATTGTTTAATTAGGATTAGAAAATTAAGACCTGACTTTATATGCTTTTTTTTTTTTTTTTTTTTTCTTTTATGAAAATTCATGTTTTTTATATCCATGAAAAGACAAAATATTCATATATTTTTAGAGATAATGTCATTTAATTTATCACCTTTCCTTGCCCCCTCCCCAAAATAAATTCAGTACTGGACCAATCAAGAATTTGTTTTACCGAACACTTTCAAGGTAATTTAAATTGCCGTTATATAATACCGTGTAGAGGTGCCATATATTGACATTTTCGAAAACAAAAAGCTATCTGTGCAATTATCGTTAGAATACAGAAATATAGCAACAAAAATATGTTATGACAGATAATTATGCATTATATTTACATTCAAAAGCCACACAATGAAGAAAAGAAAAAGAAATACTATCAGTCTTTGTTATAATATAGAAATAATTTAACATTTAGAATTTTAAAAAATGATCTTTCAACTTACACTCCTTACTAAATAAATAAATAAATACTACTTTTAAATAAAACAAAATTAAATGGGCTATTTTTTATTATTAAATACTTCATCTACTTTTAATTGTTTTAACTTACAATGCTAGACCATTTATTATTATTTTTAAAATAATACCTCTAAGAAAAAAAGCTTGATTTTTTTTTTCTCTTAATATAAATATCAGAAGTTAATTGTCTGAAAATATAATTCCAGATAACTAGTTTTCTGGATAACTGGATTCTGGATAAACGGTTCCATACTGTACTGAATATTTTTTTTAAATGATAACTATATAGAATCTAGATCGCTAGAAGCAAAAGGGAAAAAAAAAAAATGTTGTAGAAAAATCTGAAAATGTTTTTTAATTAAAAAAAAAAAAAAAAGAGAATTGTCCCACAGTAATATGTAGTGGGAAATTTACCATAGCAAATTTTCCATTTTAGAAAATTTTCTACTGCTATGCTTTTTCAGAAAATTTTAAAGATAGAAGAAAACAATAAATTTTTATGGCACATTTAAACTTTTATGTTATTATTATTATTAGTTACTATATAGTTATTAGTTGGACTTTTTTTTTTATTACTTAAAGTAATATCAGGTATATAGCACACAACTATGAAAAACAAAACTCTGGAGTTAAGAGATCCTTTGGAATGCTGCAAGCAATGTATTTCTAATGATTTAGTAGAAGAAAAATTATTATAATAGACAATTAATTACCTAGGATTCATATTCATACATCTGAGTATTTTTAATTTATTTTCTTTTTGTAGTTGTGATGGTTGTCACTCATCTAAGATCTTGAAGCCAGTTTATCGATGTAAAAAATGTCCAAATTTTCACTTCTGTGTTGTATGCTACAAATCGAACCGTGTTCATATGCATGAATTATACCCTATCAAAGAAACAGGTAATTTAAAGATAGAAAATGTTTTTCCATACCTATTAGTTATTGTCAAGTATGTGAAATAAAATTTTTATTTTTTGCATGCAGATTCTTCCATTGGTGCTTCTGTTCCTGGCTTTTTGCAAGAGTGGAGGCATTGTGTCAAAAATCTGTATGTATCATCTCGGGAAAATATGGCTTTTCGCTTAACTGATGGTTCAAACTATTGTTGGCAAAGCTTTGGAAAACAAGGAAAAGTAAGCAAGTTTGTTTTATAAATTTGAAGTGATGTCTAAAGTAGTTAATTTTATTATTTCTGTTATAAATTTAACTTACTAGAAAGGATTAAAATTAAAGCTATTTCATGGTATTGTTAAATAATTACTTTTAAATTTTTTTTTTTTTTAAATATCTTCTTTTGTATTGACACCCTTTTATAATTATTACTGCGATAAAAAATGATCGCTTCAACTAATTTTTCTAGCTGCACATTATTTATATATATATATATATGTATGTATTTTTCCAGTAGTTCATTTTGTAGGGCTTTAGGGGCTCGTCTACTGTCAAATCTCCAAGAGTTGATTTAAAATTTGTTTTTATGGTGAATTATTATTATTTGTATGTATGCATATTGCAGGCATATGAATGTGAACTGGTAACAGCTGCAAAATAGAATTATAAATTTTTATTTATTTATTTATTTATTTTTAACTAGCATTGGATAAGATTAGAGATGCAGCCAGATATCCTTGTTCATCATTTACATATGACAGTTGATCCTTCTGATTCAAGTTATATGCCATCTCTAGTTGTTGTCAGTGGTGGTCCTACATTATCAAGTATGAAAGAGCTTGCAACAATTTCTGTTGGACAGAATGATTCTACTGTTCACCTTTTATGTGAACAAACTGAGGTATTGAATAAAATCTTTTTTACTTCTTAAAAATATCTTTCATATGTTTATTATTACAATAATTATATTTGCATTTTTTAAAGTTTGATTATGCATTCCTAATATTTATCCATTAAGTCACTTGTTCTAAACTTTTTAAAAATGTAATTGAAATTATTGCTTTTATATTAAAATCTGCTTAAAATAGGGGTATAGATGTGTATGAAAATGTGATTTACATGGAAATAAATTAGAATAAAAATATTAAATGGAATTTCTGTGCTATGAATATGGCATAAGTTTATTAATATGTAAAGATCAATACTGAATTACAATATATTAAAATTCAAAGTTGCTTACACAAATCTTCAAAAAACAAATTTGTGTTGATTTATGGCTCTAAATTTTACTCTAGAACATGACATTGAAAAAGTATAATCTTAAAATTGCTTCTAAAATATTTTTTTTAGAAATTAATGATAATTATTTAAAAAAAAAAAACTGTATATGATTGCTATGCACAAATATATTGTTCTGTCACCGATTAGATATGAAGCTAAATATCCAATTTAAAATCAAAAACAGATGAATCACACAGTTAGAGAAGGTTCTAGTCAGACATGGAGATATGTCAAAAAACAAAAGAATTCTTCAGGACCCTCATATGTGTAAATAATCCCTACATATAATTTTACTCTTGCTAAAATTATAATAGATTTATGTATAAGAATTTGACTTTTTTTTTTTCTTTCTTTTCCGTTACTTAAATCCAATTTCGTATAGTATTTTTCCTTTGAAGTTTCTTTTTACCATCTAGTGTATTTTTTTTTTTAACCGACTTCAAAAAAAGAAGGAAGGTTCTCAATTCAAACCGTATGTTTTTTTTATGTTTGTTAGCTCATAACTTCTGAACGGATGCTCCGATTTTGATACTTTTTGTTTTGTTGAAAAGGTCTTGGTCTACAATAGGTCCCATTGTAATATCTTTACGATCTAAAGAAAATACAGGGTACCCAAAAAAATCAGTCCCAACTCTTTTAACTGCTAAATGGCTGCAGTTATAGTGATAAAAATGGTATATAAGTCTATCAAAGTGGCCATGCTGTACCAGGTTAAACCGCTTGCAGCGCCACCTGGTGGAAAGTAGCAGAGTTAGTGTTCCTATCTCGAAAACGGTTCTAAAGAAAAAGTGCATTACAAAGCTGAAGAGTATCACCGATTTAGTACAAAAAGATTGTTTAGACATTCATGCTAACGTTTCTATCTCGGAAATGGTTCAAGACAGGGGGAAAAAATTGAATTAAAAAATTGCAGAGCATCATCTATTTAGTACGAAAAGATACTTTTGACATTGATGCTAAAAATACAAGGCTAAAAACGTGCATTTATTTGTTCGCAATTTCTTACTCTATACATACTTGAGCTACATTGCTCACGTTGTAGCGTAGCTAGTGAGACATATGCTATATAGTTCAAAATACGGTTACTTGATACTTTGAGTTTGTTGTAGAGATCTTGGTCTGAAGTAGGTCCCATTATAACTTCTTTACAATCTAAAGAAAATAAAAAGCCATCTGGTGAAAAACAGTGTAATTAGAGCTCCTATCTCAAAAACGGTTCAAGATGGGAGAAAAGTTAATTACGAAGTTGTAGAGCATCTTCGATTTACTACGAAAAGACAGTTTTTAGACATTATTGCTAAAAATAAAACACTTAAAACGTGCAGTTGTTTGTTCGCAATTTCCTACATTGTGCACACTTGAGCTACGTTGTACACTTTGCAGCGTAGCGGATGACACGTATACTCTGTGGTTCAAAGTACTGTTACTGTAAGCGGTCACATCGATTAGCGCAAAGTTGTTTTCAACCAACTTCAGAAAGGAGGGTGTTCTTAATTCAAGCTATGTGTTGTTGTTGGTGTTTGTAAGCTTATAACTTCGTAAGAGATGCTCTAATTAACCGACTTCAAAAGGAGGAGGTTCTCAATTCAAAGCGTATGTTTTTTGTTTTTGTTTTTGTTTGTTAGCTCATAACTTCTGAACAGAGGATCCGATTTTGATACTTTTTGTTTCATTGTAAAGGTCTTGGTCTGAAATAAATTCCATTGTAAGATTTTTACGAACAAAAGAAAATACAGGGTGCCCAAAAAAGTCAGTCCCGTTTTTTTTAACTGCTGAACAGCTGCAGCTATAGTTATAAAAGTGGTATGTAGGTATAGTAAAGTGGACATGTGCTACACGATTCAACCGTCTAAAGCGCCACCTGGTAAAAAAGAGTGGAGTTAGCGATCCTATCTCAGAAACGTTTCAAGACAGGGGAAAAGGTGAATTATAAAATTGCAGAGCATCATTGATGTAGTACGCAAAGACAGTTTAGACATTAATGCTAAAAACAGAACGCTTAAAACGTGCATTTGTTTGTTCACAATTTCCTATTTTGTGCACACTGGAACTACATTGCATATGTTGTAGCGTAGTGGGTGACATTTATGCTATGTAAAATTCAAAGTATGGTTATTGTAAGCGGTCACATCGATTAACGCATGGATGTTTTAAACCGACTTCATAATAGAAGAGGTTCTCAATGCAAACCATGTTTCTCGTTGTTGTTGTTGAAATTTGTTAGCTTATAACTTCGTAAGAGATGATTTAATTTTAATACTTTTTTTTTTGTCATAATGATCTTGGCCTGCAATAGGTTTCATTATGATTTAATTACGATATAAACAAATTACAGGATACTCACAAATGTCTGTTCTCACTCTAACTGCTGAACGCATGCAGCTACACTGGTAAAAGCAATATGTAAGTATCGATGTTGAAACTTCTGTCCGTCAGCTGCAATGCATATTTTGCTCTTTGTTTGCACTTTACGCTGCGCAATTTCTAGCGCAGCGGGTGACAAGTATTCACTGTAAAGTTCAATATATATGCCTAACAGAATTTTCGGTTACGAATACAGCGTATCCGTCCTTTACATTTCTAAAGACTTTTTAATTTAACGTATGTTCGTTCAATAGATATTTTTTTGCTCATATCCTATAAAAAGTAGCACAACTTAAAAATGCAGCATTTGAGAAAAATCAATTTAAAAATAACTTGACTAATAAAACTGTCACGATTGTCTCTCGAGTGGATAACTTTCTAGATGGAGATGTAACTTTTTTGTTCACATTGGGTGCATTTCATGTATTTTTCAGTGACATAAACCATTTTTTGAGTAATGTCACTTTTCTTGGAACTTGTGATTTGTGAAACTTCCGTCGAACGTCTTCTGATGCTCTGCTATATAAATAAGTTTTCACTGAAAAGAGAAAAATAATATCTTTTTGTAAAAAAAATAGAACCGACTCCAAAAAGAACTACTATTCAAACAACTGAAAATGAAAGAAATTTGGCAGAAAATGAAACTGTAAATTGCGCCTAAAAGTATAAAATAATTTCCTTCGCCAAACAACCTATAACACTACAATTTATCATAACTTTTGAAGTCGGCGCAAAATTAAATAAAAATTCATACCTTTATTCAATACAAAAATCAAATCCTATTCAAAATACACATCTCACATTGTTCCCTGCAAAACGCAACCGAGAACTAATTTGATTCAAGAAAACAAATAAGATTTCGTAAGCAGCAAAAGTTGGCGAAGATGCTGGTATCTGACGTCCTTGGTGAAAGAAAAATCGCAAAATTATCTGGCACACATATTTAATTTCTTTGGGATATCATGATTATTTTGATAAGGTATATCAAGAGAGAAATCAAGAATATGAAACAACACATCGTACAATATATATTATGAAAATATACATCTTGCGTGTATATTTTTGCCTTACATTTTGATCACCAAATTCAAAAGCCATCAAGGATGATAGTTATCAAAGTTATACCAAATTTGCAAAGGAAACTCTAACTTCGTAGAAACATAAATACCGCATTATGAAGAATGTTCACTGTTCTATGTAGATGCTACTAATTGTATACAGTGATAAAATAATAAAGGAAACATGAAAATGGATCATTCGAAACAACAGCATTTGTTGCTACCGATCTAAAGACAAACCTTTAAAAACTAATTAAATTTTATTTGATTTTGCGCCGACTTCAAAAGTTATGATTAATTGTAGTGTTGTAGGTTGTTTGGCGAAGGAAATTATTTTATACTTTTAGGCGCAATTTTCAGTTTCATTTTCTGCCAAATTTCTTTCATTTTCAGTTGTTTGAATAGTAGTTCTTTTTGGAGTCTGTTCTATTTTTTTTACAAAAAGATTTTTCTTTCTATACAGTTAATTTTTAAAAATTGTTGAATTAATTAATTAATTATTATTTTTTTTCAATAACTCCCTTCCCCCCCCCCCCCACCAATAATGTATCAATATTGAAAGACCCATTTTTAAAGTTGCCATAGTGTCCCGCTTCTACTTTTTAGGGTAAATGAAATTCCAGGCTTTCTACACCATTTGCTTGTTATCCATTGTAAAAACAAACTAGTAAAATAGTTAAACTCAGGCTGTAAAAGCTGTTAAAAATAAAGCAAAAAAAAAAATTCGTAAAATATAAATATATCACAATCACATGGATCTTTACCCTACTAGATTGCTTTGTTTTGAATCCTGTTTATTCTTATATGTTTATTTGATTCGTGTACTTAACAGTCTTCTACAGCATAAAAAATGAAAGAAAGAAAAAAAGAGAGTGTACCCAGACTTTATTTTACTTTGCTTGTTATAAATATTGAAAAAAGTCAGAAAATTTCAATATTCTCTTAAAAAAAAATAATAAATCTAAAAAAAAAAGGATTAAACATGGATAATATAAAAAATTTCAAAACAAATATTATGAATGTGCTTATATATAAAGTTATAAAAAATGAAAAATGTTCACGTAAATGAAATTCTAATTTTATTATTTTTTAAATGCAGCCCCCCCCCCCACTTCCTTTTATTATTATTTTTTTCCTTTCAAAATTTTTCTATTATACTTCTTAAATAAATATTATTTCTGTTAATAATATATTGAAAAAATATGAAAACGTGCTTAAGATAATTTTCATTTCAGTGCGTTGTGAATATATTAACAGCTGATTCTTAAAAAAATAAACATAATATGTTATAAAAAGATTGTTTCTAAACTCCATGTAGAAATTTTAATTAAAGTCGATATTCATTAAAACACCTTTACCCCCATTAATAGGATTTGTGGAGAAGAAAATAATATATACATATATATTACTTCCTAGAAGATATATATATATATATATATATATATATGTGTGTGTGTGTGTAGGATAAACCAAAAGTTACACCTTTCCCCCTGTATCTTGGAAATGTGTCAAAATTTCTGAAAACTATCTTGTCCTCATGTAATTAAAGAAAAAGAATTGGGCTGATGATATAGAGGTTTGTATCTAGAGAAGTGTACAAGCTTTAAAATTTCAAATGGGAAGGAAGATCTTTTGTTAGCTCAGTGTAAGCATCCTCTCAATACAAATATTTTTTTTTAAAAAGGTTTGTCCTACTAACCTTTATTAGAAATTATTAACTGACTAATATTTTTGCTGGGGGTTCCTTCTCATAATATCTCAGAAACACTTTAAATTTTCCAAAAACTGTAAAAAAAAAAAAAAATGTGCTTAATTAATTTGAGAGAGACTTTAGTTTAAAAACAATTTGAGCTTTGGGACATTAGGGATATTAAAGGAGGGTAGAAACTTTGAAATTTTAAATGGAAAGGATGACTTTGTAGCTTGTTTGAAAGGATTTCTCAAAACATATTAGAATTCTATTTATAAAGGTTTCATCTGATTAAATATTTCACAAAAAGTCCCACCTTCCCCTCTATACTTAAGGAACATGTCAGGATTTTTGAAAAATATGAAAAACATGTTTAATTTGTCTAAGAGGATTGTCCTTTAATTTTTAAAAGTTTGTGCTGGGAAACAAACACTGAAATTTCAGTGGGAGAGGTGGTTGTTAACTTGTTGAAAAGTCTTCTAAGAGACTTAAATTTATTTGGCACTAGCAGGCTACGCCCGCTTTGCTGGTTGAATTTAAATGAATTTTCGAAAGAATTGAATTAATATTTATTTTTTTACACCACATTATAGACAAAAACTAAAAAAAAAAAAAAAAAAACTGAAATTGCTCCAAATCTCGCTTTTGGTACCCTCTGTCTATGGCAGCTCTTTTCCCGCCCGCACTGCATCAGGTCTAGGTTTCCCACTGTCTACAGGAAGGTCTTCCCGGGCACTTCAATCTGCGTATTTATCGACGACTTGTGGATTTTCTGTTATTTAAGAACTACGATTTTAAAGATGACTGTATCTCAGCATCTATTATATATATTTTAGTTTTTGAACCATGTGTTTTATAGCCCCCGTTATTTACACTATATTACGATTTGATTCTGACCAGTGCAGTAAAATAAAATAAAAAAGTAGATATCAATATTAAAAATACCTTAAAAAACATCCTTACAAAGGAACAGCAAAATGCTGTTCCTTTGTAAGGATGTTTTTTAAGGTATTTTTAATATTGATATTAAATATAGTCCTTATATTAAAATTTTATAAATTAAAAAAGTAGATTTTATTTTAAAAGGAATTAAATACATGAAAAACAAACGAATTTTAATCAGTTTAATCATTTCTACTATAAACTACCATTTTTTTCGCCCAATAAATATTATAAATAATTAAAAAAAATAAAATAAAATAAATGATTTTTCTTTTAAAGGAATTAATTACAAAAATGAAAAATAAAAAGTTGGTATACTATAAAATTTATACATAAACGTAACAATTTATTTCTATTGCATTACCATTTGATTTTCAATAAAATATAATAATAATTAAAAAAAAAAAAAAATCGCCTTCAAATGAATGTATTAAATAAAAAAATTAATTGCGTAATAGCCATTGCTAAGATACACAGACGATTACAATCAAAGAATAAATTAATGAAAAATGAAATATAAAAGCCAATGTTTAAAATAAAAAAAATATGAATTTAAAAAGTTTAAATTCGAAATTCGAAAAAATCTCAATGAGGTGCACACCTGCAGGGTCCCAGGTACCTATATGCCAAATTTGGAGGCTATGCGATTAGTAGTGTAAGCACCAGAGCCAGACAGACACACACATACACAGACACTTCTCTTTATTTATATAGATGTTTTTTACAGTTCAAAAAATTTGTGAAGTATTCCTGAGATACGGGGAGAGGGTGGGACTTAAAGCAAAAACTTATATCATTCATAAACTCATTAAAAAGCATCATAAAACATTTTTAAATGATTGTCCTTTTAAGATTTTAACAAACTAACAATTTCTCTCCTATTTGAATTTTCAAAGTTAACCTTTTTAGATACTCCTTGTGTCCTTCAGACCAAAATTTTTTTTAAAATCAAATAAGATTCCTCTTAGATTGATTGAACACGTTTTTATAATTAAAAACAAATTATGATGTGTTCCTTAAATAAAGGAGCAAGGGTCAGACATTTTGTGAAATGTTTAATCATATGCCTTCTTAAAAATAATCCTAAGATAAAACATATTTTTAAATATATTTGTTTTGAGAAGACTTTTTCTAACCAAGGCCTTTTTCTCATTTGAAATTTCGAATTCATCCTCTAGATCAGGACTGGTCCAACCCAAATAACTTAGTGGGACACATTGGAAATCTATTTTATTCAGGTGGGCTGCACCGTATGCATATATGTATCTGTATATATATGTTTGTTAGTGTATGAATCATGTATGTATATACTTTTTTAAGGGGATGGCAGGGTCGGAATAAATTTGGATCAGAATAAATTAATTTAAATTTCTTTCATTCATAAATCAATAATAGAATCATGAAAAAAATGACTATACATTAATAATTATAATAAAAAGAATGAACAATGGATCTAATAATATTTTATTACAACAGTGTGATTTTTTATCTACCATAATCGTTGAAAGATATTTTCCCTTCGAGAAGTCTGAACAGATTTTTTAATTTTTAATCTGTTAACCTAAGCTATCAAACATTAAATATCTTTAGTCTCTGCATGGGCCGCATGTGGCCTACAGGCCGTAGGTTGGCCACCCCTGCTCTAAATGACTCCTATGTTCCCAAGCTCCATTTTTCTTTTAACCAAAGTAAGTCTCCTTCAAAATCATTAAGCCCATTTTTCATATTTTCAGAAATTCTAAGGTTTTTCCAAAATACAGTGAGAAAGGAAGAAATTTTAGCAAAAACTTAAATTATTCAATTGGATAATTTTTTGTTTAAATTTTTAGCCATAGTTTCACAAAAAAGCAAAGTAAGGCAAAGTTTTTTTTTTTTTTTTTTTTTTTTTTTCTTGAAAGGGTCTTTTTATCAAGCTAATAAAATATCCTTCTTCCTGTTTGAAATTTTAAAGTTTACTTTCCCTAGCTTTCCAGCATCATTTTTTTTTTCTTTAATTAAACAAGGTCCTCTCAAATTGATTGAATGTATTTTTTATAGTTTTCAGGAATTCTAGTATATTCCCTTAGTACAGGGGGTAGATTGTGAATTTTGGTGAACTCTTTATGCATGAAACCAGTACATTTTTCCTTGATGCTTTCTCAGACTGAAAAACTTTTAGATTGATATTGAGTCAACTAATCATTCAAGTGAATTTTCAGTTTAAGAAAATTTAACTGCAAATATGATAACCTGTGAAAAGTTTTTTTTTTTTTTTTTTTTTTTTGTCTGTCATGTAAAAAAACCCCTTTTGTTACAGGTTATTCTTTTGTTCAGTTAGTATGTATAAAGATAGTGCAAAGAAAGCAAATTAAAAATGTTATTAAAAAAGGGTAGAATTTATTTAAATCACCCTTATTAAATTAAATTAAAGTAAATATTAGAAATAATATTTACTTTAAAGATCATTAAATAAAAAATGTATTTAAATGCATGCTAAGTAAATTTTAGAAAATTCCTTAACTTTCTATAATGCATGAATTGAGACAAGCTAAGAGTACAATTTGGAAAGTAAGATATCATTTTCCATCTACCCTTGCATTATTTTCTTCTTAAAAGAGATTTATTATTTATAATTCAATGTTTGAATTTTAAAAGTTTTATTTAAGTAATGTTATTTATGTATCATTTTTAGTATTACCAATTCATTGAGATCGCTATCAAGCAGTGTAGAAGTGGAGGTATTGATTGCAAAATACATGATCTTAATATTGTGGGACGTCGAAAAACTGAAGCTGATGACACTACAAATTATCCATTTTTAGCTCTAGATAATGATCATGACTATAGTACAGATATCATTTCTACTGATAGTCGAAAAAATAATTGTCATCAAATACAAAGGGATTTCGAGACAAAAGTTTATGTTTGGGGATTAAATGATAAGGATCAGCTTGGTGGTTTGAGAGGTTCAAAGGTAAATTTTTATTTATTCTTTTATTGTATGTTTAATAATTTTCCATAATTTATTTATTTATTTTTTTTTACTTTGTTTTGATTTAGATCAAGCTTCCAGCATTTCAAGAAACTTTATCACTTCTTGAACCAGTTGCAATATCAGGTGGATCTAAAAGTTTGTTTGTTGGTATGTCATCCAGTTTTATAACACAGAAAATTTTTAATGTAAAACATATTTAACCTAGTGTTAGCATGGTAATGAAAAGCTAATTCTAAAAAATTTGGTCCTTATAATTAATTTTAGAGGTCTTGGAGATTTAATACATTCAATTTAGTGTTACAAAGTTTGTTGCAGAGTTCTAGGAAAAAAAAAAAAAGAAAGAAAGAAAATGTCTTTAATTTAGATGGTGTAAGAAAAATTCTGAAAAAAAAATTTTTTTTGGATTTAAGAAAAAACCATCTTATTACACAACAGTGTTAATTTATTCTCAGTTTTCTTCTCCCTTTTGTTTTAAGTACTATCTGAGTTTCATGACTCATTATTTTATATTTACTTTATTCAAATATGTCAAAATATGTAATATTGTTTACATATTTTTATTGAATGTTTTCTTACCTATATTGAACACTGAAAGCATTGTTAATCATTTATATAGAATCTAAATACATATTACTAAAGTAATGTATAACAGAATAGTCCAAGTATATAAGTCATGGTAGAGGTATATAGTTTTTGTTTTGGTGACAGTTTTGTGTTTATATAAGGAAAAGTTTGTACAATTAAATAATAAAAGGCAGACTGTGGTCACCAATACTTTTAAAAGTTAAATGAAAATGTACTTATCATTAGATGCAAGGTAATAAATGTTCATATGTCTTAAAAGATACGTATGTGGCTTTTTTTGTTTAATAAAACATAATAATAGACAGTATCTTTTTTTCTTCTTTTGTTTTTAATGTCTAATAAGATTGCAAGTTGAGATATAATTATTTATGGGCACAATATTTGAGGGTTTTCACAGTCAGTTGTTAAAAACCCACAAAAGTGTTTGAATTGGCAGAATCATTGTGGGCATTTATTGGCATATACATTATTATGCATCATGGAATTCTACAAACAAATATGCTCATATTACTTTAAATAAGAGTCTTTTTTTAACCTTATTAAGGATAAAGTATGAATATTATGCCTTCTAGGAGAATAATTTGTCAGATGTTAGTTACCTGGTGCTATAAAAACAAGGCAAACAATAATTTCTAAAACACCAAATAAATATAATAGGAAAGCAGACAGCTGTTTCGGTAGCATTTAGCATGCTACTGAAACAGCTATCTGCTCTCCTGTTATTTGTATTTGGCATTTTAGACATTGTTGATTGCCTTGTTTTTATAATCCCACACCAAGTCTTCCATTAATACTTGGTACTATACTTTAAGAGGACATTCCATCTGTCATCGCCAGCAGCAAACCCTATGTTATTACATGTGGAAATTTATTATAAGAACTACTTTTTAAATTTTGTTTTCATATTTAAAAAAAATCACAACCATTAAATTTGATTTCCAAAAACAAATTTAAACAGTTGTAAGTTCAGGGTACACAGTGGCGACTAAAAAGCAACTCTTTCCTACTAAAATCACCTCCAGGCTACTGTGGCCATTATTTTTGTGTAAAAGTGGCTTAAAAGCTACTATTTTCAGGTTTGTCAGCACTATTTTCAGGAAAATGGAGACTATTTTGAAAAAAAAAAAAAGAAATTCCTGCTATTTTTTCTGTGCCTTCACTGCATTTTTACTTCCATTACCCGATTGCTGTAGTTAATGTTTATTGTGTTCGGTCAAAAGATTCAATTTCAAGTTTTAATCTGATTTACATTTTTTAAAATCTCTTGTCTTGTGCCCAAAAAAGTGGTTTTCGGCAATTGGTGTGTGTGTGTGGGGGGGGGGGGGGGAGAGTGTGAGAGACCTAACTACTATATATCCAAAATTAATAAATATAGAATGATGAAACTTCAGAATTGAGGCAGGTCTGGTGTATAGATGATTTTTCCAACTTTTGTTGAAAATTGGAAAGCCAGAAGTGTGACATTGGAAACCGAAAGTGAAACCATACGGCTGTATATAAACATCCTCTTAGATGTCCTTTCATATGTATTAGTTGGTTAGTTCAAAAAAACTGATAGGCTTTCTGTATAAGTAGGTCAATTTGAGGTTCTTGCAGAATGGCTGTACAAATATTTAAAAAACTCGCCATATTAATTCCCTTTTAGATATCCTTTTGTAATTGTTGTTTTCTGGTCAACAATTGAATTTGCCACGTTTTGTTGAAAGTATCTCAAAAATGGCTCTAATGATTTTCATGAAAATTGCTATATAAATCCCTTTTTAGCTATCTTTTTGTATCAAACAATTCTTAATTTTCCATGGATATTGCAGGAAAATTAATAATCATCCTGATTAAGTAGGCCAGTTTTAGATCTCGGAAATTGGTGTCTTAAAAAAAAAAAAAAAAAAAAAAACTTTACAGATTTCTTTCTTTTTTTTTTAATCTCATTAAGAAACTCTATTTTATATGCTTTTACACATGTATCAGTTTTCTTTTACAAGAAAGGTATCTAATTTCTTAGGTCAGTTTTATGTCTTCTGAGCACATTATCACCAAAGACTACTGTTTGGATCAGAGTGGCTACTATTTTGGCCACTATTTCATACATTAAAGGCAACTAAAGCAACTATTTTTGAGTTTTTTTCATGCTGGGAACCCTGTAAATTTTCTGAATATGGAAATGGAATTAAAAAAAAAAAGGAACAGGTAATAAATAATTATCACACACAGACATAAAAATATATTTGAACATAAACCAAAACATATTGAGTGTTGCCATATACAATTTACAAATACCAGGTTATATTTAATAATGCAATTACATTGAAAGATACAATAATTCTCTCACACTTAAAAATCTCTTATGAAGTCATTTAAATTGGAGAGAGGTCTACATTATTGAGTTCATCAAAAAGTTTAACTTGGGTGTCATTCAGCATTGGTCTAGTCTGGTCACTGAGATTGCATTGGACATCAGGTTATTGTGGTGGTTCCATTGCTGTCAGTTCCATCAAGAAAGGTTGTCCAGATCCTTGCTGGTGATTTGAATTCTGGTCCTTGTCGAGTATTAGGTCTGGTGCAAACAAAACAGTCTTTTTCTCTGGAATGTCAGTTTTCCTGAGCTAGTTTATATGTCGGTTGAATGTATATCCATTATCTAGCTTTACTTGATAGTGCAGTTTTCCAAATTTTTGAATAACTGTGTCTAGTTTCTATACCTCTTGATTTTTTATGAAATACCAGGCTTGTACTTGTTCTCCCATGCTTAAATGTCTGGATTTGAGGGTGTGGTCTATGTTGAAGTCATGTTTCATGGGTTGAATTGCATCAAATTGAATACAAATGTTGTGATGTAGGTACATTTCGGTTGGTGCTTTGTTATTAGACAATGGGGTTGCTTGATATCAAAAAAGAATTTCTTGAATTTTAGCATGAATTGATAGTGATTCGTTGACCATTGCTTTCAGTCAATTTTTTAAAGTTTGAATATGGTGTTCTGCTAATCCATTTGTATCGGATGTCTAGGAGCAATAAGTTTTTAGAAAATTCTATTTTTAGAGCAATATGTTTTAAACTCTCAACTAATAAGAATAGATGCATTATCCGACGCCATTACACGTGAGTATCTGTGAATTAAGAAAATTGATTTGACAACAATTTGATTGTAGAGCTAGAAGTTACAGCATTTTTATAAGTTTTTATTTCAGACCATTTCAATTTAGTGTCTAGAGCAATTTAGAAAAAATGACCTTGAAATGATCCCATTTAGTCAATATGTATACAGTCCCAATTTTCTTTTGGTTCATCCCATGGGTGGACTTATTCTTTTGATAGGTTAGTTTTGATTTTAGCACATGGTTCACATGTTCTTGAGATTCTTTCTATGTCTTTGTTGATTCATTTCCAATAAATGTATCTTCGTGCGAGTTGTTTCATTATAGTTATACTAATGTGAGTTTTGTGAAGTTCATCGAAAACAGGTTTTTGAAGGACCTTTGGAATTGTTGCTTGAATAATATACCATTTTCCAAGGTATATTTATATGAAAGTTCTTGATCAGTTTGAATGTTTTCCTTAATTTTTGATAATTCTGCATCTGAATCTGTAGCCTTCTTAATTGTATCAGCATTTAATAATTCTGCCAATATTTCATTTATGTAATTCATGCATATTTGATTAATTTTATTGTTGATGTCTATATCTCTGGATGGTGTTTTCTGTATTACTGGAGCTCTAGAAAGACAATCATCATCCGTTTTTCTTAAAAGCTACTTCACAGTCGAAAGCTGAAATAAAAGAAGTATATCAAAGCAAACAGCCTGAAGTCATTGGAGATAATTTTGCAATAGGATGGAAAATTCTTGTCAAAAGTCGATAGTCAGTTGCCAATTTAAAATGCTTTTCAAATAGATGGTTGAAAAATTGACTTACTGAAAATATTATGGCAAGAGCTTCCCAGTCCTGCTGCAAATAATTTTGTTTGCTTGCTTCCAGTGATCTGGAGGTAAATGCAATCAGACGATTTTGCCCATCGATGATGTGTGATGCCTGCAACTCCTACTGAACTAACATCATATGAAAGAACAAGAGGTAATATAAGATTATAAGGAACAAGAGTTCGATTACTGGCTATTTCAGTTTTCAATTTGATAAAGAGGTCAACACTTGCTGCTGTCCATTTGAATTTTGAATTTTTCCTTAGAAACTGTCATAAAGGATAAGTGACTGGAGAATTGTTTGGTAAGAAGTGTGAATAGTATGAAACCATTCCTAGGAACCAAAACATTTCTGTGATATCAGATGGTCTTGGCATGTCTACAATTGCTCAGACTTTCTCTGGACTTTTCGAAATTTGGTTGAATTCCACAATATGTCTCATATATTCAATTTGTTCTGAAAAAGTGAGCACTTTTTATGATTCAAGTGGAAATTATATTTCTTTAGTCTCTCGAGACATAAGTCAAGGTTTTCCCATTCATCTTTTGTTGATCCATGCACATTAATTTCATCAAAGTATGATAATATTGTTGGTAAACTTTGGAGGATTTGGTCAATAATTCGATTGAATTTGCTAGGAACAGTTTTAATACCAAAAGATAATCCATTCATTTGATAGATTCCACAGTGTGTACTTAATGTTTGAATCTGACAGTTTTCTTCATCCAATGGAACATGAAGGTACGCCTTAAACAAATTCAGATGGCAAAAGTATTTTGAATTTTGTAGACTATTAAGACTATCATCAATTCATCGAATTGGATAATAAGCACTAAGAAGATGTTCATTAACGCCAATATTTTAATCGACAGAAAGTCTAACATTTCCATCTTCTTTTAGTATGACAACTAGTCATGATCCCCAGACGCTTGTATCTGTTCTTGGAATAATTCCCTGTGTTTCAAGAGTGTCTCATTCCTTATCAACTTTGTTATAAAGGGCATATGGAACATCTCTAGCTTTATGAAAGATTGGTTTACTTTTTTCATGAAGGTGCAAAGACACCTTAACACCAGGAATACAGCCAACTTCATCATTGAAAAGTTTTGGATACTTGGTGACAATATCATCAATACCATGTATGGTTTGTATCTGTGATACCCTCGAAAGATTTGACTGTACTGCATCGATATGTTAAAGATTAATTCCTAGAAGATGTATCGAAACCTGTCCTAAGAGTGTGTCTCATTCTTCTGGAACTACATGGAAGTTCTTCATATGATGTTCTACTCTGATATTTTACATGAACATTAACTTTTCCATTTGGTACAAAAACATTACCAGTATATGATCGAAAAGCAACAGTTGAGTCTTGAAATTCAGCTTTAATATTAAGTTTATGAAATTTGTCTCATGGAATAAGAGTGAATCCTGCTCCCAAATATGTACTTATTGAATTTACATTGAATTCCAGAGACAACATTTTAAAAATATAGTCAAACACAAACCAAAACATATTGTGTGTTGTCATATACAAGTTACAAATACTGGGTTATATTTAATGATGCAGTTACATTGAAAGATACATTATGCCAGTAGTTAAATATGCATTATAAATATTACTAGACACTTATGAAGTTTTCATGATCTAATATTTTATATTAATCAATTTTTATATACTAGTTAACTTCAGTTGTATTAAGACCAAAAATAACTTCAAATGTTCTTTGTTTTATTAATGTACTTTTGAGCTATTAATTTTAGGTACCAGATGCTTTTTTTGTTCACAATTTATTTTATGCAATAATCTTTCTCTTTAACAAATAAATAAAATGTGCCGTTATGTTTAATTTTTTTTTTCTAAATATATATATATATTTATTTATGTAAGCAATATTTTAACTTACATTTTTTGTTTTAGTTTCTCATGATGGAAAAATATATGCATGTGGTGAAGGTACAAATGGCCGATTAGGATTAGGCCATTCAAATAATGTCTCTCATCCACGTCAAATTGTGTCTTTGAGCCATTTTGTTATTCGTAAAGTTGCTGTTCATTCAGGTAAAAATATTTGCTAATACATCAAATTATTCAGTTGATTTCTTTGATGTTAGATTAGAAATACTGATATTGAATCTGCACATGCAGAAAGGGCTTAAGTCCTTTTTTTTTTTCAGAATTGAGGTAGCAATAGTTTCAGTGTTTTATAGTACACTCATCAATGTATATAGAAAAGAAATCAGTGTAATAATTATTTAGGATGGGGTGAAGGACTAATTTTCTTGTTGTGAGCAAGAAGGGCTTTAGTCCTGAGCTGAAGCCCTTTTTGCTTATAATAGACTCTAACATCTACTAGATAGCAGTAAAACAATTTTTAGACTGATATGTAGTGAAGCATCGATAATCTGGTATTGACGGGAAAGAGACAATGCTAGGTTGCCAATTTTTCTGGATTATAGGTGTTTGGAAAACATATCAAAATCTTCGATCAGTTACAACATCCAAAGAAATATTTCTTAAAAAATAGTTTAGGAAATATATGTAAAATCCTATGAGAACATAAATAATTAAAACAATGTTTGAAATAAGTTAAAAATTTTAAATTAACAATTATTGGGTGAGTGCAAAAGTTCTACCCGTTTTTATTACCCATAAAGAAGAGCAAATAAGCAGAAATTGAACAGTACCTATTATTGTGCATAATCCCCTTTGCTATCTGTGACTTCTTACTATCTTTCTGGTAGGAGATGAACCCCATGGCAGTAAAATTCTGGCAATTTTGAGTCAAAAAAGTCTTGGATAGTAGTTTTCACAGCCTCAAGATCATCAAAGATATTCTGACTGAAGGAATTGTTCAATGCACGAAATAGGTGATAGTCAGTTGGTGCCAAGTCAGTAGAATAGGGAAGGTGGGGTAAAACCTCCCAACCAAAGCCTAGTAACTTTTGGCGAGTGATGACAGCAGCATGTGGCCTGCCATTATCGTGATGAAGGATAACACCATGACGATTGATGAGACCTGGCCGCTTTGCTACCAAATTTGAATGCAGCCTGTCTGACTGTAGACAGTAGCAGACAGCATTGATAGTTTGGTTGAGTGGCAGGACCTCCCAGTGAATTATTCCCTGCACATCCCCCCACACACTCAATAACACCTTCTTGGGACGAAATTCAGCTTTCAAAGTCGATGCAGGCAGATCAGAAGGGTATAAAGTTGTGCAGGATATATTTCTGGACAACAATAGGACTGTATTGATGAGGAAAATGATTTAGACTTAAATTTCACAGTGTAATTCTTTAGTCACGAGAATGGAGATTCAGTTTCAGACACATAAATGTTAAGCTCCCCTAATTAGTTCTTGAATAAGATTTCATAAATAAAACGAATTGCATGAAAATGATTAAAAACATAAATAAAATGCTTCTGCTGACAATTTTGCATCCTTCTATTACAGGTAGTTTTCTTCCACAAGTGTAGTCTTTATTAAAAAAAAGAGAAAAAATAACACTAAACATTGTGAAGTATTTAAACTAAAAAAATCCCTCTCCTAAATTTTTGAGGGAGGAAAAAAAGAAATCACCCTTAAAATATATGTACATATAAACATAGATTGGGCAGAGTTAAAGTAACACATGCCTTTTTTAATAATTTTTTGCTGAATTTAATAAATCTTTGTTTAATATATAACTAATTAAGAAAAAAAAAAGTGTGAAGTTGAGTTTAAATAAACTTCTTTGTCTGGTAAGAGGGGGAGGGGGGTGTCAAAGATAAAAGAACACTGATCTTTTGTATTACTATTATTATTTTGATCAAACTTTGTAGAATTATAAATTAAAAAGAACTACATTGAGGTGTTAGATATACCTCAGGAAGCTAGGGGCAAAGTTTTACTACTTTTTTGCTGATTTTAACAAAATTTCATATAATTATTATGTACTGCCTTAAAATATATATATTTATACTGTGAATATTAGATATAACTGGGGGGGTCTAAAGAGCAGAAAAGACAAAAATGTGTTTTATCATTTTTTCCAGTTTCCTCCAAATAAATATATTTACATTTATTGAAAATATATATTATTAGTTTTGTATACCTGATTTGGCTGAGATGCAAAAGGAAAGGAAAAGAGGGATTTTTATATCACATTTACTTATTTGAATTGAAATTTTTTATAATAAGGTATTATATATATATTATATAGGTATTCAGAAAAGAAAAAAAAAAAAGAACTGTGGAGTTTTTTATTTGGGGGGATATTGGAATCGGGGGGGGGGGGGGGGAAGAGAAAACAAATATTTTGCCTATTTTTCCCTATGACAACCAAACTTTGTAGAATTATTAGTTATCAACTAAGAAAAAAATACAGAGGATGTTAGCAATATTTTAAAGAGCTAGGAGGGTAAAGAGAAAATTGTTTATATACCTTTTTATGAATTTCAATGAAATTTGATACAGTTATTTTTTACTAATTGGGAAAAAAGTACTTAAAGTTTATACATAATTGAGTGGTCAGAGGACTGAGGAAAGTGATATAAAAATCACCTTTTTTTTTTTCCTTGACAGCTCTTAAGTTCGACAGCTTTATCTAACCTTTATTGTATTATTGTTCATTACTAATTGATAATTCTACAAATTTTTGTCAAATTGAAAAAAAGGGACAAAACATGATTTTTCTTTTTACTGAGCTTCTATGTCTTTTCAGGTATAACAAAATTACTAGTATTTTTTCTAGTAAATAATAAATAAGTTTAAATAAATTTGGAAAACTTATATAAAAACACATTTCCCTTTTTCTCTGCCTTCCCCAGGAATATCTTATTTTTCCTGTATTTATTTCCTAATTAGTAAGTAATAATTACACAAAGTTTAATTGAAAGCAGGTTAAAAAAAAAAAAAAAAAAAAGAAAAAAGTTATATAAAAAATTCTTTTTTTTTTTTTTTTTTCTCTCTCTTTAACCCCCTCACTTTCTGTAAGGGTATGTAATGTAAAAAATGAGTTATATCATATAAAAAAATAAATAAAATAATAAATAAAAGTTGCACAATCTGTATCAAAAGGTAATATTCTCATTCTTTAACAACTTTCTGATGAGAATATTTTCACTTACATTGAATAAGTAAATGAATGCTAACAAGAAAAATTAAATAAATTAAAATAAAAGTGATTTTTTAGGTGGACGACATGCATTAGCATTAACTGTAGATGGTAAAGTTTTCTCCTGGGGAGAAGGTGATGATGGAAAACTTGGCCATGGAAACAGAATGTGAGTATTCATATTTACCAAAATGTCATTATTTTAACTCATTGATTATTTTATTTTATTCTGTAGCAATCTTTCAGCTTCTAACTTTCACATAAGTATAAAGCTAGCTTTATAAGAACTCCTGACCTTGAATTTTAATTAGATATTATTTTTCTATAAAATCTGAAATTTTCAGTAAAAAGAACACTAACTTGCAAATTTTAAAATGTCAATGCAGACATAGCTTTGAATTTAATTAAATATTGTTTTTCTATAAATCTCTAATTTTTAACTGAATTGAGGGATTTTTAGACTGATTACTGTGAACTCATAATCACTCTTTATAATTAATTTTTAATTGTTGTAAAAATCAGTTAGAAAGATTACAATTTTGAATAAAAAAGATTTTCCTGTACTATAATCTAAAAAATTATGTGGCCTATCTTCTAACATGAGTTGGGAGCTGGAAAATTGGGAAAAAAAAAAAAAAAAAAAAAGGAACTGAGAACTCATAATCTCTATTTATAGCCAATTTTTAACTTTGTCAAAATCAGTTTAAAATTTGCAATTAAAAAGAAAAAAAAAAAAGGGGGGGGGGGGTATTTTTCAATCTAAAAAAAAAAATTACTTATCATATAATGTAAGTTGAAAGATTGTCTGCTTGTAAGTTTTAAAATATTAATTGAAAATGGCCTTAAAAAAATTGTATATTAATTAATAAAAAAAAAAAAAAAATCTATCACACACATTTTTATCAAGTATAGCTAAGAAGTATCCCAATGAAATCAAGTGTTCAAATAAGAAAAAAAATGCATTGATATTAGTCTATTTGTTTGGAGGTTACCGTGCCCGGAAAAGACACACACACACAGTTAGACAGTGGTTTCTAACTTTTACCATCCCTTTTTGTTTGTCAGGGGTTTGAAATAGTATGATTTCAATGAATTATGTTTTTCAGTGGATTATGCTTAAAATTTCATTGTTTCTGCCAATGAGCCAAGTAGAGGACATTATTTTTATTATTTTATGGATGATATATAGAGCTAGATCAGATTTTTTTTTTTTTTACATAAAGATACATATCCTATGAGAAGAGTATTCAGTAATTTCTTCAATTTTTGCTGTATATGCACTTATGGAAAATTATCTAACTTAAGTAACACAATATTTTTTAACACTACGAACAGCTGAAGCATATCACTGATGTTACTAATATATATAAATTAATGCAGTTTAAGATGATAGTAAAGTAATGCCATTTAAAAAAGAACTTTTTCAGGATGTACAAAAATATTTTTAAACCTAAAAAAAAAAAAAAAAAAGTTTTTTGTTTAAGTAAATTAAAACGTAAATCAAAACTTTTATATTTATTGTTAAAAATAGGACTGTGAAACATTATTTCAATCCAAAATCATAAAATGTTCCTAATTTGGTCTTTTTAAAGATATTTAAATGAATTTTATATATATATATATATATATATATATATATAATAAAGATGATCTATTAAGCATAGCAGAAGCCAAGCAACAGACACAAGATCACCGAAACACCAATGACCAACAAGATAAAAAAAAAAAAAAATCATCAGTGGATGAAATACACAATGCAAAGAAACCAGATCCACCAATCAACAGTCTGCAAAACAGACGAATCAATAAAGTAAAACAACAAATCTTAACTCAAAACCATAAACTCATCAAAATTAATGAAAAAACAACCCAAGAAACACAAGATAGGAAGAAGGAGGCAGGCGGCAAGACTTGTGACTTGCCTGTGGGGTTACACTAGTTTTACGCCGGCAACACTCCCCCAGCCTGCCACAACCAGAACAGGAACCATATGGATCCAAAAATGCAAAATTTCAAAGCAGATGAAGAACAATGAAACCACGAAGCCACAATGAAATTCACCGATTGATCACATTGTGTTTAACAGTATAATTAGAACATTAAATATAGTTGACAACTCAAAAAGGAAAAATCTGAAATTTTAATACAAAGCAAATGCAACAAGCCTTCTACTTTTTTTTTTTTTTTTTTTTTTTTTTTATATAATTTAATTTCACAAACCCACCCAACCATCCAGCCTGACAACACCACCCCACCTCCGTAATCAAACATCTGCCCACCCAACCGCCACCTTTTTTATTGTCTTTTATTATTTTATAATTTTTTTGTTGATATACACAAGAGTGTACACAGCTTTTTTTTTTTTTTTTTTTTTTTTTTGTACTGACAGAGACATGGTTAAGGATATAAAATAGAAAATACAAAGTTTTTAGGAAAACCCATTTTAGCAGTGGCTGTGATCAGTTTATTAATATTCTTGTTTTTAAACTTTACAGAGCATAAATTATTAATTCGAAATAAATGGTTAATGATGATGTTTCTGAATACCGAAAGATGCAGACATGAATTAAAATGTGTAAATAAGTTGACATTAAAACAAAAATCTTGCCGTTTGTCATAGATATCTGTGTAAAGTTTATTACCATCGATGATTATTTTGAGATCTAAAAAGTTAATTGATTGATTAGTCAGAGTATTTTGAGTTAGCTTTAAATTAGGTGGATAATTGAAGGAAAAGCCATTTTGTGAGTTCTTGTTGAGATAAAATACAATAATATCATCGATGTAACGATAAAATCGAACATGATCATTGCAAATTTGCTTTTCATAATAATAAAGATAGAGTTCTGCCAAAATACTGGAGCTACAACCTCCTTGTGGGATGCCTAATTGTTGCAAATAGATAGCGTTGTTGTGGAAGATATAATTATTATGGATAACAAAGTTAAGAAGTGTTTTAAATTTTTCTGCTTTAAAATTGTAAGGAAGATTAATTTGAGCTTTATATTCTTGAAAAAGACTGTAAATGATATTACTAAGATCTGATAACTCAATATTATTGAAAAGATCTTGAAAGTCAAAAGTCATAATATTGTCTATTGAATCGAGCGATTTTATGTATTGAATTAATTGAAAGCTATTTTTAAGACAGTGTAAATTATCAACTTTGCAAGTACATTTGTAAATTTGTTTTAGAATATCCAGTAGAGCTTTATTAGCATTGTTGTTATAAGTGTTACACCCAACAGTGACAGTGCGAAATTTAATTGGAGATTTGTGAAACTTAGGTATGAGAACTATATAAGGATAATTAAAGTTATTGAAGGGAAGTTGAAGTAGTTTATAGTAATTATGTATTTTTCGGTTATTAATAATAAGGTTATTATTAGTTAAACTGAAGATGTTACTATTATTGATTGAAGAGTTTAAAATAGAGAGATAGTAGGATTTACAAATAATGGCATAATTATTAGGTGATTTGTCAACATAAGTGATCACAAAGTCATCCTGTAGTGATTTGATTGAGTTAAGAAGTACAGATTTTTTAAATAACACCAGATTTGAAGAATTGATAAATAATGCATTTTTGATTTTTTGTAACACTAAAACTTTCCATTGAGTAAAGTAGGCAATAGGTTTATTATGAGTAATAGATATTTTATAAATAAATAAATCTAGGTCATAAGAAAACTGTTGAAAGATTTGTGGAATGCTAGTTTTAACTGGAAGTCTAAATTTGGTGCCAAATTTCATGAATTTTTTTAATTGATAATTATCAATAATATTGAGATTACCCGTGATAATGTGTCCATGGTCTCTGTCAATAAATTTTGAGAAAGAAGGATCATTGCATTTACAGGTTACAGTGTTAGTAAAAGAGGTAGACTTAGATACAGAATTATAATTGAATATCTTTCTGCCAAGAGGAAGAGGATATTTGAAGGTACGAGATAGATTTAAATCTTTAATCGGAAACAAACATTCTTTGTCATTAATGATAGACGTAATGTTAATACTGTTCAATATTTGATTTGTAAAATTCACAATTAATTGAGTATTTGTTTTAAATTTGTTGGGCTTTTTTTTAAATTTTAAATTAAATTGTTTGATTTTGTACATTATAATATCATAAAAAATGTCTGAAAAATGTTTATTATAGGATTGGCTTTGAAAGACATTCAGAAAGTTTACTAAGTATTTCTTTTTAATTGCAAAAATAAATTTTCGAATAATGAACCAGTTATAGTTAGATAAGTAATTAGTCTGTAGATCTGAAATGAGTTTAATAATGGAACTTTTAGAAAAGATTAAATCTGTTTTTTTACTACCTCGTTTAGTTCTAGAAGTTTTATTGTTAATTTTGTGATTGAGTTGTGCATAAATAGTCGAATAATCATGTAGAGGGTTGATGTTAGAAAATGCTTTAATAGTTTTACTAAAGTATTCGGAATTTAGGCCATATGGATAAATTGTATTATAATATTGCATAAATTTTGATTCAAGAAATAGTCGCTCACTTTTATTTTTCTGAATTTTTACAATCTCTATGGTACATGAATTAAAATTATGTGATTTAAAGTGTTGTAATTCTATAGTTGACTTAGAAGATGCAGCTGAAAGGTTTTTAGAATCTGATCGATGCTGATTAATGCGTAGATGAAGAGGAGTTGAAGTTTCACCAATATAACTAAGTTTACAATGACCACAATTGATTTTATAAATAACATTGTATGCCTGACAAAATGGAACCAAAGAGTGATTATTATTCAGTTGTGCGTGAGAGGCCATAGGGCAAGTTTTACATCTATTAGAACCGCATGCTCTAAGTTGAAGTAAAGGAGGAGGAGATGATAGGTAACTGGATGTCGATCCAAGGATATCCCTATAAATATCCTTGTACCGGGCACAATACTGCTGTGAAGCTAAGTATTTTTTGCCAGGATCTAAAAATTTACTAAACAGAGTCATAGAGAAAAAATGTTTTTGTATATTAAAAATCACAAGGCAAGTATGTATTTACATTAGTTTTATCGAAAGTGGGCTATACCAAATTCAATTACTTAATTAAATTGATTCTTGAATAAAAAGTATCTTGATTAATGAAAAGTGGAGAGAACTAAATAATAATAATAATAATAATAATAATAATAATAATTAAATAATATGTACATATTTACACTAAACCTCCTTTGACCAAATCTATTGATTTGGTTCCAATTACAAATTAAATTCCGCCCAATTTTTAAAGTAAAGTAGGAAAAACTAACCATCACAATTCACAAAATGTCAGGCACAAAATGCTATATAATAATTAGAATGAAATATTCGACTACACATACACAACATATTTTATTTATTTATTTATTTATTTTTTTAATTAAAGAATAAATTATTAACGTAAGTTGCCAACTATACAGTTAGTTAATAATGATCCAGGGCCAGTGACAAAATACTGTCGCAAAACTTCACAACACTACAAGAATCATAATATAATATAAATTTTAAATCAGTAAATAACATATTGAAAAAATTAAAGAAATTACAGAAATAATACAAATTGTAAGAGCGCAAATGCAGCTTTATACAAAGTGTATAATACAAAAAATAGTGTTAATGCCAATTTAAGACAAATCTAAATATATGAAATTCATATATTAGATAATTTAAATGACATAAAGCAATAAGTTTTATTAAACACAAAATACATTCAAAATTTATGCGCAATTGCAGCAGGTTTAATTTTAAATGTAAATATAATAAAGATGATCTATTAAGCATAGCAGAAGCCAAGCAACAGACACAAGATCACCGAAACACCAATGACCAACAAGATAAAAAAAAAAAAAAAATCATCAGTGGATGAAATACACAATGCAAAGAAACCAGATCCACCAATCAACAGTCTGCAAAACAAACAAATCAATAAAGTAAAACAACAAATCTTAACTCAAAACCATAAACTCATCAAAATTAATGAAAAAACAACCCAAGAAACACAAGATAGGAAGAAGGAGGCAGGCGGCAAGACTTGTGACTTGCCTGTGGGGTTACACTAGTTTTACGCCGGCAACACTCCCCCAGCCTGCCACAACCAGAACAGGAACCATATGGATCCAAAAATGCAAAATTTCAAAGCAGATGAAGAACAATGAAACCACGAAGCCACAATGAAATTCACCGATTGATCACATTGTGTTTAACAGTATAATTAGAACATTAAATATAGTTGACAACTCAAAAAGGAAAAATCTGAAATTTTAATACAAAGCAAATGCAACAAGCCTTCTACTTTTTTTTTTTTTTTTATATATATATATAAACCTTTTTAAACATTTCTGTAGATGAAACCAAGTATCACATGAAGAACTAGATAAAACATGAATAAAGATTTCTGATTCATATTCCTACATACAAAATTCTGCATATTCTGTTATTTTGAGTTTGTCCTTGTTTAGAAATTTTCTTAATTATATATATACATAACCCCTTTAATCCGGAATCGCCGATTCCGAATTACGGAAATTTCTGAATTATAGATCTTTGTTTCAGAATTTTTATACATTTAAGTTATTAAAATATAATGTATGAATGTTGGTTTTAAATATATATATATATTACAAAAATAATAAATTATCGATTCTTTTTTCAGTCAAATAATATTAAATTTTTTTTTTTTTTTTTTTTTTTGAAATATTAAAAGTAAAACATCATAAGACATATCTTTCTTTTGTGTGGTGGGCGTCATCTTCCTTTATTTAAGAAAAGTAAGTTTTCTAATGAATAGATTATGTAATTTCATAATTTTAAATCAAAACTATAAATAATATAATAAAAGAATAAATAATATAAATCCCAAAAATCAAAACTATACTATTAAAATTTTTTATATTATTTAGACAGATTTTGACAAGTAAATTAATTCTATTATTATTATCATACAAATTAATGGCAGTGTAAAAGATTTTATGTTAAAAGAAATAGTAAATGAATAATGCTAAACTATATATATATACACATTACCAAATATTCAAATAAAAATTTATGTAAAAAAACTAGTATGTTGTGGCCACCACATGACTTTCTTCTATATTTTCTTTTACAAATTCACTCAGTAAAAATAATTTATTAAAATTATTATTTAAAAAAAAATTATCTTCCATGATAATGCAGATGATTTCCATATTAGAGAAGTAGTATAACACTTAAAAAAAAAAAAAAAAAAGTCAATTTTATTCTCAATATCACATTTAAAAAAAAAAAAAATTTTTTTGTTAAAAATGAAAAATATTGATAACTTTATTTTAAATTATCGTAGATTGGTTGTTCAACCATTTGTTTTAAAAGTATTGGCAAGCTCTTTATAAAGGTACCCATCAGGAAAATTTACTCCCCTCGAGAGGGAAGACGAGGTTCCTAAATACACATTTTTTTCCCCAGTTGACTATCTATATTACAAATAATTCTTTTAAATTTCATAATGATTATTAAAAAATAGTTCTCTTTATGCACATTTATACAAAAATTTGTCCAATACCACCATGTTAAAAATTTAGAAAAGCGGAATGGCAATGCAAGCTTTTGTACAATTTTTACCAAAAGTTGATAGGCACTAATTTAGGTCAATGTGTAACTACATACCAATTTATATGAAATTCTGTGCAGTAGTACCGGAGATACAGTCGCCACAAAATTTTGTCACACCCACACACAGACAGACATACATTTTCTAAAAATGGTCAAATCGTGTTCTACAGCTCTCAAAACATATAAATTCATCAAAAACCCGAGGTCAAAAATTTTTACGAATCCAATACTACTGACCTTGAATTTTAATTAGATATTATTTTTCTATAAAATCTGAAATTTTCAGTAAAAAGAACACTAACTTGCAAATTTTAAAATGTCAATGCAGACATAGCTTTGAATTTAATTAAATATTGTTTTTCTATAAATCTCTAATTTTTAACTGAATTGAGGGATTTTTAGACTGATTACTGTGAACTCATAATCACTCTTTAGAATTAATTTTTAATTTTTGTAAAAATCAGTTAGAAAGATTACAATTTTGAATAAAAAAGATTTTCCTGTACTGTAATCTAAAAAATTATGTGGCCTATCTTCTAACATGAGTTGGGAGCTGGAAAATTGGAAAAAAAAAAATAAAATAAAAAAAAATAAAGGAACTGAGAACTCATAATCTCTATTTATAGCCAATTTTTAACTTTGTCAAAATCAGTTTAAAATTTGCAATTAAAAAGAAAAAAAAAAGGGGGGGGGGGGTTATTTTTCAATCTAAAAAAAAAAATTACTTATCATATAATGTAAGTTGGAAGATTGTCTGCTTGTAAGTTTTAAAATATTAATTGAAAATGGCCTTAAAAAAATTGTATATTAATTAATAAAAAAAAAAAAATCTATCACACACATTTTTATCAAGTATAGCTAAGAAGTATCCCAATGAAATCAGTGTTCAAATAAGAAAAAAAATGCATTGATATTAGTCTATTTGTTTGGAGGTTACCGTGCCCGGAAAAGACACACACACACAGTTAGACAGTGGTTTCTAACTTTTACCATCCCTTTTTGTTTGTCAGGGGTTTAAAATAGTATGATTTCAATGAATTATGTTTTTCAGTGGATTATGCTTAAAATTTCATTGTTTCTGCCAATGAGCCAAGTAGAGGACATTATTTTTATTATTTTATGGATGATATATAGAGCTAGATCAGATTTTTTTTTTTTTTTTACATAAAGATACATATCCTATGAGAAGAGTATTCAGTAATTTCTTCAATTTTTGCTGTATATGCACTTATGGAAAATTATCTAACTTAAGTAACACAATATTTTTTAACACTACGAACAGCTGAAGCATATCACTGATGTTACTAATATATATAAATTAATGCAGTTTAAGATGATAGTAAAGTAATGCCATTTAAAAAAGAACTTTTTCAGGATGTACAAAAATATTTTTAAACCTAAAAAAAAAAAAAAAATAGTTTTTTGTTTAAGTAAATTAAAACGTAAATCAAAACTTTTATATTTATTGTTAAAAATAGGACTGTGAAACATTATTTCAATCCAAAATCATAAAATGTTCCTAATTTGGTCTTTTTAAAGATATTTAAATGAATTTTATATATATATATATATAGATATATATAAACCTTTTTAAACATTTCTATAGATGAAACCAAGTATCACATGAAGAACTAGATAAAACATGAATAAAGATTTCTGATTCATATTCCTACATACAAAATTCTGTTTATTCTGTTATTTTGAGTTTGTCCTTGTTTAGAAATTTTCTTAATTATATATATACATAACCCCTTTAATCCGGAATCGCCGATTCCGAATTACGGAAATTTCTGAATTATAGATCTTTGTTTCAGAATTTTTATACATTTAAGTTATTAAAATATAATGTATGAATGTTGGTTTTAAATATATATATATATTACAAAAATAATAAATTATCGATTCTTTTTTCAGTCAAATAATATTAACATTTTTTTTTTTTTTTTTGAAATATTAAAAGTAAAACATCATAAGACATATCTTTCTTTTGTGTGGTGGACGTCATCTTCCTTTATTTAAGAAAAGTAAGTTTTCTAATGAATAGATTATGTAATTTCATAATTTTAAATCAAAACTATAAATAATATAATAAAAGAATAAATAATATAAATCCCAAAAATCAAAACTATACTATTAAAATTTTTTATATTATTTAGACAGATTTTGACAAGTAAATTAATTCTATTATTATTATCATACAAATTAATGGCAGTGTAAAAGATTTTATGTTAAAAGAAATAGTAAATGAATAATGCTAAACTATATATATATACACATTACCAAATATTCAAATAAAAATTTATGTAAAAAAACTAGTATGTTGTGGCCACCACATGACTTTCTTCTATATTTTCTTATACAAATTCACTCAGTAAAAATAATTTATTAAAATTATTATTTAAAAAAAAATTATCGTCCATGATAATGCAGATGATTTCCATATTAGAGAAGTAGTATAACACTTAAAAAAAAAAAAAAAAAAAAAAAGTCAATTTTATTCTCAATATCACATTTAAAAAAAAAAAAAAAATTTTTTTTGTTAAAAATGAAAAATATTGATAACTTTATTTTAAATTATCATAGATTGGTTGTTCAACCATTTGTTTGAAAAGTATTGGCAAGCTCTTTATAAAGGTACCCATCAGGAAAATTTACTCCCCTCGAGAGGGAAGACGAGGTTCCTAAATACACATTTTTTTCCCCAGTTGACTATCTATATTACAAATAATTCTTTTAAATTTCATAATGATTATTAAAAAATAGTTCTCTTTATGCACATTTATACAAAAATTTGTCCAATACCACCATGTTAAAAATTTAGAAAAGCGGAATGGCAATGCAAGCTTTTGTACAATTTTTACCAAAAGTTGATAGGCACTAATTTAGGTCAATGTGTAACTACATACCAATTTATATGAAATTCTGTGCAGTAGTACCAGAGATACAGTCGCCACAAAATTTTGTCACACCCACACACAGACAGACATACATTTTCTAAAAATGGTCAAATCGTGTTCTACAGCTCTCAAAACATATAAATTCATCAAAAACCCGAGGTCAAAAATTTTTACGAATCCAATACTTTCTTCTATTGAATATAGAAGAAAGTAATAAGAAAAATAAATGTAGAAAAATTAAAATTAAATTAATTGATTTAAAAAAATATTGAAGTAATTTTCAAATGTAAATAAAAATTACATTTGCATGTCTAAAGAAAACAACAGTTTCATTTTTGGCTTGTGAGAACAATCAGATTTTCATATACCATTAATTTTAATAACCAGACTCACATGCATAAAAATGTAATTTAACAACAACAAGGCATTAATAATCTAGAACAGGAATCAAAAGAAAAAGGCTATTGGCAAACAGCTAACACAAGCATTTCTTCTAAACATACAATCAGCCACCTGTTTATTTTGATAGTTATTGGGAAAAAAAAAAAAAAAATGTAAGAAGCATTCCGATTGGTTGTTTACAATAAAAATTTTCTAAAATGGGATTATGTTTTTCAGGGGTGCCATCTATAGTCATTCATCATAACTAGAAATAAAAAAGAGGGAATTTGGTTTTCAAAGTCCGAATTATGGGTATTTCTAAACTATAGAAGTCCAAATTAAAGGTGTTGTACTATATATATGTGTGTGTGTGTGTGTGTATTTATCATAAAGGGGAAGAATGCTTAGTACTTACTCTTGTGGTATATTAATAACTTAAACATTCTGCTTTTTGTAATTGTGGCTTTTTTTTTTTCTTTTTTTTTTTTCAATAACTGTTTAATATAACAGTGACAGGAAGCACTTCTACTGACATTCCACCAAAAGAAATGAAATATAGAATTTAATTAAAAATATATGTATACATATATTATTTAATACATTTGAGATTTTTTTTTTCTGTCATTTGTCTTGTTTATTTAAATATTATTTATTTGTGTAACATTTTAAAATTTCCAAATTTAATTTGTTATAGTAAATTCTGTTTCATATTGTAATTTGTTCCACCACATAAGAATTATCAAATATGCAGTTATCTCATAATGAGTAACTTGAGAACTAATTATAGATTTGCTGGAAATTGGATTTTATGTTTCATATAGAATTCTGAATAATAAAATCTTTAAAAATATATAGCTTTATTTATTTATTTTTAATATAGCGAGATTGAAAATTTTCTGACTTTGTATAAAAAATTTCACTTGTTAAAGGTTTCTGAAATTTGACTTTGTTTTCTATTATTTTTAATAGAGAGGATTTGTCTTCTTGCTGTTTGTTCATTTCTGTTAGTTATACTTAAAAATCATATTTATGTTCAATTGCTATAAAATTATAGTTTTAAGGTAGGAGGTAAAATATTTTCTTCTAAATATCTTTTTATGAGCATTTTGAATTCTAATAAATCCTAATAAAATTATATTAAAATTAAGATAAAATCGTTGACATGTAAATATAAAACAATGTACTTTAAACATAATCTGTTCAGACATTTGTCATTATGCCTAAGAGATAAACTTTATTTATTTGAATTTTGAATATAAAGTGGGGGAGAACCTGAAGATTAAAAAAAGAAAAGGAAAGAAAGAAAACTATGTTACAGTTGTTACAATGGACAAATAATTTTCTATGATATTATCATAGCACATATTTTATTTAATATTGTAATAATGTATCCATTATAAAAAAAAAAAAAAAAAATTACAAAGAAGCATATCTTTTGTTGTTTATCATATTTCTGTAGTTTACGAGAATATATATCGAGCATATTCAGAGGGTTTAGCAAGTTACTATATTATAATTTTAATGCAAAACTTTTAGCCTAAGTGACCCTATTTTTCTTTCTTCTAAAAAGAGGTTAAATTCCTTAGTTTTTGAATTTTAAGCATTCATAAATATACTTGGTTCAGTGTTACTTTTGGTATTTTTCACATCCAGTAAGATAAATTTCAATGCTTATTTTATTTAAAAAATTTATTATATAATTTGTTTTTATATTTTTGTAGAAGCGTTGATCGTCCTAGGTTAATTTTATCCTTGAAATCTAAAAGGATAAGAGATGTAGCTTGTGGAAGTGCTCATAGTGCTGCAATTAGCTCATCTGGTGAACTCTTTACATGGGGTTTGGGAGATTATGGACGCCTTGGGCATGGTGATCTAGTAACTCAGCTTAAACCAAAGCAAGTAAGTAGACAATAATTTCAGAACAATTATATTTATTTTTATTACATTGTTTTATATTGCGATTATAAAAATATCTACTATAGATAATTAATTTATTTGTAATGATCAAGCATTATTTATTACTCATATGAAATTATGCATTCTATGAATTTTAATTATGTGTGTACAGTGCATGATTAATTTATTTGACCCAAGGTCTTAATACTGAAGACTTGACTTAATAACCTGCATACATCAGTTGAGCCTACTTTGCCTGATAAATCCGTATTGTATACTACAATTTTAGGAAGATGTTGTAAAGGTTATATTTATCTGTTAAATATGAAGATCTTTATAGAAATTATATTTGCCACTCATTCATTTGGAATAATTTTCAAACTGATATACTCTCTCCTTCCTTTTATAATTTATTCTATTTAATTTTTCTCATCCTTATTTGAATCATTAGCTATGTATGATAAAAAAAAAAAAAAAAAACTGTGTCATAAGAATACAGTACCCACTGCTTTATAAAATCACTGGTTAATAAAATCAGCCACTTAATCTGATCAAATTGCTGAGTCCAGAATCAAATCAATACAAACCGCCGCTTAATAAAATCAGCATCGCCGGTTAATAAACCCAAAAGAAAATCTCTTTAACAATAAAAATGATCATGTATGTAAGCTAAACAATGAATTATATTTTCTCACTGGTTTTCTGAAAAGAAGAAAAAAAAAAAACCTAAGAAGCCATCACAATATTACACTTTGTCGAAAATTTTACGCCTCAAAAAAAAAAAAAAAAAAAACGAGAAAGAAAGAATAAAGAAAAACGTGTCTCACCATGTGTTAGTTATGAATTCAAAGAATGAATTCTTCAAATGACTGGCCAATGAGTATTTTTTTCTGTCTTTAAATATTCAAATTGAGTTTCTAACCTTATTTTGAAGCAACTTTGCTGCAAGATATGCAAGCGGATAGTTTTTATTTTGAAGGTAAAACGTAAAATTTTGGTAAAGTATGATGGTTCTCTTCAAATGTATAGTAAAGGAAGGCAACATTGAAGCTTGAAATTTCTCGATTTGCTTCATGTAAACATAAGAATAAAGATGATATAAGTGCCTAAATTGTACCAAACGGAAGAGTCAACAGTAAACGAAAATGAATAGGGAAAGCAGAAGTCATCAACGCAGCACTTCTTAGATAGGTACAAGAATGGCCGTTACAAGAAAGTTTCCGACTTTTACGTAATTTTGTCTTCAAAAGATGAAAATTTTACTTGAATGTTAAATAGCAAAAACTCCATTCCTACAGATGGCTAGTTCATAGATGGAAGGGTGGAGAAGAATTTCTTTCCATATTTAAGAAATGAATACTCTTTTATAGAATTCGAAAATCTTTGCCAGATATAAAAATCAGCCACTCAATAAAATCATTTTGATGAAAACAAACGTGATTTTATAAAGCGGCGGCTACTGTATTTAGTTTTTAGAGATATTTGTGCTCTTACACTGTAAAAAAAAAAATATATGTTTTATTTGCTTCCAAAAATTCTCTGTAATTTGAGAAAGTACGCATAATTTACGAAAAAATTACGTTGTCAGAACGTATTTTCTAAAATTACAGAGAATTTCTGGCAGCAAATAAGACATATTTTTACAGTCTATGTGTTATTATATAACCTGGGTGTTAACTATGACCATAATTTTTAGAATGTTATTAATTTTTTTTTCTTTTTTTTAATAAAAACTCATGTATTTATTTTATTTTACACAATTTTAATATTGAAAATGTATTAAGAGCTTTTTATTGCACAACTCAATTTAATTACATTTGTATTGATATCACAAACTTCCTTTAAAAAATTTTAAACACTTTTATGTATAAAAAATAAATAAATTTTCTTTTTCTTTTCATCTTCTGTTGTTTAACAAGCATTGTTAAAAATAGGAAATTTATGATTTTACAAAGATACCAATTGAAGATGTTTATTAAGAGATGATTTATTAGATTATCAAAATGCAGCTAAACCAAAAATGTATCAAATTCTAAATATACTTCAGTGTGTAATCTGTAGTTTTAGGCAGATGTTCCAAACCTCTGGAGGCGTTATTTGGAGACTGCTATTAGAGCAACAAAAAGTAACAACTATTTTTCAAGTTTGATTTATGATGGTAAATGTATGATGCCAGATGAACCATTTTACCAGTTGCTTCAGATTGGCCTAACAGCTGCTAAATGAATCACTATTTTGAGAAAAACTGTTCACGTTAGACTCCAACACACTGTTCTCTATGGCAGTCAACCAACCATTTGTATCCATCACATTTGATATCATATAACATCAACATCATATATGTAATATCTATGACAAAAGTCAACTTGTATCAATGAAATAAATCATAAACAAGTTTATTTTCATTAAGCATATCTTTTTTATTATATATATATATTAGGATGTCCCTTAAATGGGAATTTTTTTTTCCCTTTTCTTTTTTGAAATCTGATACACATACCCTCTATTTATTTTTCTATTTCAACCTAAACAGTTTTTAGCAAAATATCAACTCTCTTGGATGAGCTGATATTTTGCTAAAAAGTGTTTAGGGTCAAATAGCAAAAAATTAGAGAGTATGAGTATCGGATTTCAAAAAAAGAAAAAAATCCCCCATTTAAGGGGACACCCTAATATATATATAATTTAGTGATATTTATGTGTATCGTTCATTCATTTCTCTGTAACTATACATTTATGAAATGTATATTATACAACATAATCAAAGCTTAATTATTATTTCATGTTTTAGGTAATGGCATTTGCAGGAAAAAGAGTTAAACAAGTATCTTGTGGTAGTAGAGATGCCCAAACCTTAGCATTATGTGATGATGATATGGTGTATTCCTGGGGAGATGGGGATTTTGGGAAATTAGGTAGAGGAGGAAGTGAAGGATGTAGAGTACCTGAAAATATTGAAGCTCTAAATGGATTAGGTGTCATCCAAGTTGAATGTGGTGCTCAATTTTCTCTAGCCTTGACAAGCTCTGGTCAAGTTTGGACATGGTAATATTCTTTTTGCATGTTATCTGTTCTTTGTACATAATAAAATATCTAGGTTTGCTGTTAAAGTTTAAAAAAATTCCAATTAATTTCTAGGGGCAAGGGAGATTACTTTCGTTTAGGTCATGGAGAAGAAGGTCATGTGAGGAAACCACAACTAATTGAAGGTTTGAAAGAAAAAAAAATAGTTCACGTTGCTGTTGGTGCTTTACATTGCCTAGCTGTAGCTGACAATGGCCAAGTATGTTCAATTTTTCTTATATGTGTAAATTATTATAGCATTGTAATTGTTGTTGCAATATTTTATGTATTAACATTCTTATTTTTGTCTTTTTTTTTTTTTTTAATTTGAACTATAATTTAAACATAGTACACTAGATTTTTTTTTTTTTTTGTAAATACATTTAATTACAAGTTGATTTAGTTGTAGCTAAGATCCAATTTACACATCTAGGGGCCCCAGGAAACTTCCAACTATAGGGCCTCCTAACCATCAACTTACATTTTTTTTTTTTTTTAGCAAACTCAAAGGACATGCTCATAAAAATGTCATTTAAAATTGCCTCCCCCCCCCCCCCATGCACACACATTCCTTTAAAATCACAGCATTAACCAGGTTTCAAATTCAAGATGCCTTGATAAAATACACATAATAAAATATGGAAATCTTGCTTAAAAGAAAATTGTCAACAAAAATTTCAATAATTTTCGAAGACTTTTTTTTTCCCTTTAATTACATGTTAAAGAAGTAATACTGTAATAATTATACGAGTATGAAAACAGTTAAATGTATATTTAATTTAATATTTTAAAATAAATACAGACTTTTAAAAATATAGTTTCTCTCCTTGAACGATCCTACTGCCTGTCATTGAAAGATATTATTACCCCCATAGCAGAAAATGCGAAACGTGCAACATGCGTCACAGATTTTTTTTTAGTCTGTGGATTATTTCCAAATCAGCATTTGCAGAGATTATGCTCTAGATTTTGGCAGGAAAGATATCGATTTTCAATCTTTTTCCATTCACAGCATAATTGTCAATACAGTACACTCTCAAAAATCCGCACAGCTTAAAACGAAGTGTTTTGCGGATTTCTGAATTTTGCAGATTTTAGAGTAATTTCTTTTATTTACACCTAAGAACCTCATTTAAGTAGAAAATCTTTAAGAAACAATTTATTTGTTATACATACAAATGCTGAAATAAAGTGTGTCTAATAAAAGTATACAAATATTTCATTAAATTTTAATTTAAGGAGCATTTTTTATACTACATAACAAATTATCTAGATTTTTAAAAAGTCTGATCAATGGTAGTTTAAGTAAGAATATTCATACATATTTATTTTCGTATAACCTGCAAAAAAGTCAGCAATTCTTGGTCAATCACATAAGTTTATGCTATGAGAAAGTTTCAATATTTATCTTCATGTGAGAAAATCTTTCATGAAACTCTTTCTCCTTCTTCCTCTAAATTAATAAAATTTATTTTTTGATAATTACACATAATTACACTTATCATTTTCTCCTCTGTAATATGCTAAGTGATTGGTGATTCATCAGCACCAGTTAATAATTGATTTATCTCCTAATACAGTTGAAATTTTGCAATCCATTAATCAACAAATCAGTTGTGACAATGTTTGTTTACATTGTAAATGATAAGCGGATTTTAGAGAATTGCGGATTTTAGGGTTGCGGATTTTTGAGAGTTGACTGTATTCATTTTAAACACGCTTTATTAAATTCTAGAACCTATAAAGAGTTATAGAACAGTTCAATACCTCTCACTCATATAAATTTTTGTGACCCCTCCCTCTCCTTATGCCTATTAACAATCTCTGATCAAACAGATCACAGAATTTTTCTGATTTTGAATTTTTTTCCCATCAGCAACATAAATGTCAATATTCTTTTTAAACTTACTTAATTAGATTTTGGAATCTATAAAAAAGTAGAATTGTTCAATATCTCACTCATATTTGTTTTAGTCCCCCCCCCCCCTCCCAATAGCGATTGGTGATCCAACGTTCTGCAAAAGCGGTGTAATTTTTAATCTTTCTCCATCCACAACATAAATTTCAATGTTCATTAAAAACATGCTTTATTAGATTCTAGAACCTATAAAGAAGTAAAATTGTTCAACATCTCTCATTCAGGTAATTTTTTGTAACCAGTTATAAAAGGAAATACAAGGCAAATAACAACATCTAGAATGCCAAAAATAAATACTAGGAAAGCAGGCAACTGTTTTGGTAGCATTTAGTATATCATCTTCAGTGCACTGAAAATGGTATGCTAAATGCTACCGAAACAGCTGTCTGCTTTCCTAGTATTTATTTTTGGCATTCTAGTCATTATTATTTGCCTTGTTTTTATAATTTCACACTAAGTCTTCCATTAATATTCAGTTATATAAGTGTTTTCGAGTCTTAGAAATTGTTTTCTTAATGTGACAGTAAATATTTGATTAAATATATAATGATGTATTTTGTTAAATTTTGAAAAAAAAAAAAAAAAACATAATGGTTTATCTGTCCCTATGCATTTGTTTATGTCAGTATCAGTATAAACAAATGCTTGGTAAACAAATTAATACAGTCTCAAAACAAATACCTGATAATATCAGATTATTTTTACCTGCTCATCTGGTATCTGAATGCCTTTAAATAACAGATGGCAGGTTTAACTCCCAGTTCAGATATAAATGTTCAGAATGTTTCTGAATCTACTTCAAGCAGTAAATTTCAATCTAATTTGTCCTAATTGGCAAAAAATGACCATAGATTGACAAACCAAATTGTCCAGTATATTTTCAGTTCAGAAATCTTTAAGGATAGTATGAATATTTTAAGAAATTTATTTTATTGATATTTTGATATATATATAATAATGATGATCTAATAAGCATAGTAGAAGCCAAGCAACAGATACAAGATCACTGAAACACAAATGACCAATAAGATTTTTTTTATCAGTGGATGAAATATACTAGTGTAAAGAAACCAGATTTATTAATCAACAGCCTGCAAAACAAACAAATCAATAAAATATATATTATCTTATTACATAGATTTTTTTTTTCTTTTTACAATTTTTTTTTTTCTCTCTGTCTCTTTTTTTTTTCTTTTTTATTTAATTTGACATTTTATATTAGGTTTATGCCTGGGGAGATAATGACCATGGTCAACAAGGTAATGGTACTACAACTGTCAATAGAAAGCCTGCTTTAGTTCAAGGTCTGGATGATGTAAAAATTACACATGTAGCTTGTGGCTCTTCTCATAGTGTTGCATGGACTACAGTAGAAGTTGAAAATCCTAAAAGGCGGGATCCTGTTTTATTTCCAGTACCTAGAGATCCTCTTGGTACTCTTGCCTTAGGTAATTTGTAAAAAAATTCCTCATATTGTATTTAATATATTAGAAGAATTTTTTTACCTCTTGATTAAAAAAAATGCTTTATTTAAAGGTGGAAAAAGAATAATTTCTATATATATATATATATATGTTTTTTTTTTTTTTTTTAGCAGGGAAAAATGATGCAGTTATTCAAGAAGAAATCGATTCCACTTTGTGCAATAAAGTTTCTTTACCAAATTCTAAGCAACCTACTCGACCTTCTCTAACTAAGATAGTTATGTCTTTAGATACTGATTATGCTCGGCAACAAGCTTTACAAAATATATTACAATCAATGCAAATTCACCTTGCTAGGTAAGTAATACAAGTGGTTTAATATAAGTAGAAACTGACACATTTTATTTATTATAAAAAAAAAAAGAAAAGAAAAAAGAAATTTACTCTAAAAGGAATTTTAAAATTTTATTCTTCTGAAAATACAAAAGATTATTTACAGTTTATGGAAACTATTTTTTATTTGTGTTTCCTGTTAGCATTTAAAGATAGATACTTATTTTTTCAGTAATAATCTTCTGCTACTGTTTTGTTACATGTGGTATATTAAATAAATTATACATTTTGAAATTTACTGCTGAAATTGAGATTTAGCAAATTATCTTTCCAAGGAAAAATATTCATATTAATAAATTATGAGCTGGTATAAAAGTCAAATTTATTGCATTTTCAATATATTAAATTCCAAACTGTAAAAATATCCAGCTTAAAAATTAAATTAAAAATAGATAATTTTAATGTCAGTAACTATCAAGAAAAAGAAGTATCATTGTACCAGTCATACATCTGAAAGAATTAATAAAAATAAATCACACATCCTTTAATGAAATACCTGTAAAATCACTTGTTCTTCTCATATGCCTTTTGCACTTCTGGTTTATAAAATGTATCTTAGAAAAACAACATCAAAGAACACTGAGGTAATTTTGGATAATTACCTAAAAAGAGGGATATTAAATTAACATAACATGCTAAGAAAATGATTTAATTTCCATATTAAAAAAAATTGAGATAGAGTTAACAACCAAGAATTTAAACTATCAGGTAGAAGATGTGATATGAGATATATGCCCTCTATATATAAAAAATCAACTATCAAAATTATTTCTTTAAAGTGCAAACAACCTTTATGTATTAGAAAAATGTGAAGGCTTCGTATGTAGTATAGTTCAGAATAAACATAGAAATATATTTCATTGTTTAGGGAACCTTATTAGTGTCTTTTATTGATTCAGATTTCATTGCTGGGAGGAAAATTAACTAACTGACAAATAACTGTAAAATAAAATATGAGTTTAGAATTTTCAAATAGGAAATTTTCAATGAATAACAATTTATCATTTTATTAGCTTTGTTATTTTGCTTATGAAATAGCTATATGTGTTTTTTATTGACCTCATAATTATCAGCTTAAAAATGTAAAATTTATCAATGCAAATATTTATACTATGAAGTATTACATACAGACATATAGCTTATCCGGTTCAACTCAATACATTGCCACATATATCCAGGGCCTTATTAACTTCTGGAACTAGGGAAGCTCAATGACATTTCTGGGACTTCTTTCATTTGACAAAACTTTTCTAATCAATACACACATAAAAACAAGCTTATTAATGTTAAAAATTTAATACTTGTACAAATCTTAGCATAATTAAGATTACTATTCCATTTTTCTTTATATATTGTGAAATAAATTTATTACAAATAAAAAATCAGATGCTATATTTTTAATTTGTATATTTTTGTTATGTGCAAATAGCCCTGAATTTATTTTAATTATTAATTCCAGCTTTGAATTAAATGTTGAATGTCAAGTCTAAGAATTAATTACATAAGTTATCTGGTACCCACAATTGCTAATTTAGAGCAAAAAGAGAGAGAAATTAAAAAACAATCTCATACGTTTGGTTCATTAAAAAAACAAGAAACACTTTTAACTCATCACTAGAAATTATTCATATGAAAGCTTCAAATGCAAGTCTGTAATCTAATTTCATTCAAAGTAAAACTTTGAAGATGACAAGAAAAAAATATATGTTGATAATGTATAATTCGGCAAAATTTCCCCATGTTTAGTTCTTAGAAAAAAAATACAAATTTAGATGAAGAATTGTATAAACATAATTTTAACTTAGGGAAAATTTAGTTTTTTTTTTTTTAATATACATTGTGCAAAATTGCTTAAATTAGTATTTAGAAAATCCCCAAATGTAATTGCTGAAAATTATTACAGAACAATGAAAAATTTCTTGTGGTTAAAAATCATAAGTTAGTTATCAGCTGTGGGTGTAACTTTTGATATAGTGTGTTTTGGGCTGTAAAAAGCAATCTAACTCAAGCTCATTCCAAGTCTGATTCATGAATCTGTAATAATAAAGGAAGATGTCTGTCTGTCTGATCAGCTATACGTTCAGCCCCTATTGAACATAGAACTACAAAATTTGACATATGGGTGCTCAGAAGCCTGCCCGAGTGCATAGTGAAAAAAGAATTTAAAAATTTTAATTAGTTCCAGAGATATTAATTAAAACATCGACCAATGTCTAATTAAAAAGTGAGCGGATCGTATTTTGCACCCTCCAAGTAGAATTCAGCACGTTCCTCAAAAGAAGAAACACAGAGAGAAACTTTGACGCATTTTTGTAAAGCCATCCCAGCTTAGCGGTTGCAGATATTGGAAATACACCTGTACCACAAGAAAGAGCATTTATTTCCAATTCTTACGGTACAAATTTTTTTTAAAAATACTGATTTTTTATATTTTTAAAAAAAGTTTTAAAAAGGGTCCAAAATTTCTCTTTTTCTCGATCGTCATTTTTGAATCATCCTATATTTACTATATGTCAATAAGCTGTTGTAAGACCTGAAACAGGAAAAAGGGTGCAGGTGCCACCGAGCGGGAGTTTCATAAAGTCGGATTTTTCAAGGATCGCGAACCAGCTGGCTGCCGAAGGCAGCTAGTACCCAGTAAAGTGTTAATGATGCATCATAATAGTAAATTCAAAGATTTTATTTTATTTTTCTAATCCTAAATAAAAGATGTAATGTTTTCTCTTCATTTACAAAATGATAGACAACTCTTGAAAATATTTCAGATTTAAAATTTGAACAGCTAAAAAATGATGGAAAAGCAGAATTAATACCATTTATCTTTAACTTCCTCAATTAGAAAAAGTTTATGATACTCTTATAGAATATTGGAGATTAAGGAGTTTACTTAAGAAATACAGCATAACGCATAAAATTTATATGCATAAAAAAATATTTTAAATTTATTTTTTAAATTTCTTTATTTTTCTGTTTAAGTTAATATTTAAACAGAATTAATCTTGCCTAGAAATTACTGCAAGAGAAAATATTAGTTACACTTTTGCTAGAATCATCGACAAGTTAAAAAAATTTATATTGGAATATCACTCTGGTTTAAATTATCAATAACTTAGCTCTTCCCCTACATGTAAAAGAACAAAAATAAAACATGATAAATATTAATCATAGATATGATTTCAATATTTCTTATGTATTTTTTACTATAACAATATTATTTACGATTTCTATTCTACCAAGTATAGCACATTTTAGAAAAATATTATTGTTTTTGCTAAATACTTACTTCAATATTATGATCACTATATTATATGTATTTAATTGTTAGGGAAGCTGTTGTTTCACTATTTCTGCCTCATACTGATATTCCTGGAGAATATGAGTCTTCACTTTCAAAAGGAAAAGCATCAGCCTTTACACACGAAACTGCACACAATACAACTGAGTCATTTAAATCATCAAAAAATATAAAGGCCACCCCTCTGAATTACAAAGCTTCTAAGGTATGTTTATTTTATTCTGAAATTAACTGAGGTTTCATTCTTTCTAAGATGAATGTAATGTTTTTCAGTTTAAGAAATCACATTTTATGCTATTCTAAAAATATGGGAAAGTTATCTTAAAATGTGTGTTTTTGGTTTCAATATTTTTGTCCGGAGAAATACTGTGAATGGAATTTCCTATTAATTTTACTTATAACTGTTAAAAAAAAAAAAAAAAAAAAAAAAAAAAAAGCTTACTCAAAATAATCATTTTTGATTTAATTAAAGTACATAGATTGAGGAGAGGGGAGGGGGGGGGGGGGGGTGAAATAAGTGAAGACAAGAATTCAGGTTTTAAAGAAAATAAATTTGTGCAATTTTTTTAAATTCTGTTAATTAACCATTTTATGATATTATGCTTAATATCAAACTTTCTTTTTATATCAATACTATTTCTTTCAATTGTATATTAAACCTTTTTCAAACATATATCACATAACAGGATGTTATAACTAAGGTAACATACACAATAATTCATCAAAATATCTTTTTTTTTACTAATATGCTAAAATAATCCACCAATAATTGAAATGAGTAAAGAATACACAATGCAAAACTGAGGGAATGTCTGAACAAAATGTAAGAATGAATAGAAATATGAGAACAAATCATGAAATATTTTCAGGAAATAGTTTTTCTTTTTTAGCATTAAAAAAAAAAAAAAAGAAGAAAACAAAATAAATTGAGGGACAATAGGAGAATCAAACATTATAGAGTGTAAAACAAGGATACAAAACACAACTCTTATACAATTCATATTTTAACAATATACAGTATAAATAAATAATAATAATAATGAAAAGAATGTTATGTATTTATAAACTAGAATTTATAGTGTCTTTTACTTGTTTCTTTTTTTCCACACTTATTTTTTTTAAAATAATTATACATTAAATCTATTAAATTTTAAAGCTTTTTCAATGCAGGATATATATATATTCTAAAAGTCTTCTCTATGATTTATTATTATTATTATTATTATTATTATTTGTGTGTAAAAATCAAATTTAACATTTAAAAAGTTTACTTTCTGTGTGTGGGGGGGGGGGGGGGGGACTAAATTCTGAGTGAATGAAGTTCTATGTTCACCAAATTTTAATATAAACATTGCCTTAAAATTTCACAGCCCATGTAATTAAAAAAAAAAAAAAAAAAAAAAAAAAACGTAGAATTTGTGTTAGCTGAGTTCTGCATTCACTAACATTCTAAATAAAAGAAAAGAGGTAGCCAGTACATAATCTAGCTCTGTCTGTAAAATTTAACCATTGAACCAATGCTATATAGTGTATTGGTTTTGTTCATTCATGTTGTATTTATAGTGTGTTAAAATTCTGAACACATAATAAATGCAACACCATTTTTTATATTTAATTTTTTTTAAATATTTAGTCACCTAGTGAAGATGAAGGAAATCAAAGCAAAGATGTTTTCCCCCTGAACTCTCTTTCAAGTTCTGGTAGTTTATCTTCAAAAGTTTCTCCCACTGCTGCTAGTATATTGGCTGCAACATTCTCATCTTGCGAACAGGTATTTATGTATTTTAATGAATTTTTCATACAAGTTGAAAAAAATTGGTTGTTTCAAAATTATTCAAAAACTAGATTCAAATGCTGGGTATTTTAAGGTGCTATCAGACAAAGTTCTATATGATAAGAATAATAAGATAATACCTTCCAAACAGGTTTTTTTCTGGGGGAAAGGAACAAATATTATTGTTTGATTCATTTGCCTCACATATATTCGCCAATCATGAACTTTCGAATGTGTCTCCTATAGCATGAATTCCTCTAATCAGAAAATCGCAATTCCAGAATATCCTCTATCCATATTCCTTTCAAATATCCTTGAGGGGGGGGATTATGACCAAATGTTATGTCCATTGTTTATATTTATGGATTTTATTTATGCTTAAAAATAACTACATACAGCTCAAGAAAGTCATTTGGTAGTTTTGAGAGGCAATATCATATTCTTTATACTATATGAGCTTCCATATGATAGTAGTTTTACTCATAGTCTGTAATCTAACATTTTTCTTGTCCATTAAAATTAGTTTTCTCTTTAAATTATTCTAATCCTGTTCTTGTTTTTTGTCTTGAAATTATTATATGATTATAAAATAAATACTCTGTTTACATAATTTATCATAAGTTCTTGTCAAGATGTTGCTATAAAACATTTTATAAAATAAATAATGGATACATTATTGCCTTTTTCCTAATCATTTATCTATAACCATTTGTTACACCACTAGTTAAAAGTTGTTTGTTTGTCCGCCAGTGACTGAGAGGTTATAATAAATATTTTGTATTTTGTAAGGGCATTTGGTGAGTAGATTAATTAAATTATAATTAGATGTCAATTTTAATAAAACTGACAAAAAAAAAAAAAAATTCTTCTGAAAAATAAAATTTTTATAATAATGAAATGACCTTAACTTCAATAAAATAAAACTTCATAGAGATGTTCAAACAAACTAACACATTATTTGCAAGTTTGAAATTCACTTTCTCGAATCATGATTATATATATTAAAAAAATTAAAATTATATATGCTGGCTCACTTAAAAAATTGTAATTTTGAATGTGTTTGAATACATTACTTAACTTTTTTTTGCTATTTGAATATTGATTTATGCTTCTGATGAAAGTTTGCTATGAAAAAAAAAAAAAAAAAAGCTTATACATTGTCAGACAGCTGTCAAATGTTATATTATAATGTATACAATCGTTAAGTTTCTTGTAGCTTAAAATACTGATAAAAATTGTTTAAATTGAGGAAGTATTAACATTTAAAATGAATAATAATTTACCTTGAAACTTCACCATTGGAATCCTTTCGCAGTTGTGTCTGATGCATTTTCAGATGATCTATTGATCTGAGATTTCTTTTCTCCCTCTACACATTAGTTTCAACATATCGTACCATTTTGCTTTGACGAGGGCAGGATTGTTATCATTGCAGGCTGTTTCTTTGATCAGTACTTCAATGACTTGTCTTTTAATGGCATAGCTATTGTAATTTGTGAGTTTTTTAACATTATCAAAATCTATTGTTCTGTTTTCTTTTAGTTAGTGTTGTTGTTATTTTATTAAATTTTATATAATTTTGATATTCCTTCATGTGTTTCCTTATTTTTCACTTTGTCATTCCAATGTATATACCTCTTTTCTGTATTGGTGCAGAAAATAAAACTATTGGAGAATAAAAGTCTTTTCTTTAAACAGTTTCATTAGATTTTAATCTGATGTTTCTACTGATTATTAGTGAGAAATCAAACAAAATGTAGATTTTAATTAATAGCTGGGCTGAAATTGAATAAGAACAGGTGTGTGTATGTGGTTGATTTCTATTCTTGTAAAATCACAAGTGCGTATTTGCTGTGCTTGGAAGATTAATTTTGAAACTTAGTCATTATGTCAATTTTCATTTATAAAGTAATATGCAGTAATGTTAGATACAAGAGCATTATGAAATTTAATGTTTTTGGTTATCAAGGCATGTACAAGGATACATGTGCTTTTGAAGATTTTCTGAGTGTGCCCTATAGTATTCCAAAGAAATGTGTGTCTATGTATAAAAGTACAATTAGTGTATAATGGTATTTCATTACAGATATAATACTCTTTTTCTTAATGCATCATTATTATGTTAGTTAACAGCAGTTTTCCTAGCAAAAAACAGCCATTTATTCTTGTTGTAGTATTCCTGCTGCATATATTACTTAATTTGAAATTAAATGTTATTTGCATGTTATTTATTTTAAGATAAATACACCTAAAGAAAATGCATAGATTTCTCAAAAAGAAACATTATAATGAACAACCCTGGAAATTAAGTGCAATTAAGAACAGAAATTGAGTGTAAATAGGTATCAGATTATTATAGATTATTTTTAATCCTCATACCATTATTTTTCCTTCTTTTTTTTTTTTTTTTTAAGTAGTAATTATCTTTGATTAAATTAGACAAAGACTGAAATTATAAACAGTGATATAAAAGATATTTGTTGTTGGTAATCACTTGGCATCTACAGCCAGTAAGAAACCAAAATGTCAGTCTACTCAACAATATATATAAACAAATAAATAACATATTTCAGAAAATTAATTCCTTTGACTTTTTTTTTTTATCAAATTGAATTTTGAAGGAATCACTAAGAACTGTGATTCAAGAATCACAATTCTTAGTGAATTCTTCAAAATTAAACTGTATGATTCAAGAAACGTATTGTTGACCATAATTTTACTTTATTTTAATGCTATTACACATTCAAAGAAATATTATTTGGTATTTATTATTTGCTAAAATTAATAAAAATCATTGAAACTCTATGTTAAAATCATCTATCAAATTTTAGAAAAGCATTTTGTAATATTTATAATCTTTAAATCTGAAATAATTTTTATTATTATTTTTTTAATTTTAGAAACTTTCTTATATATGTCTCTTTTGTGAATTAACTCTTATTTGTTTTCTGACATGTTCTTCATTAGGTTTATTCTGAAGCAACAGATTTCAAGAGTTCTGAATCTACAGATTTGGATTCCCTTATAAGTTTACTTTCTTTAGATGATGCCCGTGTTCTTGTTGATCTCTTGAAGTTAGCTGTTTCAGGGAGAATGTCCGATAAAGCTAAAGATGTATTATCTACTGTGTTATTGACTTTGTGCAAAGTTAATTCCCAGGTAATGATACTTTTCTGTGTTTTAGATTTAATTTTGATATTAATAAAACTTAACAGTTCATATTATTATATTAACTGATTATTATTATTATTTTATATTTATCATTTTTTAATTCTATCATTCAATAAATTAGGTTATATGTGGTGATAAACAGAAAATTTGTAGTAATTTTACTACTTTAGATAAAAAATATAATATTGCTGATGTAAATAATAAGAAAGCTGCTTGGTATCAGAAGCAGGTAATTATTTTTGTCTCATTCTTTTAATGTCATATTTTATTTTAATTTTTTATGATGCAAGAATTTTAGGACCATTTTCAACTGATTACTCAGTATAAATTTCAATAAATAAATAAATATCATTGAGATAGTATTACTCAGTATCACTTGTCTCTAAATTTCTCTTATGAATTTTCTCCAGAATCGTTGTATTGTTCATAAAACAAAAAATTTATTTTAATTTTTTAGTGTAATATTTTACACTAGTATATAACCCTGTCAAAAATGGCGGAATGTGAACAATAAATCTTCAAAACAATGTTTAGATCATGAAGACCCCCCATGTAATCATTTAAATATATTTTCAATTTTTGTTTATAGATGACAGCATCAAATGTGTTTCAGTATTTTATAATTTTCATTCTGAGATTTAAAAAATTCTATCTGATCAATAAATATGAATGATAATAAATAAACTGCTAGTTGACAAAAATATAGAACTTGTTTTTAATTTTTAATTAAAGTTCGTAGCAAAAAGCATAAACTTCTATTAAAATATCTACATTTCTGGTTACATTTAATCATGAGAATTGTACATTGAAGAATATTTTTCTAGCTAAAAGAAAACAACATGAATCATTTCCATAGTAAAAAAGTCAAAAAATGATTCAGAAACACTCAAAACTGCCTGCAAACAGAAACAATAACAATATTTGAATCATTGATATGAATCATTATTCATATGAATGATTCATATGAAATTCATTGAAGATAAATCATTAAAATTACTAACATTAGTTTAATTCATAGAAAATACTTCTATATGTATTATGTATTTTTATGTAGGTATTTTCTTATGTATGTTGTAAGCTTACTTCATTATAAATGTTGTAAAGTCTGGTTTTATGTCAACTTGATTCATGATCTTAATTAGAGTGGAAAGCAAATTAGGAGAATCAGATAAAGGGAGACATCAATCTTTATTTTAACTTAAACATAAGTAAGGGCTTGAGGTTGCAAAAGAACTCACTAATCTCACCACTGCTGCTGGCAATAGTATTAGCCAAAAATCGAGGACTTTTCCAGAGAGCAAAGACTAGTGCTTTTTATTCAATGACGATCACCGTGAGGATAAATCATCACTGAAAACATATCAGCAACAACACATCCCAGTGTCCCATTAAGTGTTCTATTTAAAATCCTCATAATAAGTAAATACGATTCACTTCATTTTACCAGAATACTCTTCTTAAGACTGTCTATGTTCAATTTCTACACACCTTTCGCAATCTATGTAAATTATTCAGTTAACTATCCAATAACTACAGACACTCCATGCTAACCTAAATTCACCTCTACTCGATACCTCCAACTAGCTATCTCAACCACAACATCACCAAAATATTCTGGATCCAGCTAGAGACTTTCCCATTCTCAACCGAACATCTTACCTTGACTTGACATTATCATGCTACTCATACCTTACAGTGTAAACAAACAATTAAGCTTAATAAAAATATTTAAAGCCTTTAATATGCTTTTAGAAATATTTTAAGAGTTTTAAGGCTTTAATATGTTGTATAAATATTTTAATAGTTTTTTTAATGAAATGCTCAAACAGTCATTCATTTAGAATTAAAGAATTGTCCATTTGATTTTGTATTTTCTGAATGACAACAGTTTTGGTTTGTTTTTATCTGTTAGCATTGTTTATAATAGCCGGTGATCCGTTATATTTAATTTAGAGCTTGAAACATTACAACTGGGTAGTTTTTGAAGGTTTTATAGAAAATAAATAAGAATAGATGTGATACAAAACAGATTATGTGTATATTTTCATAAGTTGAACAAACGGTGTGGGAGTACTTAGGCCTAAATATGGCCGTGCTAAGTTTGCTTTTCCATTGCTTAGAGCAGTAGCTTTCCTCGAAGATGAGTACAAACCAGTATCGTCACCTCACTTGCAAATTATATAAATAGATGGTGAGCTTTCTAAGGATTTGTAATTCTGTCTTTTATTAAGAAAATTATTAATTAATCCATTTTTAATTTTTATAATGTATAACAAATTTCACACCTTTTTGTCCAACATACCACTTGTTTTACCTTTTTTGTCACTCACTGTTTTGCAGCAAGTTCCTTTCTGAAACACCCTGTACATTTGCCAGTGAAAGAGACACGTGTGAAAATATTTTTTGTAAATAATGATTATGTTCATTAGCCGTAAATGAACCAAATTTTAAGTACCGTAATTTTCGGGAAATAAGCCGCAGCTTATACGTGTTCAAAAGTTCAAAATCGGCAACTGCGGCCTATCTATTGAGAAAAAAAAAAATTTCTCAGATCTCAAGAATTTTTAATCATTTAATTTCAAAAGCACAGAATGCGTAAAAACTAAATATTTTGAATTTGATTATGTATTTTGTCGGTAGATGGCAGCACCAGACAAAAATCTTGCAGTAAAACTAGAGCTTTGTTTACTAAAAAATGATTGACCTGAAATAAATAACATTATCAAAACTCTCAACGTATGCCATCACCACTGATCAAAATATTGCAAAATCAGTATTAATAACTTTTATAATTTGATGATATTCAAATTATTTCTACATAATTAGCAGATAATAAAATCTTATATTGGTGATATTTAAACTATTTCTGAAATGAGAACATTACTGTTATATTGAATATGTATCCGTACATACAGGAGTGGCGGAACGTGAATTTTATTGACCGGGCCTGGAATATTGAAGCATGATCCATGGCGCACCACTGGGGGGGGGGGCTAAGTTGGATCGAGCACCCCAGACCAAAACGACACATAAGAATAATATTTTATAAAAGCTGTATTAGCAAAAGCTTATTTTTAACTTTTTAAAACAGAAAAAATTAGGCGACACTTCGTACCGATTTCTCTTGTTCGTTGCATAATGGGCACATACAAGGTTCAGCATTTGCAGTTTTTGTAAAATTAGTGTTATCTTCATCTCTACGAGTATCACCATTGTTTTTATCAAGTACAGTTTCTTTTTCTAAACTTGGAATCGGGGAGTTTGAAGACACTTTAAAATATGACTCGATTTTTTGCCGTTTTGTGGAACTCATTTTTATAGGTGAAAAAAATAAATATGTAGATTAATTAACCAAAATGTGTTTTTAGATGGAGCACAGGAAAAGCGTCTTCCTCGTTCTCTCCCTAGATTTGTGACTGAGACCATAGAAGCCACTGAAGGAGAGAGGGGACTTGTCACCCCAAAAATACGGACATAAGAATAGTCGTCTCTGAAAGGGGAGGGGGCGGGAGCACATTCAGCGGCTAAATTCTACTTTTCCTCATCCCCCGAGGCGCGAGTGACTGAGACTGTAGTAATGGGTATTGCACTTCTCACCTGAAAATTCATATAGAACAAGGAATATAATACAACACACAGATGAATGGGGATTCCGGGAAACTTGTTAGCAATCCCTGCTTTCCAGAGAGTAAAGAAAACTGGCTTACTAATCCTTTTTCTGCTGTCACCCCTCCCCCCCCCCTCCCCCCCCCCCCCCCCCGCACACACACTGTTATCCTTTTAGGAATGTTGTATCTGTAGGAAAATAGATTGCAACTGCTATTAGACGTATTATAAGCGGCAACCAGAGAGTTATCCTGCTATGTAACTCTTCACCTTCTTTTATTATCAAGTCAGGTCAGAAAAGATACAGTACAAAAAAAAAAAAAGACAAAACTAATGCCCGGTCGGCCCGGGCAGTTCCGCCGCCCCTGCTTATATAATTGCATATGCGTATGTAAATAATAATAATAAAGAAAAGAACAAAAGACTTAAATCCATCAAAGTCTGCATAAAAATCCAAATTTTCCTAAACAAACTTTCTCCTACTTCCACAATAATCCTATCCCACGGAAAAAAAAGAAAGAAAAAACTTTCTGATCTCATTATCTATCTTTCTTTTTTTTTTTTTTTTAATCGTGTTGTCCAAAGTTCATTCAGTAAAACAAACAGGGGGAAAAAAAAAAGAGCCATCACTTGGGCTATGTGCTGATAAAGGTCAAAGGGCAAGTGCAATCAAGTGAATGAGAATGGAAAATGCAGCTGTAGCAGAAATAAACAAAACTCAAGTGGGTATATTTATTGCTTTGCTAAGAGCTAGAATTATTCATTCATTTTTTTTTTTTTTTTTTTTTTTAAGAATTAGATAGAGAAAAACAGTGATTTACGGGATTAAAAAACAGAGGAACATGCATTTCTCAGTATATCTCATAAAAATAGAAATATTGAAAAAGCGTTTAAATGGAGGAACATCTATAAAATCAGTCTAATGAAGATAATATTTCCAATTTCTTTTTTTTCCTTTTATTAAATGAGGTGGGTTGGCATTAAGGCCGATTGACTGCATTAGGGTTTCAGGCCTAAGGGTGGGGTGCCCTCCGTGAGGATCTTTTTAAGGAATTCTTGTACGTACTTGTATAAGTTTTGGAGAAAACCACAGAAAACTCCGAACAACTAGACCGACATGCACGACCGGAAACTGAACCTGGCATATAATATCTACCAGCTTTGAGGACAGAACATCTGTCGCTGATGGGCCTTAATTAAATGGGAATTTTCAACTTTTACAGCTTAGTGACATATGCAAGAGATAAGTTATTTTTTACATATGTACATATGATTTTGGGATTAAGGCCAATTGACAGCATGGGGATCCTAGACCTGGGCTATGTGTCCACTGCGGGAGGAGTCTTTCTAAGGAGTCTTGGTACTTATGTGAGTTTTGGAGAAAACCACGAAAAACTGCAAATGGCTAGCTCGACGAGCATGACCTGGTATCGAATCCGACTCTTCCCATCTACCAGCTTTGAGTACAGAACTACTCAGCCACTGTACATATGATCTATTTTTATTGTGTTATGTTTTATAATTCACTGAAATCAATAAGAGAAAAAAGATCAAAAATCCAGAAAACTTACAGTCCTGAGGATTTCAAGTGATGATAGAGTCCTATACTGTACAATGATTGTTTTTTTTTTTTTTTTCCCATCCAGAAATCGCATATAAAGTATTGCATAAAATCGGGGGAAAAAAAGAAATAGAAAAAATTCCAGATAATTTTATTTTTATTTTTTGTCGAAGTCAAAGCTTAAATAATGCCAGTGGAATAATCGTAAGACAAAAATTTAGGATATTTTTCAAATTTATGAGTGAATATCTGAAATGGAATTAAGACTTTTTAAATTCACTTATAAAGAATAAAATTTTATTGGCAGATGTGAAATAGAAAAAAAAAATTGAAAAATCAATTTTGACAAACAAAATTGAGAAGAGAAAAATAATTTTTTAAGAGGAAATATAAAGGCTTTTAAAATAAAAATTAAAAAAAAAAAAAAAAAACCTCAAAATTGTGAGTTTCCGGTATCTGTTTTATATTTTTCATCCATTGGATATGAGGATAGAAAATCATTTTTACATTCCAGCTGTGTTTCTCTACTCCTTTCTCAAAACTATTTGTCTGTAGGTCAAGGTCACAGGGAAGGGGGTGCATGAGTATCTATAATCTATGTTGTTGTACTTTTCGTCATTTTTCACTTTATAAACATGTCCATCATATTCACAGAATCGATGTTAGTAAATAACAGGTTTTTGGAGGGAAAGGGTGAACTGATTTTAGGCACTGTTGTAAAAGAACAGGCTATTGTTTTCTCCCCCACCCTGTCTTTATATAAAGGTCACAGATAAAGGTCTGGCTCATTGATGCGAACGTGAAAGGTGTTAGTCTGACTGTGTTAGCGAGTATCTTTTATTGTGCTACGCCCATGTGCTTGTTTTTACTTAAAATTTTTTTGGATAATTATGGCTTCCCGAAAAAGTTATACAGCATCGTTTAAGCTTTCTGTAGTGGAAAAAGCAGAAACTATCAGAAACAGAGCTGCTGCTAGAGAATTTGATATAGATGAGAAGTGTATTCGGCGGTGGAGATTTAAAAAAGATATTTTGAAAGCTATGCCTAAGCAAAAAAGGGCTCGATGTGGTGGGGCAATTGCTTTTCCCAAATTAGAAGAAAACCTTGAAAAGTGGATTTATGAACAAAGAGAAAAAGCACTGGCAATTTCTACAGTTAAAATCAGACTGCAGGTTAAAATAATGGCCCAACAAATGGGACTTTTGAATTTTATAGGTGGTCCTGCCTGGTGCTATAGGTTTATGAGAAGGAAGAGACTTAGCGTACGCTCAAGGACAACCGTTGGACAACAGTTGCCCAGTGACTGGAAGGAAAAAAAAAGAGTCATTTCTGGATTATTTGAGAAAAATGATAAATGGAGAGAAACTGGCTGAAAACCAGATTATAAATATGGATGAAGTCCTCCTTACATTTGATTGTCCTCCTAATAGAACTGTAAATAAACAAGGGGAAAAAACAATTTCCATTGCAACAAGCGGCAATGAAAAAACTTCTTTCACTTGTGTCTTGGCTTGTGCTGCAAACGGCGATAAATTAAAGCTGCTTTTAATTTTCAAGAGAAAAACACTTCCTAAAGGGAATTTCCCATCAGATATCATCATTTCTGCAAACGAGAAAGGCTGGATGTGTGAAAAAATGATGATGAACTGGATTGAGCAGGTGTACAGAAAACGGAAGGGTGCTTTTTTCCAGCCAAAAGGTTTATTAATTTTGGACTCTATGTGGTCTCATTTACTCGACTCTGTTAAATTGGAGTTAAAAAAACAATCAACAAACATTGCAGTAATTCCCGGAGGCCTCACAAAAATTTTGCAGCCTCTTGATCTTGTTATAAATTGAGTTTTTAAGCACCATATGAGGCAAAATTGGGAAGACTGGATGCGTGAAGGAATTCATTCCTTCACAAATTCCGGTCGCATGCGCAAGGCAACCTATGAAGAGGTAGCAAAATGGGTATCGGATTCATGGAAGAAAGTGGAAAAATCAATCATAATTTCTGGATTTTCTGAAGCAAATATAATAGAAAAAGTGCAGGAAAGTGTAGACATTATTGACAACCCTGATGAAGAGTGTGACGCAGATGATAATGACTATTTACATTTGTTTTGCTCTGATAGTGAAGAGTCTGAATTTAGTGGATTCGAATAGTTCTGATTAAAATAAAATATTTCTTTTAGTTTTAGCGATTTATTTCGATGTATTTTAAATATTATATATAGGTAATCACTTGAAAAGAAAATTGATTAATGCATCGTAAGTTAATTACATCGCCGAAAGTATAAATAAAAGATTGGTAAGTTTATTTTTTATTTATTAAAAATGTCTCGTTTTTAAATAGATTTAATTTATAAAGTGCATTTCTATTTTCTGTGTTTTAATTTAGATAAGAAATAAGCAATATTCTTTAATTTGAAAATGCAAAACTAACATTTTGGTAAAATATTTTCAAATAATTCATGTAGTTTAACATTTTTAATCCAGACTTCTATAGTTCAGAAATATCCATAATTTGGACTTTGAAAACTAAATTCCCTCTTTTTTGTTTCTGGTTTTGATAAATAATTACAAATAGTGCTACTAAAAAATGTAATTCCAATTTTAAACAATTTTTACTTTAAGCAATTTTTCTATAACTACAGAAATAAACAGATCGCTTAATTTTTTACACCTAATATTATTAATTTGTATGATAATAAAACGATTTTTAAGTTAACTTGTCATACTCTGAATAATTTAACAATTTTTTAATGATATATCTTTGATTTCTGGGATTTATATTTACTTATTTTTTTATAATATTATTTATAATTACGATTTAAAATTAAGAATTAACATAATCCATTTATTAGAAAAGTTATTTCTCCAAAATTAAGGAAAATGGCACCACCACAAAAATGAAAATTATTTGCTATAATGTTTTACTTTTAAATATTTCAAATTAATAAAATTGTAAATATTATTTGACAAAAAAAAAAAAAAAAAAAGAAAAGAAAAGAAGAGATAATAATAGATGAATGAATAAATAAATCAATAATTTATTATTTTTATATCTTTATTTATTTATTATTATTTTTTTTAAACCAACATTCATATTGTATCATATATTTTACTTAGGTAAATACGTCCAATTTCTGAAAGATCTAGGTATATTTCGGAAATTTTCGTAATTCGAAATCGACAAGTTCCCGACAATTTAATGCTAATGTATTAGTAATAAAAGAAAAATAAATAAATAAATGCTTAAAAAAAATCGATTACGAAATCGAGGTATGTGTGAAGATTTGTTAAGCTATAGATTTATCTCGGTACAGGCCACGGCCTATATGATGGTGCGGCCTATATGATGAAAGCTGATTTAATTTTAGTGTTTGTTCGTTGGTGCGGCCTATACGATGGTGCAGCCTATCTACCGAAAATTTTGGTAATCAAAACACTGACACAGTTGTTATATGCATGTTTATTTTACTGAAAATAAATTTTCAATAAGAAAAAACAGACTTTTTCTCCATTTGATAAAGGACTTAATAATGTAGTCTTAATGAAAAGCATAGGTGTAACTAGACTCTAAATGTGGGAGGGGAGGTTCAGGGACTGAATTATCAAAGAGCAAATGAAGCACGTGTCTGCGCCACAAGTTTAAAGGGAATCCCCAAATTAACTGCACTTTAAAGTAAGTATGCTAAATAGTATTTTTAATCCATAGCATAAGATTTTCAATGTTAGTTTTCTGGTTTATAAAAATATTTAAACATTCAATTCTTTATCCATTGTTTCCACAGGTGATTATTTTTATATTTGTATTTGTACCACTAATTTAAAACAGAAAATTTTAGCATCTACGAAAGTACTACTTTAAACATTATTGTTTAAATGAAGTGGTACAAATGAAATAAAACAATATTCGCCTGTAGCATCTCTGTTTGTTATTTCAAAAATAATATGTACCAATTTCATGCATTAACATCTAAAAATCAAAATGACTTAGTGAATGTGCCAGAAATTTTTGGGTTGGTTCAGCAGAATTTTTTTTTTTTTTTTTTTTTTTTTTTTTTTTTTTTTTTGAGAACATCATTAAATATAAAACTTTGGGCATGAGAAATACCTTGTGTAGTTGAACGGATGTCACGTATAGTTAGCATCTATTTTCATATAACATTAAAATATAGTTTACTTTTTCTTTCATAATAATCAGTCCAGTGCCATTGATTTCAGTTTCGTTGATGTCGATGGTTGGCTTAAATTGTCTTTTTCATTTTTGTTAGCTTGATCTACCACTTCTGCTTCATAGTTAAGTCCTTTACAAATTCATTGCTTGGAATACATTCATTATTTGATTCATCCTTTCTTTTCTTTAGAAATGAATGTAGTGTTAAGTTATTTTTATATTTATTACTCATTATCAATTTACATTAGGTAACAGACTGACTGAAAGCATTGTTTTTTCTGCAGTGTTGTTCAATCTTCAATGTTCACTAACATTGCTTACGAGGATGCATCAAAAAACTGTAACATATGCGTGTATACACCAACTCTCTTTTGAAAATCCTTTGCAAGCTTTTTGTAGGCACTCAAGTTTCAGGAATTCAGGGATGTCAGATGTTGCATTTTGTGGGTGAAATGATTCAACATTGTGGTGAAGGTTATGGATAGTCGCCACTAGAGTTACTATTGTACTGAATAAACACTGAATCAGTATTAGAGCTGAATAATTTTACATCTCATTGTATAATTAATAATACAGATAATTATATATGTATATTTTACTCAAATATTTTTATTTTAAAGTTTTTTTTTTTTTTTTTTACCAATGGGGATTGGGTGGGTTTAACCCCCAATCCCCCCCCTCCCGTTTATGCCACTGATGCAAACACAAAACTGTCTAGATAGAAGAAAGTTCCCTGGTTCTCAAAACCTGTAATTTTACGTCAAAGGTCTTTACGCCAAAGGTCTTTAAAAATGAGAAAAATAACTGAGATTTAATAAATCTAGATCATGATGAACTATGTCTTGAATTATTTGAATAACAGAAAAGCATTTACACTATGTTGCATTTGATAGAAATTTTCATTTAAAATCTGCCTCAGCATTAATGGTACTCAAGAGAATGGGAGAGGATGGGTGTATTCAGTTGCATGCTAATACTTGGGAATGCCATCATTAGTTCATAGTGATATTAAAAAAAAAAAAAAAAAAAAAACCTCCTGTATAGATATATGTATTGCAAGCAGAATGCCTGGAGAAAAAAATCCCTGACCTCTAATATAAAAATTATTAGAATTTTACAGAAGGTATAAAAATATTGCATTTTTGCTATAAAAAGAATATTTTGTGTATGCGTACAAATACAGCATTAAAAAAGGATTCATTGAATTTCAGTCTAATTTTAACATCCTCCAGTTTTATATAAAGCCCAGATCTCAACCTATTATAAGAATTATCTAAAGTATGGGCAACTCCCAATAGTGCCTTTATTTTTTAAATTCTTTTTACTGGATATTAAAATTTGTATATTTCATACATGTGCTATTCTAGCCTTACCCGCACTGTAGAACTTAATGATTTATGCAAAATGTCAGATTTTTTAGCATCATGATCCCTTGCCTGTTTAAATATTGTTTTTCTTTTAACTAAGATTTTGTTTTTTGATACATTATACCTAACAAGTCCTGTAGTGAAAAAAATGTCTTTGTCTCCTCCCTTCTCCAGCAAAGATTAGTCTGCTGTTCTTTTTCATAACTTATTTTAATTTTAAATTCATGATTAAAGAAATCCTTATTGTTCCATAGGTTGGTGATATGATATTAGAACTATGTGTCACAGAATTAGAAGATGTTGCAACTGACATTTCAAACAAACGTAATATACCTTTACCAGTTGTTCAAGAGACTCCACATCCATATCCCGATAATGCAACTCTTAGCAATGTTGTTGTAATACCAGGTAATTTTCCTTGTCTCCCAGTTATTCATTCACAATGAATAAAGCACTTTTTATACACCCTTGAACAGGTTGTTTCAAATAGGCATTCTAAAATAAAGGAGTATAAAAAAACTATTAATAAAACTTTTAAATTTGATTAATTATTTACAATGTATTTAGTTTAGTATATATGTTACCGCTAAAATGCAGAAATAAGTTAATCTGCAGATTAGCTAGGTAATCTGCACATTAACTAGGATGATCCGTTAAAGTGAAGAAAATTGTTTCATTTCTCAAATTACCTAGGTAATCTGTGAATTACCTAGATAATCTGCACCTTATCTTCTAGGCACTCGTTAAAGTGAAAATAAGATCTCTGGTGTTGTAATTTTACAGCACGCTGTGCTGTATTTGTTTTTTTCATTCGGAAAAAAAAAAAAAAAAAAATTAGTTTTCTTTTCTTTCTTTCTTTACTTATTTTAATCTGTATGTGTTTTAATTTTTATGTCTTTTAAAGTTATATTTGTTTTAATTTTTTTATTTATTTCATCTTTTTTTTTTTTTCTGTCAATATAAGCTTGAAGATGTTAAACATTTTTAATGTGAAATATAATAACTTTAATAGCTTTCAATAAATTCTATTTTGTAAATGAATGTTAGAATTGTAATACAGTAACGATTTCTTTTCAAAATAAAAATATTTAACCATTTAAATTAAAAAAAAAAAAAAAAATGTTTTATTAACAACTGATATTGTTATTACTATTTAAAAAAAAAAAAAGTTATGTACCAATTTTCAATTCGCTAAAGAAATATTAAATTAGACAAATCAGAGGCGTTATTTAAGAAGTACTTCAAATAATTAAAACTGCTTTAATTATTTTAGAACGCATGAAAATTAAAATGACAGTTTTCCAATGCTTTATTAAACTGTATTTTGCAGCATGCATATATCTGTACAAGTTTAGAAAATATATTAATTTTACAATAAATAATAATTAAAAAAAAAAAAAAAAAAAAAAAAAAAAAACTTTATTAACACATATATACAAAGACATAAAAGGACGTATTAATATTTTAAAAATATTTAAATACCTCAAAAAATCCTTTATTTGAGCAGCATAGATGATATATTTTGACTCGCAAAATTCGCGGTCATCATCAGATGTTTATTTTGCTGCTCTGTTGACCATCGTCTTCATCCGTTTCCACATCATCTTCTTCAGTGCTTACGTCATGCTGTCGTCGATTTCTATCTATTATATGTTGCCAGTCTTTTGGTATAATGCTGTGCTCTCTTTCGTTAATGGCAGTGTTAGAGGCTATGATTTCCAGGGCTTCTCTTTTTAATGAGTAGTTATGCGAGTTATAAGGTGCTATTTTGGTGGTTTTTAAGGTATTAGGTATTATTGGGTTATTTATGTGAGTGCGTGATAAAGCGGTGGAGCATCTATTGTATTTAAGGTCGTTAATATGTTCTATTTCCCGGTCTTTAATTTTTCTCTTAGTCATTCCGATATATGAAGCAGTTTTATTATTATTTTCAAAATTAAATTCAATTTTATAGATCCCTGGGGTTTCTTTAGGGTCAATTATATCTTTTTCGTTTCGTATTCGCTGTATAATGTTTCTATTGGGTTTGATGGGAATATGTATATTATGCTTATGTATATTATGCTATTAAAAACCATGATAATACCATTAATACTACTGTATATCAAAAACCAACAAACAATAATGAAATTATCCATAATAAATGTAGGACCCCTTTCCAATACAAAACTGCAGCCATACGCTCTTACATAGATCGTGCCATACTAATATGTTCTAACAAAAATCTCCTTAACATCGAAATTAAATTTATAAAAGACATTGCTCAACGTGCAGGATATAGTAATTATCTTGTACAAAAACTCTTTAAAAAACTCCCTAAAATCTTTCAATAAAATTAATGACGCCCAAAGGATTAAACCTAAATTTACCACCTCCATACCCTTCTGCAATGGCATAGCGAATAAAATAAAAAATGAAGGCTCAAAGCATAATATACATATTCCCATCAAACCCAATAGAAACATTATACAGCGAATACGAAACGAAAAAGATATAATTGATCCTAAAGAAACCCCAGGGATCTATAAAATTGAATTTAATTTTGAAAATAATAATAAAACTGCTTCATATATCGGAATGACTAAGAGAAAAATTAAAGACCGGGAAATAGAACATATTAACGACCTTAAATACAATAGATGCTCCACCGCTTTATCACGCACGCACATAAATAACCCAATAATACCTAATACCTTAAAAACCACCAAAATAGCACCTTATAACTCGCATAACTACGCATTAAAAAGAGAAGCCCTGGAAATCATAGCCTCTAACACTGCCATTAACGAAAGAGAGTACAGCATTATACCAAAAGACTGGCAACGTATAATAGATAGAAATCGACGACAGCATGACGTAAGCACTGAAGAAGATGATGTGGAAACGGATGAAGACGATGGTCAACAGAGCAGCAAAATAAACATCTGAAGATGACTGCGAATTTTGCGAGTCAAAATATATCATCTACGCTGCTGAAATAAAGGATTTTTTGAGGTATTTAAATATTTTTAAAATACTTTATTAACACTTTTTATGTGATAAACTACAATGAAATTATCTGAAAAAGCGAACAAAATTAAATAAATAAATAAAATAAAAATATAATCATGATACATAAAATATATACCGGAAACTTGAAATTGAAAGAAGCAAAAAAAAAATTAATGAAATGCTAAAAAATGCATAAAAATCTTATATTAAGTATTTGTTAAATAATGCCATAATATTGAATGACATATTTTTCAGAGTTAAAAATTAATACATCCTTTTTTTTTTTTTTTTTTTTTTTTTTTTTTTTCCCAGTAAGTAATAGTAATTTAAATCAATTTTAAAATAAATTAGTTTTAAAAAGTTGTGGTTTAATAGTTTTATTTTGGAGGAATTAATTACTGTGTTGTAAATTTAATATTCATAATTAAAAATAAAGTTTCATGAGAGAGAGCTTTTAATTATGATTAGATTTCATTAATAAAATGCAGACCCTTATCAAACTTATATTGACAGAATTAAAAAAGAGAAGAAATAAAATCAAAATTAAAATAATTATAACTTACTTGTTACTTTAAATTTTGTGTTGGCCATAATGAGAAACCTAATCATGGCTTTGATGCTCCACATTTTGCGCTTACCATATCATAGCGGAGTGGGAGGGATAAAAGTTTTAGTTTGTGTTTGAAGGTCATTCACGTATCTGTACAGTACAAAGCCAAAAATCCGGAATCGTCGGGACCGCGGCGTTTCCGAATTTTTGGTCATGCCATTGTTAAGTACTTGGATAATATGCAAATTCAAGTAAAAAATAATACAATGCTTAAACATATTCTGTAATTTTTTTTTTAATTAATTTTAACAATAAATAAATTAAATTTAAAATTAAATTTAAAAAAACAAAAAAAATTATTGAAATATTTGCATACAGAAATTAGTAAAAGTTGCAATAAAAGAAAATAAATAACAAAAAAAAAACATGCCATTTTTATTTTATTTATTTATTTATTTATTTATTTTTTAGTATTTTAGATTTTTTTCGGTAAGCTTGGGCATAATTGAAATAGAATATAGAATTTAGCTGTCAATTAGATAAATGTTTAAGTATTGTTACTATTATTATAATTTTCTTCCCCCTCCTTTTACAGATTTTGTAAATGCCAGTTTTGAAGATTAATAAGAAATAAAATACTTTTATAATTTTTTTTCTAGATATATTTATATTTAAAAAAAAAAAAAAAACTCTGTTGATGATGATGATGATGATTAACGCTGCCGAAATTGTCCGGATTTTTGGAGTCCGGACTTTCGGCTTCGTACTGTATCACATGACTGTTTGACGTCATAGTAAATGTAAAAAAAAAAAACTGAGGCTCGAAACAGACATTTCAGCTTTAATGACACAGAAGCCGCTAATGTGCAGATTACCTAGTTAAAATGCAGAAAACTCTTGATTCTGCACTTTAACGGGTCAATTTAGTTAGCCTGCAGATTAACTAGGTAATCTGCATATTAATGGATTTCAAGCTTTAACATTAACATATAAATGTTAAAGTGGCTTTCACTTGATATTTGACAAAAAAAAAAAAAAAAAAGCATTTCATTACTTAATAAGCTTTAATCAGCTTTGAAAGTGTGACAGATTTTAAGCTATTGTCCTTTCTGTAATTTCTATTATATACTTAATACAAATAATTTATATGAAAAACACTTTCTTGATATGAATAATCGACATAAATATTTGCATATTACTTTTTTGTAAAATTACAAACAAGACATTGAGTACTTTAATATTAATTGTTCCAATTTCTTCTTTAACAACAAAATTATTTCAGATTAAACTGTTTACTTAAGCAAATGTCTATTGTACACATTCTTATTTAATACCATACTATGCAGCCATGGTAAAATTCAGTGATAAATTATAGGTTTTTATGCATTCAACTGCATTAACATTTATTAGACCAAAAATATAACATAAATGTTAGTAATAAAATGGACAGTCATATTTGTTGTACATAGCAGAAATTTTTACAATGGCATAATAAAAAAGGTAATTAAGGTTTTAATATAATCAATTGACATTTTTTACCATTAAACTAATAAAACCATGTTTAAAAAAAAGATAAAGATTATAAATAAGATAGTGACTTCTCAAATACATAAAAAACTTATTCTCTTTGAACTTTTTGAATTGAGTACTGTATTGCAAACTGCTGGAGCCCAGTGTAACTGTAACTACTGAACGCTATAAACAACAACTGCTGTGATTGAAGCAAGAAATTGATTAAAAAAAGTCCATGTACTGGTTATCATTTGCAGCCCATCAAACTGCTCCATGACAATGCAGGGCCTCATGTTGTAAAACTGGTAAAGGACACATTAGTAACGCTTAGCTGGGAAGTTTTGGAACACCCGGTGTATAGCCTTCAGACTACCATTTATTTTGAACGATGCAGAACACCTTGCCTTCTGTACACTTCTGGACAGTGGATGAAGTAAGAAAATGGGTTGATGATTTCATCGTGTCAAAAGAGGAATTTTTCTATACTGCTGGCATCGTGAACTGCCTGACCGATGCCGTAAGTTATTAGATAATGATGTAGATTATTTTGATGAATAAAGGTATCATTATCAGCTCTAAATTACACATTCATTTCTTTGATACGCACTTTAAAACTTATTACTACACTTAATAAATATTAATATTAAAACAACTTTTAAAAACTGCATTAAAAATGTTATCCAATGATAATTAAGATAAAGAGTAAATGACATAAAATAAAGTCTATAAATGTTCTGAATATTTCATTTGACCATCAGTACCTCTTAAAAATTGAAACAGTAATTTTAGTGAAATTTTTAAAGTTCCAAATTTTAGAGTTTTTCTCCAAATTTTAGAGTTTTTTTACTTCTTAACTATATTTTTACATGAATAAAATATTCAGAAAATGTAACATTATTAATAGGTGCTGTATACTTAAGAGTAGAATTTGATCGTCAATGTTCAACAGAGAGAAGACACGATCCATTAACAATTTTAGATGGTTCTGGTAAAATTGTAGCTATTAAATCAGGTAAGAGAGCTTTTTTTTTTTTTAAGTGCAGCACGTTATGCATGTTTTTATATCATTTATAATATTTATATGTATATACAAATGTTTAGGACGTGAATGGCCTGAATGGTGTGCTGATCTACATATTCCTGGCAATGAGCTCAGATGGAAATTTATAAGTGACGGTTCTGTTAATGGTTGGGGATGGAGATTCACAGTATATCCAATTATGCCACAGTGTCCTGATAAAGAGCTTTCTGATCGTTCAATAATGTCTGGTCCTTCAATTGATCTTGTAATGTCACTTCTCGAAAGGCAAATTGATCTTTCAACAGATATTCATGCTGTTTCCCGATTAGCTTCAGCTCTTGCTTCATGTGCTCATATAGGATGCCTAGGTATGATACATTCAACTTTATTAGAGTTATATCTTCTAATGAAGAAGAATTTTATAATCAAGTACCATAAATTGCAAAAGCAGAACAATTGTTTCAGTTCAAAATAATTAAGCATGATCCTTTATCAAGTATAAAAACTGTAAATACAACAATAGTGGGAAAATAAATAAGTAAAATGAATTTTTAAGATATGTATAATAAATAAATAGTGCTTCCATGCTTCTCTTGTGTTTACTTTTTTATGAAGAGTATTATAATAAGTGTACATTATTACAAAATTACTATACTTGTTATGATGATAAGATTAAAAATTTCTGTTCAGTTTTATTTTTATTTATTTATTTATTTTGTTTATTTATTTATTTATTTATTTAAAGAAATTTCTATTTGTTTATTTATTTATTTTTTGATTATTTATAAAATACAAAATTCACTATTTTATAGGAAATAACTAAAAGCAAAACTGATACTCATATATTTTGCAATTGCATGTTTTCTTAACAAAAATATCTCATCAGAGCAAGGGAAGAAATTCAGTTTCAAATAGTTTTGTAAACATAGCCTTTATAAACTGGTGTTTCATAGTTATATTTAAACTTTTAATCTTACTGTAATTTTGTTTTTATAGCTATTTTCTTTTTCTGTATGTTATTGTTAGTTGAAACTATAAGTATGATTTCATTAAAGTTTATTTTTTTATTTCTTATTCTAGCTCCATGTTATAGAATATGGGCTTTGAATAAACTGCGTCATCTTAAAGCATCAGTTTTGGATAATGTGTTCAGCTTCGCCAACATAATAAGAGAATCAACTCCGAGTCTATGTTCATCAGAAATGCAGGTGATTATTCTAATTGTTTCAGTTAGGTTTATTATTATTATTATTATTATTAAATGTTTTTGTAGCCAATTTAATATTGGCATCATTGATTCTGATAAGGAATTTTTATTTACTTTGAATTGTCATCTAAACTTTTTATTAATTGATCATTTAACTTCCAAACTGATTAACAATTACTTTTATTTCTATATGTATATTTTCATCTTAAAATAACTTAAGAATCAAGGTAACCTTTATTATTAAAACTACTATACTTCTGTTTTTAAATTCATTAAAGTAGTTTTTGTTTAATTTACAGTATATCCTTAAAATGTCTCAACCAATATTCAATATATATTTTAAGTCAATCTTCATCATATTGAGTAATATTACACTAGTCTTAAGATTTGAAAATCAAGTATTAATAAATAGTTGTCAAGCTAATTCAAAATTTTATCGCTACATTGTGTTAAAACCCCTTAAACCTAACTATAAATACTTTCTCTTTTTAAAAATTTCCCCCAGGTTCATTAAAATAATAATAATAAAGTTGAGCATTTTGCTTTCTGGCAATACAGTGTGTTCTGCTACAAATAAAATTAATGATATTCATAAAAAAAATAATAGTAATTCACCATGATCTAATCCATAATGATTATTACCGAGTAGAAACACTCTTCTCTGTGGTGCTCTCCATTTAACTATAACATAAATATCTTTTAAAATAGTTAAACAGAAATTATCACAGGAAAATAAATATAAGCTAAACATTTATTATTATAAAAAAAAACTTTTTAATTTATTAGCAGCTTACTCCCCCCCCCCCTTTAAATAAAAATAATAAAGTGAAAATGAACCCAGTTTTTAACCCAATAAACCTTTTTTTTTTTTTTTTTTTTTTTTTTTTAACAAGTTAAATGTTGAACATAATCTAATTGCAGTACTTGAACATTTATATTTCATAATAAATCAGGTTTACTAAATCAAGAGGGAAAAAAAATAATGGGATTAATTGATTAAAAATATTATTTATATATTTATCATATTTATAGAGCACATATATAAAAATCCTTTACATCAAAATATATTACCAGGAGGCAAACTGTGCTGAAGACTGTCTCTGATAAAGATTAATTAATCGGTTTCTTATAATAATAATAGTAAAAAAGAATAAATATCTTACTTGAATGATTGTTTGAAAATATCTTACTTTCTTAAACTGACCACAGAACCTTCTAACAATTTATGTAATCACTGGCATACCAAGGGTGGGGTGGAGGAGGTGGTCCACCCCAGGCCTCTGGTCATGAGGGGGCCTCCGAAGGAACTTAATATTTAAGTATATTTATCTGGTGAAGTTGTCATTATTTTAAACTGATTGTGTCATTATTTATCGTGTTGTAATTCATTGTGCCATAATTTTAATCTGAAACATTCCTTGCAATTCCCTTTTAAATCGTAGGTTCCTATCTAATGAGCACTAATATTCAAAATGTGACCATACAGTGACAACTCCAAAATCAAAAAATAACTCATTTATGCCAAGCCTGACCAATGCCCCTGGCATTCTTGTTGGTTTGGCTTCTGAATAAATCTTAAAACTAACTAACTTCATTGCTTTTTTTTTTTTTTTTGTAATAAATTCGTAAAGAAGTCAGGGGGGGGGGCAATGTTGTAGGGACTGCAGTTAAGGGGGCACCCAATGATATTTTCGCTCCAGGCCTCGAAATTTGTAGGTCCGCCACTGTATGTAATTAAATTATAATTATAAAGAGAATTAAAATAATTAATTATTTCGTATTTTGCACTCTATTTCAAATAGAATAAAATTTTTAAAATTCAAATTTAAATGATGAAACTTTTCATAACTTTGATTATTTACCTTAATTATCTTCATATGGAGAACCTTTTATCACCAGACCACTTCCCACACACAATTCTCACATTAGTAGGGAATGAAGCACATTGGAATTTGTGCACACAGTAAATAGTGTATTGGAAATTAATTTATTTTAAGTATAAAGCGTATAGAAAAGTTGATTAAAGTTATAAATTTCATTATTGTTATTTAGTAAATATTTATATTCATTTTATTTAAGACTTGTTTTATTTTTAAATGAATTTTTGAGAAGAATAGCACAGTCGACTCTCTGAAATCCGCAATAGTTGGGACCAAGGCTTTTGCGGATTGTAGAATTTTACAGGTTATAGATCATTGCTTTGTTTACATACTTTTCTCTTTATTAGAGTATAATTTTGCAATGTTATTGTAAAAATTAAACTACAAATTATATTCAATAAATAATTTAATTATTCATAACATATTTAAAAAAATTATACAATATAAATTAATAAGTAAAATTAATAAGAAGTAGAATTAAAAAAAATTACAGATTTATCAGCAATTAAATATGAAAATTGAATATGTACATACATAATTTACAGGTTATTTAGTTTTTTGAATACTGAATCAGCTGTTTTGACACCTTTTCAGTGATCTTGACCAAGGCTCTACTAACTTTAGGCTTTAACTAGATCTCACGCTTGCACCGTAGTGTGGAATCAGCACGAGCAAGTATCTTATCTAGTGTACCGTTGCTATTACTCAGTTTTTTGTTACAAGGAACTTTTGCTCTTTTTGTGATTAACTTCACTTGAAAGCATTTTAGAAACAGATTGTAATGGAATAGGTATAAACAGGTTTAAATTCTATTAATTTTCTGATGGAAAATATATTTTCATATGCTCAAATTTAATTAATAAACCATTATGATTTTATAAACTTTTTTTTTTTTTTTTTTTTTGTAATTCTAAAAAATGTAATTCATCAAAAATGCATATTTTGCAAAATTTTTGATAAAAATAATGTTTTTTACACTTTAGCATTGAATCCTTGCCCAAAATTATTTACAATCATTATTATTTTCTTTTTTCTTTTCTTTTTTTTTTTTGAGAGAGAAGAAATAGAAATTAGATTAACTGTTAAATGGGATTTTCATTGTTTACATTCAGAAAAGAGCTGCGGATTTCAGAGAGCCTACTGTATTTTCAAATTAAGTGTGTGTAAACATCCGATGTGCATGGAGATTCAAATCTCAGAGCATTTTCTTAAAGAAATAGTATCACACTGAATAACAGAATCAACGTATTTTTGGAAAAGGGCTAATAAGAAAGAAAAAAAAAATTCTGGATATTTTCACAAAGAAGTTAGAGTATAATTTAATGATTATTTTAAAATTTAATTATTAAATATTTAGAATTTCCAGATCATTTTAGGATTTATTTAATGAATGTTTTAGAATTTATTTAGAAATGTATTTTTATAAATATATGCAAAATTATTTCCCATTTAAATTTTAAAAAATTTTAATTAAATTTTTGGGAAATAATTAATGGTCATTGCAAATAGGGAATATAAATTTAGATAAATAATTTAATAAGATATTAAAACTCCTTGTTTTAACACTGTATAAAGTCCAATTATTAATTTTGTTTTGGAGTCACTTATGTTTTATAAAATCTGTTAGAACTAATGTTATGGTTAAGAGGCAAAAAATATTTGCATATGAAAAATGAAAAAAATATTTTATGAATTTGGCATCATAATTGCTTTAATATTTTTGTTAAATCTGTCACATGTAACTATTCAGAGGCATTATATATTCTATATTCAGTATATAATATATTATAGTTATGTATAAAAAATAAACATGAGAAAACACTTTGTGAAATTCATATTATTTGGCCAGTAAATGAATTTGCATGGGGAAAAAAATGAACAAAAAAAATTACATCCATACAATATTATCAGGAAAAATAACATGCATTTATCATTTAAAATTAATTACCATAATGGCTTCTTTTTATAGCACTTTCGGCCATCTTCAGTAGACTGTAGCTTTTGTTTACTTCTTTTCCGGTTTCATATCTGTTTTGGCTTCATTACTTCTTTTCAGTTCACTTATTATAGAGCTAACATTAATAACTCGATTGACATTAATTCCATCAATTTTTTAAAAAATCGCTAATTATAACTCATACTTATGCCCTTAAACATTGAAGCAATTGAAACACTAACTTAATCCTTTGCAACTAATGACCATTGTTATAATAGAAAAATTAATTTTTAATTTTTTTGAATTTTGAAGAATAATATAAAAAAATAAATAAATAAAGATCGTTAATGATAATAATAAAACTTTAATGGATGGCCAAACGTATAGTGGATTAAGTACATTAAATGCGTTTCATTAATGTGCCGTGCTCATTAAAACATTTAAATGCCAAATCTTTTAAATTGAAATGTAGGATAAAAATTCAAATAAAATAAAATAAAATAAGAATAGAAAAATTAATAAGTTCTTTTAAAAGTTAAACTCATCCCATTTTAGCAGAAAGATGTAGCTGAAAATAAAAATAATTAAATATCCAAATGTGCACAATTTAAAACAATAAAAACGATCTCTTCTTGATTAACACACTAATTTTATTCAAGTATCAAATCATAGGAATGACCGTGAGTAGCGGCGCCGTTACTGCTTAATCTTACATTAATATTATGATAGATCTCTGATCATATTTTACTCATCAAATGGGATTTTTTTTTTTTTTTTTAATGGATTAATACTCCTTGGGCACATAATAGTTTGTGCGTTTAGTAATGTCCATTTGCTTTCAATAGTTGTCATAAGATTGTTCACATAACATTTTGCGAAATTTGTTTTATTTGTGCTGGTGGACATTTCTCAGAAGTCATAAAAATTTTTTCATCCCGACTTCCTGCAGTCATTTATTTCGTATTAAAAAAATATCATTTCATGAAACACAGGAGAAAGGCGTCGAAGTATGGACTCACGTTCGTGGCGTGAATTGATCCAGTAATCTTAAAATACGCCATGCGAAATAAATGAAGGCTTATTCCTGAGTAATCGTAGTGAGCCATTGTTTGCCCAATCGAAATGAAATTATTCACTATACGATGCATCATGTCACAGATGGATGATAACTCATATCTTGAAAATGGCCAGTATCGGATCATCATTGTCCAGCATAGCATTAGGCCTAGTCGCGGGCCAGGAACATTGTTGAGTTGTGAACATATACCGGCTATTGAGCTCCTCCTTCACAAAGTTGCTTTATGTGCAGGCATTTTTCAGGAATTGATTTCATGGAATTACAGACCATTATACACAGACTATATTAGGATTTTTGCTAAATATGCCTGTCCGCGACACCAGTTCGCTCGCTATGGCCAAAAACAGTGCCGCGGACCGGCGAACAGGAACGTCTATTCCCTACAAGAGCTTACATTCAAGAGATAGAAAAATGCTCCCTCCAATTACGTGCGTGCCCGAGCCAACCAATGAGCTCCCGTGGAAGGGAGGCGACTGACGTCAGAGATGACGCTCAAAACTCTAGGGAATGTTCCAGAACATCTCTAGCGCGGGAAAGTACGAAGACTTTAAGCAATCATGGCTGCCTTCCGATTTTAAGAGTTCAGTAAATAAAAAAGAGTGTTTTCGGACTTACGATTTTTGGAGAGGAAAATTATTGACTTTTAAGCTATTTTTATGAGCGATGGCTCAAATTAAAGGAAATTTAATAAGAAATCTCATGGAATTAGAGTTGCACGGAAATAAAATATAGAAAATAATTTTAAATGCAAAATCGGAATGCAGCCTGCTGGCAAGATAATTTTGATTTTTTGCTGGATTAGTTTTTATTTTATTTTATTTTTGAAAACGCAAATTTTCAAGTAAAAACGGAGATCTTTTAAATAAATAAATCATGATCGATGTTTGACATTTTGCAGCGTATGAAATGAATTTTGAAAGAGAGAACTTTTAAAATTTTAAATGGGGAAAATAAATGAAATAAATGAGAGCCAAAGTATCTTCCGGAGGATTTGATAAACAAAATTATTAAATTTAAAAGTGTTATAACCATTAGCATAGCATTATTTCCCAGAACTGGCAACCTATAATAAGTGAACTGAAAAGAAGTAATGAAACCGAAACAGATATAAAACTGGAAAGAAGTAAGCAAAAAGCTACAGCATACTGAGGATGGCTGTGAAGATGGCCGAAAGTGCTATAAAAAGTAGCCATTATGGTAATTAATTTTAAATGATAATTGTAATTTAGGCTTTTTTAAACAATTTTAATGTATAACATGCATTTGTTTTCATTTATTTATTTTTCAACAATACATAAAACTTAAATTTTAGTGATAGTAAATTATTTATTAATAATATTTGTATTTTTGGTTATAAGTGAAGTAGTAAGTGAACTCTGTATTTAATGCAACACATACACATAGATAGAATGTACTAAGAAGTAAGAAATTGCATGTCAGATTTTTCACAGAATATGAATAGATTGATGATGTGTGCCAAGGAGAGAGGGTATCACAGGCACCTGGGAGAGAGTATTTCGTATGGTCAGCATTTTTATGGGATGCAAATAGCCTGGTAGTGTAGAGTGAGCTTTAAAATTTTCATATAGTGATATGAAAATTTGTTATAGTTGACGATAATTTATCTTCTCACAAATATTCTCCCAAACTTGATATCACATGTTATATTCCGCTCTTATCAATGAAGAGGGTTATCTTTTTCTCTCAAATGATTTTAAATGTAAGAACTTGTTCTTTGTTATAAATTTATTTTAAAGCATTAAATAAAATTTAATAAACTTTAAAGCTTTATTATTTTTTTTAAGTCATTTATATTATAATATGTAAAAATCAGTGACACTCTTTGGTAAATATTTAATTTTCGTGTTTTCTTTATCAGCCAATTACAGGGGCAGCCCTTAGAAATCTTGTGAAAGATTTACCTGATATTCTTTTGCGGCAATATGAATATGAAGATGCAGTTTTGAGAGCTGGGAAACATCTGATGCATAGTGACTTTTTTAAAGTAATATATAAATTCAGCATCAAATATATCTTATGAAAATGAACAAAAATTAAAATGCCATTAACTAATAATTTTCTTTTTTAAAATAGGTTTTGGTTGCATTAGCTTGTGATTTAGGACTAGATACTCTGCCATATTTTAATGATAATCACAAGTGGTTGTGGTTCAGGAGATATTGTACAGCATCTAGAGTATCGGCATCATTAATTCAACGGTTACCTCTACCATCATCATTTTGTGAAGAAGTTCTTAAAAAAATTAGAGAAATGTGTGCAGAAGATGAAAACATATCTCAAGAGCATGAAGATCATACACTTTTCAAGCAAGAACATGATGAACAACTTATTCTTTGGGTTAATAGGCAAGTTCCCTTAAATTTGTCCTGTATTTTTCTTATTTTATTTATTTTTATTTTTCTTATTATTTATTTATTTATTTCAAAATCATAAAATTATAAGAAAATTTTAAAGGGTAGAATTTCTGATATTTTATATTTCAATATCTAACAGATTTATTTATTTTATTTATTTTTTTCTGAATTTATTTTCTTCTCTTTATCTTTTACTATTTGCATCCCCTGATTATCCAAAATGCTCAGGAAGTAAGAGCTTCCTCCCTGAAATTTAAGAGGGCCCAAAATGACTGAAAAGTAATGCCTCATATTCCTAGTATTAGTTTTTCATATTATCATTTAAGAAAAAAAAGGGGGCGGGATTTTCCTAAAGCAAGAGAAAATACACACTATTTTGGGAAAGTTCATTGCACAGCTAACAACTGGAAGTTCCAATGCTGATAAACATATGCAATAAAAAATATTACATACTGATGTAGAATAAAGATGATAAATATGAACTTTTAAATTAATATCATATAAAGCACTACATCTCAAAAATTGTTTCAACTTGGAATCATTTAGCTCAACCCTTCATCTGATATATATATATATATTTCAAGTTCATGAGTACAATATGAGAACAAAAAATGTTTATCTATCTTTATGTTTATCTATCTGATGAAAATTTTTCCAAATAATTTTCAACCTGAAACGACTTCTGTAAAATAGTTTGTGCCCTTTATTTTATATAATTTTAATCCATCATTTTATATAGTCTATATGTGTCAATTTATATTGATACATATCTATAGAGAAAAAAAGAATTTTTTTTTTTTTTTTTCCCCTGGTTAAACAAGAAAAAATATGATATTGTTTATAACATATTATTTGATCTTCTTCTAAACAACTTTCTTTCTAAATAATTATTTTAAATACTTTAATAAGTAAAATGTTTACAATTTATAAAATTTCTAATTTTTTCTTATTTAATTTCTAAATAAAATCTTTAAATAAGAATTTTATTCGTAGATAATCAATCATGTTGGTTACAAATAAATGTATATACTATATATATTTTCCTTTTCACTTGTATGAATTCATCATTAGCAAAAATCAACTGACAACTGTCAGAAGAATTATGGAATTAATATAAGGTAGTATCAATGAGTGGGTAGCAAAAATCAACTGACAACTGTCAGAAGAATTATGGAATTAATATAAGGTAGTATCAATGAGTGGGTAGATTAGACTGGGGTGTTGGAATCATTAGGCAAGGATTGCAGCTTCAAACCTAATATGTTAAAAATTGAGAATAATTAAAAACTTCCATTATTATAAATGCCTTAGCAACATGCTTTTCTGTTAGAATTCATTCAATAAGCTATCAGGAAAAGTAGGCAACCTTTATGTCATTCTCATATGCCAATATATAGATAAAGAACATTTTTTTTTTCTGTTAACAAATACACATTGTAAATTTATTTATAATGTTTAACACATGTTAATTTTTTGTAGCATGTTATTAAGGAGGGGGGATTATTGTGTACAAACTTCATAAATTCTTTTTTCTTTTTTAATCAGAGATATCGATCGTACATTTGACTTTCCTTACTTTTCTTATCTCCTTATTATGTACACAAAATAATTGTCCTGATAAATTATTTTTATTCCATAGGAAACCTGAAGATTGGGCTGTATCTTGGGGAGGAAGTGGAACCATTTATGGATGGGGTCATAATCATAGGGGTCAACTTGGTGGTGTTGAAGGAGCTAAAGTGAAATTACCTACTCCATGTGAAGCTATCACGAATTTAAGACCATTGCAGATTGTTGGTGGTGAACAGACACTTTTTATTGTAACAGCTGAAATGAAGGTTTGCTAATTTACTATACAATATACATATCTTAGGTTTAAAGTGATAAATCTGGTTATTAGTTATAACAACTGGTCCTTATGAATTACTAACCATTGCTTTTGATAAATACGATAATGCAGATTACATTAACTATTGTTATTAGTAACTACCGATGAAGTTTGGTCATTGTGATTCCTTGAACTGAAATAACGCGTCCTGCATGTCATGAGTTTCCCGACACTAATTATGTTCTTATATGTATATATACAGTGATGGACATAATTATAAGACACCTATCTAATTTGACAAATAGTGAAAGAAAAGATTCAGAGCTTAAAAATGCTTTATCAAATACGTCAAAAACATAAATTTATTCTGTTATCACATGTAATTGTTTTACAGAAATGATATTTTTATAGAGTTTAATAAAAAAAATTAAAAATACCATGGACCAAATTATAAGACACCCTAACATTTTAATTAAAACAGCTGCTTTTTTTCGAAAATAATGTGCAGTATGCAAATTTTCTGCACGTTGTTATGATGTCAGCAGTTAACTAAAGCAGACGATAACCGACTTCACGCATTTACAAACATGCCACGAGGTACAGAATTAAAGGAAAGTGAAATTTGGAAATTAAATGGAACTAATGCTTTAATTACTATATTTCAAAAGTTATTAAATGCTCTAGATGTGCAATTAGAAATATTTTGAAAAGAGGAATTAATGGATAGGTGATTAAAAGATCTAGACGTACTCCTTTCTTGTCCTCGAGAGACAGACGCCATGTGCTTTCGCTCGCTACACAGAATAAGATGACCACTACAGGCATTAAAAATGCTTTGAAACTGAATTGTTCAAGGAGAACCATTTGCAGGGTGTTGCATAATGCTTTCTATGTGAAATATAAAAAATTGAAGAAAAAACAACAGCTTCTAAGCGGCACAAGATGGAGCGTCTAAACTTCACTAAACAAACTATAGCCTGGACCTCCAAATGGTACTCTGTGTTATTTTCTGATGAAAAAAAGTTTAACCTGGATGGTCCTGACAGGTTTCAATATTATTGGCATGATATATGGAAGTCTCCTCATGTACTAATGAGCTGCCAAGCCAAATGGGTGGAGGCTCAGTAATGGTTTGGGCTGGTTTTTGGGCTCAAGGGAAAACTGATATTGCTTTTGTGCATTCAAGAATGAATTCCGAAAAGCATAAGAATCTTCTTAAAGATCAACTAGCGATATACGGTGAATTTCTTTGTGGCGAAAACTACACTTTCCAGCACGATAACATGCCAATTCATGCATCACACGAAAAAAAAAGTGGCTTTCAGAGCAAAGTATCAATGTTCTCCAGTGGCGGCTCGTGGCAGGAGCTGCAGAGCTGCAGCCCCCCCAGAAATATTCGAAAAAATTATTTTATCAACTTTCAAAATATTTTGAAAATAAATATTATTATATTGTATAGTATTATGCATATAGAAAAGCAGATTACTTCGTTATCATGAAAAATTATTAAAAAGCTGAGAAAAGTTAACCATTTTTAAACGCAATAGCACCTCGAAAATTCGTAAAGGGGCTGTTCATTCATGCAGCTCCCGAAAAAAGGGATTTCTTTAGGGAAAGAACATTTACAACCGCCCCTACTCGTTTTCCCTACCAGTTTCGACCATTTGGTTGGAGCTGCATCCGGTGCAGCTCCAATCTGATTAGGGATTTCGGTAATGCTGGAAAAGAACAATTTCCCTTTGTAATCTACGTTTTTTCTTCACTGTTTTTAATGCGGTAATCGCTGTGTTTGAAGATTATTTATGTATGAGAGGTAAAAAAATTTAGCATGACGGTTATTAACGATTATATGAGAAAACAGAAGTCATTTTTATTTATTTTTCAAACAAATTTTTATTTTATATTACATGGAAATTTCGCACGGTTTTTTGGTTTCTTGCTTTACCAATGGCAGAAACGTTGAATAGACAGAATCACAATTTTTATATAAATTTTGCCTTAAACATAATATTTAAAATTTATCAAGTGTTTAATCGCTTTGTTGATAAGGTTTTTATTATTATTTTTTTTTTTCACTTGTATATTAGTCACTAATGTTTTTCTATTTTGATGAGAAATATTAGCAGTCGAACCTTTCTTAAAAACACGAGATTACTAAATTTTTAATTTCTGACATTTTCGTACAACGAAGTTGGAAAGCATTTATAACTTCGTTTCATCTGTCTTTCTATTTGAGTGAGAACTTTCAGAAATATGCTCGGAAATTTAAGCATTTTAATATCCGTTCTTTAGATTGACCACACTATTTTTCCTATTAAAAATGGGGTATGTTTCGTTTACAGTTCATTTAGAGGAATGCACAAAAATTTCTCACACATTACATTTTATAAGGAAATTAATTTAAATATATTTTAGCAGTGTTATTCTGTTGCAGAATCTAGGAAATTTATGTAAATTATTCTAATGCATAACAAACTTATCCATTTAGAAAATGTTGTATTTTTCATTTATACTTCTTTTATGAGGACACACAAAACATCCAGAATGCCCTGCTGGCTTGGGTAATATTTCAAATCAAATTAAACTGATATATACTATTCCAGTCTTTTTAAATATATCTAAAGAAAATAGTGTTTTAACATTTGTCGATATTTTTTTTTTTTTTTTTTTTTTTTTATGCATGGCAATACAGAAGATATCGGATACGTTACTGACTATGTGCAGCAAATTTTGGAAATTCGTTTTTAACTAAGATTTCACATCTAAATGAAATTTTAGTTTACTGTACCATGTGTGTAAAGTTCGCATTAAAAATAATAATAATAATAAAATGTTCGTAATGTTAGACAAGCATTTCATAATCTATGTGATATGCAAGATTTTACGTCGATGTTAACTCTTTTAATTAATATTTCAAAGGATGTTCTAAATAAATTAATAAAACGCATCATTATAATTGCACTTTTAAGATACGAGCATTACATTACTATAATGTTTTGAGGTCTCCTGAGCTCATTTTTGTTATTTTTACAGTGTTATATGTATGGTGTGAGTAAGTGTATATATGTGAGTGAATATCGTAACATCTAAATGATCGATTGAACTGAAAGCTGGTAAGTATGTGAAAGGTCACCATCAAACGAGCCGTATAGAATTTGATGGATGTGAGCCTATATATTTCTGCTACAAGGACACAAAGAAAAATTCCTTATCATTTTGATTAATGGGCTTAAATTTATGAAGTGCGATTGCGCCTAAATGTTTTATCCAATTGAGCTAAAAATTGGTAGGTAGGTTATAGGTAATCGTCACGCAATTTGTATAGTTTTGATGAGTACAGGACTTAAAATTTTTTTTACAGAGACACACAAAAAAAAAATTCTTTATCATTATGGACTATAGATTCAAATTATTTGCAGTTATTATCGCAAGAACTGTACAGATCTACATAAGTATGTAATCAAACTATTTATTATTATTTTTATATAAATCATTGTGCGTATCTTTTTAATGAGCAAAAGTTGATTTACAAACATGTATGTATACTTCGTACCATCTTGGAGAAAATAATAGCATGCAGATGAAAAATATTTTGTTGGGGGAAAATTGATTATCATAAATAAATAAAGTTAACAAAATAAAATCTCCAGTTTTTTTTTTTTTTTTTTTTTTTTTGAATGAATGTCCAATAATATAAAATTTTAAATCTATGCTGTATCCTGTATTACTTTGCTTCTTGCTCAGTCTACGCATATAAAACCCGAAGCCCCCGATTAAAACAGATTATTTAGAAAATCATTTTCGCTTTTTTCTCAAATCTTACATAGACATGCAGCTATGCAGCCCCCCTGTAAAGGAATCTCACGAGCCGCTACTGATGTTCTCCCGTGGCCTTCTCACTCCCCAGACTTAAATCCCATCAAAAACTTGTGAGGGATCTTAGCTCATGCGGTTTGCCGAAATGGGAGGCAGTTTATATGTGTCAAAGACCTAAAGAATGCTATAAAATGTGCTTGGGAAGAACTGCCTTGCGATATTTTGTTAGAATTGATAGATTCAATGCCGAATTGCATCTTTCATATTATAAAAAACAATGGCGGCTCCACCAAATATTGAATAATCATGTTAGAGGATTTTCTTTTACGCCATTAGTGTCTGCTAATTATGTTGACCACTGTATTTGGAAAAAACGGTTGGTGTCTTATAATTTTGTCCATTATGTTTTTAAGATTTTTCATTAAATTGTATGAAAATATCATTATTATAAAATAATTATATATGATAACAGAATAAATTTATGTTTTTGATGTATTTGATAAAACATTTTTAAGCTCTGAATCTTTTCTTTCACTATTTTTCAAATCAGATAGGTGTCTTATAATTATGTCCACCACTGTAACAATAAACATTCATATAAATGTATGAAACAAATATTATTTTTAATAATAACAAATTATTTGAGCAACAAAACCGTAAGTTTCTATATCAATCCCTCCTCTTAAAACTAAGAAAATTAAATTGTCTGCATGAGCAGTGCTGACTGAAAATAAATTGCAGTTCAGGGGGTTAATTAGGTATAATTTATAGAAACTTGAACTCTACTATAATTTTTATGTATCTGTATACTGCGATAATGAATCTTATAGATATTAGTTGTTTAAAAATTCAGAAAAGAGGAAAGTAAGAAATATAGAGAATATTTCCTTTAATTTTTTCCAGATTATTAACTAAAGCATTTATTTCCATTTATTAGGATTAATAAAGCATTTAGAATTTGTATGAACTTGCTTTCCTTTCCTTCTATTTGATACTACAGTTAAATTTAAACAGTTGATGGTCCAACTTAAAAATGTTTACAAAGATGCTTATGTATTTGAAAAACTAACATTTGCATAAACATTAGTTCTTTTGTTAAAATGTATTCTAAAAACTGAGATTTAAGTTTAAAATAAAAATTTAACTTAATTTTAGTTTCATTATGAGATTAAATTTCAATAGTAATATTTTATTTCTTTGTACCCTCTCAAATATATATATATTATTGCTAGATAAGAAATAGATTTTTAATTTATTGCTGGTTATTTAGACTAACAATTAGATTGTTAACTTTTTTTTTTTTATTTAGGTTTATGCTACTGGTTATGGTGCTGGTGGACGCCTAGGAATTGGTGGAGCTGATTCAGTTTCTACCCCAACTTTGTTAGAAAGTATTCAGCACATACCTATAAAAAAAATTGCTGTTAACTCAGGGGGAAAACATTGTTTAGCTCTTACTGTACATGGAGAAGTATATTCATGGGGCGAAGGAGAAGATGGAAAACTTGGTCATGGCAATAAAAGGTTTTAAGATTTTTATTAAATCACTTTTATTAAATTACAGTGAAAAAATTTTTTAAGATACAGTCAAAACTTGCTATAGTGAACGTGGGATATAGGGAACTCTTGGTTATAATAAACTTTTTCAGCAGTCCCAATTAAACACAAACATCTATTTTATTAGTTATCAAAGCTTGGTTATGGTGAACCTCTGGATATAATGAACTTTTTTATGTCTGAAGGTGGTTCACTATAAAGGGGTTTGACTGTATTTTATTTTGAACTAACCACCTTAGGTAATCAGCTGATACACAGCCACTTAATTTTTTACCATGGGAAATTTCCACTTTGTGGCATCCTCTACCTGATGTGTTGTACTACATAATTCCAACCATAAAAAAATTCTATTCATGAATGTGATCCTCGATGGCAAACACTACCATCCTGTTCACTTCCCTTAAAAAATTCCACCATACAAACACTGGGTGGTACCTGCGCTTCCTAAAACATGATTGTTACAGTAAACAATAGTTCACTTATTATGTAAAATAAAATTAATATTCTTCTAAACTTAATTGGAAGTACTTAAATACAAATTAAGATTAATTTATTAAAATACAAATTTAACAGTGTTTTAATGATTAGTTCTTCACTTAGCAAATACAAAATTAAAATTACTTTCAGCAGTTTTTTGCCTATATTAACTATTAATTAAAGCCTTATAAATACTAAAACATTTTTAAAAACCTTACTTTTAGGCTTTACCTTGTGATTCTTTCGCACAGGAGCCCCTGGCATCATCTGAGTGAAGACTTGCATGATCAATGCTAGTACATAAAATGTTGTTTCTTTTTGGTTTTGCTGATTCCTCAATGAGTCAGTGCCATATTTGATCCATGAATGGCAGGAAGCTAAAGACCAACGTAGATCAAATGTGGCACCACCTCAGAGAGAAAGCAACAAAACCAAAAAGAAACAATACTTTACGTGCCAGTGTTGACTGTGTAAGTCTTCCCTCCGACGATGCCGGAGACCTCCATGCAAAAAAATCTCGGTAAAGCCTAAAAGTAAGGTTTTTTTTAAAGTGTTTTAGTTTTTTACTTATTTATTATATTCTATTCTTGTTTTCCTTGTATATATTTTGCATTAAAATGTTTATTTTTTCAAAGTACTTCTATTTGTTTATTTGTTCTTTCAGTTCCTGGGACAGACCAAAGAAAATCGAAAGTATAAGTGGTAAAGGTGTCATTGATATTGCATGTGGTGGGGCCCATAGTGCTTGTATCACCTGTTCTGGACAATTGTATACTTGGGGCAAGGGTCGTTATGGAAGATTGGGTCATGGTGACAGTGATGATCAATTAAAACCAAAGAGAGTGAGTATTTCAATTCTCGTTATTATACATATACAGCAGAAAAAAAACTACATGGAGGTTTGGAACACAATAACAAGCAAGAATCTTATAGAAACATGGGATCACTATGCAAGCCAAATGCAAAAGAGGGCGCTAAGGTCGCAAGGAAAACTGCCCAGGATGAAGCATTGAAAAGTATAATTTTGGTATATGAGCATAAGAAAGGATGAACCACAGACACAATTAGAGAAATGATGGATATGCATCTTGTTTACAGGGCAGCTAATATAAGTAGAACAGTTATTAGGGAACTAGAATTATCGTCCCCTACTTGCTTCCATTGACACTGAATGAAGAGATTTAACATCTTTCTAGCTCAAGTCTTGTAAAAATTGCTGATCAACATACTACTCTGTATGTAGCAGTGGATGTAGCTTCAACATGATGGAGCTCTAAGGTGATAGATAGGCTGCGCTGGACCCATCCTATTCACCAGATCTGGCCCCTCGATTTTTTTCTTAGGATTTTCTTTAAAACCCTAGTGTATAAAACACTGCAGAATCAGAAATAGATTTGTTGACACAAATCATTGCTGGAAGTGGAGTTATTATCAATACATTTTACATTTTTACGAACTTTCATCAATCATTACATTGTCATTGTGAGGCTTGTACTATCGCTATAAGCTGCAGCTTTGAACTCCTGTTTTAAAGCTTTCTTTTAAACAAAAATGTTTTGTAAACTCATTTTTGTATAATAAATTATCATTATTTGTGACCTGTCTTGCATCTTTCAGTTTCTGGATTTCTAGATATCTAGTTCATCTGAATTCCATTCGCAACTATATATTCCTATATGATTTTTTGCTTGTTATTGTGTTCCTGACTTACATGTAGATTTTTGAACAATAGTTCTGAACCACTTTGTATATATTAATTTTTCCATATGTTAGATAAAAACTTCAAATTATAACTTTTATTTTCAAGATTGTTCCTTTCACTTGCTGCATGATAAACAGATTAACTCTTTCTGACTTATTAAAGCATAAGATATGCTCATCTTATTTTATAGTGTTTCAATCAACATTTTTATTAAAAACTTATATCTTCAGTTTATAGAGCTAAGTTAAAATTTGTTGATAAATGCTTACTTTGATCTTGCTAGTTTCATAAGATATATGTTTATGTTAAATTGTATTTTAAAAAAGAAAAGAAAAAACTACTCTTTTATGCAGATTATTAATCCATTTATCCATGCAAATCCATTAATTATTTATCAGAAAATTTTACAATTTATTTGCATAAAAGTTTTAGTATTTTACTGTGATAAGAAATATCACAGTTGTACATTTTCTTTCCTTTTTTCCATTTAAATTCAAAATATTTTAGTTAGAGAGATCTCAAATTCTTAATTACGAGCTTTTATCTCAAATGTTAATCTAGAAAAATATTTTTAACTATCAAGAGAATTTATTTTTAAACATTTAAAATTTTAAACTATCATATATAATTTTTTTTTTTTTTTTTTTTTATTAAAATCACACAATCAACTGTGGAAGAAAATCATATTAATTGAAATTTTTATTTTTCCGACTGAGTGAAAATAATGCCTGGACTGGGACACGAACCCCGGATCTTTGACTTACAAGGTCAAGGCTCTACCTTGTCCCGGTCCAGGCATTATTTTCACTCAGTCGGAAAAATAAAAATTTAAATTAATATCATATATAAGTTTAAAAAATTCACCGAAAAATCATACCAATATTAAGAAGAAGAAGAAAAAAAAAAGAAGTAATTCAGGAGTCGCCAAATTTTGTCCAGGAATTGTATGGGTAACATATTTTAAAGGAGACAGTTATTTTACACTATAGTTTTGTTCCAAGGGGCCAGTTTTCGTGTGCTCACAAATGAAAAAATTATGGCATGCTAATACAGATAAAGCAGTTCATTAACAAATCTGTTAACTCGCAATTGTATTAGAAAAAAAATACTATACAAATTAATACTCCAAACTGGGCCATTTAAAAAGTACCCATTCTCTGTAGATAAAGAAGTAGTGGCTGGTCACTGTCTTTTTTCTCAGCCTTGGGGTCGGTCAGTCATTAATTGATTTATGACAACTGAAAAGGACATATTGATAAAGAAATGATAATGAGAAGAAGATTAAGAAAAAGTTTGATGGACATAGTTATTTTGTATGCATATTTTTGAACAGTTACAATAAACAAGAAAGAATAAAAGATGGAAAAATATATACATATATATATATATATTTAATCGAGAAAAAATGTAAATGGGGCTGTGCCCACACTGCCCCTTAATTACGGACCACCCCTGTATGTATGTGTATATATATATATATATATATATATATATATATATATATATATATATGTGTGTGTGTGTGTATATATATTCCATATTTTTTCTACTTAAAGAAATTTTCATAACTGGAAAAAAATTAATTCAGTTTGGATTTTAATGTCCTTGGATTTGAAACGATTAACAGTATGCAGAATTGAAAAAGAAACATCTAAATATTTTGCCCTCAAGCCTAAAGGAAAACTGTTTTAAAATTAATGAGACTAAACTTTATTAAAGCTAAAATAAAAGATTTTTAAGAGATTGGTTAGGCGTTTTTTAATGATCAAAAAAATGTTTAAGAAAATAGATTTTGCTGTTACATGGAAAAGTAAGGTAAATGAAAAAAGGTTTAATTACACTTCTTTATGAGGATGTATTTTTTCTTTCCAACAAAAACTTAAACCTAATAGCAAGGAGAAAATTATTTATGTATAGCATGTTAACTCCTTACCTGCTGATGAAAATTTACAAAATCCACTTCATAGTGCCACAGCTCTTTTTCAACTCTGAAATGAGTAAATCTTTCTAAAACACTGTCGAGATCACTTTCAAGGTTATTTTATTGCATTGTTAAGCCGTGTCAGTAGTTTCACTGGTAGCAGAAAATACGTATATATATGCCTGGGGCAGTTAAGGGGTTAATTATTTTGCCACTTGACCACCTTGGAAAAGGTCAAAAATGTTGTTTTCTCTGTAGTGTTACATAATGTACTAAAACCAAAGTTATATCATCTTGACATTAAAAAATTAACTATGTAATGAAAGGTAAACCTTATGACTATTATATATTACCCTCACACTATCATACTAGCAAAAATTGTACAATGAAGTAGTTATAAATTATAAGTACATTGCAGAAAAAACAACAGCTGAGTGAATGGATATATTTGGTTGCAGCAGTCAGAGGGTTAAAAAATTGCTCCTTGTAGTACATTTTACAATATTTTGTGAAAAATGTTGATTCTGTGTAAGAGTATTTTCTTTAATTATAAATAAAATAAAATATTATTGTTACTTATGATACAATATTATTAGGTCTTCTTTAAATTTCTTAATTATAATTTTTGGTTGCTGGAAAATTTTATTCCAACTTGCATTATTTCTACCAGAATTTTTAGTTCTCAGATATAAATCAATGTGGATTTTAATATCAGTGTGCATTATTTTATTATTGTGTATAAATATTTTGTTTGCTTTTCAATTTTCCAAACATCTTTTAAAAATTTCGCTTTCTAACAAAATACTTCATAATAAATTATTTTGTAAAAGGGGGAAAAAAAAAGTTTTATTTTATGTTATTTATCTATTTTTATGAATTATTTCAATGTTAACAACTCTTTAATGATATATTTTACAAATTAACTCTATAATTTAATTATGGCATTTACAGGTGGAATTACTTGCTAGCTACAATGTTATTGATGTTGCTTGTGGTTCTGGTGATGCACAAACATTATGCATTACAGATGATGATTGTGTTTGGTCCTGGGGAGATGGTGATTATGGAAAACTTGGTAGAGGTGGCAGTGATGGATGTAAAATTCCTGTGAAAATAGATGTTCTAACTGGTTTAGGTGTTATTAAAGTTGAATGTGGGTCTCAGTTTTCTGTTGCTCTAACAAAATCTGGTAGTGTGTACACATGGTAAGTTTAAAATTTCCACTTTCTAAATTTAACAGTATTTTTCCAAATGCATTACCTTATAAAATCAATTTATAATTTTTATCTAACTTAATATATCTGTGCCTGTAAAAAAAGTGTCTGTCCTCATCAAAGGTTTATTGAAATTGACTTTTGAGTAATATGATGTAAGGTCATTGTGCCTAAATGCGACGTGATTTTTGGTAAGTTTATCGCATTTAGGAAACTTATGACATTTTAGTAAACAAATAATTATAAAAAGAAAGAAAAAATGGTTAAATGTTATACTCATAGTTCTAAACTAGTGTTTTGTGTCATTTTTTTTCAAGAAATTAAAAAAATATCAGTAATTTATGAAAATATATACCAGCGTCGCATTTAGGAAATTTTTGTCGCATTTAAGGTACTATGTCCTAAATGCGATGTTCAAACTCCCTAAATGCGATAATGCATTTAATGCATGGGAGTTACTTTAATGTTATTAACATTTTCCAAAGAAGGTTGAAAACTGTTATTAACACTTTCCAACAAGGTTGAAAAGTGTTTATGACTTCGGTTTGTCTGTCTGTCTGTCCGTCTGTCTGTCTGTCCGTCCTTCTGTCTGTCCACGCTCTAACTCCCGTAAATATTTATGGAATTTCTTGAAACTGATATATGTTATTCAAGATCACTATTGGACGTTCCCTATTGAAAATGAAGTTTATAACTCTACTAGTTTGTGTACAGGGACACCCGAAAGTATTTCAAAGCATTTGTAGTCTATGAGAGGTATTTCTACAAACCATATTTTCCTACCTTTACTGTAGACATATCTTAATGAAATTGAAATATGTTATTAAAGTTTACTATAGGATGTTTTCTGTGTAAAATGGAGGAAATATCACCATCGGTTTATGTACAGGGACACTCAAAAGTATTCCAAAGCATCACGTTCTATGAGAGATATTTCTATAAATCAAATTTTAATAACTTTACTTTCCACAAAGTTTTTGGAAATTTAAATATGATATTTATATGCACAAAAGAATGCTTTGCACAGAATATAGCATGATTAGCATTAGATTTACAGGGTGGCACAAAAATATCCAGTTACATTAACAGCTATTTAAAAAAATGGCTAGAATTGTACTTTCGTTTACGTTAAGCGTTTTAAACACATTCTAACATTTTTTAAGGGTGAATATGATACTTCTACTGGTTTGTGTACAGGGACACCCGAAAGTATTTCAAAGCATTGTGTTCTATGAGAGGTATTTCTATAAACCATATTTTAATACCTTTACTGCAGACATATTTTAATGAAATTGAAATATGTTATTCAAGATCACTATCGGGCGTTCCCTATTGAAAATGGAGTTTATACCTCTACTGGTTTGTGCACAGGACACCCAAAAGCATTCGAAAGCATTGTGTTCTATGAGAGGTATTTCTATAAACCATATTTTCATACCTTTACTGTAGACATATCTTAATGAAATTGAAATATGTTATTCAAATTCCCTATTGGATGTTTCCTGTATAAAATGGAGGAAATACCACCACCGATTTATATACAGGGACACTCAAAAGTATTCCAAAGCATTGCGTTCTATTAGAGATATTTCTATAAATCAAATTTTAATAACTTAACTTTCCCTGAAGTTTTTGGGAATTTAAATATGGTATTTATATGCACAAAAGAATGCTTTGCACAGAATACAGCATGATTAGCATTAGATTTACAGGGTGGCACAAAAATATCCAGTTACATTAAGAGCTATTAAAAAAAATGGCTAGAATTGTACTTTCGTTTACGTTAAGCGTTTTTAACACATTCTAATATTTTTTAAGGGTGAATATGATTTCAGTTTTGTGTATCTGCCTGTCCGCCTGTTTGTCTGCCTGTCTGTCTGTCCGAGCTCTAAATCTCATAAATATTTATGGAATTTCTTCAAAGTGATATATGTTAATCAAGTTAACTATCGGATGTTCCCTATTTAAAATGGAGTTTATACCTATACTGGTTTGTGTACACGGACACCCGGAAGCATTTCAAAGCATTGTGTTCTATGAGAGGTATTTCTATTGGTTTTACTGTAGACATATCTCAATTAAATTGAAATATGTTATTCAAGTTCACTACTGGATGTTTCTTGTATAAAATGGCGGAAATACCACCGCCGATTTATGTACAGGGACAGTTAAAAGTATTCCAAAGCATTGCGTTCTATGAGAGATATTTCTATAAATGACATTTTAATAACTTTACTTTCCACGAAGTTTTAGGAAATTGAAATATGTTATTTATATGCAGAAAAAAATGCTTTGCATAGAATATAGCATGATTAGCATTAGGTTTACAGGGTGACACAAAAATATCCATTTATATTAAGAGCTACTGATAAAACAATTCTAGAATTGCACTTTCGTTTACATTAAGCGTTTTTAACACTTTCTAACATTTTTAAGTGTGAATATGATTTCAGTTTGTGTATCTGTCCATCTGTCTGTCCGTCTGTCTGCCCGCGCTCTAACTCCTGTAAATATTTATGGAATTTCTCGAAACTGATATATTTTATTCATGTTTACTATCGGATGTTCCATGTTGAAAATGGAGTGAATATCTCTTCTGGTTTGTGTACAGGGACACCCAAAAGCATTCGAAAGCATTGTGTTTTATGAGTGTTATTTTTATAAACATTATCCCTATAGAATGTTCCCCATTCAAAACGACATTAATAGGTCCTGTACAACTAGTTTGTTCACAGGGACAAAAAAAAAAAAAAAAATGCCAATGCATTACGGTTTAGGACAGAATTTTTTTAAAGTTAAGTCTTTCTACTGCAAAAATCATAAAAATATTGAAATGTATTGTTAATATTCTAAAATAATATTTTGTAAAGAATATGGTATGATTAACTTTCTGATTTAAAGGGCTAGACTGAAATATTCAGAGAGATCAAAAGCTGTAATTATAATTTAATGGCTGCATTTTATTTTGCGTTAAGCCTTTTTAACTCTTTCCAAAATGCCTAAGAGTAATTTTAAAATCAGTTAGTCTATCTGTATATTTTTCAGTCCTTCTGTCTGTTGTGTGATAACGTTGTAAAGTTTGCGTTGATGCAAACTCCATCTTAACTTAATTAGATCACTAAATGGATAAGTAAGAGAACACAAGACTTGAATTAATAATAACTAAAGTTTATTTGAGCAGATTAATGGGGAGGGTGGCCTGACAATTAAACTAGCTCAGTCAGTGTATTACTCAATCAAAATATATATATCAACAATTAAATTAGATTATCTTAAATATCTCACCCCAGCAAGCAATTGAAGGTGTAGCGACGGTTGCACTCGTAACTCCACTGCTGCGACTTCACTTTCGATCAGAGGATTCCCTACAGATCGAATTCACTTTCACGAGCGCTAGCAAGTACTCGTACTAACACTCATCATGATTTATTCCTCACTCATCTAAATTTCTACTACTCAATATTCGCCAAAGTAAGACTTTCAACAATCTACTATAATACTCCAATATCCACACTATAATATGCTCCGACATTCACTATAATATCCTCCAACATCCACTCCCATCTACTAAAACCATCGCCATTTTATACTTCTTCCTACATCCTCCTCTCTCTTCATTTCAATCCGTCCTTTTAAAATCACTTCTAATTTATCTAACATTCAAAATCTAAGTCTTTCATTGCAGCACCCTGCCGACACAAAGCTAACTCGACCTCAACTTTCGCCGAGTCACTGGCGACGAAGCGATTTTAACCGTCCCCACTTTCTACTTTGCTGGATCCAGCTTAATTAAAAAAACTGTGGTGACGTTCTGACGTCTCAACCTCACAACGTAGGCAAAGAATATTAAAAGTTATTCGATACAACAATTACGTACAGTTAGAAGGTGTTACTAATCAATAGGTACTGCATGATTTTTCTTTCTTGTTTAAGTCTTAACGTGTTTTCAATTTCTGTATCTATGTGCCCGAATCTCCATTTGTCTATCTGTCCGTGTACCGCACTTAGCGTCCAGAAATATTTTCTGAATTTTTAAAAAAATATATATGTTGTTCATATTCACTATTGAATGTTCCCAAATAAAAAGGGCATTAATAGGTACTGTACAACATGTTTATGTACAGGAACGCGCAAAAAATGCCAATGCGTTGCATTTTAGGACATACATTTTTATAATTTACATTTAAAGAACTTTCATACTGTACTTTCAACTATAAAATCATAAAGAAATTGGCATTTATTGTTAATTTGCTAAAATAATGTTTTGTATAAAATATGATTTTGTTAACCTTCAAATTTACAGGGCTACACTGAAATTTTCAGATAGATTAAGGGCTGGAATTACAATCGAAGGGCGACGGTTTCTTTTGTGTTAAGCATTTTTAACACTTTCAAACAGTGTTTAAGAATGATTAGGAATTCAATTAGTCTGTCTGTATGCCTTTCAGAACTACTGTTTGTTTGTTGTGTGATAACTTAGGCACAGAACTTTCAAAGTTATAAGATACAACAATTACGTGCAATTGGAAAGTGTTAATAATCATTGCGTAATGCATGATTTTTCGTTCGTTTTTTCTAGTTTATAAAATACTTAATACCACATAACTATTTCAAGATTAAATGTTGTGTAACTCTCTGCCTTTAACAGTGTGTGTAACTCTTCCTTTTTATTAACAGTGTGTGGAACTTTGTGTCTAAATCTGCTGTTTGTTAACAGTGTGTAACTCTTCTTTTTTTTTAACAGTGTGTGTGTAATTCTGTGTGTATTGCTGAACTTTTCTAACAGTATACGTAACGCTATATGAAACTGTCACTGTGTGTGCAACCCTGTATGCAATTTACAGTGTGTGTGTAGCTCTTCTTTCTTATTAACAGTGTGTGTAACTCCATGTGTAATTTTGTTTTTTATTAACAGTTTTTTTTTAACATTGTGTGTGTAACACTGTGTGTATCGCTGATTTTTAGCAAACAACGTGTGTAATTTTACTTATGTGTAACTAACAGTGTGTGTAACCCTGTACGTAATTAAAAGTGTGTGTGCAACTCTGCCTTCTTATTAACTCTGTGTGTAACTCTTTATTAACAGCGCCTTTTTATTAACAGTGCATGTAACTCTGTGTATAATCCTGCCTTTTTATTAGCAGTGTGTGTAATTCAATGTTCAATTCTTTTTTTTTTTTTTTGAACAATGTGTGTAACTTTGCGTGTATCACTGATTTTTTGCTGTGTATAATTCCGCCTTTTTATTAACAGTGTGTGTAACTCCGTATGTAAATCTCTTTTTTTTTTTTTTTTTGGACAATGTGTGTAACGCTGTGTGTACCGCTAATTTTTTGCTAACAGTGTGTGTGTAACTCTGCATTTTTATTAACAGTTTGTGTGCAATTGTGTGTGTAACTCAGCATTTTTATTAACAGTTTGTGTGTAATTGTGTGTGTAACTTTGCCTTTTTATAACAGAGTGTGTAACTCCGTGTTTAACTCTTCTTTTCTGAGTAGTGTATGTGTAACTCTGATTCCATGAATATTTACGGGAGATAGAGCATGGACAGACAGACAGACAAACCTAAGTCATTAACACTTTTCAACTTTATTGGAAAGTGTTAAAAACATTTAGAAATTGATAAAAACGCTTATTGTAAACGAAAATGCAATTGAAGCAATTTTCCAATAATACCTCTTAATGTATCTGAATATTTTTGTGTGGCCCTGTAAATATAATGCTAATAATATTGTATTTTATGGAAGGCATTCTTTTGTGCATATGAATAATATATATATATATATATATATATATACAGTCAAACCCCGATTTAGTGCCATCATCGGTACGCATAATAATGTGGCGTTATAACGGATTTGGCGCTATATCGAATTATAATCTTAACTGTGTAAATGAAATAAAATTAAATATTCCCTTACCTCATTATATTACAAGCATTAGAAAATTTAAGGATCATAGCACTGAATAATTGATAACTAGTATTTAATTTCGATCAACGTAGTTATTATATTTACGCAGGAGAAAAATGATTTAAAATACTAGCTTGAGTATTATTATTATTATTGTTTTATTTATTTATTTATTTATTTATTTTTTGCGGAAATGTTCTCAATGTGTTTTTCTAAAGTTAAAAGATTATCAATCATCATTTTACTGGTTGAATTTTTTTCTAAATATATCCTTTGTTTGTCAATGCAGTCTTTTGCTTCGTCAGATTTAATCTTTTCTTATTCAATCTAAATTTGCTCTTCAGATGAATCCGAATTTGGGTCGTTATTTGTTAATCGTTAATCCAACAGTTTGCTTTTGACTCATTTCCTCAAATGCTGGAACATCTTTGTCTACATTAATATATTCAGCTGCAGTGAGAGGATGCTGCATGCAGGTTAAATTGTTTATATCATGCTGTAAATCTTTAATTTCTGCAGTGTTTAGTTCATCACTAGATTTTTCACTATTTTTTAAGCCTGTATGGCTCCAGTAGTTAAGTATAGTCTCCGTAGAAACTTTCTCCCACGTTTTGTTCATCATCAGAATCTAATTTTTTAGGGAAAGAGCAGAAAAATCATTTTTACTGATACGGTCAACAATGTGTCTAATATGATATTTCCAGTAAAGCGCTTATAAAAAATTTCTGATTCTGGAATCTAAAGGCTCTAAAACACCAGTGCAACCAGGAAGTAAAAATTGAAAATGGTTATTGCTGACTGGAGTTGCGTTATGACAGAATGCATTATCTAATATAAATAATACCTGACGCTTTTTCTTCCTCATTTCAGTATTAAAATTTACTAGTCAGTTTTGAAATAAAATCGCAGTCATCCACACTTTATTGTTATTCACATAATCCACATATAAAGCAGGATTGAAAATTTTAAAGCATCTTGTCTTAGCAGATTTACCAATAACAGTTAATGGTCATTAGTCAGATCTACCAACATTCCTGCAGAACACAAGCGATACACGATCTTTTAATTTTCTTACATTCTTTAACAGATCTAATTGATATTGTTTTGTCGAGTTGCAAACGATGAAATAAACCACTTTCATCCATATTATAGACATGAGCAGTTTCATACTCTGAAATAATAGCAGTTAATTTTTTCTGACCTCTTTACACGAAAGACACCTCTAACCGCAGAAAGATTTTTTCTCTGTTTTATCAGTCTATGATACAATGAGTTGGAATGCGTGAAAAAAACGGCAATAAGCATAACGCTTGACTGAAAAAAAAAAAATTCTAATTTTTAACAAAAGAATTATAATTTTTTGGAAAATGTTGGTTGGCGTTACATCGAGTTGGCGTTATAACGGATACTTTACATTGTAGTCTCTATTCAGAAGATTTGTTCACCCATACATGTGGCGGTTAAACGGGTTTGGCGGTATTTCGGGGGGCGTTATATCGGAGTTTGACTGTATATATATACTTACGACTTGCGCAAAGTAAAATCATTAAAATTTGGTGCTTAGAAATACCTTCCATAGAATGCCATGCTTTTAAATACTTTCGGATGTCCCTGTATACAAACCAGTGATGGTATTTACTTCAATTTACATGGGGAATATCCGGAAGTGGACTTAAATGATATATTTCAATTTCATTAAAATTTCTTTAAAGTAAACGTATCAAAATACGGTTTATAGAAATATCTATCATGGAACACAGTGCTTTGGAAAATTTTGGTTGTCCCTGTAGACAAATCAGAAGAGGAATTCCCTCCATTTTCAATAGGGAACATCCGATAGTGAACTTGAATACGATATATCAGCTTCAAGAAATTCCATGAAAATTTACAGGAGTTCGACTGCGGACAGACAGACAAACCGAAGTCATTGACACTTTTCAACCTTGCTGGAAAGTGCTAAAAAAAGAACGAAAAATCATGCAGTACGCACTGGTTATTAATACTCTCCAATTGTACGTGCTTGTTGTATCGTATAACTTTCAATATTCTTTGCCTGCATTATCAAACAAAGGAGAGAAGCATAGAAAAATATACAGATTGACTAATTCAATTTAAAACTGCTCTCAGACATCGTTGAAGAACGTTAAAAAGGCTTAATGCAAAAGAAAATCAAGCCGTTTGATTATAATTGCTTCCCTTAATGTATTTGAATATTTTAGTGTAGTCCTGTAAATCTGAAGGTTGATCATATCATATTCTATACAAAACATTATTTTAGAATATTAAAATACATTTCAATTTATTTATAATTTTTACAGTAGAAAGTTATTTCGATGTGATTTTTAAAAATGTCTGTCCTAAAACGCAAAGCATTGGAAGTTCCCTGTACACAAACACGTTCTGTAAGACATATTAATAGAATTTTAAATAGGAAACATTCCATAGTGAACTTTAATAACATATATCAATTTTTCAAAATTCTGAAAATATTTAAGAAATCTCGGGACGAGGGCCAGATAGAAAGACAGACAATCGGACAGAAAGATAACCAAATTAAAATCATATTCGCGCTTAAAAATTGTTAGAAAGTGTTAAAAATGCTTATTGTAAAAGAAAATGCAATTACAGCAAATTTTTATTAATAGCTCATAATGTAACTTAATATTTTTATGTGGCCCTGTAAGATTAATACTAATCATACTGTATTTATAAAAAGCATTCCTTTTTGCATATGAATAACATTTTTCAATTTCATTAAGATTTATGCAAAGTAAAGTTATTAAAATTTGGTTTGCAGAAATACCTCTCATACACGCAATACTTGTAAGTCTCCCTGTACACAAAACAGTGGTAATATTTTCTCCATTTCACATAGGAAACATCCAATAGCGAACTTAAATAACATATTTCAATTTCATTAATATTTGTGTAAAGTAACGGTATTAAAATATGGTTTATAGAAATGCCTCTCATAGAAAAAAAAATAGTTTGCAGTACTTTCCGATGCCCCTGTACACAAATCAGCAGAGGTATTCACTCCATTTTTAATAGGGGGCATCCGATAGTGAACTTGAAAAACATATATTAGTTTCAAGATATTCCATAAATATTTACCGGAGTTAGAGTGCCGAAAGACAGACAGATGGGCAGACAAACAGATACACAGATACACAAATTGAAATTATAATCACACTTAAAAATTGTTAGAAAATGTTAAAAACGCTTAATGTAAACGAAAGTGCAATTCCAGCAAACTTTTCTTAATAGCTCTTTATGTATCTGAATATTTTTTTGTTGCTCTGTAAAACTAATACTAAACATACTATATTCTATAGAAAGCAGTCTTTTGTGCATATGAATAACACATTTCAGTTTCATTAAGCTTTGTGGAAAGTAAAGTTATCAAAATTTGGTTTATAGAAATACTTCTCATATAACGCAATGCTTTGCTATGCTTTCAAGTGTCTCTGTGCCCAAACCAGTGGTGGTATTTACTCCATTTAATATATAAAACATCCGATAGTGAACTTGAATGACATTTCTGAATTTCATTAAGGTTTGTGTACAGTAAAGGTATTAAAATATGGTTTATAGAAATATCTCTCATAGAACACAATGCTTTGTAAAAGGTTTGGGTGCCTCTGTACACAAACCAGTAGAGATATTAACTCCTTTTTCAGTAGGGAACATCCGATAGTGAACTTAAATAACATATATCAGTTTCAAGAAATTACATATAAATATTTACTGGAGCTAGAGCGCGGACAGACGAACAGACAGATACTTAAATTGAAATTATATTCACAGATGAAAATTGTTAGACAATGTTAAAAACGCTTAATGTAAACGAAATTGAAATTATAGCAAATTTTTATGAACAGCTCTTAATGTAACTGAATATTTTTGTGTGGCCCTGTAAATGTAATGCTAATCATGCTATATTCTATGCAAAACATTCTTTTGTGCATATGAATAACGTATTTGAATTTCATTAAACTTTGTGGAAAGTAAAGTTATTAAAATTTGGTTTATAGAAATACCTCTCATAGAACGCAATGCTTTGGAGTACTTTCGAGTGTCCCTGTGTACAAACTAGTGGTGGTATTTATTCCATTTTATATATGAAACATCCGATAGTGAACTTGAATAACATGATTCAATTTCACTAAGATTTGTATACAGTTAAGGTATTAAATATGGTTTACAGCAATACCTCTCATAGAACACAGTGCTTTGGAATACTTTCGGGTGTCCCTACAGGAATTAGAGCTCGGACAGACAGACTGACAGCCGGACAGAGGGACAGACAAGCCTAAGTCACTTTTAAACCTTGTTGGAAAGTGTTAAAAAGGAAAAAATGCTTAAACTTCCCTTAATATATCAACTGTAAAAATTGCCGCATTTAAGGGATAAAATTTGTCGCATTTAGGAAAATGGTGTAAACAGACCCTTAAATACGATAAAAATTTTTAACCCCTCTTTTTAAAAAAAATGTAGTATTTTTTTTTATTTTCTTCTGGTAGGTATAAAGGATATTCAAGCACATGACGTAACAGTGGTTATTTGACCTTGAAAGATTAAAGGATAAAATTACAGTTACTATTTGAAAATTTTTCATCGCAATTAGGAAAAGACGTCGGAAAGCCATAATGGACAATGTTTACTGCAAAAGAAAATTCTACTAGAAAAAAACCTTTAAAATTTAATGAAAAGTTTCGCGAACCGTTCTTGAAATGTGTATGTTCCATTATGATTTATAAGTTTGTGATTTAAGCATTTAGATTTTCAGTAGAAGAACTTTGTCGCATTTATGGGTTATCGCATTTAGGCACAATGACCTTACATGAATAAAATATATAAGACATTCAAAGCTAGTTAATATTATAATATTTAAGAAAATTAATTTTACTTTTAATGTATTTTTTAATTTTCTGTTTAAAGCTAAGATTTAAATGAATGTTAACAAATTTATCCCAGACATAATTGTTGAAACTCTGTTCTGTGTATTTATTGTTAAACTTTTCTTTGTGTAAAAAAATTTGGCTGTCCAACACTTTCACTGATATTACCAATCTGCAATTAAATAATCTCTCTCTCTCTCTGTTTTTTTTTTTTTTTTTTTTTGTGATCCTCTAAATAACTAGAGAAATTCCTTCCAGTGTTGTACATGAAGGCCATTATTGGTATTCACTGTTAAAGCAGTATTTTTTTAAAGTGTGTTATCTTCTAAAGATCATCTTTCTTTCTTTCTTTCTTTTTTTTTTTTTTTTTTTTTAAATCAGTATATATATTGTTGAAATATTGGAACCAAAGTATGAAGAGAATGCCTACTTTTGGATAAAAATCTATAGCATTTAATTTCTTCTCTGAAGAATCTTAGACTCCTGAAGAATTATCAGAATTCTCGACTTCTTAGACATCATGTATTAAATTTAATGTAGTTTAGTATTTAATGTAGTTTAGTTTTTTATTTTATTGATAAAGCTCTCAAAAAGTTCAGTAGGCCAACTTATAATTCTACTCTTTCCATTGATGATATAATTAAACCGGATAATCTTGCTGTCTTGCCTTTTTATCCCCCCTTATGTTTTAAATTAGCCAAAGTTTTGAAGCATTTCAATTTTCATATTATTTTTGCAGTACTTTCCGATGCCCCTGTACACAAATCAGCAGAGGTATTCACTCCATTTTTAATAGGGGGCATCCGATAGTGAACTTGAAAAACATATATTAGTTTCAAGATATTCCATAAATATTTACCGGAGTTAGAGTGCCGAAAGACAGACAGATGGGCAGACAAACAGATACACAGATACACAAATTGAAATTATAATCACACTTAAAAATTGTTAGAAAATGTTAAAAACGCTTAATGTAAACGAAAGTGCAATTCCAGCAAACTTTTCTTAATAGCTCTTTATGTATCTGAATATTTTTTTGTTGCTCTGTAAAACTAATACTAAACATACTATATTCTATAGAAAGCAGTCTTTTGTGCATATGAATAACACATTTCAGTTTCATTAAGCTTTGTGGAAAGTAAAGTTATCAAAATTTGGTTTATAGAAATACTTCTCATATAACGCAATGCTTTGCTATGCTTTCAAGTGTCTCTGTGCCCAAACCAGTGGTGGTATTTACTCCATTTAATATATAAAACATCCGATAGTGAACTTGAATGACATTTCTGAATTTCATTAAGGTTTGTGTACAGTAAAGGTATTAAAATATGGTTTATAGAAATATCTCTCATAGAACACAATGCTTTGTAAAAGGTTTGGGTGCCTCTGTACACAAACCAGTAGAGATATTAACTCCTTTTTCAGTAGGGAACATCCGATAGTGAACTTAAATAACATATATCAGTTTCAAGAAATTACATATAAATATTTACTGGAGCTAGAGCGCGGACAGACGAACAGACAGATACTTAAATTGAAATTATATTCACAGATGAAAATTGTTAGACAATGTTAAAAACGCTTAATGTAAACGAAATTGAAATTATAGCAAATTTTTATGAACAGCTCTTAATGTAACTGAATATTTTTGTGTGGCCCTGTAAATGTAATGCTAATCATGCTATATTCTATGCAAAACATTCTTTTGTGCATATGAATAACGTATTTGAATTTCATTAAACTTTGTGGAAAGTAAAGTTATTAAAATTTGGTTTATAGAAATACCTCTCATAGAACGCAATGCTTTGGAGTACTTTCGAGTGTCCCTGTGTACAAACTAGTGGTGGTATTTATTCCATTTTATATATGAAACATCCGATAGTGAACTTGAATAACATGATTCAATTTCACTAAGATTTGTATACAGTTAAGGTATTAAATATGGTTTACAGCAATACCTCTCATAGAACACAGTGCTTTGGAATACTTTCGGGTGTCCCTACAGGAATTAGAGCTCGGACAGACAGACTGACAGCCGGACAGAGGGACAGACAAGCCTAAGTCACTTTTAAACCTTGTTGGAAAGTGTTAAAAAGGAAAAAATGCTTAAACTTCCCTTAATATATCAACTGTAAAAATTGCCGCATTTAAGGGATAAAATTTGTCGCATTTAGGAAAATGGTGTAAACAGACCCTTAAATACGATAAAAATTTTTAACCCCTCTTTTTAAAAAAAATGTAGTATTTTTTTTTATTTTCTTCTGGTAGGTATAAAGGATATTCAAGCACATGACGTAACAGTGGTTATTTGACCTTGAAAGATTAAAGGATAAAATTACAGTTACTATTTGAAAATTTTTCATCGCAATTAGGAAAAGACGTCGGAAAGCCATAATGGACAATGTTTACTGCAAAAGAAAATTCTACTAGAAAAAACCTTTAAAATTTAATGAAAAGTTTCGCGAACCGTTCTTGAAATGTGTATGTTCCATTATGATTTATAAGTTTGTGATTTAAGCATTTAGATTTTCAGTAGAAGAACTTTGTCGCATTTATGGGTTATCGCATTTAGGCACAATGACCTTACATGAATAAAATATATAAGACATTCAAAGCTAGTTAATATTATAATATTTAAGAAAATTAATTTTACTTTTAATGTATTTTTTAATTTTCTGTTTAAAGCTAAGATTTAAATGAATGTTAACAAATTTATCCCAGACATAATTGTTGAAACTCTGTTCTGTGTATTTATTGTTAAACTTTTCTTTGTGTAAAAAAATTTGGCTGTCCAACACTTTCACTGATATTACCAATCTGCAATTAAATAATCTCTCTCTCTCTCTGTTTTTTTTTTTTTTTTTTTTTTGTGATCCTCTAAATAACTAGAGAAATTCCTTCCAGTGTTGTACATGAAGGCCATTATTGGTATTCACTGTTAAAGCAGTATTTTTTTAAAGTGTGTTATCTTCTAAAGATCATCTTTCTTTCTTTCTTTCTTTTTTTTTTTTTTTTTTTTAAATCAGTATATATATTGTTGAAATATTGGAACCAAAGTATGAAGAGAATGCCTACTTTTGGATAAAAATCTATAGCATTTAATTTCTTCTCTGAAGAATCTTAGACTCCTGAAGAATTATCAGAATTCTCGACTTCTTAGACATCATGTATTAAATTTAATGTAGTTTAGTATTTAATGTAGTTTAGTTTTTTATTTTATTGATAAAGCTCTCAAAAAGTTCAGTAGGCCAACTTATAATTCTACTCTTTCCATTGATGATATAATTAAACCGGATAATCTTGCTGTCTTGCCTTTTTATCCCCCCTTATGTTTTAAATTAGCCAAAGTTTTGAAGCATTTCAATTTTCATATTATTTTTAAAAATGTCAATAAATTCCAATTCCCTTCAACTAAATCCCCTGTTCCCGAGCTTCATAAGTGGGGTATCTATAATGTCCCTTGTAATAATTGTGATTTATCTTATATTGGTCAAACAAAAAGAAATCTTGTATGCCGTTTACGTGAACATTCTCGGTATGTTGTTAATCAAGAAATTTCTAAATCTTCTATTGTGAAGCATAGTTGCGAATTTGATCATAGTTTTAATTTTAAGAGTGCCAAAATTATCTTTCATGCCAAATGCGTTTCCGAACTGGATTTTTCGGAAAATTTAGCTATTTCCCTTAATCATGATAAAATTGTCAATGAAAAATCTGATTCCACTTTGCTGTCTACAGCCTGGAAAAATTTGTTTAATTCAATTAAATAATTTCCTTCATTATGTTTATAACATAATAATAGTTATAATAAAATAATTCTAATTAAAAAATAAATAAATAAATAAAATAAAATAAATGATTTTTATTAAATTTATTTATTAGTATAATATTAATTAAATAAATAAAACAAAAAAATTTAATTGATTATTCCTTCCCTCCCCCCCTTTTTTTTTTTTTTTGTGTGTGTGTGTATGTGTTCCTCTCTGATTGGTCCTGCATGTTGCTTCCTATTGTTTGTTTGTGTAACTCCTCCCCCTCTGGATTTTGCCCTGCTTTCAGTCTTGCTTTTGCCTCCAAGGCAGTAGCACGTGTTCTTTTGCACCTGATAAAGAAAGGCTACATCCTTTCGAAACTGGTTGTGCTGGCTTAAAATTTATGGTGCGTAAAGAAGTTTTAAAATCTATATGTAGTTTAGCATGATTTTTTACATATTTAAACTGACCTACAGCTCTACATATATTCAAGCCAGGAATAATATTATCAAATATTTAATTTAATTATATAAACGGAATTAAAAATACAGTAAAACCTCTCTAAGTTGGACACCTACGGTTCCAAGAAAAAGCGTCCAACTTATAGGGGTTAGACATAATGTTAATGGATACATTCCGTTCCGAGAAAAAGCGTCCAACTTATAGGGGTGTCCAACTTGAGAGGTTTCACTGTATATGCAACAAAACATAAATAATAGTATAATCTATTATAATAATTGAAGTCAGCAAAATTTAAAAAATAGCGATCTTTTTCTTATTTTTTCTCATAAAACATAAAAACATAAATCAATATTTGAGTACAGGGGCAGACTTGCCCATCCGGCTACCCGGCGATCGCCAGGTGGACCAAATAATATTTTTTTCATTCTTATTAACTTTTAGTTGATAATCAAAAACTAGTGACAATGTATTTAATATTCATCAAATAAATAATAAAAGTCTAAAAAATTAAATATGTGGTACACTGACTGGCACAGAAAAAAAAGAATCAAAATATTATTCTCCCCCCCCCTTTATTTCTTTTTTTACCCCCTTCTATTACTGTTTCAAGGGGATGATTACATTAGAGGTCTCCATGGGTCTGAATTGGGAGGCCGGGCCCGTACAAAATCCTTGCTTACCTGGTCTGGTATGAAATGTAAACAATTGGACCTGGCCCGAACAAAAATTGATAAAATCACGTCCGACCCAGCCCAACTTGATCCAAAAGAAAAACAGCTACAACAGAAAAACAGCTACTTTCTCTGTTAATCAGTCTGAAATATTGATTTATAACCATTTGAAGAAAATTCTGTAAAGCGAGATACCTACACTTTTTTTAATTTTAAAGGATTTCTAATTAAACAAGTTGAATGTAATTTGTATTGTTTGATTCCTATGTGTATTTCCTCAATTGAAGGTAAAAAATTTTTAATATTTCAGTTTTCCTTTTCAGTAAATTTGATTATAAATCTATCTTTTATTTGAAGAGATAACTAATAATTAAACAGTTTCAATATATATGTTTTTCTGCCAAAACGACATATTGATTGAATCTGAAAAAGTAAAATTTTAATTTATGAATTTTCGTTGCTCAGTCAAATTGTCTGTTTCGAAATAACGCAATGTTTTCCTCTCCTATTATTTTTAGTATTAGATCCACTATAATTAAAATTCTAATATTTAATTTAACTTTTTAATATTATTTTTTATAATTTCATAAATGTGAAAACATGGCACTTCACAGAGTTCAATGTCACATGGACAGTAGAATCTTGTTTCTGTAACCTAAAAAAACTGTAAAATGCTGTCATGTAGTGGCCAGAAATGGAAAATGTTCGAAATTATTAAAAAGTGCATCTGAAATAATTTTAGAAAGATAGCAGATTCAGTGAAAATTTTCCCACTACCCGAGCTATACTCGGGATGAGCCAGGATGATATGTTTTGCATTTTTGAGCTCAGATCAAGCAAAACCGGCAAGGGGTTAAAGTATGTTTATATATTTTTTCAGCTATATTGCATAATTTTATGAATTATAAATTGTATAAAAACTAATTAAAGCACAGTTCATTTAAATTACATATAATAAAGCCTTAGTAAAAGCAATAAAAATACTAAAAAAAATATTTTTTTTTTCAGTAATTGTTTTAACCAGTTTTACTTACTTTTATTATTACAACAGTCATAATAAATAATCTATATATTTTTGTATGATTTAAAGGGGCAAAGGTGATTACCACCGTCTAGGCCATGGTACGGATGATCATGTTCGTCGTCCAAGAAAGGTTTCAGCTCTTCACAATAAGAAAGTTATTTCAATAGCTGTTGGTTCTTTGCATTGTGTTGTATGCACTGATGCAGGCAAGTTTGATTATTTTGTCATTATATCAGTAATTTTTGTTTAAACAGAATTTTGATTTTTTCTTCTTCTTTTAATTTGTATATATAGGAGAAGTATATACATGGGGTGACAATGATGAAGGGCAGTTAGGTGATGGCTCAACTAATGCTATTCAGAGACCTAGATTAGTTCCTGCTCTGACAGGTTCTATGCCTTTTTATTTTTTAATTCTTTGTTTTTATAGTTTTCATTACTAAATATTAATTTATGTTTTAATAAGTAATCAAGCAGTTTTTCTTTATATGCTTTGTTTTTAAACTCTTGTATTAAAAATTTTGTTAAGTCAATTGTCTGTACTTGGAGGATTGTCTCTTTTATATATCATTTGATTATGATTTCTGATTAATTATACTTGTGACTTAACTTTTTCTGTAGGACTAAATTTAAATCTGGGCCACAAAAGATTAACAAATGTCACTATAGTAATTAATACTTATATATTGCATGCATTCTTCAAAAACCTGTTATATAATGTTTCTCTAGTTTTACCATTTCTATTCTAATTAAAAGCACTTTCTTCATATTAACACTGTAATTTGTTTAATAACATTCAATGACTAAATTAACTATTTATTAATCTGTATTCTGAATAACTTCTTAAGATATAAATTATTTTCTAATTAATATTTTGTACTTCATTAATTATTAACTTCCTTGTTTGTTTTGCCCAACTTTTTTCTTATCCCCAGAAAATAGCGAAAAGATAATAATAATTTTGTAAATGATTGGACATCGATTTAGGGATTGAATTATTGTTTACCAAAAATACAACTTAAAATTACTATTTTTCTTCCAAATACTGGCATATTATAATACAAAAATAAATATTTGCAAAATATATCATACCGTGGTATTAATTTAAATTGAGTAATTATATATTTCACAGCTAATAAAAATTAAGATATTTTAAGGAAAAAATCACCCAGTTATGTACAGACATGCATGAAAAATGTTTTCTCCTCGGCTCTTTAATTATTAAACTTTTGTATATTTGAAAGAAAAAGGAATTTTTAAGCCTACAAAATCTTGTAAAGTTACTTTTAAATATTCTTTACACTAATTTTATAAAGGTTGTAAATAGTGTTTGAATAAGAAAAAACTGTTAGCTTAAAATTATTTAATAACTTAAAACATTTATCTTTTCTATCTATATATATATATGAAAGGATATAAAAGATAGTTAAATTTTTAATTAAAAATCCCTATTCAGATTTTATAACCAATGTGAATTCTTTACTGGCCCCTGTATTCTAAATTTTTTCACATAGCACTATATAGTGCAAAATTCAAAATAGTAGCAATTTTTCAAAATAATAATGCTGAATAAGTAAAATATACACTATGTGATTTTTAGATGCATAAAAATTAATCTGGGAAATACATAGCATATTCAAAAAGTAAGTTAATTTGTTCACCTACAAATGGCAGCATTGCAAAACAAGACTGAAACATGCACATCAGTAACTGAGCTCCATGGACTAATCGCTGGAATAACATTCAAATAGTTGCAACCATTCCTGTATGATATGAGAGAAAAAAAAAAAGGTGTATCAGCTGGAAACTTTGCTTCAACATTGAAGTGCATGGAACAGTATGATTTTTGTGGACAAAATATTGCATAAATACAGAGATTTATTGTGAGATATCGATAGTATAGGCTTCATGCAATATGATATTCAGCATTCTGAAATGGTGCCAGACCTTGAAGATAGACTTAACCAATGCAGAAAGGCAAAGAAAGCCAACAATCCTGAGGACATCACACATGGTGCAGTAGGTGCAAGGCATTATATTCTTAGCAATCACCGAGTAAGTATCAAACCCATTGCACAGGAGTTTGGAATATCTGTTGTTTGTGCTCATACTATCGTTCATCACCAGTTCTAAGTTGTCCTCAGAACCAAGAAGAGAGTTTCTTTCATAAAGGCTTTTAACGATTAGTGAGATATTTTGACAAATGTCTGCAGTGACTTAGAAATCATATAGATTAATAGTGTGTTATATATGTGTCGTATTGTAGCACACTTCTAAATAAAATTTTTTTTAACCTTCATTGTTTAAGTGAAATATACTTTTTGAATGCGCCTAGTAATTATATATAGTTCAGACCCAGACACCAATCTGAATCTAATGGTTCACCCTAATCCTACCTTTAATCGCTGGTGGTGAGTGGCAGAAAATATTAAAAGAACTGGAGAATGGTGAAGGTGAGAGCAGTTTTTGAACTTTTTTTTTTCTAAAATAAACTGTGTCTATCAGGGTCTTGACTTCAGCATATTCCTCTCTTGTTTAAACAGCCTTATCCTGAAGTATAATACTTTGCCTAATCAACTTTTCAAAATGCTTTCTTACTTGTTTTTCTTTTCTTTTTTCAAATTTAATTTCTAGAATATTTTTCTGTATGATGGAATAACTTTGAGTAAATAAATGCTACAATTATGCATTGAATGCATATCCTCTATCATTTCTTTGTTGTTCTTTTTTGCTTGAGAAGCGAATAAATGGAAATATATTTTTTAAATGCTTATTTTAAAAAAACTTACAATGTTTTTATTTATTTATTTACTTTACAGGGAAAAAAATTAACAAAGTTGCTTGTGGTTCAGCTCATACTGTTGCTTGGTCTACTTGCAAAACTAGTCATACTGGACGACTTCCGTCTGCTGTTCCCCTTGAATATGACTACTTAAAGGACATTAGCATACCAGTTCTCCGTAATCGTTATTGTTTATTGTACCATTTTTCAGAACTATTTTGTGCCTCTATTCCAATGTTTGATCTCCAAAATGATAATCTGCGAGGTCTCTTAGTATCGTCAGGAAAGGTTATTATGATTTTTTTTTTTTTTAAATTCGTTGATAATTTATTTACTTTCTATATAATTAGATGATAATTATATTTTTTATTTCATCTTAGATTCTTAACTAACAATCTAAATTCTAATTCTTTTTATTGCTTACAAAACTTTGAATAAACACCATAAAATGCAATAAACACGCTTAATAAGAAAGCACCACAGAACTGGCTTTGTAAATTATTACTTACAAAACTTTGAATAAACACCATAAAAACACCAATTTACAAATCCAGTTCTGTGGTGCTTTCTTATTAATTTTGTTGTGAGTTTATTGCATTTTATGGTGTTTATTCAAAGTTTTGTAAGTAATAATTTACAAATCCAGTTCTGTGGAGCTTTCTTATTTATTTTGTAGCGAGTTTATTGCATTTTATGGAGTTTATTCAAAGTTTTGTAAGTAATAATTTACAACGTCAGTTCTGTGGTGCTTTCTTATTAATTCTTTTTATATTGAACTTTTCAAAGAGTTTTAGAAAATATCCCATTAAAAAGTACCATACATATTTTCTGTTTCATTATTATATTAGTCATTAGTAATGTTCATTTTATGTATCTTATTGCATTTTGAAAATTTTCACCAAACATTAAAAATATTTGTATAAATATAAAAATTAAAGTTGGGAAGTAGCTTTTCAGAAGCTTTGAAGCAATTTCATCAATTATCAAATGACATGAAAAGCAATTACTGATTTATTTATTAATGAATATTTTTCCTTGTCAAATAAATATTTCCAGAACTTAAATCCTACGTCTTTTATAGACTTTAAAATATACTTACTCTCCTTATTTTCTTAATGAAGAAAGTTTAAAAAGTATTTCAAAAATATAAAAATCGTTGTCTTATGATTTTGATATACATTTACATAAATTTTGACACAAAAATAATAGTTTTAAAGAAGCACATTGGTTTCTTTTTTATTAAAATAAAATACTTTTTTGTATATTTAGATAATATGATAAGCTTTACTTTAACTGATTTTTTTTCTCTTTTACTTTCTACTATATTCGTAGAAGAAAGTATCGGATTTATAGAAATTTTCAGCTTCCATTTTTTGATTGATTTGCATGTGAGATATCCTGAATAAATATTAACTATTTTTTAAAAATATCTATCTGCTTGTGTGTAACAAAAACTGTGTGGCAACTCTAGTTCATACAAATTTATATTTAGTTGCACTTTGACATTTATTAGTGTAAATTGTTCGACAGGCAGCACAACTATGCTGCGATTTTTCTTATTTATGGGAAGACTATATCTTAGCTTCAGCTGTATATAATTCCACAATATTTGATATATGAGAGGTCTATTATAAAACACTAAGCTGCTTCAATCTGGATGCAAATCACCCAACAGATTGCTACTACTACACTATAATTTTCCTTGTGTACAGAAGGACTATACCTTAGCATAAATGTACTAAGTTCGACATGTGAGATAGCCAATGTTAAAAAGAATTCTAATATAATTTGAATGTATATTGGCCAACAGGTGGTGCTCATGCTGCTCACTTTTTGTGATTTTTTTTATATGACTACATCTCAGCATTTGTTAGTTAAAATTGCATCAAACTGCTTATGTAAAATCTTTATTGTGAGAAGCTAGGATTAACTATTTATTTATATTAAATCGTTGGAGGCGCTGTTATATAGAATGATATAGAAGCCATTTTTGTGATAGACATAACATATTTTATATATATATATTCTAATTTACTAAATTTAGAATTGTCTAAATGCAATATACATTGGGGGGTGTGTGTTATTTTTATTTTTGCATTGTTAAAACCAGTATTAAGTACAAATCTTTAAATAAACACCATAAAATGCAGAATTAATTCAAAGTTTTGTCCTTTTAAACATCAGCTCTGTGGTGCTTTCTTATAATATTAAAACCAGCTTAAAATAGAGCAAAAGAAAGAAAATAAATTAAGGTAAAACTTGAATCCAAGTTTTGTTATTACAATGTAATGAAGTCATAGTGAAATAATTTGTTTCATTAGAAAGAGTGTGTTTAGAAGTAATTGGGGAAACTTTTATTATCTGAATATTTAAATTTACTGCAAACTGGTATAAAATATAAAGTAGTGTATAATATTTACTAAGTATCCTTCAAAACTGTCAAAACTCTTTTTTTTTTTTTTTTTTTTTTAATTGGCTTTTCATTTCATTTATCTGTTTAGTTATTTTTGAATGGGGGAAAGTATTTGTTTCTGAAAAATAATCAGTAATACGTTGATTTTGTAAAATCTTGGAAATAGATTTTTGTCTGCTAGTTAACTTCATGATCTTAATCATAAACTCTTAGACCCATGGATATACCATTTTATGTTCTATGTTTCAAAAATGTTATATTCTTCCTCGAAGTAAAACTTTTTAAAAATTAGAACTTGCAATTAATTATTTAAATACCAATATGTGTTTTCAGGAATTTCTATTTCTTACCTTGCTATTTATTACCAAGCAAATGAATTTTTTATGTAAACTGTAAAGAACACTTATGCTGTAACAGCTTTTTAAATAAAAATGTTAAGAATACTTTCAGTTACATAAACACTGGAGTGGATGAAAGTTTTAAAAGCAACTAAGAAATTAAATTTGCATATAATTGCTATTAAGGATTTTTTCCTTTTAAATTTGTTTAGGAAACATTTTTTAAACAAAAATATTAAAATTTTTGACTAAATTTCTGTTTTTATTAATTATAGGAAGCAGCTTTCCGTAAAGTATTACAAGCCACAATGATACGAGATAGACAACACGGTCCAGTGATAGAATTAAATAGAATGCAGGTATTTATATTTTTTTAACTATTTCTTATAAATTACTAGACTAATATATATATATATATATATATTAGGGATGGACCGGATATCCGGAAAATATCCGGTATCCGGCATATCCGGCTGATTTTTCAATATCCGAAATATCATCGGATATCCGGATCAAAATCACCGGATATCCGGTTAATATGCCGGATATCCGGTTTTTTAATATTTGCTTTTATTCTTGTTTTCTTTCATTAAGATATGGTGAGAAATGCGAGAAGCAACTTTTCTCCCTCCGTTTGCGGGGAAACTTCAAAAAATAGCTTCTTAAATCACGTCACTAAATCAATATCATAAAATTACACATTTGTGTCTCCGTTAGTTTGACTCGGCATTGCTGAGCGAGCAAGCACGTCAGTCAGGAGATCTGTCTTTATAGATGTAGATTCCTGAAATTCATTTCTTTTAATTAAAAACAAGTATGTTGTGGAAATCAAGAGACTTTCTTCTATATTTTCCTACATAAATTCACTAAGGGCAAATAATTTATTAAAATTATTATTTATTAAAATTATCTAACATGATGAATACAAATAATTTTCATCTTAGGAAAAACTGACATTAAATATTCAAAGAACGATAGTTTTATTATGTACTAGCAGGCTTTGCCCGGTTCGCTGGTCATTATATATTTAAGGAAACTCTTTTCTATATCGCTTTATTAAAAAAAGAATTAAAAAATACTGAAATCGCTCAAAAGCTCTGCTTGTGTTCCCACTGCCAGGTTGACATAATTTAGTGCCTATCAACAGTTGGTGTCAACCAATCAACAGGTGGCGCTGCTATGCAGCGACTTCCACAGTTTGAAAAAAGGAAATAACTCAGGAACTACTGTGCAAAATTGCATAAAAATTTACATGTGGATGCACCTTGGCATAAGTTACAGGGATCAACTTTTGGAACTAGTTGCTCAATAGGCGGCGCTCCTATGCAGCGATTTCCTCAGCTTAAGGGAAGATTAAATTTCAGGTTCTAATGTGTATAATCAAACAATACTTGACATGTGAGAAAGCTTTTATGAGACATTACACCGATTCAATCTGGATGTATATCTACCAATATTTTGTGCTGCTATAGTGCAGTTTTTTCCAGAGAACGGGAATGCATGCTTCAACTTCTATGGCATTTAGCTGTACGAAACTTCATACATGAGATAACCAGTATGAAAACGTATTTCTTAAGGTGTTAGTTAAACTGTGTTTCTTTGATTATTTAGTATTAGTTTTCTCCAAAATAAAAAATCGCCTGCATTCATCATGGTAGATAATTTTAATAAATAATTGTCTTTGTAGTTTATTTTAACTGAGTGAATTTATATAGGAAAATATAGAAGAAAGTTTTGTGGTGGTTACAACATACTAGTTTTACTTTCTCTTATCCATGTAAATGGTAGAGAAGTAATGTTCTTGGTTCAGGTTTTTTAAGTCGAGTTTTTTTTTTTTTTTTTATGTACACGATTTAAGGTCCCCTGAATCCAAAATTCCTATTTTTAACGGTTGGTCTGTGTGTCTGTGCATGTGTCTATCATCAGCATATCTCAAGAACAAATAATAGCTGAAAGTTCAAACATGGTATTATAAATTTTTATGACACAGGGATGCTACACTAAATCTTTCATGAAGATCAAACAAATGATTCGTATACAGGGAAACCCAAGAGAATTCAAATACATTGCGTCTATGGGGGAAATTAAGTATGTGCTAATTTTCGTCAAGGTGCATCTACATGTAAATTTATATGCAATTCTGTGCAGTAGATCCTTAGCTACAGCCTTTCCTTAAATTACGGAAATCGCTGTACAGCAGCACCACCTGTTGGACGATAAATATTCAAATTGAACTGCTATTAGGTCTCATAATGGCCTTCTTACATATTAAATTTTATTTGATTGTACGCAATAGAACCTGAGATATAGCCTTCCCCTTAAATTGCAGAAATCACTGTATAGCAGCGTCACCAGTTGAGCGGTTGACAACAAAAGTTGGCAGGCACTAATTTAGGTCAAGTTACATCTGCGTATGAAACTATCTGCATTTATGTGCAGTAGTTCCGGAGATATAACCTTCCTTTGAATTGCAGATATCGCTGTATAGCAGCGCCACCTGTTAGCTGATAAGCATTCAAATTGCACCAGCATAATGACTTACAATGGCCTTCTTACATATTAGTTTTGTTTGCTTATACGAAATAGATCCTGAGATATATATAGCCTCCCCTTAAATTGAGGAAATCGTTGTATAGCAGTGCCACCTTTTGAGCAGTTGACACCAAATATTTATTGGCACTAAATTAGGCCAAGTTGCATCTGCATATAAATTTATATGTGATTTTAAGCAGTAGTTCCGGAGATACAGTTGCCACAAAATTTTTGTTCTCTCTCTCTCTCTCTCTCTCTCACACACACACACAGACGGACAAACATTTCCTAAAAATGATCAAATCGTATTCTAGGCCTTTCAAAAAAACGTGTAAATCCATCGAAAACGGAAGTCAAAAATTTTTACTTTCTTCTATTGAATAGAGAATAACGTAATAAAATAAAATAACTCTGTTATGGCTTTATTATCCCAATGATATTTACAATTTTATTTTATTCTGAAGGTATATATAGAAAAAGTATTGGATTCGTGAAAATTTTCGAACTCCAGTTTTCGATGGATTTACACGTTTTGGGATGTCCTGAACACGATTTGACTGTTTTTAGAAAAAGTCTGTCTATCAGTTTGTGTGTGTGTGCATCACAAATTTTGTGGATGCTGTAACTCACGAGCCAATAAACGAAATTTAACCAAACTTGGTATTTAGTTGAACCCTGACATAAACTGGTGCTGATTAGATTTGTGGAACAATTGCTCAATAGGAGGTGCTGTGATCGCATTTTTTCTAAATTTTTAACATGCCAGTATGGGACAAAATCTTGTATAAATGTACTTAATGAGAGTTATTTTAAACGTGTGATTGTAAAATTAATATGAATTATTTATAATAGTAATAGTTAACATGAAAAAAAAATTGTGCATGTTGCAGCACAGCTTCACCCTCTGGAAGGGGAGTTAACACCCCCCCCCCTCGGGGGGGAGTAAATTTTCAATATGGGTGTTTTGTTTCGAAAGACTTCGTCATTACCTTTAAAATAAATGGTTTAAGCATAGATCTGTGATAAATTAAAACAAAGTTATAGATTTTTTTTATCTTTTAACGAAAAAAAATTAGAAAAAAATCTTATTTCTTTTGATATTGGCAAAAAAATTTACTTTCTTTCGGCATGTAGTGATATAATTCTTTCAGATAAAAATCATCTGCATTTATAATAAAAAATAATTTAATAAAAAAATTATGTTCAATCAATGTTGTGTAAAATTATATAGAAGAAATTCATGTGGTGGCCACATCATACTAGTTATGTATGCGAATGGAATTCAGTTGTATAAAAACGAAATGCAAATATCTTTTTTACTTTCTTCTATATGCAATAGAAGAAAGTATGGGATTCATAAAAATTTTCGACTTCCGGTTTTCGAAGGATTTATACGTTTTGGGAGGTCTAAGAACATGAATTTACAATTTTTAGAAAATGTATGTGTGTGTGAGAGAGAGAGACAAAAATTTTGTGGCAACTTTATCTCCGAAACCACTACTCAGAATTGTATATAAATTCGTATATAGATGCACCTTGACCTAAATTAGGGCCTATCAACTTTTGGTGTCACTGCTCAACAGGTGGCGCTGCAATACAGTGATTTCCTCAATTTAAGGGGAGGCTATATCACAGGTTTTATTGCGTATGTTCAAACAAAACTTCATATGTAAGAAGGTCATTATGATACATTATGCTGATTCAAGTTAAATGCTTATCGTCCAACAGATGGCGCAGCTATACTGCAATATAAGGAAGGCTATATCTCAGGAATTACTGTACAGATTTGAATAAAAATTTATATGTAGATGTACATTGACATATATTAGTATCTGTCAACTTTTGGTGTCAACCGCTCAACAGGTGATGCACACGCAGCGATTTCTGCAATTTAAGAAAAGGCTATATCTCATGTTTTATTGGGTATAATTAAACAAAACTTGATATGTGAGAAGACCATTATGAGACATTATGCCGATTCAATTTGGATGTATATCTACCAATAGGTTACGCTGCTATAGTGCAGTTTTTTAGATTGCTGTAAGATGAAAATCGCCTGCATTTATCGTGGTGGGAATTTTTAATAAATAATGTTTATCGGCCAACAGGTGGCGCAGCTAAAAAAGCGATTTCCGCAATTTAAGGGAAGGCTATATCTCAGGAACTAATGCACAGAATTGCATAAAAATTTATCTGTAGTTGAATCTTCACATAAATTAGTTTCTATCAATTTTTTATGTCAGCCGCTCAACAGCTGCCGCTGCCACACAGAGATTTCTGTAATTTAAGAAAAGACTATATCTCAGGTTCTATGGCGTATAATCAAACAAAACTTGATATGTGAGAAGGACATTATGAGACATTACGCTGATTCAAGTTGGATGCTTATAGACCAATAGATGGCGCTTCTATACTGAAAATTTCCTCGATAACGGGAAGACTATATCTAAACTTGTATGAAATATGAGATAACCATTATAAATACGCATTTTTAAAGATTTATTTATAGGCAATAAAACTGTCCTTATTTGGATATTTGGTTTTAGTTTTCTCCAAGATAAAAATCATTTGCATTCTTTATGTTAGATAATTTTAATGAACAATAGTTTTAATAAATTATTTGCCCTTAGTAAATTTGTATAGGAAAATATAGAAGAAAGTATTGTGGTGGCCACAATATACTAGTTTAATTATTGTGTGCTCTTAAAAAAACTGAAAATTGCATGTGAACTGGGGAAGGGGACTGCCGGATATCCGATGATATATCCGGCCGGATATCCGGATCCGGCAAAGTAAAAAAATATCCGGAATGCCGGATATCCGTATCCGGTTATCCGGTAAAATCCATATCCGGTCCATCCCTAATATATATATATATATATATAATGAATTGTAGGACTGTTTTTTAAATGAAGAAGGATCATTTGAGATTTATCATTTATTGATGAGGTATGTAAGAAGATGCATCCTGGGCTCATGGGCGTCGGCAGAATGGGGCAGGGGGGCTGGAAATTTTTAATAAGCATTTTTTTCTTTAACTTTAAAACTATGCTATCAGAAAAAAATATTTTTTCAGGTTGTGTCCCCCCCCCCCTGAAATTTTTTCTGGCGACGCCACTGCCTGGGCTGTAAATAGACAATGTGAATATAGAGTTGCTCTTAGTCTCAAAAAATATCACAAAACAGCTGAGGCAGGTGATCGGCAGATGGACCCTAGAGGGCTACAGGTTAGCAAGGCTTAAATGATGAAAACGCTCTCTGTTTGTTTGTGTTTTTGCTTTTTCATCGCTAAATTTTCAATGCAAGACATCCCAAACACATGCAAAAGCACCCTACTCAATTAATTTGCTTTTAAACTTGTTCATTATTTAGGCTTTCACATTATGAAGTGCTCTGCCATAAAATTAAGTTTACAGGGAAATTTTACATTTTATTAACAACTATATAACTTTGAATAAAGATTTATAATTTTTGAATAGGGTTTATCTTAAATTAAATTAAACTTATTTTATATCCTTTCATATCTATTGCAGCTAGTTAATTTAGACAAAAGCATTTTAAAATTTGTCAGCAAAAAAAAAAAAAAAAAAAAAAAAAAATTGATAGACTTTTATTATACTATAGCAACAATTTATTTATTTATTTTGGATGAAGAATTATTGTTTTGATGATTTCATGAAAAGGAAAATATATGCAATGTATATTTATATTTGTCAGAATGTAGTATCTGCATGAATTTTTTTTGAAATATTTCAAAAGCCTTTAAAGAAAGTACTTTATCAGGAACAATAACAATTGTGTGTTACGTATGACTTTTCTGGTGGTCTAAAATATTCAAAAGACACATTGTCTAAAAAATGAATCGCTCTATGGAAGGCCATTCACATAAGTTAAATACCCATCATCTGAGTAGAATGTACTATACTGTCTTGCATAATCAATTACTAATTAAAAAAATTATAATAGTCAATAAGATTTGCAAAGCCCATTGATGGTGCAGGGTCCAGCTGCTTTGATTGCTTTACCCTAACACTGACCCTGCCTCTGTCTATTTATTGAAAACCTCTCTTAAAACTAGCATTTTCTTAAACTCTTCTCAGGTCTACCATTTTCACTGCACTCATTTCTCAAATTCAAATGTTAAGTTTGCATAAAAGGTACTATATTCTCAATTAAACAAATGATTAGCATTTCAGCATTCATGCATAAATCAAATGGCAAATGGGAGTAACACTATCTGCATTTTGTGTAAAAGGAAAAATTATACAATAATCTTGTCATTTAGAAATCACAACTTAGCATTTTGTATATAGATAACAATTTATTATTTTTACTATGACTCCTGGAGATAAATCAAAATAAAATTTCTGTAGGTGAGTGATGTGACTGTGCAAAACATAACATGTGCATATGCTGCCAGTCCAAGTCTGTTTAAAGTATTTGCTCTCAAATAATTTTGGATAATTAATTTTTTTTTTTTTTTTTTTTTCATTTTAACAAAATTTTAGGTCTTTATTTTAGTTCCAGCTGTAAAAATGCTTCCATTTAAAATATCTTCATAATTAATAATTTTTTTTGTAAAGTAATTTTTTTTTCAAATAATTTTACAAAAACTTTATACAAAATAGCCTATATTTGCAGCCTATATTTGCAATTTCAGAAATCCATCCAAAATTATATCTTTTGCATGCATTCTTATTAATGATATTTGTTAAAGTCTTAAAATTACACTTTAAATTGATTATTTTCACTCATTTGTCTTTAAAAGATTAAAAATTACTCATAGATATTTATAATTATTCTAGGTTAAAAAATCTAGATCGAAAGGTGGCTTTGCTGGAGCTGATGGTGTTAAATCTGTGTTTGGGCAGATGGTAACAAATATGGGAATTATTACTCAGGAAAATTTACTTTTACCTCATAGAGTTTGGAAAGTTAAATTTATTGGTATGTATTTTATCATTTACTATGCCGTTACTTTAAAATTTAGAAAATCTATGAATTAGATTGCTTTATTATAGCTCTAGTGTCTTGTATTAATTTTATATTTTTGTCCTTCTTTTTTATTATACACTGATTAAATAATAAAACAAATTGAATGAATAATGTCAAAGAATGTCCAAGTTGTTTTATATTTGTTGAAACTATAATATATTTAAAATAATATAGTTACATTACTTAAATAAACATTTATATTAATGAATATATATGTTAAAAAATATTGCAGTTTTTCAGTTTGATTAGAATATCTTACAGTCAAAATTCTTGGATCAGTGTATTATTTGATTGGTGTCGTGAAACACGACAGTGTTTTTATATTAATTTAATTATTTTTCAATCATTTTAACAAACCCAAATTATTAGATCACTTTTTATCCAAAATTTAATTAAGTTTCATTAGTTTCCCGTTCGCCCCTGTAAGTTTACTTCGCGGCGGCGCGAAAAATTCTCTCAATGCTTCTTCCTACTTTTCCCCTCCTTCCAGCCGGTTTTGGAGGCTTGGTTTCGTCCTGCCGTGAGCGCGCGTTCTGATTGGCCGCTAGTGCCGTGCGGTTTTCGTCACTCGCCGACCTGAGAGCGGAAAGACTTCTCTCTTGAGCACTTGGATAGCGGAACAGCCGGAGTTAACACGTTTTTGGGGGAGGTCGCCGCGCTTCGGCGTGTGCGGCCCACGTGCCTCTAGCGGTATCGCCGCACGTATATCTACGGATCTAATTTTGTGTAAAATACGCAGTAATACTTAATATTTCAATAAAAATAAGGACATAATTACATTCTTAAAGACTTTTGTAAACGGATTCCTCAACGTTTGCGTGCATTCGATTTCATCGGAAAACAGATGCAAGTGGATTGTGTCATCCAGTCTCGTAGTCGTTGATAAATTAATTACCTTCATGGGAAAATACACACGCCATCAAGACTAATAATTCGTATGTAAAAATATTCGGAGAGGACTTTCGACCTTCAAATTACCAGCCCCACGATGCATAAGGATATTGATTGAATTTCCCAGGAGCCAGATATGCAAAAGCTTTGGAAAAGACGGATCCACGGACGAACGTTCCAAACTTCCTTTTCAAGGCACAATAAAAATCTTTTGGTATTGTACATCCTATGGTGTTGTTACTTTCTTCTCAAGACCTTCTGGTATGTATGGTTATTTTTTTATTCTTCCACTATTCTTCACCGCGTGATCCTCTCCAGCGATGTTCATAATCACAGAACCTGGAGATCGATCATCAGTTTTAACTATTCACTGAAAACTTTCTAGATGCATCATAGCTCAATATGCAGTGCAAATCTTGAACTTAATTTTTGGTGATCGTCATGACTATAGTTTCTTCATATTCAGTTACTACTATAGAATATAAGCTTAAAAATTACATCTTCATGTCGAGAGCAGCCAGACCTCTTTACGACAATATGGTGCCGTGTTTAGTTTCGCACGAGGCATCACGCGTATATTTCATTCTTAAAAGTCACTGTATGGAAGAATAAACTGTATTTGTCAAATTAATATTATATAAGCTGAACTATTCAGGAAAGAATTACTGAACAATATGTGGGTCCGATTTGGTTGTTTGCCGCTTCCTCTCCAGATGAAGTCTGTTGTGTTCTTAAATCAACAAATTTACGTTACCCTCATGCTTCACCAGTGTAGCATCCATTAATCGGAGGACGTGCCTGATAATGGACATGCCGGACAGATGTACACAATACTGTACTCATGCAGTGTGAGCAAGGAATCACTGCCATACAATATAGTTTAATTCCACAGTATTCGGCAAAATATATCCTTTTTTATAGTTCTCACAGATTTAATTTATCTCTATTTTTTTTCTTCATTTTTAATGGACAATTTATTATTAGGACTGTGACCAAAGGTTAATGAGACGTAATCGTCAATATAGAGATAAGACTCCTATTTTTTTTTGCTTTAATTTTTTTTTACAACGATTTAAATTACCAAATCACATTACTTTTATATCCCATAATGTTGGAATTTGATGACTCATCTTTATTTTTTTTTATTTTTTTATGCATTTATTGTTTTATTATTTACAGTTTGGCCAATAATTTTTATTATATGACATATGTGTGGTATCTATTTTATGATTCTTCTTGTTTTCAGTATTAAACTAGTATCATACATTTCTTAGATTTTGCCAATACTTTTATATATCTATATATTTATATGTTCCTTTCTATTTTATTTTCATTACTAATCTAGGTATATTACAGGTATTATGTTGGATTCACAAATAGTGAATGTTTGTTTATGCTTCGCCCAATATTTGGGGAACGTGATATATATAGTAACTCATATATAAAATTCTTTTAAGTATTTTTGATGCATTTTAATCCTTCTTATCTGTATTTATAGTTTTTTTGTGTATACTTATTTTTTTCCACTTTTACAAAAGTACTTTGCATGTCGTATTTTAATCTATGCAATGATGATGAAAGTTCGTCGTATTGAACTAGTATTAGGACAAATCTTATTTATCTTGTGTTAAATTATTGCATTTATTTTTTTTAAATTTACAAATGATTACATATTTTTTTTTAATCTCCTAATTTTCATGGTATATGTCTGTTTAGTTATTTTTAATAATTCTCGAGTGGGAATTTTAGGTCATGAAATTTTTCGTTTCACTTACGATATTTATGCACATATGATAGATCAATAGAGTAAATTTACACTAAAATATTCATCGCATGGGATGGATAGGAAGTATCTACATAAGTTTTATGTTATGTCTATTACATTTTTATCGCTTTCAAAAAAAAAAAAAAAAAAATTTATTTAATCTGGTTACACAAACAAGTCATTAACACTATTTGATATTTATTGCAATAGAATGACTCTTTACAAAAAAAAATTTTTGAATTTTTTTATGTTTTTTACATACATACACTTAAGTCTTTTTGGGTGTATATCAAGTCGGTTTGCATAACACTTTCATAGTTTGGTTTACAGATTTAACTCAAACAGTTTATCTCACTTTGTACACATGTGATTTCCTACAAACGTTAATTTTTCCACACTCCATTTTTAGCATTGGGTTTAGTGTCACATCTCATTTTGTTTTTTTTGTCCAAAACTTCATTTTTTTTGCATTTGTCAAAATTTCAATTTATTTCTATAAATCTCCATATAACCTGCACACTATAATGCATTGGGTTAGGAGGCATCAATTTACATTTTCGGTTCAAAACTATTTACATTCATTTAATTTTAGTTATGTTTTATTTAATTTACACACTTTGAGGCTTGAGTTTATCTTGTTCTGTGTTGGATTTTAGACTTCAACTTGTTCAACTATGGTCAATAGTTTATTTTCACACTTTTTGGACAGCGTTTATTTTGGCGGCGTAAACGACTGTACCTTTCACAATGGTTACACTTTACACATTTTCACTCACATTCACCAGTTGTTTTGGAGGAGGCAATTTGGTGGTGAGATTTCATAGATTGTTACGGGTTGACTTCTGTTCTCTTTCATGGTTCTTGATTTGCTTTTGTCTATTTATCTAATAGGTGAATTTTATTTCATCATTTATTACATACATGTTCATTTTAGTTCATTACAATAGTTTTCTTTCGAGCCTTCAGGTGCTCTTGTTACATTAAGATAATAACTCTTCATGTGGTTCTCCTTTCCTGCACTCATTGGCAACCCATTGATGGGAATGACGGTTCCTGTTTATGGACAATACACGATGGTACTGCTGGACAGGCCTATGTGGTATTGTGTCAGTTGTGCAGTTTAGGCAGTGACCACCGTTTAATATTGTTAACATACATTTTTTTTATTCAGTTCAATAGTTTTTATTTTTTTATAACCTTAGGGTGTTTTTATTTTCTATTTACTTTTATAGGGGAATTGTATTCCATCTCACTTACACATTACTTTTCACACATTCAATAGTTGTCTTATTTAATTGCTATATACAATTAAATTTTCTCTTGTTTGATTCATATGTGGTTTGCAATGTTCAATTTGTTTTGTTTGTTTTATTCACATATTTTCATTACTGGTTACACTCTTCAATAGTTTTACTTACTCTACATTTTTGGGCATTTGCATTCTCACAGTGGGTCAACTTGTTGATTTAATTTTTGCATTACTCTTCATACTATGTTATTTTTACATGACTTTCATATTTACACATCCACACTTTTTAACTTTATTTTTGAGATGGTGTTCACTTTTCACGCTTCACACATCCTTATAATAGGTTGTTTGCTCATGATCAATAGTTATTCATGTTATACATATAAAAAATTTTTTTCTCACGTATTACTTTACACTTATATTTGTTTTTTTATAACAAACATATTTTATCACGTGGCCTGGCAAAATAGTTTGCAGGTAGTTTCTCATTTATACGCAACTTAACTGTTTTTGTTTCTCTATGTTATTCAATTCATTTGTCTACTCGTATGATATATTCAATAGCCATCCTATGTATACACAATTTCCTAAGTACACTTACACATTCTCATTTCATTTTTGGCTTTGGGTTGATTACACGTCACACAATTTAACCCAAATGTAGATTCACATAACCAATAGTTTTTTTTAATGTGACATTTTGTTTATTGTTTATTTTTTTTGCCTTTCATACCAAATTATTCAAGTGTACCTCATTGTTAGATGTTACACTTTGCTTAAGGGATGGTTTAGTTTACCATTGTTTCCATACGGTAGTTTTCTAAACTTTTCAAAGTCTTTGTTATTTTCACAATGTGTTTTTATTTATTTTTTTGTATTCAACAATAGTCATTTTGTTTTTACATGATTATCACACTTACACTTACACACTTTTCCATGTTATTATTTTTTAGTGGGTGTTCAATTGTTTACACTCAACATAACCTGATACAATTTTATTTCTGTATAATCAATAGATTTACTCGGATTAGCTATGTGACAGGTTCTTTTGCTACACTTTCATCACAATTACTCACATACTATTTTAAATTTATTTATTTTTTTAAGACACATAAATGTACATGTTGTCTGGTAATTTTTTTTTCGAGTACAATATACAGAATGAAACAAAACTTATTTGTTTTTGTGTTCAAATTTTCATTTTTCTTATTTACATTTTGAGCATACATAAAAATGATACTTCCATACTCACATTATTGCATTTACAATTAATATAGTTTTTTTAGTAATTATATTCTACATATGTATATATGCATTCATTTTTATAAGTTATATATTAATTTTTTATAAAAAAAAAAAAAAAGAGAAATTGTATTGTTTTACATGTGTATTGAACAATTTGAACTCTCTATATCTTTGGGAGCATTTTAAATTTAAATACTTGTCATTTTGATGGATGGATATGCAAAGTATATGCATATTAACTACCATGGTAGCTGTAGCTGTATCTTTATTATCAGCAATTACTGATTTAAGGCCTGTATTGATATATTGATTAGTGACATGTTTTTTTTTCTGCCATAGCATTAATGCTCACTCTATTTTCACATAGTCGACTATATAAAGAAAATGATTCAAATTTTGGCAGATAGTTATAAATAATACTCATGAGTTATATAATTTTTTAAATGGTGAGATATCTCCTTGGCAGGAGATAATGTTTTTTTTTACGATTGCTATTTTAAGTGTTCTCAACTTTTTGCATTCATTTACATATCCCTTCCCCATTGTTTTATTTACTCATTTTACGACTGTTACAGTCATTTAATTCTAACAATAGTAATAGTAATTCTTACTTATCTTTAAAAATTTCTCCTTTGGTAGCATCGAGATGGTATCTTCTGCAGGGATACAGTCCTGATGCTTGCCATTCCCCCCTCGTCAGTCTGGGAACATTCCGGACCCTGTTCTTGAACTGATGATTTTATTTTTTTATTTTTTACCAATACTTGTTTTTTTTAAGCTACTTGTTTCTTTGTTGGTTAACGTATTTCTAATATTGAACATCAATTCATTCAATGATAACAGTAGTAATTTCAACAATTAGCAATTGAGACTTAAAATGATATTTCATATAAAATTTTTGTCTGTTTTTTTTAAAGTAAGGTTGTAGTAACTACTTATGAACTTTAAATTTTCTACAACAAGGTATATTTTTAAACCCTTATATTTTTTCTTGTACTTCACATTTTCTTTTACAGCGTGATATGTAAATTTAGTACTTGATTCATCACATGCAGTCAGCAGGTGTTGGTTCAGTTACATGTAAATATGCAATGAAAACACAAAAATCTGTAGTTGTTAAAAAAAAAATAGCTTTATTTTTATTATTTATACAATCATGTATACTCACCTACTTCTTGTAAAACATCAAGCTCTGTCAGCAAAAAGATGTTGAATTTTAACAGACATGCTGTGTGTCTTCCTGTAACCCTCTGTAGGGGACAGTTCTGTGGCCGTCTGATCCATCGTCTTTGCGTCATCTGCTCTTGTGCCTTTTTCCACCTGGTGCTTTAATTTTTTTCAAATCCCTTTTTCGGGGAGTGTGTCGTGAAACACGACAGTGTTTTTATATTAATTTAATTATTTTTCAATCATTTTAACAAACCCAAATTATTAGATCACTTTTTATCCAAAATTTAATTAAGTTTCATTAGTTTCCCGTTCGCCCCTGTAAGTTTACTTCGCGGCGGCGCGAAAAATTCTCTCAATGCTTCTTCCTACTTTTCCCCTCCTTCCAGCCGGTTTTGGAGGCTTGGTTTCGTCCTGCCGTGAGCGCGCGTTCTGATTGGCCGCTAGTGCCGTGCGGTTTTCGTCACTCGCCGACCTGAGAGCGGAAAGACTTCTCTCTTGAGCACTTGGATAGCGGAACAGCCGGAGTTAACACGTTTTTGGGGGAGGTCGCCGCGCTTCGGCGTGTGCGGCCCACGTGCCTCTAGCGGTATCGCCGCACGTATATCTACGGATCTAATTTTGTGTAAAATACGCAGTAATACTTAATATTTCAATAAAAATAAGGACATAATTACATTCTTAAAGACTTTTGTAAACGGATTCCTCAACGTTTGCGTGCATTCGATTTCATCGGAAAACAGATGCAAGTGGATTGTGTCATCCAGTCTCGTAGTCGTTGATAAATTAATTACCTTCATGGGAAAATACACACGCCATCAAGACTAATAATTCGTATGTAAAAATATTCGGAGAGGACTTTCGACCTTCAAATTACCAGCCCCACGATGCATAAGGATATTGATTGAATTTCCCAGGAGCCAGATATGCAAAAGCTTTGGAAAAGACGGATCCACGGACGAACGTTCCAAACTTCCTTTTCAAGGCACAATAAAAATCTTTTGGTATTGTACATCCTATGGTGTTGTTACTTTCTTCTCAAGACCTTCTGGTATGTATGGTTATTTTTTTATTCTTCCACTATTCTTCACCGCGTGATCCTCTCCAGCGATGTTCATAATCACAGAACCTGGAGATCAATCATCAGTTTTAACTATTCACTGAAAACTTTCTAGATGCATCATAGCTCAATATGCAGTGCAAATCTTGAACTTAATTTTTGGTGATCGTCATGACTATAGTTTCTTCATATTCAGTTACTACTATAGAATATAAGCTTAAAAATTACATCTTCATGTCGAGAGCAGCCAGACCTCTTTACGACAATTGGTTTCAAACACTCAAAATTGAAATAAAGATTAAATATGGCAAAAACTATAATTTTGTGTTTTATAAGTAAAAGTATTATAAAAAAAAAATTTTAAATTTCAGATTCATGTATCATAATTTGATTCAAAATATTTTATTTTCACAAAGATAAATAAATTTTGCAGATAAATAAATTTTGCAGTTCTTAACAAATGTTCTTCACATTCAGACTTTTAAGTGTATTACTGAAAATGCTTTTAATATGAAGCAATGGGAGTAAAATTTGACAAATTTTTATTCTTATATTATAGTGCTCAATTTTTAATCAATTTCAATATTTACTCTTTAATGACTTATCTTCATTTAAAGAGAGAATTTTAATAAAATTACTTTCTTTAAAATATTATCTTCTGATTAAAATTTGATAATTTTTAGCAATAGAAATTATATCTGAAAACATGATTGATAAGCCAGAAATAAAAAAGTCAAGTTGGTCCGACTTTAGAAAGTATCTGACTATTCGCCTATAACATATTGTATACAGTTATTTTCATGAGTATTGCCTTTATTAATTAACTGCACCATTATGAAATGGATACCAACAATAAAAGTGCTAAGCATAGCAATTAACTGTATAAAGTAGCTTAATATTAGGCATTGTAAGAAACTGCAGAGTTTTAGCTTATGATAAGTCTGTTATTCTGTTAATCAGTTGCATAATATTTATCAGAGATTAGGAGGTTTTTTTTTCTCCTCAGAATTATATGTTTTTAAAAATATAAATGATAATTTACCAAATATTTCTAGTTTGGAAATTATCTTGATTTAATACAAAATAGCTGTCAGTTGATTAGGGTGATAATATATGTATGGACTAAGACAGCACAATAAAAACTTGTGATTTAAAACAAATCATCAAAATATAAAATGTCTTTTTTTGAGTATTTATCAGTTTTATAAATGACTAATTATTACTCACGACTCTGTTATGTGAGATTTAAGAAAAAAATCAATGCTGCTAATTAACCTTCCAACGGGCGCGCGTATCTGAGAGATACACTTGTGGTAAATCTCGTTGTATATCTTAAAGTCAGAGAGCATTTGAAACACTTATCTTTGGCTATTCACTCAGTATATATTGATCTATTTTTAGTTATCTTTTGAACCTCGAGACAATGATATGAAGCTGAATATTTGCTATTTGTATTTGAAAAATATGCGCGACCTTTCATGTAACGTTTTGTTATATTTGATTTTTTTTTCACTGCTAAAAACGATTGTTTGTTGTTTTTGTTTTAAACATTATTATTTTAAATATTTTTAAAATTAATTAACTTATAATTCCGATGTTTCTTTGATTTTTTTATATTGATTTTGCGCTTTCAGTTTCATTCTTTCAGTTTTGTTTTAATGAATAAAAGTTCCAACTGAATGTTCTTATTAATCTTCAAATAGTTATAGTATAATTAAAATATTCAGATACTTTAAAATACATATTTTACAGTAGTGTATGTGAAAACCTTTCATGTTCGTATAAGCAGCGCGCCCGCTAGAAGGTTAAGCAAAAATTTTAAAACATAATTAAAACTTATGTAATTATCTATATTATTTATAGATAATAAACTATTTATATTATATATATATATATATATATATATATATATATATATAATTAAGATAATTTAGTTTCAAAGTCTAAACATAAAAGATTTTAAAACGTATTTATATACTTAATGGTAAAGAAAATGTAGAAAGAAAAAAAAAGAAAGAAAGAAAGAAGAAAAAGAAAGAAAAAAAAAAAAAAAATGAAAAGTAAAAGATCTAGAATGCAACAAATGTTGAGAATTTTCATGCATTAGTTTTGAGAAAAATAACAAATAAAATACAATTCTCTCTATTAAATAAAATACAATTTCTCTCTCTCTCTCTTTTTTGGTTAAGATTCCAGTTTCCAGCCTCATTCTGTATTTAGATTAGTGATGGAAATACATGTAGTATGTTTTTATTTATAGAGTATGGCTGTGAATCAAAAAAAAAAAAAAAAAAATGTGTATCTTTGATGGCATGTTTTGCATATAAAAATTCATCTATAGCAGTAACTTACTTTCCATTAAAATTTTTAAAAACCCTATTCATGGCTTATAAATATTTTTTTATTCATTGTTGATTTTATTCATTAGAAATGCTATATTTTGAAAAAATAAATTTTTAAATGTGTAAATGTTGCAGCATTTCTTTTGGAAATTTTAGTTATTGGTTAGTTAGACTTTTCTGTCTTGAAATAAAAAATTTGATGTGACATTACTAAACATTTTTTATTACTGTATTTTGCAGGGGAAAGTGTTGATGATTGTGGTGGTGGTTACAGTGAATCTGTGGCAGAAATGTGTGATGAGTTACAAAATGGCTCCTTACCACTCCTTGTTTTAACACCCAATGGAAGAGATGATGCAGGAACAAATAAAGATTGTTTTCTTCTGAATCCAGCTGCAAAATCTAGTCTTCACATAGAAATGTTTAAATTTTTAGGTTAGTATTTTTTTTTTTTTTTTTTTTTTTTTTAAACTTGAATAATTCTAAGCATAGATGATCTTTAATTTAGCCACTTAAATATTAATAACTAAAAATTTTCTATTCATTTTTTATAATTTGATGTTTAATCTTTATTGTGCATTTTCCCATTCTGTAATCTTATTATTTTTATAAGATGTGTGATTAAATGAACTTGGCATTATCCTAATTAATAAATTAAGTTCTAGTGTATATTATAGACATATGTTTTTATTTTGCAGCTTTATAGTGTACAAAATTCAAAAACATAACTATAAATTTGCTTAAAAGCTATAAAAGCTTAGGTTTTACATGGATTTGAATTATTACTCTTTATGTTCTTCTTAGGTATGTTAATGGGTATAGCTATGCGCACTGGTAGTCCTTTGAGCTTAAATTTAGCAGAACCAGTATGGAAACAATTAACTGGAATGGCTCTTACATCATCAGATCTCACTGAAGTTGATAAAGATTATGTTCCTGGTAAGTACTGAATTTAATTTAACTTAAATATTTTAAATTAACATTTTGAATATTTAAAAATAATTTAGTTTATAAATATCTCAATTTAACCCATTAGGCTCCATTCTTCCCATCTTGGGAACGTAAGTTTTTGAATTTTTTAAAAATAATTATCCTAAGTATTATTAAATTATTACAGTCGAACCTCATTAACGTGAACACTGTTGATGTGAATTACTTTAGCATGAACTGTTTCCACAATCCCTGTCAAAATGAAAATTAGTTCAGTTATATGAAGATTAGCTACTGATAGCATAAACTACTGATAACATGAACAAATTTTTTATCCCCCTAGGGATTCACACGACTGTATTATTATTATTGTTATTATTATTATTTTAAATCTTGAATATAGATAACAAATTTTCTAATTTTTCTAAAAAGGTTATTTATTTTTTTAAATTCTATGTATCTTTAAAGGTTTTTCTATTTTTTATAAAATGTAAAAAAATTGGAAATTTGACTTTTGAACCTGGTTCAATGCACATATATATTCATATATAACATTGATTAAAAATTAACTTTGTGATTAATATTTATTTAAAATTCTCTAATAAGAAATATCATTGATTTAAAGTAAAAATTTATGATAGTTTGAATGTAAATAAAGGAAAAACAGATTACTCTCAACATGGAAAAATCGGCATCTTTGTTAGTGTTTCAAAACTATAAGATTTCTTTAAATTCCATCTCTCTCATTATCATGCTTTATATGTACATGCAATACTAGCATCCCAGTCACTTATATAGCACCACATGGTTAGTTTCAATGGTTAGTTTTCATGGTTAGTATCTCTTTGCAACAGGACATGTTTGTTTATACAGGGCTCAAAGAGTTTCTATATTTCCTATTTTTGCTGTTTATTTTTAAAAATCACAAAAAATGTCCTTTATTTTCCTATATTTTATAATTCTTTACATTTTCCCTATATTTCACAATTTTTTCCCTATATTTTACTATTTTATTTTAATTTCTTCTTGCTTGTTTTCTGCTTTTCTTGCTAGACATCCTATTTAAATTCTCGTATCTTTCCAAAATATTTTTCATAGCAAAAAGTAATTGGTTTTCTTTTTTCTTGACTTTCACTCTACTAATGTGATAAGAAGTCATATTTTACATAATCTATAATAATAAAAGGAAAGGTTTGTCTGTATGTATGTCTGTTCTTTTTGTACTTCTGCCCCTACTGAACGCAGAAGTACAAAAATTGACATACAAATGCTCAGAAACCTCCCCAAGAGGCTCCTGAAAACAGAATTTTAAAATTTTAATTAGTTGCGGAGATTTTAATTATTGCCAAAAAAGTTTACTGGCTCAATTTTGTTTTTTACATTATTTTCATGTAATTAATAAAAAATTATCAAAAATTAGATTTGCTTATGCACATGAAAAAAATGATGTTATTATGACTTTAAAATAATAATAATGAATATACTTTTAGACTGTAGAAACCCAAGTGAAATTTTCGCAGTTTATTTCTTTTTTTTTAACCTTTAAAAATTTTTTTTTTTTTTTTTTTTTTTTAACCTTTAAAATTTGAAACTTACAAGTCTTATATTAATATCACCATCTAATTAAAATTTTAATTCACCAGAACCAAATTATTATTAGTTTTTGTGGGACGAAATACTAATGATACTTAAACTAAATCATTCAAAGAAAAGTTTCAAAATAAAATTCATGTTTGATGACTTAGTTTTCATATTTCCCCTGGCAAGACAGCTTCAATAAAGGACCCTAATGGCGAATTTTTGTCACCATGTTGGCGAGGTCCCTTTTATTTTATTAAAAATGAAAAAGTCACCAAGTTGAGCTGTAATAAAGGTACCATGATGATATTTACAGATTTATTATTATTAGTTTATTTATTCCTTTTGTTGTATATATTTTAATTTTGAGTACAAAATGCATAGACAATTTTTATCTATAGCATAATCATTAGATTTTGATCAATTAGATTGGATTAATCCAGTTGATTTCTGATTTGTAAATTTTATTTCATTGAAAGCTTACAAAGATAAAAAAAAATTTATGTAACTAAAATGTGTTAATGAGCGTTATTTGATTATTAAAAAGAAATTAAAACTTAAGTTGATTTATAATAATTTTACTTAAAAAGAGCTATTACAATTTTTGCGAAGCATTCATTCAGAAAAAGTGCGAATTCCCAGAGTATATATTTTGTAATTATCTATATATTATGCCATCCAGCACCCCCCCCCCCCTCCGCCCTCCAAAAAAAAAAAAATAAACTTCTGAGTGTGCTATATATATTTTTTTTTTAACTAGGGTTCCATTTCAGGAAATCAAGGGAAGCCGCCTGTTATAGAACAGTAATGCATGATTCTTATTCTAATTAAACAGTTTATTTTTTATTTATTTTATTTTTTTAATTCAGCTATCTTCATTCAAAGAAAGATAAATCAGACAGAAAATCTGCCTCATTTCTGATTCATTAATGAATGAGAGAGAGAAAAAAAAAATGTATAGTATATGGATAATTCTCCAATAAGTGAGTAGTTTCATTCTATGATTTATGAAAAATAAAAGTTAAATTTTAAACAATTTATTTCATAAATAGGTAAAGCAAAGGGTACAAAGTCATATACAACATCTCAGAATGAACTTTAATCAATAAAAAAAAAAAAAAAAAAAAAAAAAAAAAAGTATTTTAAAATTTAATTTCATAATTAATGTTATTAATTGTCCCTAAGATACTTTACAGTTCAGGATTTTGATAATCGTTTTTTTCTCCCCCCCCCCAAAAAAAAAGGTCTGTTTTCTCATTTTTATCTTTATATTATATATACTTTGCTATATTATTTGTCAGAAATTTGAGATTGTTTAAGGCTTTAAAAGTGAGGTAACAGGAGTGACATTTGTGGTTAGATTAACATACTTTTAAAATTATCTATTTTCAATATTTAAATAATTACAAATAATTTAATATTTTTCTTCTTTTTCTTCTTCTTCTTCTTATTATTATTATTTCAAAAATGGTTGTTTTTTAGAAATAAATAATCAATTCTAAGACATCTGGTAAGAATATGAATTTATTTAGGAAAAATTTTCAATGAGAAAAAAGAACTGATAAATAAAACAGGCTGTAAAATAATTTTTTAAATAGTCTGAAATAGAATAAGTATGAACAATTTGTTTAAATTTAAAGAAAAAAAAAAAAAAAGGCACTGGAATACAAGAAATTTGAAATACAGACATTTAAAGTTTTATTCAAGAATTAAAAAAAAAAAAATAAAGTAAGTAAAACTCAAATTATTTTAAAAGAACATATCTTTCTTTAGAAATGATTGTAAATATGTAATAAAATAAAAGTGTTTAAGCAAAATAATTAATATTTCACTACTATCCTTATAGCATCATTTTTGTCCTTAAAAAAGTAATTTGCAATAGGAACAGTAGTGACAGAAACAAGAAAATTGCTTTTGTACACATAGTAGATTTGGTTTAGTAAACTTACAATATAATATTCTGAGATACGCAAAAATGCATTATATCATGACATAATTGCCAAACATCAGTAGAGGCCTCCGTATGGAGACTCAAAAGATTTTGGGTTTTGTTTGAGTGCTTGTATGCCTTGCAATAGCAGCTGCAAAAATCACCCTATTGATTTTCAAATTTGTGCACATGTTCTTGATTCACATGTAATTAGCTGTATAGTTTTAGGTGTATATTCTGTTTGTGGTTTTTATGTACAGGGACACACCAAAGTTTTTCTTATCATTACAGCCTATGGATAGAATTTCTCTGTAGTGCGATAGCAACTGCAAAAATCACCTAATTGACTTGTAAATTAGCACACATGTTTGTTATTTGTGTACAAGGACATACCAAAGTTTTTCTTATCATTACGGCCTATGGACAGAATTTCTCTGTACTGCGACAGCAGCCTCAAAACTCCCAATTGAAATGCAAATTGGTACATATGTTCACAAGCCATACAGAAATACAGTCAACTCTTTGAAGTCTGCAGTAGTTGGGACTAAGGCTTTTGCAGATTATGGATTATTTCTTTATTTACATATATTTCTCTTGTTATTAGTGTATAAATTTGCAATGTTACAATACAAATTATATTAATTAATTTAATTATTCAAAAAATGTTAAAAAAAAATTATACATATAAATTAATAAATAAAATAATTAATAAATGGAATAAAGAAAAATACAGATCCATCAGCAATTAAATGTGAAATTTGAAATCTAAAAGAAACTATAATGTAAAAGAGAGTTTAGATTAAATATTCAAATTAATTTACTGGGTATGAATTTGGAAAATTCAAAGGATAAATATACAAAGTTTTTTTTTTTTTTTTTCAGTCGTATAAATTGTAAATAATTAATTAAAAATGCATATTTTTTAGAATTTTTGCTAAAAATAGATGTTTTTCATATAATTCAAACAATTTGATAGAACTGTGCTAAAAATCTTTAATTACAAATTCTTTTCTCGAGAAGAATTATTAAAATTTGCTGAAATGTTAACGGTGAATTTTATTGTTTACATTCTGAAAAGAGAGGCAGATTTTAGAGAATTGTGGATTTCACAAAGTTGACTGTAGCTGTATAGTTGTGGCATGTATATTCTCTATAATTAATGTACAATGCCACACCAAAGTACTTCTTATTATTTCAGCTTATGGGCAGAATTTTGTTTAAACTCATCTTATAATGGTTAGACTGCAATTAATAAAATATAAGTCAATATACATTATTGCAATGCTTAATAGCATATTTTCTGTAAAAAAAAAAAAAAAAAAAAAATGTATACTTAGACATAATAATTAATGTACAGGGCCTTACAAAAGTGTTTCAAAATGTCACATAATCATCCAAATTATGTCAAGTTTTGAATGAGCTACATGGAATAAGTTGCATAGTTTTTACTGGTGTATATAATGCTTATGGCTCATTTACAGGGACACACAAAATAATTTTGTGACATCAGAGATAATGGACAGATTTCTGTTCATTTATTAGGCAGAAACCTGTCTCAGTTAAGCAGAAATCTGTCCCAAATTCTGTTTTAAAGTGGTATGCTGCATTCAACATTATAGAATTAACATACATTATTAATATGCTTAAAAACATGTTTTCTCTAGAAAAATGATATGTATGAACTAAATAATTTATTTACAAGACCACACAGAAGAATTCTGATGACATTCTGTAATCATCGAAATGATGTCAAATTTGGTTTAAATAGTAAAGACATCAGTACTTATCACCCTTAAAATCTGCACCAGTGTTGATCACCCTCACAAAAGACATGTTAAAATAACTGTTAATTAACATCTATGGACTTGAATCTGATGAAGCTAGATTCTCTGGTTCTAGGAAATCTAATGTCGGTGGTTTCAAATTCATAGAAGTTATTAAAAGTTTATTTTAACATGTTTTTGTGAGGGTGACAAACACTGGTGCAGATTTTAAAGGGTAATGAACACTGGTGTCTTTACCTTAATGTATTACAATGAATTAGTTAGTATATATAATTACTGTGGCTCATGTACAGGGATACACAAAAGGATTTCATACCATTACGGTTGATAGATTGTATTTCTTAAGAATGTATTTTAACATAGTTATGCTCCATTAAACATAATGAAATAAACATATGTTATTAGAATGTCTAAAAACATAGTTTCTGTGGAAAATGATAGTCATGAATTGGTAATTAGTTTGCAAGGCTACACAAAATAATTCAGATACATTATTTGATCATTTTGCATCAAATTTAGTATAATTATTTATGAGTTACAAGGAAAAGTATATATAGGTAGATAGAGACAGACAGATATAACAAAGGGTTGAGGGGGTGGGGAATCCTTTCAGAAATGTATATGGTTATGTAGCGAGTTAATCATGTGTATATGTATGTATATATAATTATTTTAAATAGTATGAAATAAATAAGAATGATCTTCTGAGTAATGAGTTATGCAAATAAGATGTTTAGTTCCTGATTTGCAGATCCACTAGTCATAAGTAACTATAAAAAATAATCTGGTAAATTTCAGTAGGGGACACATTAGAAACATATTCTTACTTTTCTACCTTGCAGCTTGTAACTACTGTTAAAATCCAGAGTAATGAGTGATGCAAATAAAATATTGAGGCTCCTGATTTGTAGATACACTAGTCATAAATAACTATAAAAAATAATCTTATAAATTTGAGTAGGGACACATTAGAAACATATTCTTACTTTTTTACCAATTTTTCAGCTTGTAACTACTTTTAAAATCTAGAGAATAAAACCATGTACTTTTTACAACAATCAAGATGACTCCTACTACCAAATGCAGTTGTGTAACAAATTTTATCTGGCCTTCTGGTGATAATATGACCATGACCTGTTTTATAGATGGGGCCAGTAGTGACATAAAAAGTAGGGGACAATGTTTCTATGCCCAACAATCAATATAAAACTGTTTTTAATTCACAGTAGTAAAATTTTATTTGGTAGTGAAAAAAAAAAAAAAAAAGTGGGAGTTATTATTCTGCTTAAAATTGTTTCAAATGATCTGTGAAGTAAAGGACGAAGGATACAATTGACAATTTGCACTTTTAAAATTTTATTGGAATAAAGCTTGCAGCTATTTTAGAGAAATAACTTTTTGAAATTGTGGAAAAACCTTACAAAATACATTTTATTATCAAGAAACTATTTAAATGACTATTTATTATATGCAACTCAAGAAACAAAAATTGCCCACTTACTGGAGAATCATCCATCATTTAAAATGTACTTTACTAATTTTTGTACATGAGCTTTAGACTATAATCCTTTATATATCTGATAAATAAATTTTTTTGTTTCTTTTTCAGGACTTGTTAGTGTTCGATATATGGAACCAGAAAATTTACAAAAGTTTGATTTACCTTTCAGTACTCATAGTACAACAGGCACTGAAATTTCATTAAGCTCAAAATATAATTATATTACTGCTGAAAATCGATTAGAGTACATCCGTTTAGCTTTACATTATAGGTTAGTTCTTTAAAATGTTCTATAAAGTTTAAATTAAGTTTTGCATATGTGTATTATAGTTCTTTATTATAATAATATAAGTAACATATGGATGGCTCATTGTAAAAGGGGTGTAACTTCATATTTTTTAAATATGTATATTTTTGCGTAATTCTATCACATTTAGTCACATTTTTCATAATAAAAATGAAAAAACTCCAATAATTGCATAAAATCCCATAAATGGCATTACTTATTTTTTATCAGAAAACTAAACATTCTAAATATTTATTATAAAAATGAAATTTCTAAGTTATTTTAAATTATTTGTCTTATAATTTGTAAGTTCTTATAACTCTGATTTGTTTTAAACACTAAAACTCTATAATACTTACTGAATCTTGACTTTTTTCCGACACATAAATTTGCAAAAAGCTCATTATTTCAAAATCCATTTATAGGGAAACAATTTACTTTTGCAATGAACGACCCAGATGTCTAATCATATTATTTTGCACTTCATTTGAAAAAATATTTTATGGTTCTTTTCAATTAGTGCCTCTTTAAATTTCTTAATACATTGACAGTCCTAAATTGTAATATTTTTTTAATATTCATTTTAAAGTGGACACTGGAGTAATCTTTATTTAAAACTAGCAGGCTTTGCCTGCTTCGCTAGTCACAATATTAAAAGAATTTTTCAAAAACATTAATCACTATATTTTAAATTACTTTGTATGTAAACATTAAAAAAAAATTCTATTGAAATCATTTAAAACCTTACTTTAGGTCCCTGCTGCCTTTGGCAGTGCCTTTTCCACCTATGCTATATCGGTTCTAGGTTTCTATTAACAAAACTAAATGCAAAACTGGTGTACAAACGATAAATAGACAATAAGACTTCTTCACACACCATAAATTTTAAGCCAGCACAACCGGTTACGAAAGGACGTAGCCTTCCTTCATCAGGTGCAAAAAACACGTGCTACTGCCTTGGAGGCAAAACTTGCTTTTGCCTCCAAGGCAGTAGCACGTGTTTTTTGCACCTGATGAAGGAAGGCTATGTCCTTTCGAAACCGGTTGTGCTGGCTTAAAATTTATGGTGTGTGAAGAAGTCTTATTGTCTATTTAGGTTTCTATTGCTTGTATTTGTTCCTTAATCGAACATGTCAATTTAAGTATTAACTGCATGATAAGTGGCACTGCTATTATTAAAAAAATTACGTTTTTTGGACAGACATTTCTTGGACAGATCATCATCTTCATGCAACAGATGCATCAGACAATCTCAGCTGCAAATTTTTTAATTAATTAAAAGAGCTAATCAAAAATTCTTAAAATACTGTGTAGATATTGAAAGATTTCTTTTTATCAGTTGACACCCTTTCTGTTAACGTTATTCACGCTAATCGTACATACACGAATGCTTGCGCCAGGCCTGTGAGGCCCGTTTATAGATTTATATTTTATACAGGTCATTAAACACCATATTAACCCTTTCCGACCCGAAACGTTCCCCCCTTAAAACATTACATTCTTCTGTTTTTGCAAACAGAAAGAAAAACATGCACTATAACCGACATTTGTTGATTGAAAATTATGCTTTACACTTTCTGCTAATTAGCTTGATCATTCATTTCATGATTTTATTACATACGACTGTTCCAGATGCAAAAATGTAAGTGGATGTCTAACCCGCACGATCGTATGGCCTGGGTTGGAAAGGATTATGCATTTACTAACATAATTTAAGACAATGTTTAGAGCACTAATTTTATTCATATGTATAGAATAATTTTTAAAAAATAGTAGGCCCAGCGTGAGTAATGCTGGGTTAATTATCTGCAAAAATTGGAAGATCGAACTCACAATCTTCACTTTATTAACATGCTGCTCTGACCAACTGAGCTAACAGGCCAGGGAAAAACATTTTGCATTTATGTTTCTATCCCTAGAGTTGATCATTTAAGGAATTTATATATTTTCAATTAAATTTTTAAAAACTAATCGAAAATTTCGCTTTAAAGTGCATCAGGAGAGGTCAAAACAGAACTCCATACAAAATTCTGTATCTCTGTGATCATCCACTTTCCTACTAAGTGACATCACACACACACACATCCTCTTTTATTATATGCAGAGACTATGTTAAGTTAAAAAAAACATTGCTGAATCAAAAATTGAAAATCACAATCAGAACAACATGCAATAATTTAACATAAATGTATAAACAAGCTGTACACAAATGATGGAACCTGGAACAAACTTATCTGAACTAGACATAGAGGTAATAACAGGAGACTTGGCGTTGGAATATTAAAACCCGAATAAACTACTACGTCAGAAACGCCAAAGAAAAATATTGGAAATGCATTTCCAATATTTTTCTTTGGCGTTTCTGACATAGTAGTTTATTCGGGTTTTAATAGACATAGAGGTACTGACTAATTCCACACTCCAACGTAGATACATATAATGTTTAAAGATTCTTCAGTTTCAAAGTAGAAATTGATGAACTATCAAAAGCACTTCAGTGACATGACTGCTTGAATATACCTACTTTCTTTCACATGACAAATGAAAATGCTTTTCGGAAATCTGCTCTGTCAACTGCAAACCGTTGGGAGAGTTGTTTTGTTTAAGAGAGTTTTGGAAACAAATAACATAATTTGTAGCAGAAAACATATTTTTTTTTAGGGAAGAAAGGAAAATTTTAGGAATTTTAAGACAAATGCGATCATTGCAAATTTTTTAAGTTTAGAAATTCATAGTCAACAATGTTCATGCCAGCACCATAACTCATATTTAAAAAGTGATCTGACATCTTTATGGTGAAAATATTACTCAAAATAGATGTTTATGCAAAATTTTGACCTATTCTGCCTTTCTAAGAAATTTGTAAATTTCAAATAACTAGCGAAGTTTTCAAAAGTTGAATTTTCATAGTTAATGATATTCATGCTAGCATTATAACTGATATTTTAAAGCTGGTCTGATGTCTTTGCAGTAAAAATATTTCTTTTAATGCACTTTAAGCGAAACTTTATAGAATTACTGACAACAATAAAAATATTATGAAAAGACACTCTTCCTTCTTCAGTAAACACAGTTTCAATTTATATATGTGCAATTAGAGGCAAGAGAATTTTTTTTTTTCATTTCAATATTTTACTTACTCACTTGTGTTTTGATACTTGGATTTGTAATTTTATCATATAGCAAAAATATTAAAGAGACTCACTGAATAAAAAAGCATTTGAAGTAGTATTCTTTGTTAATAAATTATATGCAGTTGTATATCTGGATAGAAATCTTCTAAGCTTATCTAGGCTAGAGCAAAGCATTGATTATCTGTAAACCTTATAATCTGACAGCACCTGTAATTTGGCAGGGTGACCTTTTTCTTTTCCTTCCCATTTATTTTTCTCCGCCCATAAATAGTACTAATCAGCGGATTAGTTACAGATGACCATGGAACAGAATATTTGCCAACTTTTATGAATTGTCAGTAAAGTTTATGGATTTTCCTTTAATTTTACTGATTTAGAGATTAATCAAGATAGTGGCAAAATTCTAAAAAAGAACGAATTTTTTGTCTTGCAATCACAAATTTAACTTAATTCAATTATTTTAAAAATTTATTTGCATTTTTGATAGGATATACATTAGCAGTGGTGGAAATTTGGCACAGAACTCATACACTGGTTCTCATAAGGTCACCCATTTTTCTATATTAACTAAACACTGAACACTAATTATTGAAACAAATATATTTTTTATTAATTTGAATTTCATTAATAGACTATATTTAAAAAGTTTTATCGGTTTTCTATCTTAAAAAACTTTAAATACGATCAAAAAATGGGCGGAATTTAATTTGTAATTGGAACCAAATCAATAAATTCGGTCAAAGGAGGTTTAGTGTAAATATGTACATATTATTTAATTATTATTATTATTATTATTTTTTTTTTAGTTCTCTCTTCACTATTCATTAATCCAGATACTTTTTTTAATCAAGAATCAATTTAATTAATTGAATTTGGTATAGCCCACTTTCGATAAAACTAATGTAAATACTTACTTGCCTTGTGATTTTTAATATACATAAACATTTTTTCTCTATGACTCTGTTTAGTAAATTTTTAGATCCTGGCAAGAAATACTTAGCTTCACAGCAGTATTGTGCCCGGTACAAGGATATTTATAGGGATATCCTTGGATCGACATCCAGTTACCTATCATCTCCTCCTCCTTTACTTCAATTTAGAACATGCGGTTCTAATAGATGTAAAACTTGCCCTATGGCCTCTCACACTCAATTGAATAATAATCACTCTTTGGTTCCATTTTGTCAGGCATACAATGTTATTTATAAAATCAATTGTGGTCATTGTAAACTTAGTTATATTGGTGAAACTTCAACTCCTCTTCATCTACGCATTAATCAGCATCGATCAGATTCTAAAAACCTTTCAGCTGCATCTTCTAAGTCAACTATAGAATTACAACACTTTAAATCACATAATTTTAATTCATGTACCATAGAGATTGTAAAAATTCAGAAAAACAAAAGTGAGCGTCTATTTCTTGAATCAAAATTTATGCAATATTATAATACAATTTATCCATATGGCCTAAATTCCGAATACTTTAGTAAAACTATTAAAGCATATTCTAACATCCACCCTCTACATGAATATTCGACTATTTATGCACAACCCAATCACAAAATTAACAATAAAACTTCTAGAACTAAACGTAGTAGTAAAAAAACAGATTTAATCTTTTCTAAAAGTGCCATTATTAAACTCATTTCAGATCTACAGACTAATTACTTATCTAACTATAACTGGTTCATTATTCGAAAATTTATTTTTGCAATTAAAAAGAAATACTTAGTAAACTTTCTGAATGTCTTTCAAAGCCAATCCTATAATAAACATTTTTCAGACATTTTTTATGATATTATAATGTACAAAATCAAACAATTTAATTTAAAACTTAATAAAAAGCCCAACAAATTTAAAACAAATACTCAATTAATTGTGAATTTTACAAATCAAATATTGAACAGTATTAACATTACGTCTATCATTAATGACAAAGAATGTTTGTTTCCGATTAAAGATTTAAATCTATCTCGTACCTTCAAATATCCTCTTCCTCTTGGCAGAAAGATATTCAATTATAATTCTGTATCTAAGTCTACCTCTTTTACTAACACTGTAACCTGTAAATGCAATGATCCTTCTTTCTCAAAATTTATTGACAGAGACCATGGACACATTATCACGGGTAATCTCAATATTATTGATAATTATCAATTAAAAAAATTCATGAAATTTGGCACCAAATTTAGACTTCCAGTTAAAACTAGCATTCCACAAATCTTTCAACAGTTTTCTTATGACCTAGATTTATTTATTTATAAAATATCTATTACTCATAATAAACCTATTGCCTACTTCACTCAATGGAAAGTTTTAGTGTTACAAAAAATAAAAAATGCATTATTTATCAATTCTTCAAATCTGGTGTTATTTAAAAAATCTGTACTTTTTAACTCAATCAAATCACTACAGGATGACTTTGTGATCACTTATGTTGACAAATCACCTAATAATTATGCCATTATTTGTAAATCCTACTATCTCTCTATTTTAAACTCTTCAATTAATAATAGTAACATCTTCAGTTTAACTAATAATAACCTTATTATTAATAACCGAAAAATACATAATTACTATAAACTACTTCAACTTCCCTTCAATAACTTTAATTATCCTTATATAGTTCTCATACCTAAGTTTCACAAATCTCCAATTAAATTTCGCACTGTCACTGTTGGGTGTAACACTTATAACAACAATGCTAATAAAGCTCTACTGGATATTCTAAAACAAATTTACAAATGTACTTGCAAAGTTGATAATTTACACTGTCTTAAAAATAGCTTTCAATTAATTCAATACATAAAATCGCTCGATTCAATAGACAACATTATGACTTTTGACTTTCAAGATCTTTTCAATAATATTGAGTTATCAGATCTTAGTAATATCATTTACAGTCTTTTTCAAGAATATAAAGCTCAAATTAATCTTCCTTACAATTTTAAAGCAGAAAAATTTAAAACTCTTCTTAACTTTGTTATCCATAATAATTATATCTTCCACAACAACGCTATCTATTTGCAACAATTAGGCATCCCACAAGGAGGTTGTAGCTCCAGTATTTTGGCAGATCTCTATCTTTATTATTATGAAAAGCAAATTTGCAATGATGATGTTCGATTTTATCGTTACATCGATGATATTATTGTATTTTATCTCAACAAGAACTCACAAAATGGCTTTTCCTTCAATTATCCACCTAATTTAAAGCTAACTCAAAACACTCTGACTAATCAATCAATTAACTTTTTAGATCTCAAAATAATCATAGATGGTAATAAACTTTACACAGATATCTATGACAAACGGCAAGATTTTTGTTTTAATGTCAACTTATTTACACATTTTAATTCATGTCTGCATCTTTCGGTATTCAGAAACATCATCATTAATCATTTATTTCGAATTAATAATTTATGCTCTGCAAAGTTTAAAAACAAGAATATTAATAAACTGATCACAGCCACTGCTAAAATGGGTTTTCCTAAAAACTTTGTATTTTCTATTTTATATCCTTAACCATATCTCTGTCAGTACAAAAAAAAAAAAAAAAAGCTGTGTACACTCTTGTGTATATCAACAAAAAAATCATAAAATAATAAAAGACAATAAAAAAGGTGGCGGTTGGGTGGGCAGATGTTTGATTACGGAGGTGGGGTGGTGTTGTAAGGCTGGATGGTTGGGTGGGTTTGTGAAATTAAATAAAAAAAAAAAAAAAAAAAATAGAAGGCTTGTTGCATTTGCTTTGTATTACTATGCAAACTTTCATTTTCCAATAAAATTTCAGATTTTTCCTTTTTGAGTTGTCAACTATATTTAATGTTCTAATTATACTGTTAAACACAATGTGATCAATCGGTGAATTTCATTGTGGCTTCGTGGTTTCAATGTTGTTCATTTGCTTTGAAATTTTGCATTTTTAAATCCATATGGTTCCTGTTCTGGTTGTGGCAGGCTGGGGGAGTGTTGCCGGCGTAAAACTAGTGTAACCCCACAGGCAAGTCACAAGTCTTGCCGCCTGCCTCCTTCTTCCTATCTTGTGTTTCTTGGGTTGTTTTTTCATTAATTTTGATAAGTTTATGGTTTTGGGTTAAGATTTGTTGTTTTGCTTTATTGATTCGTTTGTTTTGCAGGCTGTTAATTGGTGGATCTGCTTTCTTTACATTGGTGTATTTCATCCACTGATGATTTTTTTTTTTTTTTTTTTTTTTTTTTAAATCTTATTGGTCATTGGTGTTTCAGTGATCTTGTATCTGTTGCTTGACTTCTACTATGCTTAATAGATCATCTTTATTATATATAATATATATATATATATATATATACCTTTTTTTTTTTTTTTAATATTCAGTTTCAATACCATTTCATACAGCATAAATGATATTCTGAATACCTTTAAACTACTTAAAATTCCTTTCCACTTGCATGCACTATTCTAATATGATAAGTTAAGGTTTTTTGCAACTTTTAGGCCACGGGAAAGGCAATAATACAGAAGTTTCTTTCTTCAAACCATTTCTTATTGCTCTAGAAGTAGAGCAAAAATGTAAGTCTTGTTGAAAAAAATATTATTACCCCCCAAAATCTAACAAAAATCTGAGAATTACACGTTTAAAATTTGAGGATATTCCCTTGATATTCATAATAATAGAGAAAAATTACTAAATTCATTCTGCCTTCAGTAGAAAGAGCTCCCCAGAACACCATAGATCCACCTTTAAAATGCCTGATTCATATCTGCCTTTAAAAAATCTGCTCTGTCTTTCGCTATCTTCAAATCATGCCAGTAACTGTTAAAACCATTTGTTTAATCAAGAATAAAATGTTTTTCATCGGAAAATGCAACATTTTACCATTTAATATTGTCTTTATTCAACTTTAACACAGACGTTCTTTCCCCCATTAAATGCTTATTGATTATCACAGGTTTTTTATCCATTTTAACGTATTATTAATTATTTTAAACATGCATAAATGTGGACCCCAACCTTTCGTTAAAAATTACAAGCAAATTCAGCAGCAGTCATTATGAGTAGAACAGTAAGAGGAATTATGAGTCTTCGATCTCTGAAAAACAAATCTGATTTTGCATCAGATCTCTCTCCTATCGTACCAGCAGTTCAACGTTTGATCACATTTCCTACTGCAATTTTAGATCTTTGAATTTCATTAGAAATTCGGCAGATTGAAATTATCTTTCCACTTAAAAAACACATTTATCATACTTCACTACATGAACGTTCTTTTTTTCAAGGAATTATCAGTAATGTCCACCCAAGAAAAATTGAAGGCTTATATATGAATTAATCTAGATCAGTAGTTAACAAATTCGCATGTCAACTGTAATTTATCCGCTAGTAAGTTAAATAAAACGAAAAAATCTTGATTGTCCCTATAATTATGAACATCTGAAAACGTGGAGAAAAAAATATTTTGCATTATTTTTTATTAATTTTGTTTCATATAAAAAAAATTATAGCAGTTTTGGTTTTTAGAATACTAGATAATATTAAGTGCACTTAGTATAATCTTGTTCACAATTATTTTTACATTAGTTATTTCAAAACATAAAGTGTCCTTATAAATATGAGAAGGAGTGTACTGGCATTCGTTTAAAATTTTTCTGTACTTATAAAATCGTTGGTTTCAAAAGAAGAAAATTTTGTTTCATAAATACTGTGCCAATTTTTCACCCCTGCATTAGACTAGTATACATTTTTTAAACATATTTAAAAATATATATATTTCTTTAGAAGTAGTGTCTACTACATCACTCACACCCCAGTAAGTATGTAGCAGATATGTACTTATGTTGCTGAGTAATGGTTCACTGGTGCTGGCAGGTTCTGCCAGGTTGAAGTTGTTTGTTGGTGTTGTTGTTACTACTTCTGTTATTGTTGTTGCTGCTGCTCCTGCTGTTGTTTATTGAGTGTTTTATTTGCACATCAGAGATCAGCAGTTTAACAACCAGTGCAGGAGGCTGAATTTCAACCTGGGACCTCAGGATTAGAAATAAATGACATAAATCTGGACAAAATGTTAACACTTTGTCTGTCAGTAAGCTTTGATAATCTGTCTGAGAAATGTTGTCCACCATAATCTTATGATTGATGTTTTATCTCAGTTCCAGTTATCCAGGCTTTAATTAATATGCCAGATTTGACCACATAGAAAGGAGAATAGTTCCCTTTCAGCTGAAATAATTCTTAAAATTTTTCTTTAATTAACTTTTGCATTATAAAGCGTTAAGTTTAAAAAGTTAATTTACAGGAATTATTTTTGAGTTCCAAATTTTGACTAAGATTCTTAATTGAATATTAAATTATTTTTATCCTTTGATGGCTAGAAACAGCCCGTTATCATGAAGAGTTCATTCATCTGATTGACTATTGAAATGTCTTATTGCCTGCATTGTTTCTCAAAACAAGTGAATCAACCAGTTAGATAAATAAATATTTCAATATTCTGTTATGGATTCCAGTCTAAGAGTTAGTTCCTTACAATTTTGTAATTTTTGAAAAATGCCGTAAAATATAGAAATGTTAAGACTGCATTATTTGTAAACAAATAAAAAAATATTTATGTTAGTTCATTCAATATAGAAAAATTCTCATAGACTGGATGCAGATTATATTTTCTATAGAAGCAAAGGAAATGCATAAGGAGATTTTAAGTATTTTGCAACTGATAAAAATTATTGAATATTCATCAAATTTATATTAAAAATTATGTTGCTCTAATCAAAAACTTGTCCTGGAATATTTTGAGAAATTCATTTGAAACGAACATTTGTTTAACATAAAGGACTAATACAATATTTATTATGATCAGTGTATTTGATCAAATATTTTTTTTAAAACAAAATTTATGAAATTGGGTCAATCAAATATTAGAGAAAAATGTCTCTCAGAAAATATTCTTAGAAAATCGTCCCTAGAAAATTCATTCCCTGAAATTTTTTCAGTTACTTTTAATACTTCAAAGATTGCATGGAGGAAATAAAAGACCAATAACTTTGTATACACTATACTTTCTAATTTTCTTTCCCATGTATAAAAATTAGAAATACAATTGGAATTTAAAAATTAGGATACACTAGATTTATACAGAGTATTCTGTAAATATTTGGTTCAGCCAAGTAAATTTAACTAATATTGAAATTATTTCTATGATATTAGTTTTTAACATAAATTGGTATAGTTTGTTTTCAAACAAAATATTTAAAAACAATAATTTTTTTCTCCAAATATTTAGTAAAGATTTTATAAGACGGAATTTTTATTAGGTGTAATTTTCAACTCCTGTCGCAAAGTTAATATAAGTTTCTGACATTCTTGCCAAGAATATTATATATTAATCAAAGGGATATTATCAAGAAAAATACTCTGCAATAGCATATCTAAGGACGTCTTATTATTCAATACAGATTCTGTGACCTCAGGGAAATCAAAAGTCTGTCATATCAGAAGATAATCTTACCTCCTATCTATGAAAAGTTTGTATGCACAATATTGTCAGTGCATCAAACACAATATATTTTTGTAAAGCAAAAGGAATCAAAGCATTTTTGTGTTCTTTAGTTTACTATAAAATTTCTTAAAATGTTCCTATAATTTTTTTTATTCTGGATAAAATATTTATAAATATAAATGAAATTAATATTATTTATTCTGAAATTTCACCTTCATATGTCTTAAGCTAAATTATTGATATATTTATTTACTATTTAAAATTGAAAGAAAATAAGTTAAAGAAAAAAAAAAAAAAAAAAAAAAAAGAAAGAAAGAAAGAAAGGAAAGGAAAAGGAAAAAAAAATACAAACAGGAATTTAAAAATAGTTTATGCAAATTTATTATCCTTTTATTCCTTAAATCCTGTCATGTATAAAAATATATTCAGTTTATGAATTTTCTTTAATTTTTCTATAAAAATATTTCAATATTTTTTAAGATATCCTAATTGAAGTAGCCTAAAATTTAATTAATTAATTATTGTAATATTTTAATTACTTAAATATTAAATAGTAATTTTATTTCTAAAAATCAACAAAACTTCAAATTCAAAAAGTACCAATAAATATGATTGTTTTATTAGTGCACATCAGCTTAGAATAGACATTTAAAACAAATATTTTTAGTTAAAAATCATTACAGAGAGTGACCTTACTTCTACAGTTTCTAACTTTACAACTATTTCTGAATTTTGAGATAAATTGTATCTCTCACAAATTCTTTATTTCATTTCTGTTTTGTTATTGTGTACTACATAAACTAGAATGTTGAGAGATAGGTGTGTATGTATATATATATACTCTTACAAAGAAGGTCTCCATAGGCGCATATGCAAAAAATTTTGAAAAAATTACAGGATACTCTCCTCATGAGGTTATGTATATTTATAAAAAAAATTCTTTTCGGAATCATTATATATCATCCGTAAAAAAAAAAAAAAAAAAAAAAAAAAAAAAATACTAAAAATGCCCGATTCTTGGCTATTTATCACTCGTTGGCAACACAGTGAAAACTGATGCAACAGTTTTTTGATAAATATTCCTTACACAAAAATGTTTTCCATACTCTTCATACTGAACTAGTTTAAGAAAGTTTATTTCAAATAAATACACTTTCAAATAACTACAATGTTGTCATATATATTTATTAGTAAACATAATGATCAAATTATACAATCTTTAGTTTAATGTGAAATACTTAAGTTTTACTTGAGCTTTAAATATGGCTTAAAGTAAAACAGTACACACATTTATTTATATTGTATAATAAATTAAAAAGAATGTACATATCAATTTGAAAATGAAACTATGGTAAACGACAATCACTTATCAGTGCGCTGTTTTGTGTTTTCAAAGAATACCAAATTTGCAACCAGTAATTTAGATCAAAATTTAAATTGATAAAAATTATTTCAAACTTAAATTTAAGTCTTAAATTTCAGTGTTGATTACACATTAATATTGAAAATTTACACCTTCTTCATTATAATTTACTTTTTATTGCATTGGTTAGATAAATTTTACACAAAGTAACTTTTTTAAAATCTACATACCAAATTAAATTAAATAAGTTTAAACTTTAAAAAAAAAAGTTTGTATAACTGCAAATTTTGAACTACTTATTTTTTGTTAATTTATTGAAACTTTAAATTTTAATGGAAAATTATAAAGAATGAAATTTTTGAATCTCTAAATGAGTTTAAATAACAATCATAGATTAGGAGGGGGAGTAAAACAAGTTCTTAAATTTGCAAGAATGTACAAAAAAAAAAAAAAAATAATAATAATAATAATTTGTTATTGAAAGATGCTTTATTAGAAGATGTAATTTTACCCCCCCCCCTTTTTTTTTTCCAAAGAAATAACTTTATTTTTCCTTTTTTTCTCTTCTATTTGTTTCTTCCAATGATACAATTCATATTTTTTTTTTACTCATTTTTATACTTATTTTCATCAGAATTTTACAATATTTCACTAGATAAAGGGTATGCATTAGAGTACAACCTGACCCGAACCCGACAAGTGAATTTTGAATCAACTCAAAACCCGACCCAAACCTGCAGTTTATTCGACAAATAATATTAATTTATTCAATAAATTTTATTCGACCTGAAAACTGACCTGAACCCGCACCCAATTTCTTTATACCCGAAACCTGAATCTAAATGAAAATTAACAATTCATTGTCTAAAAATCATGGAAAACATTTTTAATTTATAAAATGAAATAAATTTTAATTGTCCCGCTGCTATCATTTAAAAAAGAATTAAAAATATAATTACTAACTTATAACTGAGTTAAAAATTAAAAAATCTGAAAAATGGATTAATAATAACTTTTAACTATTTATGTGTGTTGTGAACTAACTATTTATGTGTGTTGTGAACTTCAAGTGTATAAAAATGGGTTTCAAGCTTAGTGTTTGTAGTTTTATTGTTTAATGCTTATCACACACAGAATAATATTAAAATAATACAATGTTACACACACCAACTAAATATCCACTAAACTCATCTAAATCTACATTCCTATAACTTCTTAGAAACATCTGCAAGAAAAAAAAAATTAATTATCAGTGTAAATTCACAATCTATTTTAAGGGTGTGTGTGTGTAATCAAAATAGATGAATCATACATCTGGTTACTGTGGGACAAGTAGCCTGTTTTCAACAGCTTATGTTCTAAATAATAATTGCTTTTTTTTTTTTTTTTTCATTGCTTTAGTCGGATATGGATGTTTATTTTACTATGATAATTTGGATAAGCATATATTCATTTTGGGTATATAAAGCAAACAAATTTCTGCTTTATTAAGATAATATTTTTTTGAAGGATGTTTTCATGTCAACCCAATAAGTTGAAAACTAAACCCAACCCACAGTAAAAAAATCCAGTCAACCCAAACTCATGGTTCGGGTCGGGTTTGGGTAAATTCGGGTTACCCGAATCAATGCAGAGCTCTAATATGCATTATTAGGAATGCCTTCAAGTTTTTCCTAATTTACGCACTCATATTCTTTTAATATTTCAACAATGTAGTTTTTTTTATTTAATTTCTTCTTCTGTAACATTTGTGAATGCCATATTTTTTTCCATGTATTGTTTATACAGCATCGAAACAATATTGTACATGTTAATTTCCAAAGACATTGTCTTCAATAAAAAATTTAATATTCAAATTGTAATATTTGTTTTAAACATTAATGAAAGTAAAAATAAATATTTGTAACTTGCAAAATACAAAAGAACTTTTCAATTACCAATTAAAAAACTAAAGATAGGTAAAACTTAAACGTGTATCTGACTGCAATTTAAATCTTTGCAACTCTCAAGATTTAAGGAAAAGAGAAAAAAGATTTTTCAAAGTTAAAACGAAATACTTTTAATAAAAAAAACACGTCCACGTGTTATACAAGCTTGTATAAGAAACAGGCAACTCTTTCATCGATTAATTTCAAACTATGTTTACTATAATGCTATTAAGAAAGATTTGTTTCGCAAGAAATTCTTAAATACATTAAAATTATTTGCGTTTGGAGGGAAAGGATGTTGCTCGCCAAGTCACGTGCATTTTTTGTCACAAATACTTGAAAGTCTTTTATTTTTACTTCCTTATACAAAGTATAAGGAAGTATAGTAATCCCAATTTGCGAAATGGATTTTTCATTTCACATTGCTCAAAAACGAATGATCGCTGAATGTTGCCAATTTATACGTGTGACTGTCATGATGTCTAGTTGTACACCTGCAACACAAGCTCTTGTTTTAGAGATATAAGGGACTTTACACGATTTTTCGTGACGTCTGTATATATGTGTGTCTGTCTGTCTGTGTGTGTGTGTGTGAGTATGTCGCATAACTCAAAAACGGTTGGACGTAGAAAGTTGCGAATTGGTACATAGGTTTGTTATAACATCTAGTTGTGCACCTCCCTTTTTGGACTTTGTATGATTCTCCGTTTGGGAGATATTTAGGAAAATTAGGTTCATAATGGCCAAAATGTATCAAAAAACGGTAATAACTCAAAAACGGTTTGGAGAAATCTTGCAATTTAACTGACTTCCCGACTAGCTAGACATTTGAAACTTTTAGAAAAGTTTAGAACACGTTGACAATGCACTTTTAAAAATATTTTTAGCCAACTATTTCTAATACCTGCTGCCTTCAGCAGCGTTTATGTGATTTAACAGAAAATTTATTTAACTAACTTCTCGACTAGCTAGACATTTGAAACTTTCAGACAAGATCAGAACACGGTGAAAATGCATTTTTAATACTTTTAGCCAACTGTTTAGGGTCCCTGCTGTCTTCGGCAGTGTTACCAGTACAAATCTTGCAATCTATTTTTAACTAACTTCCCGACTAACTAGACATTTAAAACTTCTGGAAAAACTCAGAACACGGTGACAATGCATTTTTTAAATATTTTTAGCCAATTGTTTCAGGTGACTGCTGCCTTCGACAGCGTTTATATGGTTCAACAGAAAATTTATTTAACTAACTTCCCGACTAGCTAGACATTTGAAACTTTCAGAATAGTTCAGAACACGGTAAAAATGCATTTTTTTAATACTTTTAGTCAATTTTTTCGGGTCCCTGCTGCCTTCGTCAGCGTTACCAGTACAAATCTTGCATCGGTTTTTAACTAACTTTCAGAAAAGCTGAACGGCACATGGTGATAATTTATTTTTTTAAATATTTTTAGCCAACTGTTTCGGGTCCAATGACAATGTTTTTTATCATTATGTATATTTCTAAAAGTGTATAAGGAAGTCATGTGGTGCCCACATCAGATTTTTTTGTAGGTTTTTCAGGGGATTCCGCCGATAAATATGACTGATTTGTATTACCTATGTAAGTAGTATCTCTGTAATTTTTTCACCAACATTCTGGATATGCGCTTTAAGGAGACCTTCCTTGTTAGTGACTTGAGAAAGTAACTTTACATTAAGTTCTGAAATTTAATATTTTATGTACTGGTTGTTAAAAATATTATTTCATTTTTAATTGATCAAAGGAATATGCGTATTATTCCTTTTTAAAGATAGTTCTGCACATTTGTCCTCATGTGTCTAGATCCCAAATAAAGATTTTGGGAGTTGTACAAATATTAAATTTTGTATTTTCTGTGAAAATGTAACTTGATTTATGCAAAATGAATTTTTACTCATTGATTTATGAATTTTTAGTCATTAAAAGCATTTTTTTTTTTTTTTTTTTTTTTTTTTTTTTTTTTTAAGAAAATACATGTTTGAAATAATAAATGTGAAGTATAAATTTTTGTAGGTCTAATGCATGTTCAGTACATGCTGATAAGAAATTTCTGAATTTTAATAACTTTTGTTTTATGCAAACTTGGTTTATGCAAAAGTTTTTTTTCAAGAATGTCTTACTCATTGAAAGCATTATTTGAAGATATATGTCTGTGAGATAATAAATGTATTGTATAAATTTTTATGGGCATACCACATGTTCAATACTTGCCGATAAGATTTTTCTCAATTTTATGAACTTTGTTTTATCAGTGTATATACATTTTATATGTTTAATCTCAAATTTGATGTTATATTATCTTTAAATTTTCAGTATAAAATAATGCTCATGTTACTTATATTACAAAAATAAATTAATTATTTATCATAATTAATTTGTTTTTCTGGAAAGCTTGGGTTTAGTTATATTTAATTTTTATTTATTACTGCATATTTTTAGATTGCATGAATTTGATGACCAGATAGCTGCTGTCCGGGAAGGAATGTCTAAAGTCATACCAGTACCTCTATTATCCTTGTTTACTGGGAGTGAATTGGAAACAATGGTATATTATGAATTTAATTCTTATATTTATTTATTCAATCTATGAAAAGAATTTCTGAAAATTGATAAGATGTTTGTCATTTAACTACTATAATTTAAAATAATGATATTATTATAGTACTCAAGTTCTAGTTTTAAATTATTTGAGTACTTTCTGATACATTATATTTAAATTTTGTCAAAATATCAGTCAATTGCACTACTAAATATTGAAACAAAAATATTAAAGCATTTAATTTCTTTCTTAAAAATATTTGTCAGGGGTGTAACAGTTATAACTATATTAATTAATGTTTTATATTTTAACAGGTTTGTGGAAGTCCAGAAATACCTATTCAGCTACTTAAAGCAGTTGCTTCATATAAAGGCGTTGAACCTGATGCTCCACTTGTTCAATGGTTTTGGGAAGTTATGGAAGAATTTAGTAATACAGAAAGATCTTTATTTTTAAGATTTGTGTGGGGTAGAACACGGTTGCCTAGAACAATAGCTGATTTCAGAGGAAGAGATTTTGTTTTACAGGTAAGTTATGTGTGTTAAAATATTTATTTTTTCTTCAATATTATCATTTTATGTGCATATTGTACATGAAAATGGATTTAATATTTCAATTTCAAAATAATTAAATTATTCTAAAACACAGAACACCTCAATATCATTTGCACACATTTTAAATGTACAAACATAATAGATGGACAAATTAATTTTAGCAAGAGCAAAAAGTGACCAGGACAAGACATCATGAGCACAATAACATTAATAATAATATTAAGCACATATAATATTTTATAATGTTATAGCTAGGAAGCTTCCAGTTGAGCTTAGAAAATTATATCTTGTAAAAATTCGCGCATTTGAATATAATGAAAATTAAAAAAATTGATTATGAGTTCACAGTCCAAAAAATCTTTTATTCCGGTTAGAAATTACAGATTTTATAGGGAAATAATATTTATAAACTTTTCATTCTTATTAAAATTAATTTGGTATTTCTATATATAAAAAAGCTGTGCAATACATACAGTCAAAGTTCTAATTAAAATGAACTTTGAATATTAACACATACTGTAAATACATTCTTCTGCTTATTTATTCTTTTTAATACAGTCGGCAGCAAAATTATTCGAGCAAGAACATGATTCAACAAGGATTTATTTAACAAAAATATATTAAGTGTTTTTTTTTTTTTACATAGGAATTATTGCTAGCGTTCAAATAATTTTGCTGCCGACTGTACTACTTTAGTCTCTTGAAAAATGCACCAGTGACTATTAATAGTAATTATTTTTTCAATTTTTGAGATAATTTTAAAAGAATCCCAGAGTTTTTTTTTCTTTTAGGTTATGGAAAAATATAATCCTCCTGACCATTTTCTTCCTGAAAGCTATACATGTTTTTTTCTCCTGAAAATGCCAAGATATTCTTGTAAAGCTGTACTGAAGGAAAAACTTAAATATGCCATCCACTTTTGTAAGTCAATTGATACTGATGATTATGCAAGGGTTGCTTTAAATCAATCAGACAGAGAACATGGTGCTGGTAGTTGCCCTTATATTGAAATAAGCGACAGTGAAGATGAAATCGACAGTGCTGGATCAGATGATCCCATTCCTGACTCAGTGTCGTTTACTTCCCAATAAACTGTATAAAGCATTAATTAATTATTTTTCAAATGACTATTAAAAAAGGATTCATTTTTATAACTTCATACATCAATTTTACTTGTATAAAAAAATGTATAAATTTTCTTAAAAATGTATATTGTTGTTTGATGATATGCTTAAATGCAGTACTGTTAAAGTGAATAAATTCCTAAAATATCAGAACAACCTATTTTGAGTTCAAAACAGTTATTTAATTTGTGTATTTAACTAACATTAAAATAACAATAACATAAAGAATATATATTTTTAAATTTACAATAAAATTACTATCTTCAAAAATTAACTTTAATAAAAGTAAATATTAAAATTAAGTTTTTAGATTTGTTTTGTTATGTCTAATATTTTATAAATATAATGCATATTACTTTCTAAATATTTTTTAAAATCAATATTCACTGCAAGCATTCACTTTATTCATTGAAATCTTTTTGATTAATGGATTATGTTTAACACTTATAATTTTTTTTAAAAAATCCTCATATTTATGTGCTTTGCAGAATTTTTATTCATTTTTATTATAGTCATTGTTATATGATATTTTGCTTGATACATTTGCCTTTATTCTATTAAACATCTCCATACTCACAAAATATATGTTTTAAAGTATTTATTTCTAATAAACACTTTTTAGACTGTAATTTAAATTTTGAAATTAAGTTTTTAATCTATTTCTTTTATTGATCCAAAACTGAAAAAATTTCAAAGTATATATTCATTTATGTTAGTTTATGAAAATAGTATTTAAACAAAGAGCCATAATAGTATTTTAACGTAGACAGTTTTTCCTGTTTAAATTTGTAAAACATTTTACAGATTTTGGGGATTTCAGCTACTTTTTAATATTTATAGTTTCACTGCTGATTTTTTTTATGTAATTTGTTATCTGGCAAAAAATAAAGTTATAGGTATTTGCCTTATTATAAACTTATCAGTATTTTTAGATTTATTTTTGAGCTAATAGGAAATATACATGTTAAAAATTGGTAAATTGAGCATTAATACTTTTTTCATTTTTTAAACCTGTATCTTCTTAATTTTTTAATATCTTCTTAATTTTCCCTACACATCTCTTTCACTTTAATTAAAGTGTGTATTAACTATGTTCTGTATACATTTTACATTATGTTTCTGAACTAAACAAGTTATAAGATCTTAGAAGTATTAAAAAAAAAAAAAATCTCATAACCTTTTTGATTCTTTTCATTTATTTGTTGAATTTTTTAAACTATTGTTATATCACATATTGTTATATATTCATTTTCATTATTTTCATATGTGTTTCTTTCTTTCTTCCCCCCCCCCCCAATATTATGTTATATTTTTAACTGTATTCTTTCTGTATGTTTCATATTGTGTTTTTGAATGAAGCAAATTTTAAGATACTGGGGATTTAACAAAATACCATAAACTTGCTTTGTTTTGTTTATTTTCCTCATTTATTTGTTAAATGTTTAAAACCATTATTATATCATATATATTCATATTTATTGTTTTTCATAATTGTTTCTTTTTTCCCTTTAATTGTATATTATATTTATTAACTGTGCATTTTCTGTATGTTTCCTATTATATTTGCAAAGTAAGCAAGTTTTTAAGGTATTAGAGATATCACAAAATACCATAAACTTATCTTTGCTTTTATATGTTTTTGATCATTTACTTGTTGAGTATTTTAAACCATTATTTTATCATATGTTTATATTCATATGCATCTCTCTCTTTTTTTCTAATTACCTGTTATTATCTGCATTCACTCTGTACAAATTTTATATTAAGTTACAAGCAATGCAAGTATTAAAATATTAGAAGTATACAAAATACTATAAACAATTTGTTTTTCATATTTTTGCAGATATATTTGTTGAATTTTTAAAACCATTATTGTATTATATTCGTTCACATTTATTTTCTTTTAATGTATATCATTTTCTTTAAATTTGATAACTGCACTCTCTATATTTAGGTTTTGTATTGTGTTTAAAAATTGAACAAATGTTAATATGTTAAATATTTTTGCTCATTTATTTGTTGAATTGTTCAAAGACAACATGTAAAACATGTAAATTCTTTTCTTTTAAGTTTATGCTGTGTTAATAAAATATATACAGTCTTTATTAATTGTAGTTGTGTTAATATTTTTTAATATATAAAATTTGCAAAGAATTTATAAATTTATTAAGTTATGGTATGTTTAAAAAATGCAATTAATTACCACTTGTTTTGCTTTGTTTATTTAAAGAATTAATATGTGTTTAAATTATATATATGTAGTATTACAAGATTGTTGAATGCAACACAAACAGATGATCAAACACCAAAATTATATATATACTAGCTGTACCCTGCCACGCTTTGCTGTGGTACATTGTGGTTGTGTGGATGAGAAATGAGGAACAAAACAAAGTACACATTTCATAAAAGTTTAATTTTTCAATATTTGTGGGTATACAATATTTTTTGTTATTCCATTGTCTGCGTATATATAAAGGCTATCTGGTTTGCCGACACGGGAAAACACAACATACAGTTGTTCATGTGAAGCAATCCGCATCTAAATCTAAACCACATATTTCTAAAGATTGACCTTGAGATTTATTGATTGCAAACGCCAATCGAATTGGGAATTGCAATCTTTTAAATTTAAATGGTGTATCGGTCAGGATCATAGGAATTCAAGGAATGAGGACATCTTCACCAGCGAAAGGCCCCATTAAAATCGTTGCTTTCGCTACATTTTTCATTAATTTCTTAATTGCGTGCCATTGCAGTATGTATGTGCCGCTACAATGTTGAATATTTCAGGCAAGCATTTATTTAGTCTGCTGGTGTTGATCGAGAAATTACAGGCAGTGTTTGCCTAAAATCTCCAATCAGCAATATCAATGCATTCCCAAATGGTTGAATGTTTTCACACAAATCTCGCAATGATCGATCAAGAGCTTCAAGCGATTTTTTTATGTGCCATCGTGTATTCATTGCAAACAATAATTTTATATTTTCTCCATACCGGATGATTAATTTATCACCTTTGAAAGGCCGCATTACAATCGTTGCTTCCACTACATTGTTCATTAATTTCTTAACTGCAAGTTACGTGCCGTTGCAGAGTTTTGGCTGATTAATATTCCACAACATGATAATTGGCACACCTACTTTCAATTTTAATATGTGTGGTCATAAAGGTACTCTTCCTCAATCATATTCGAAAGCCATCTTCTCGATCCTTCTGTGTGGTGAGTGTGACAACTCAAATTCATTTTTCTGTGAGGCATTATTTCGGTTTTCACAGGAACAGAAGGAAGGGATAAGATTATAACCTCTTATGGCTCTCACAGCTCTAGGTTGAAAAAAATGAGAGATAGGACAAAAAGTTTAATAACAAAAAATTTTCATTATGAAATGGGCAAAAAAATTCATGGCATTTCAGACAAGAATTTATTTTGTTAATAGAGCATACACATTTTCGTTTCTTACGATGTTAAAATTACTGATGGAAAGAGAAACAATTGAGAAGTATTTGAAAGATACATTGAAAGATAGGTATAGTCCGAGATACGAAAGTTTGAGAAAAAAAAATAATTGCTATATGAAATCACAAAGCATAACAGGCAAAGAATCCGACTACATAAATATTAATCGCAACAGGACATTTTGGAGCAAAAATGGGAAAGTTATTTCCTTTTCTAAAAAACTAGAAATTTTATTCAGATGCCATTCATTGAAAATCAAACATTTTTAAAAGTACATTTAATGTCAGTACAGTAATGGCAAGGAATCATGGAGTAAATAAAGAGATGTCATAAACCAATTCAAATTAAGAATCCTCAATTTACGATTCAGTTTCAGAATAGTAACTTGAATAGTGCTGCCATATCTGCAATTGTAATATGAATTTTTTTTTTTTTTTAATATGAAGGCATTATAAATTTAATTCTGTTGAAATACCATTGGGATAATCATACTCAGTGGCGGCTCATGCAAATTTTCACAGGTGGGGCCCGACTTATCGCATGATATGTTATTTAACATTAATACTATTCATTATTCAAACATTAAAACAAACATTGTTAAAGTAGGATGTAAAACAAAATTTTGGAAAAAAAAAATTTGATGGCGAATCTATTTAACATTATTGAAAAAAACTGCATAAAATTATCTCAAAAATTAAAATTTTATGATTACAATTGCAAAATTCTGCAATGTTCTGATCAATGGAACATCAAAATATCTGGAAGCTGCTAGATGGGAATTGCCAAGTTCGATACCAGGTCGACATATACATTTGGAGTTTTCCATGGTTTTCTTCGAAACTCGCATAAATAAGGACTGTGTAACACTTAGAAAGACTCTTTACAGAGAGTATACCACTCAGGTCTAGGACCCTCTTTTAGTCAACTGGCTTTAACCCTAACACTACACACCATTAAAATTTAAACTCAAATATCTCAGCATGTAATATTATTTAGCTTGAGCAAATTATATCCCCAAATCTTTTAATTATAGAATTTCAAATATTATATTCAGGATTTTTATCTTAAAAAATAAATAAAATAAACCTTAACCAATCTGTAAGAAGTTATATTGAAATTTAGAAAGTCATGATTAATGTAATGTAGATACGTATTAGAAAAATACCATGTTTCTCGCTTAATTTTAAATACTTTAAATTAAATTTCAATAAATAAATAAGACAGCCTATCATCCTTAAAAAAGAAAAGAAAAGCAAGAAACAAAGAAACAAAAAGGAAATATTGCAGATGTTTTTATTAAATCATATTTAAAAGAAAAATAATTTAATAATAATAATAATAAATTACAATTTTATGCAGATATTTAAATCCACATCCATGCAAATCCATTAATTATTTATCCAAAAATTTTACAATTTGCATAAAAGTTTTAGTACACCATTTTGAAGGGGAAAAAAAAGCCACTTTCTTTTTTTTAATTTAAATTTAAAATACTTTAGTCAAAGAGATCTTAAATTCTTATACGAGCTTTTATCTCAAAAGTTAATCTAGAAAAATATTTTTGACTATTACCAGATTTCTTTTTTAAACACTTAAATTTTAAACTATTATATAAACTAAAAAATGCACCAAAAAATCAATGAGGAAAAAAAAAGTAATGCAGAAGCCGCCAAGTTTTATCTACAAATTGTATGGTTAACATATTTTAAAGGAGACAATTTTTTTCCCTATAAGTTTTCTTCCAAGTAGCCACTCTTCATGTGCTCATCAACGAAAAAGTTAGAGCATGCTAACACTGATAAAGCAATTCATCACCAAGTCTGTTAGCCTGCTGTTCTAGTAGAATAAATATGTACAAATAAACACACCAATCTCAGGCTGATCAGTAACTCAGATCAGTTCTCTCAGATAATGAGAAAGGGAGTAGTAATTTATGACAGCCGAAAAGAATACATAGACAAATTAATGATAATGAAAAGAAAGAAGATTAAGAAAACATTAGACGGACGTTGTTATTTTGTATATATATGTCTTTGAACAGTTACAAAAAACAAAAGAATTATTATTATTATTTCAATCGAGAAAAAATGTAAGAGGGACCATGCCCACTGGCCCTTAATGATGGACCGCCACTGATCATACTAAACTAACAATATAACAACACCTGATTTAAATTCAAGTATTTTAATTTCTAGACCTAAAATAAAATTTATTTTGGAATAAAAATCCATTTAAATTTTTTTTTAATTAAATGTTTGGGATAACCATTAAAAAATGCTAAATTTTTAAAAAATCAAAACTGTATGTTTTTATAATTTTCAGACACTAAATGTTTTATTCATAGATTCGTATTCTTTATATATATATATATATATATATATATATATAAGAAAATCTAAAAATAGAGACACTTTAAAAAAAGATAAGAAAAAATCCACAATACTCACATTATATTAAACCATAAATACCTGTATTCACTAATAAGAAACTGATTAAAATTAAGAATATCTATCCATACTAAATTCAATTAAAATTTTAAAAATGCTCAAAAACTGAAGAATTTTATCTTCAGAGAATGTACAATTTTTCTGAGAGGGCGGGATGGGGATCATAAGATGAAGAACAATAGTAGTTATGTTAAGCAAAATACTATAGGGTAGTCCTATCTTGTGATAAAATTTTTAACATGTAAAAGATATGATGTAATGAATAAATAATGTCTAAAAGGAAATAACACATATTTACCACAAGTCACATGTAAACAGTATTTAAAACACTGTAAGAATTGAAGTGTAACTAGCAATTTATGAAGTTTAGTGGATCATGAAAAAATATATAAGAAAATAACTCTTAATTTATCTTTACTATACTAATAAAATAGATCAAATTGGAATACACTGTATAAGTCAAAGATGTTATCTTAGAAAATCGTTTTTAAATATAATTAAAGTATTTCTACTGAAACTTTAATAAACAAGAATAAAATTAAAATGTTGCTGAAAATTAAAAGAATTAGAGCATACTGCTATCTAGCAAGGGAAAAAAAATATATGCTATTACAAATTTAATAGAAATATATATATATATATATATATATACATATTTCAAATTATAGAGAAGATTAATTAATTTTAAATTATTATACATAAATAATGTATGGTAATTTTATAAAGATATTGTCTAAGATAGATCTTATAGTTAAAACAATTTTAAATTTATAAAAATAATGCATAAGGTTTGTATACTGAAACTATTCAAGATGCTATATAGTTCTGTATCAAAATGTCAATATCTCAGATATAAGATGACTCTATATATTATTCATATTCTAATAATAAGCTTTAAAAGTAGTGAAACTCATTTTGATTAATGATTGTATTAATAACATTATTAAAATGGTTTTATATTGGTCAAATAAAGTGGGTTATGAAGTATGGGATTTTATGGCTATCAACAACTATTTGTAGCAAATGGTAAGATTTATTGAAAATAAAAATGTATAAAAAATAGTCATTCAAATATTTTTACCTGATTATAAAAAAGTGATGAATCTTCTTTTCTCTGTCTCTTACTTTTTAGAATGAAACTCTAGTATTCCCAGATGAATAGATTGTGCTAATTGTTGAAAGCTGCTTTTCCTGGGGATCAGTGGAGTAAAATATAAAGATATTTTTCAATGACATAATAGAATTTCTAACTCTTCAATATCATGATATTAAAATCAGGAAATAGCCTAATCATTTCTGATTTACTTATTTCTATATATCCTGCATCTCCAAGTTATTCCAGTTCTTAGTTTAAAGAATTAGATTTTAAGGCCTTATTGCATAATAGTTATGTTCCCTAATCCTCATATCTTTTTACATAAAGAGACAGACAGGGGTGGCACCAGCTAGGGGGGCACAGCCCCCCCCCCCCATCGGGGAGTCTGTGACCCCCCATCGGGGCATACTCCTAAAATCTCTCGGGGTGGGGGGGAGGGGAATACAAAATTTTCAGTTTTTCTACTTTTGGCAGTATTTCAATTCTGTATTCAATAGAAGAATGTATTGGATTCGTAAAAATTTTCAGCTCCCAGTTTTCCATGAATATACACGTTTTGAGAGGTCCAGAACATGTTTTGACCACGATATCGTTAGAAAATGTTTGTCTGTGGCACGATGATCTCCAAAACCACGAGGAGTACTAACAAATGGAATGGTACGAATATTAACAGTTATATTATTAACAGTATTGCAGTTTTTGATAAATACTTATATAATAAACTCTCTTTATGTAGTGGCCCCCTGTCGGGAAGGTGGTGTCCTCCCGTCGGGGAATTTCTGGTGCCACTACTGAAGACAGAAATTAATTTCATACATTTCAGAAGGTTGGGTAAATGTATTTTGATATATCAAAATATTCTTGTGCTATTTTATAATATTAAACCATTTTGTGTGAGAATTACTACATTTAGATGGACATAAGAATCACGGCAAAAAAATGCCTGGAAATATTTCCAGAAAAAATTGTCCATGAAACGAGTGTATAGCTACAGTAGAGTGACCATATTTTTTTCATTGAATTCGAGGACAAATATGGCAGTGTTCTAGAATTTCGTGGACAAAAAATAAATAATTAAATCACATTAAATTGTAAAATTTTAGTAATTTTTATGTAAAAAGCACCTAAAAGAACTTATTTCAGCTTATTTATTATAGTAAAACATTAATAACTTTATAATCAGCGTCCCCAAATGTGTTGTAGTTTTTTGGAGATGAAGGTTGTTTTTGGGGACTGTCCTCGAGATTCGAGGACATATAGTCAGCCTAACCTACAGAAATATGCAAAAGTTCTCTCCGACAACCCTACATGGCATCAAAGTAGCCAACTGGTCAGTGAAGTGTGCATTCATTTCATGCACTATGTTGAGAATAATGGTTGATAAAATTCATCTGCATTGTTGTTTATGTTTAATTAAGGAAAATATGTATGTGAAGCACATGACTGAATATGTCAGGCATACAGGGGAGGCAGTTATCAGCGAGCGAAAATATTGTGATTGGTTTGCAAAATTCCAGAAAGGTGATTTCAGCTTGGAAGACCAATAGAATTTGCAGATGAGGAGCTAAAATCATTGTCGAAGAAGATACAATGCAGTCAACCACGCAATTGGCTACACAACAGTCGCTGAATTGACAGTGGTACACCGTATATATGCCTTGGGAAAGATCTGAAAGGTCAGCAAATAGGTTCTACAGAGATCATAATGTAGGCCAATGATTAGGTATATGCAAAGCATGACTGCAGCAGTTTGAATGGAAGAATTTCTTGTGGAAGGTGGCCACTGGAGATGAGAAATGGATGTATTTGCACAGCCTTGTATCAAAGCGATCCTCGATCGATCCAAGCCAGCCAATCACATTTACATAAAAAAAGAAGATTCATGAGAGAAAGATGCTCCTGTGCATGTGGTGGGACCTCCGTCATATCCTGTACTCATGGGCGTCGTCACATAGGGGCAAGAGGGGGCACTTGCCCCCTCCTAGAAAATTCTAATAAATAAATAATTATTTAAAAAAATTACAATTAAAACTTTAAAGCTGTGTCATTAGAATTCAAATAACCAAATAAAATTTATGTCATAGAGCCAATTAGAGTCAAATCCACTCGACTTGCATTTATAGGTTGTCTCCAACTTTTCCCTGGAAACAGATTTTAAATCGACTCGACAGTACATTTTCCGGATTAGTGTTGGTTTAGAATAAGTTGTATAATTTCTATATGTAAAATGTTGTAGCTTAAATTACATGTATAAGAAATTGTTCTATTAAATGCTTACACACACTGGCTTTCTTAATCACCTCAATCAACTAACCAATCATTTGAATTTGTAAAAACATGCTGAAATTTTGCAATTTGAAGTTTGCCCCCTCCTGAAAATTTTTCTGCCAACGTCACTGCCTGTACTTTGAACTTTTGAAATTCAGTGAAACAATCATTGTACAGTACTCAGTTGATGAAACTGAGCATGGAAATGGAGTAAAAACAGCCATGCACTGGAAAGGGGCACTGTCCAGTTATCTTGTTATAGTTAGACTACAATGTTCATTCAATTTGTGGGCATAAAGTGAATAAGTAAGAAGACAGCCCATCAGAATTAGCATCTGTATTATAATAATAACCGGGTAATTAATTTAATCACTTCACCGGCCACTGTAGTATGTGGAAGGCTACATTTCCCCCGAGTTATCTCGGGATGGCCAATGAAGTGGTTAAGGCAAGTGAGCACCCGAAATATTTTTTCATTTTTTGCTTTTTTTACTTATGAAGCCATTTAAGATTAACCAAAGGTAATGGTAGGGGGATTTGAAAAAAATTAACAAAACAGAAATCTACCATTATAAACATTTTTGGTTTTTAAGAAACAATATTTGGCACCCCTAAAGTTTCACACCTGGGACAAGAGCACCCCTTGCTCCCCACACGCTAAGCCACTGCTTGCACACTATGAACTGATTGTAAGTTCATCTCATTTCTTGACAATTGCACAGCCCATCCAGCTCCAGATTTGTTAAAAGAGCTTAATGTCATTATTGAGTACTTACCTCCTAACTGCACCTCTTTGATACAACCTTTGGATCAAGGAGTCTTGAACAGTTTAAAATGCAAATATACATTTTTTGAGATCTTTTAGATGCAGTGAATGAGAACAAATTTATCTATGAATTTCTAAAATAATTTACCATAAAAAAAAAAAAAAAAAAAAAAACAGTATAGCTTGCAGCTTGATCATAGGATGATGTATCGAAAGAAGCACTTTTTTTTTAAATAATAAATCTATTTTTTTAAGATTCATGAATATTTTGATTTTTACATAGAATTAATTTATTTAAAAAGATTCTTTTACAACTATCTTCTTTCATATTCTCTTTAATATTTAGTCTTAATAGTGTCTGATTCTTTATCTGGTTGTTCTAATAATTAATTTTGAATCACATATAAAAATAGAGCCAAATATATTATAGACAAATCATGCATCAAGCAGAATCAGTTATACGGAAAAACCAGTTAACCAGAATATATTTGTAAAAACCATTCCGGATAACTGGTTCCACACTGTATTATATTCATACTGAGAGAAATAAATTCAGTTGATCAACTGGAGTGGTCAAAAATCGAAATGTTCCAACCACTAGGTTATCTTCTCTCACATCCATGCATTTACCTTATTATAATTTGCTGATTAATTTCATTAAGGTCAGTTTTGTGTCCTAATTTTGTTTTCATGCAATTCCATACACTATTTTTAATGCAATAATCCCCATAATGTGAATTTATGGGAAATATTGTCATATTTCACATAAATTTCTAATAAAAGAACTAAAGACTTTTCATATTTTTTTTTTTTTTTTTTTTTTTTGCCTTGTTACGAAAATCTTTAATTTTGAATTATTTAAAAAGTTTTTTAAACAGAATGTTGATGTTCAATAATACTAATGCCAATATCATAAGTTATATTTAAAAAATTGTCAGACATTTTTACGATGAAACATTAACGAGAAATTTCTCCCATTTTAAGAAAATTTACATTTTTAGCATTTTACAGGCCAATGTTCCCAATTGGGAACATCAAATTAAAACTTATTTAAAATATTAAATTGCACTAATATTGACTTGAAAAAATTAGCGGACATACTAAAAAGATGACTTGATTTTTTGAAACAGAAGCAACATTCCTATCATTAGTTGGTAACTGTACAAAAAATCCCCAAAATGATCATTTTCATATTTCTTCCCACAGAGTACAAATAAAAAAAATGCATAAAAATTTGAAAGTATCCGATGACTCTGAAAATCAGTTGGTTTATTTTAAACAGCTCTTATTATCAAAAAGGACATCAAACTTGATAATATTAATCAGATTATATTAATAATCTATAATATTAATCTTAATAATTTAAGAATATTAATAATTATTATTAATGGCAATTAATATTTATGTATTTATTTTTTTCCTTTTAAATGATTAACATCCCTTAACTAAAGTATTATAAAGTAAAATATGCAAATAACTAATGAAAAATATACCTGGATCTAAATTCGGCCTGTAAAAGGTTAATAACTTACAAAGTTTTTAAAATAGAATGTGTTATAGTCAACGGTGTTCATGCCAGTATCATGAGTGATATTTTAACACGTTAATCGCCATGTCAGTCATATGTGTCTGACGCATTTTTAACTAGGAAATAACCCTAAAAGGAATATGATATACGCCGAGTAATTATTAACACATTAATCGCCGTGTCTGTCATATGTGCCTGACGTATTTTTAACACGCATTTTTAACTAAATTGTCTAATAAAGTTACCATGGCCCATGTGAAAAATTTTCTGATATTATCGTGGCGATTAACGTGTTAAAACTGGTTCGTGATCTTTACGGTGAATTACCATCACCAAAATGCATATTTATGCCATGCATACAGACACCATATTGATTTTATGATTTTCAAATTTCTCACACTTCAGTATGTGTAAAAATGCTAAAAAATTACCAGTATGGTGAGGAACTAAAAAGATAAAATGGTCAAGATTATATAATTGAACAAAATAAATTATTATTTTTCTTAATTTTTTACCTAATCAGAGAGAATGACAGAACTATGTATTGCATTTAAAAAAGTTATTTCATCATATTATAAAGTTTTTTTTATTATTATCTTTTAAGAAAGATTTTGTTTTACAAGGCTATTTTTCAACTATTTATGAATTCATGACTGTCTAAATATTTTTATTTAAATATCATGAAATATTGATTATAATATTTAAATAAAAAAGTAACTCATTCATTCTTAGTGAGAAATGAAATAAATGAATAGATATGCCTTTAAACTGTTACCACTGAAAAAAGTTTTTTTTTTAAGTATATTCTGAAAGTATATCAGATATACTTTTTAATCAAGAATATATTGTATATTTTCTGAAATTCTAAAAAGTATTTGTATATTGTATACTTTTTTTAATGTATTATTGCCCACCTCTGGAAATATAGTTAACTAAAAATAAATAAATAAAAAATTAGTTGTCCAATACCGTTGAAATAGTTCTCAAAGCATAATGTAATACTATATTTGTCATGAAACTCTTGTCATTTTATGGTCTACAGGATAAATTAAAAAAAAAAAAAAAAAAAAAAAAATCTGTCAAAGCCAGAATTTAATTTAGTATGACAAAAATAATCTGTATATCACAATCCAAAAATAAATAAATAAGTAAAATAAAATTCCATTTAATTTATGAATGGGGATGCTCTTGGATACTGAAATCTGCAATTGGTTTTTAAATACACACTGAAGGATGACGTTGTCACTTAGTAGGTTTTGAAGAATGTAAAAGTTTTTACAGATTTGAAATAATATTTTAAGATAATTTAAGAAATTAAATGGTAAATTTAGATATTGGTGGGCTTCTTGGCAAATTTAAGGTGTAATACCAAAAATGACGACAATGCAAAATCTGAAATAAATTGTTCTGTCATAGTAAAAGTGCATGAAATAACGTGACAGTGAATACTATGTGTAGTACGTATAGAGTGTTGTTCATATGCAATTATGATTTAAAAATAAAAAAGCTGCTTGATTTTTTCAATACTGTTCGTTTCTAAAATGTCATCTGATAAACAATTAAATTGAAGTCCATGGGCAAGGTGTCGCAGTTAATAGAAACATGGATTTGAGATTATGAGGTTGAGGAAGATGCTAATGAAGCCAGCAGAGACCTGAAGCAAGATTTACAGCAATTTAAATGGATTTTCTTTTTAGTTTTCTTATAAAGCGATACAAAAATCATGTTTCTCTTTTTTATTCGTTTAAGCATAGTGACTAGTGAATCAGGCACTGAAGCGGAAAAAATATTTAATTTAATTTGTAATATATTATTTTGACTTTTTGACCTTAAAAGGAATTTTTAATTATGTTACAAAGCCCAAACTTTACATATATATTTTATGAATTTCCTTTCATTTAAATTTTTTATGTGACATTTATGTATTTATTTAATAACTTTTTATTGGAAATTTTTAATCTTTGTTTTTTGGTCTTCTTACATATGTATAAAAAAAAAAGGGGGGTGAGTCTCATGATACACTGACATAAGCAGAAGAACAGGGTAGTTTACCATGATCAGGATTTTCAAAGGTAGGAAACATCCTGATGTTGATTGACATGGTCAAAATTGTTAAATTCAATGCATTAAGATGAAGGCACCATCAAACAAAAGTTTGCCAGAATTCAGAATCTTCAGGAGTCGCGAACCAGCTGGCCGCCAGAGGTGGCTAGTGTTTAATATTTGTTGTTCTTAGAATTTCAAGCAAATTGCAAATCCTTTTTTTTTTTTACTTTATGATTTATAAATAAAAAAATAAATTGTAACTTTTGTTCATTTATTCTCATCTTTCTCTTTTTAAAACTCTTCAGTTCAAAAAAGACATTGCATATAGAATTAGAAAAGCTTTTCTTAAGGGTATTATATTATGGATTGAAATGAAAGGAATTTTTCTTACGTTGAAGTTGAAAAAAAATTACATAATATCGAACTGCTTTTTATATCACTAATATGATACACTATGTTATGTAGGTAGAGTTATATAATGTCAACTAAAAAATAATGAATGATTTTTAAAAAAGTGAAAAATTTTATTAGGTTTAAAAAAAGAACAAATAAAACCCACCCAAGTGTTTTTTTTTTTTTAAGTGGGTAAACTCAAAAAAGGCCACCCATTTTTTATTTGGGTATGTGGGCAAGTCCAAAACTATGGAATAAATATTTTTATCAAGTTTAAAATACTTATGAAAATAATAAAAGTAGTAGTATTTAAAAACAAAAATATTATTTCTAAAACATGTAAGCATTTTATTAAAATGTTTTTCCTCCTTAGAAATATAAATTTTGTAGATAATCTCAGTTAAATTTGGGACATAAAGACGATAAAAAGGATATAATCAGAGTTTCTTTTAAATTAGGATAAAGAAATTACATAAGTTTCATACATACATAAAAAAATATTTGGGTAGAAAAAAATTGTATTAATTTTATAATTGTATTATTTTTAAATTAATTAGTAAAATTACATGAAATTTACAAGTAAACAAAAATGTTATTTAAAAATCTAGATGTAAAATCACTAATTTTACATATTTAATTTGCCAACCAAAACAAACCCTTTGGGTCACTGAATATAGCACTTTATCCATGGTTTAAGACCATTGAGTTTGATCCTCCAACTGTATTCCTTGTTTTTAATGACCTCTTTTATCTGTTGGCAACGTGTGTAAAAAAAGTTCGTTACTGGCGTCGGCGGGTGATTGAAAGGAAGGAAAATGATTTTCGTATAAACATTAAAAGAAAAGAAGAATGAAATTATTATTGCGTTTGCACAGATAACATCAAAATAGTATGTTTACATCATGTAAATTAAAGTTCTATTTGTTGAAAAAGATAGCTGAGGAAAAAACAGCACTTCATGGCAATGATGGAGAAAAATTCAACACGAATATGCATCAGCGATATTGCTATTCTGGAACTACTCTAAAGCCTTTGCTAAGAAGATCACTATATTTCAAATTCTCGAAATGAGATGAGGCATCAATAAACTGACCAAGATGATCCCTTTATATGTGAAAAATATCCTAAAGAATCCTTTTAGGAAAAAGTATCGCGAAACAATATCTGTGAGATCAATGAAAACTCTGTAGTGAAATTGTTTTCTGATAATTATCTATTATTAATCAAGAAGAATAATTTGTTTGTGAAAAGTGTTCCAAAGGATTTTCTGAAAAGAGCGTCCAAAATCAACATTTTTTAGTTCAATGAAAACGCTGTAGTAAAAGTGTTTTTCTGATAATTTTCTATTATTAATCAAGAGGAATCATTTGTTTGCGAAAAGTGTTCCAAAGAATTTTCTGAAAAGAGCGTCCAAAATCAACATTTATAAGTTCAATGAAAACGCTGAAGTAAAAGTGTTTTTCTGATAATTATCTATTATTAATCAAGAAGAATCATTCGGTTGTGAAAAGTGTTCGAAAGTATTTTCTCAAGAGAGCGACCTAAATCAACACCCATTCATTCATTAATAACTCTGTGGGTGTGTGAAATATGCTCTAAAAGTTTATCTAAAATTACATTTACACCTTTACAGGGAAAAAGCCATATGTATGCAAATATGTTCAAGAGTATTTCCTGATAAATGTAGTATAAAGAAACGTCTGCTCACTCGCACCAATGTATCAGGAACAAAAAAGCCATATGCATGTGAAAATATGTTGTAAATCATTTGGAATAAATTCAAGGTGTAAACCATCACCCACATCCTCAGGAGAAAAGCTACATGTGTGCGAAATAGGTTTAAAACATCACTAACGCACTCACAAGAAAAAGCTATATTGTTGTGAAAAATGTGATAAAGTATTTGTGCTAAATGCAAGGTGTAAATAAGCACCAATACACTCAGTAAAAAATCCACATGTGTGTGAGAATATCAAATATTAAATCATACAGGTATGTCATAGGTTTTAGATTTTTTCTGGTGAACTATATGCCAATGAATAATATAAGTTCAAAAATTGTCCTTTTCCTCTTTATCACTATAATATAAAATAATCAAGAAGGAAAAATGATTTCCTTTTATCTGTGTTTCCTATACCATATATTCTAGTAATAATTGAAAAGTTTGAAATATTGTTTCTATTATTTTTCTTCAATTACATTTATTTTACTACTCAGAAACTTTCTTTATGAGTGATATAAAATGTCTGTGATTTTTTATATATGTGTATATATCTCCTAAACAAATAAATCAGATTCATTAATCCACAACGCTTGTAATTTATTTACTTTTTAATGTAAATACCCACTATACGTAAATGGTCATTAAAATTTATGTATGATTTGATTTATAAATTCCCAAAATTAAAAAAAATAAAATTCCACTACAAGAACCCCTTATCACTAGCATAACAATTGCTTTTTATACTTGAAGAAAAATATGAACACATTCATAAAACAATACAAATAAAAAATGTCTTTATTTAAATTTAATTATAAAAACTCATCGACAAATAATGGCTAATTATTGCAAAAACATTTGCTTCATTCATTTTCCACTAATTATCATAATTATACAATAAACCTTTTTGAGCTTTATAGGCTTAATAAATGATTTGCTCAATAAATTGAATGCTTACTTGATAAATATTTTTATCAAGTTTAAAATACTTATGAAAATAATAAAAGTAGTATTAAAAAACAAAAATATTATTTCTAAAACATGTAAACATTTTATTAAAATGTTTTTCCTCCTTACAAATATAAATTTTGTATATAATCTCAGTTAAATTTGGGATATAAAGATGATAAAAAGGATATAATCAGTTTCTTTTAAAATGGGATAAAGAAATTACATAAGTTTCATACATACATAAAAAAATATTTGGGTAGAGAAAAATTGTAGATTTGGAGACTAGAAATGACTACATATTTGTTATATATTCTTAATTTCATTAGTAAAATTACATGAAATTTACAAGTAAACATTAGTAAAATTACATGAAATTTACAAGTAAACAAAAATGTAATTTAAAAATCTAACAGAAATTACTGTACATTTGTTGCAAATTTTTAAATTTATTAGTAAAATTTAATAAATTTTTCAAGTAAAAGAATTAATTAAAAATAAATATCTAGCATAACAGCTGTTTTTGATACTTGAAGTAAAATAGCAATGCATTCATAAAACAAATAAATATTTTTGTTCAAATTCAAGGGGACTTGGCACCATTGCCGGCAGCACTGAAGTAGGTTTCATATGAAAGCTTATATCTTCATTTAATATTTATAAATTGAATTATATTAGTTTTGTTCAATAAAATGTATATTCAGGCAATAGTTCTTACGGTTTTTGATATATATTTTTTACAGATTTGAAATCTTAAAATTGTGTTTTCTCAGTTTGCATTTTTTCATCAATTCATGATCTACAAAATCATTAAACTTCTACAGATAATAAAGGAATTACAGTAGAATATCTTTATAACGCAAAGCTAAAAACACAAGGTTTTGCGTTATATAGAATTTTGCATTATACAGATCACATTTCACACATCGTCAAACTTACCTTGTAAACATGGCCAAATATGTCTGAAACATATCAAAACAGAGTAGGACATTTTAAAGTTACATTTCTTGGAACAAAAAATTGGGTGGATAAGAACTTTCATTCTAAAATTTACTTTATAAAGATAGTCCATATATGCCTGTACAAAATCATTTATTATACTACTCACTTAAAAAAAAATTAATGATAGCAATTTTTTCATTAAAAATCTCTGAATTAAGCAGATAAAGAAAAACAAATGTATCACACTTACTTCTCAACAAAGTAACAGTTTTTTAGGAAGTATTTCTTAACTGCAAAATTTATTGTTTATATCCAAGAAATGTTGCGTTATATAGAGAATTGCATTATATAGAATTGCATTATAAAGATCTTCTACTGTATATATATATAATATGTTTAATAGGACCTACTTAAAAGAATTAGGGATGGGTTTTGAAATTTATTGATTAGTTTTTGAGAAAAGAATTAAAAAGTGCATGTCTATCTAGAAATTTGAAAAAACATTACAAAATCCATCCCTAATTTTTTAAAAGTATGTTCTATTGAACATAAAAAAAAAAAAAAAAAAAAGAGTATTTTCTTAAAGCATTTTGAAGATCGTGAATTCCTGCAAAAATGCAAACTGAGAAAACGCAATTTAAAGATTTTAAATCTCTAAAAAATATATCAAAAACCATGAGAAATGTTGCCTGAATATATATTTTATTGAACAAAACTAATATAGTTCAGTTCATAAATATTATATGAAACATACTTCAGCGAGGCCATCAAATGTGCCAAGTCCCCTTAATTATTAAAATCTGACCCGTAAGTAGTGGTCAGCTGTTACAAAAGCTTTTTTCTAATTCACCTCCCACTAATTATTATAATCATATTCTCATTTATTAGCATAATTTTGGAGTTACTAATTTTTCATTAATAACAAAGCTTATTCTAATGTTAATTCTTCAATCCAAGAGAAGAGTTATAATTTAAATGAGTTCAATTACTAGGAAACAAAGAATGATATGAAGATACAGGGCTCTAGGGATACCATTCCATATTATATATGCTATTATTAACCACTGGAGGAATTTTATCTATAATATTAAAATACAAGGCACTTTCTGTAAGACCAAAATCGTACGATCGGGGCATGTGGCAGAAAATTTTGAACCAATTGGGAACGAGAATATTCCTTTCTCATTATTCAGTGCAATACAAATACCGATGATAGAGGTCGAGCAGACGACAATATTTCATATGTCTATGGCAGACACCTAATTAAAGCTCAATCATAAAAATAATTCACACGATTTAATTTATTGATTCATACTTTCCAAGGAAGTATATTAAAACAAAGGAATTTGCGAATTCTTATTGATTAATGTCATGTACATTATCGCCGAAAATTTCTTTACACAGGATAGGATTTCGGGATTTTTTTTTTCACTGTGGCGCCATCTGGTACCATATAGAACATATATATTCCTAAAATTTTTGTTTTCCATTCTTAAATTTATTTATTGTTCTTTAAAAATTAACTTTTCTTACTTCAAAACTTTGTTTAGAAAGGATGGCAATAAATATTTAACATCCAAGGATTTTTTTTTTTTTTTTTTTTAAATCTAATTGTTATAATCTCTGATGTTTCATTTCCATAATATATTATAGGAAAACTAATTTAGAAAGAATAACCTTAAAATATTGATATTATATACGAGTAAAAATTTACATGGTGTAATTTATTATAAGAAATTTCCTGAGCAAATTAACTTGATAAAATATTAGATTCATTCTTATTATTTATTTATTTTTAACAGAATGCTTTTGTTAAAATATACTATTTTGATAAAAAAAAATTTTTTTATTTTTTATTTTACTATATTAAAATGAAATGAAATAAAATAAATTATTCAATCAAAATCAAGTAAAGATTATTTTTAAGTAGCATAGTCTATTTATAAGTGCAAATAAGTTATAATTATAGAATATAAAGGAAAAACAAAACACTATTAAAATTTATTTTAAATTAAATTATTTTGCCACATAAAGTAATGTGATTTAAAAAATATTTTTATAAATAAATAAAAAAAACAATTAAAAAAAAAAAAAAAAACTCTTAGATTTTTGACTTTTTTCTTTTACATTGATAGATTATAGATGGCACCACTATCATATTGTAATTGAAATGGAATATTAATATAATATTCAATAGATTTTATTTTCATGTTATGTACAGTGGGCAGCAAAATTATTGAAGTGCTAGCAATAATTTCCATTTAAAAGATTTGCGCTTAATATCTTTAGTTAAGTAAATATTTGTCGAGTCAAGATCTTAGTCTTATGCTATTTGTAGAAAAATATGTTGAAGATAAAAATTAGCAATCAAATTAAAATAATATGTATGAAAAATATTGATGCGTGCTTTCTTTCTCCATTCTTACCATAGTTTATAAATCCTGTCTTTCTTTTAATTACTCTAAACCAGGGTTGTAATATTGACCGGTCAAAACTGATTTTGACCAGGACGCTGGTCAAAAATGGTCAGCACTGTTAAAAATGGTTTTAAACAGCTTTAATTTTAATAATAATTGTTTTTGCAATTAAAAATAACTTAATGAGTAAATAAAAACAACAATTCATTAAAAATAATAATACTAATATAATAATAATGTTAGAAATTTAAAAATGGACCACGCAGTATAAAAATATAAACCAGTTACAGTTAAAAACATCAAGGAAGATGAAATAGGTATCTTCTTTGAAACACATGAGCTGCAGTTAAAAGCATAACACAACACATGAATTGTAGTTAAAAACAAAACATTAATTTCAGTTAAAAACATGAGTTGTAGCTTAAAACACAAATCTTAAAATTAAAACAAACAAGAAATTAAAAAAAAACAAGCAAGAAATAGCAAGACAATGGTTACACGATAACATTGATCCTACATTTTTGCCACTTGTGATTACATTTCAAGGAGAGTCTTTACCATATCCGAAATCTTTTTTTTCTGAAAGCGTAAAAAATATACTTGGACCTGATGTCTGGTGGGCAGCAATGAAGAATATAAAAGGCATTGATGTAAAATTTGTTGATTTTGCATTACACCTAATGAACTGTTGTGCCAGCTCGTCTTCAATAGAAAGACTATTTTCAAAGTTTGGACTTATTCAAAACAATTTACGAAACCGTCTAAATTTAGAGACAACTACAAACTTGCGACTTGTAACCATTTTTTAAATTCAATATAAATTCCAAAAAAGAGTTTGTGTAAAAATTAATTAAAACAATTGTGTTGTTTCTTGGTGATATTATTTGTGTTACGACATTCCTATGTTATGACATTTTAAACAAATGTTTACTTAGTTTTAACATATGATACTAAGATATATTTCATTGGTAGCAGATTCTAATTTCTGACCTTGATTGGTAGTAAATAAATTCAATAACGAATTTCAGTGGTCAAAACTGATATCGACCAGGACGGTTAAAACCGATACAACCCTGTTTCAAACATTCTTTTGGTCCTATTCAGAGTAAAATTAGAAAAAATTCTTCAGATTTTATCTTTATTATACGGAGTACGCTTAAATTTTGCATATTGAAATTTCATGAAATTTATTCCCCCTTCCCCTCCAACCAAAAAATAATTGATTGTAGCAGGGGTTTTCAACTGGTTAAGAGCAATACAAAATATTAAAACAGGGATGTTTAAACCTATATGCCATAAAAAGATTTAAGTTGCACATGATCCGTCAAATTTTGACGGGTATTAACTAGTAAAGTATTAAAACACACAAATTTTTTGAGAACTTACAAAATATAATACAGCATCTATTATTTTTCCCTTTAAATATTTACAATGTTTCATTTCAGTACTTTTTTGTCCATAAGCAATAAGTTAAAAATAATTTTTTCATGCTGATCAGGTTAAGTCTTCAATGAATATTTTTTATTCAGAAGTAACAATAGGTTTTGGTCTTGTTCTGAAAACTATTCTTTTTTTGACTAATGCTAAGAGTGAATATGAAGTCATTTTTTCTGGAGGCACAGATTCTGAAGTAATTTTTACACTAGAATCCTTGTGTTTCTTGAGAACTGCTATTCCAGGGTTATCCTCTAAGATCTTTCCATATAAAATATGGTATCCAATAATTAGTATAGGTCTCTCCTATTAAAATAATAAAAAAGTTTCCTTTAACTGGTCAATATTTTAAAAAGTTTTATAATTCCACAAAAACTATTATTATTATTATTATTTAATTTAGTAATACCTCAATTTGTAAGCATTATAATATATACAGAAGTAAGAGAAAAAGTCATACATTTTTATATTATGAATGTTTAAATCTACAATAATTTTGTAGCCTATATACTTATATATAGGGTAGTTGTAATTGAACTTTCGCTATAAACTACAAATTAAATTATGGAAGCAAATTGCCACTAAACTTGGTATGTGATTGTTTTTATAAGAAGCATTCAAAATTTAAAAATATATTAGCTCAAAAAATATCTGCCAGGCAATGTTTTGAAAGGGATTAAAAATTAACCAAAAAATGTTTATGCATTCAGAACAAATAATTTCCTTTGTTATATTTTTTGTTTTTCTATTCAAGCTTCACCTAATGGATATTTTTAAACTATGTTTTTCTTTCTAAATTCCTAGTGACACTTTACTTGTCCATGGTAATTGCAGGATGCTGGAAGAAAACAAAGAAAAATATCCCATTTTTTGAATGTATTTATTTCAAATTGTTTTTTTTTTTTTTTTTTTTAATAATAACTTTCAAATTTTCATTCATGATATAAATATAGAAGGGCAAACATGGATGGAAAGTTAACTAGTATATTTTATTACATATAAGAAAATTTAAAAATGACATAAAAATTAAAACATTTTCCTCACTATTTAAGAGTAAAAAAAAAAAAAAAAAAAACCTACTTTAATCAAAGCAACTGAAGCTCTACTAACACATGATTTTTTCTTCTTTTTTATCATAGAGGTCATTTCAAGAACTTTCTCGACTCTTGATTTTTTAATCAACTACACATCAAGAAGCATATCTTTCTTGTCATTTTAGAGAAAAACGTTAATCATTTTAAAGGGGAGGGGGAGAGAAATGACATTTTAATATATATATATATTAAAATTAGAAACAAGGAAACAAAATTTTTACCATTCATGGAGAATAGGGGCAGTTTTTTCATAGATTCTAATGGACCTTGTTTATTCATTCATGTTAAATGCATCAGAATGTATATATTACCCCCATCCATAGGTGCCGACTTATCAAAATTTCAGGGGGGGGGGGCAACTCAAATGGTGTTGTGCTAAAATCAGTCATGTAAAAATTGGGCTCACTGTTCTCTCTCGTGACAACAAAATAGGTCACAGATGTTTTTTGGATCGATTTGGAAAACATGATCTGTCGTGTTTCCTGTTGAAAATGCAAAAGAGCTTTTAATGAATGGTGAGATGTATTTCTTTGACGACACATTCAAAAGTTGCTTCAAACAATTTGTACATTTTTGATGTGGCGTGTGGTAGCACGGCATGTAATGTTCATGCCAGCTAACATGTTCCCAAAAATTTCTTCATTAATACCTGATAATCGAGAAAGACTTCATGTTGAACGTCGTTGTCATCTGCAAATTGTTTGCCTCCAAGATGTTGTTTCAGTGGACAAAACGGATGAAAATCGCTTGGGGCTAAGTTTGGGCTGTAAGGTGGATACTGTAGCATCCATAAACAGGTAACATTTCTTTATGAATATTTTTTTATTCAAGTCCTTTCGCCCACAAAAATCGGACCACAGCACGCTGCTATTCTATCGTACAATCATTTAGCACCATCACCATTTTTTAAACTGCATTACGCATGCATGTGCATGTTACCTACTCAATATGAATTGAATATCATAAAGCTGTATGTTGCTGCCATCTATCACCATTCTTTATGGATATCTGTTACCATTTTAAATCATGCCATCCAGAGGAAAAAAAAAAAAAAAAAAAATAGAGAGAGAGAATATAGTATAATAGCTAATTATTATTATTTCAAACTAGAAACATTTTTAAGATTTCCTCAAAATTATTAGCATTAAGAGAACAAAGTAAGATTTTTTTTTTTTTTTCTTTTTGAGAAATGAGGAGTTTTAGATAAGTTGATTGATTACAAAATTTAGTTACACATTCCACTTCAAATACAGTACAGGATCCATTATCCGGCAATCGCAATAACTTGATTCCGGCTATCGGAGTTTTCAGGATATCGGTATCGGCCCCTGCCGAAAATGGAAATATCATGTCAGCAAAAGCTACCCCAAGTCCCCCACCCTTGTTTAACCACAAAATAACTTACCAATAAACTGTACTGATAACTTAAATAATATATTAGAGAAAAAAATAAAAGAAGTGTACTTACTTATCTGTAAACGAAATTACTATAATAACAACATTCTGACATTAGCAAAAATATTTTTTGCTTAACACAGCAAATATTACTTTTTTTTAATACTTAGGTTTTTTTAATAATAAAATTTCTTAAATCTTAATACAGACATAGTGTCATGTTCCTGTAATTATATTCATTCATCCATTTAATTTGTTTTTGTTTTGTTTGAACGAACTTAGAACACAGCAGGGTCATACGATTCAATGTGTCGGCACTTTTAACTGGTAACTTTTTTTGTATCGGGACTTTGTTTTTGTGTTTCAGAACTTTGTTTTTGTGCCGGCCACTTATGTGTATTTATTGTATTGGATTGGTACATTGTATTGGAATTGGATAGAAATGTTTTGGATTCTTTGAAAGAATGGCTTTGCGACCATTTTTTGAATTTCATATTTCGGCTAAGCTTCGATAGAGGCACCCATTGGTGATTCATTACGCAGTGGTGCGATTTAGTGTATCGTACACTTTTTACTAATAATCTTTTTGCATCTAAATTTCATTTTCTCGTCTCGGAGTTGGAACTTTGTTTTTCCTTTCGCGCCGGCCGCTTGTTTGTGTTCGTCGTATAGGAAATGTTCTTTTTCCTTTATGGTAAAATGGAGTTTTAAAGGATGTTTTTTTCTTCTTCAGAGCAGAATGCTTTAAAAATATAAAGAAAATATTAGTTTTAAGCAAGAAATATATTTTGAAATTTGCTTTTTTTCTTTCTTCCAGTTCGTTTAAGAATGAAAATTACGCATCCCCTGGGACTCGCCACAATAAATTTTTCGCGCAATTTACGCGCTATAGAGCGTAAACGGCATCGCTGAATATAATAAAAATTTTCTCTTAAATTAATAATTTAATTAAAAACATTAAAAATTTTTCAACTTAAATAAAAAATTTAAATGCAAAACGACCTCGTTGAGACTAGACCTCAGGACCTTTCTTTCACAAGTCAAGCACGCTACCACTGCACCACCTGTTCTTACTACAGTAAGTGTTTTGTTGGATTTTACAGAAACAGCTAAAATTTCTAGAGTCATTTCTTGATCCATGGGGAGTTTTGTGCAAATTTTGGACTCTGCCCTATGTTTTCGACCATGCTCTTTAATTTAAACTTGGTTTGGTTTCAATAGGAATTTTACTGATTCATACTTCCCTTATAAAAGATACTATCTGAGAGTGCATTTGTACAAGGTGGGGAAATATGAAATAAATGCAAGATACCTGCTGAAACAGACAGGTTAAAAGTAAAAAAATCATAACAAGATTTGGTATTATTGCTCATCTAAGACATTAACCTGATCTGCAGTGTGCATTTGCAGTCTCCAAAAAACTATTTCAGATCTTAAAAAACAGTTTTTGATACTCCCATGGATTCCACAATACAGCTTATGTTTAGATTCCTTTTAAGTGAATTAAAACAATTTTTGAAATGATTACATCATTATTCAAAACATCAGAACCTAAAACAAATAATAAGCACATGCAACATCTACCTTTGTTGTTGGGTTTATTTCACTTTGCCAAGGGAAACCCACTATGCAAGGATTAAAAATTTTAGTTTAATAAATTATAACACAAATAATTTGATCATAGTTATAAGTATCATTTAAATCATATTTCAAATAATATATTTTTAGAATAGCATTTCTTACTGCAAAAAAAAAAGAGAAAAATCTAACCTTTGAGTAAAATAGCAACTGGCCAATTGTCTTTCCTTCAACAGAACCTCCAGAATTAGTCTCTAAATCTCCTTGAACCTCAACTATGATATATTCATCTGTACCTTTATTTCTATTAGAAAATAATGCATATCAAAGAATTAATATAGTTAAATACTACTGAAATTACTAAACTGAAAAATATATTTCATTTTGTTACTTAAAATAAATATGAAAAATGTTAGCAATATGCTTAAAATTTATAACTAATATACAAAACTGAAATAGAATGTATACAAAAAAAAAAAAAAAAAAAAAAAAAAAAATACAGTTGTCTAAATTTTGGTGACCAGTGTTTCACAATCTAACCTTCTCTTTATATTATATTTAAAACTTTTTGTAGTTGATACTGAAATGAAATCAATAAAATAACATAGAGAAAACTGCATTTTATTTTATTTACTTTGGAAGAAAGGAGGACTAATGCATAAATAATAATCAGAGCTGAGAATGTAAGAATTCGCCACCTCACCAAATGCAAATAAAACTGAAAATTGTCAATAAAAATTCTTTGCTACATTATTAGCAAACTATTTTTGTGTTATTTCAAAAAGAGAAAAAAAAGTACCTAAATTTTTGGAACAAATAAATAATAATAATAAAAAATCATCTAAAGGAACAATTTAAAAGTAAGCACTTCCAGTGATTTTATTTTAATAAAAAGTAAAGGAACAGATATCAAAGTCAAAGATCAGGCATTTGAATGCTGGAACACCAGTAAAAACAGACGTTTCTACAGTATATAAAATAATATACAAATGCATTTAATAATTACAATTAAAATTAAACTGCCTTATTTGGAAGCTTCACTAGAGGCTTTCGTCTCAGATACAAGACATTTTCAGCAAAGCAGCTTCACATGAACCATGATGTAGATTTAGTCAAAACTAAGTTTCTTTTTTATCTTTATCCTCAGATCTTAACAGGTGCCACCGCTTTCGATTGATGCTCAGCATCGGTTCATTTGTATTACAGCTGTGTAGATTTATTAAAGATTTCAATAGCTTTGAGATGTAAAGTGTAGAAATTATTTTTGTAATTAGTATTTTTTTATATTATCAAAATCGATATGTCATTGTTTTTGTTGACTTTATGCAGTGGTTCTTCTATTGAATTTTATATCTGCTTTATGCTCCTTAATCCCGTTTTTTACTTTGCATTTTGTCATACCACTATAACTGTCTTTATTATTGGTTGTTTTATATTTAATTTTGTAAATACCGGCAGAATCAATTGGATTGATATTAACCTTATCATTTCAGATACGTTGAAAAATAATGGTGTTGGTTGCAATCCAATACATGACCCACAAAAAAAAAAAAAAATGCAATTTCACTTTTGTGACTATAGGACAGTAATATGCTTTTAACATGTTGCCACCTTATTGCAATCATATTTGTATGGCAAACAGTATGGTACCAGTATTTGGATCCACAAAATCCAAACTATGACTCACTTATAAAGGATTATACCCGTCAATGCCTAAACAATCAGACACCCTCCAAAACATGCCATATATAGTCTTACAAAAGTTTAATCCATTGTTTAATGAACTCAAGGAAAGGTCTTTTCTTTCTATCATAAAAAATCTGGGCCTGTCTAAAATCCAACAGCCCTGACCCTGAGTGCTACACCATTTGCCACTGGCAACTGTCTAGGACCATGGCTCCCTGCGATTCAATAGTGACTGTCCAGACGCGAACTTGAACAATTCACGTGCGAAGAAGAAATTAACCAACAAATTAACTTTCTAGATGTTAAAATTACGCATACCGACAATAAAATCAAAACCACCGTATACAACAAACCAACTAATAGTAGTGAAATTATCCACTACAATAGTAAAACACTATTCCGTTATAAAGCCAATGCAATTTGTTCCTATATTAATCGCGCTTTTCTTATTTGTAATGAACCCAATGACCTTAAAAATAAACTAGATCTAATTAAAGTTTTTACTAGAAAAGCAGGATTCCTGGATAAAATTGTTAATAAACTAATTAAAAGCAGGGTTGGCAGGTTTTTGACACATGACAGTTTTTGACGGTTTAAACCACAGTTTAAACTGTCATGTCAAAAACCCTTTGTCAAAAACCTCGTCAAAAACCTCAAATTTTACATTTCTTGGTATATTTTAACAATGAAGTAGTCATATTTAGATAAATAAAATAATGTAGTCTTAAAAAAAAAGTGGTTAGTTTATAAGTTTCCCATGATAAAAATAATTTTTAGAAGAGTATTATCTGTCTGTTTCTTATAAATGCCAATGATTTCTGTGTAAGTAAAAAAAAAAAAAAATTATATATTTATTACCTTTACAAAATACAAAAATTTGAAAATAGAAATTTGTCTGTTCTAAGGTGAACTACTTATTGCACTTTAAGTTATAAAAAATTTTACAAAGTCTTATTTTTAAAAAGTATACTCTTCTAAATATATACTGACTGATAATTAAAAGGCGCCGTAAGTATTTTATCCCAATGAATAAAATTACTGTGCAATATTGCATCATGTTTTTTCATTTTGGGTTATAATCAATAGCATGTTTTATGATTATGATTAAAAATTTTTGAGGTATTGCATGATTAGTTGAACTAAATTTTTAATGATGAGGTTAATGGAAAGCATATCTCTCTTTTGTGAATTAATGTCTTAAATGTATGAAAATTTGCATTTATATGCATCGGAATGTAATATTAAATACATTGAAACCCAATATTAAATAATACATTAAAATTTCTCAAACTGTATGTAAAAAATAAGTAAATAGCCTTCACTTTTTAAAATTGCTTGCATCCTAATTAATTTTTAGTTTTATATATTGATTTCACATTATTATAAGTTTAACAATATATTCTAAAATATCTGGATATTATTTCGTGGATTCATTGATATGATTTAATTTAATATATATATATATATTTAAATGCTAAAAATTTTCATTGAAATTTCAGCATTCAGCATAATTTTAAAAATTAACCTATCATTGAATTCCCAAACTATGTAATAACATATATGTTTAGTTTATATTTTTAAAGCATGATGTCAAAGTGAGAAGGTTGGGGGGGAGATAACAGAAAGCATTTATTTTTTTGGGGGGCGGGGGGCTGGGGAATTTAGTCAGTTTTAAAGAATTTTTAATATGCTTAATTGTATTACTATAATTTACCATACACAAATGCAATTTTTCGGAGCTCTATTGAAATTTACAAAAAAAAAAAAAATTATAAACATTCACCCTACTCTCAATACAATGCATAAATATGTTTCCTACATAAACCAGGATTGCCAACATTTTAATTTATTCTGAAGCATATTTAGACCCACCTTTACTTCGCACCACTTTTTTTCTTATTTTATTGTATAATTATATATTGGAGAAAAATTTCTATGAAAAAAATGGCGCGAAATAAAGGCGGGGCTAAAAATGCTCTGGAATAAATTAAAATGTTTCAACCCTGCATAAACATTTATCTTTTTCGGAAAATATATATAACCAATGTTAACGTATTGGTACATTGCAACTTAAAAATATGAATACAATTATTTTTCGTTACAATTTTCACATGACATATGGTTTTCGACAGTTTTTGACACTTGTCACGTCAAAAACCAGTTTTTGACGTCAAAAAACCAACCCTGATTAAAAGTAACATTTAAAATCTTGATAATATACCCAGCTTTCAAAAACCACCATTAAAATTTACTTCTTCTGCACCGTATGATCGCAGAGCATCCAATAGAATAAAAAATGTAGCAAATAAATATGGCGTAAATATCCCTATCAAACCTAATAAATACAGTGGCGGATCCAGAACTTGACTTTTTTTTTTTTTTTTTTTTTTTTTTTGGGGGGGGGGGGGGGGGCTAAGATTTTTCAAAGTGTTATTCTAGACCAATAAAAATTTACAATCCCATCCCTCCTTTAGAAACTGCAGGAATTTATAAAATACCTTTTATAAATCAAGATAATAAACCAGGATCTTATGCTGGAGTTACAAAAAGAAAAATTTAAACACGAATTAATGAGCACAAAAATGATATAAAAACAGGAAAATGTAATACAGCCTTAGCCACCTTATGGTGAAAGAAGATCAACAACAGTCAAGCTCAAGTCTTCCACAGAGGATGTCATTCTGATGAATGCCGGGTACCTGGCTGAAAATTTTAAACGACGACACACAAAGTAATGTTTTAAGGTTTTTCTATTTTTATTAATTAAAGTTTAATACTTCGTTTTTACTTATTATTTAAAACAAATTAGGTTTGTAAATTTAATTATTGATGTAAAGAAATTTACAGAATGTTTTTTAAAGGTAATACCCATGAGAAAAACAGTAACTTCTCAAAACTCTTTGAATTTTTTAAAAAATCAATTAAAAAAAAATCACAAATGATCATTGACTTAGAAAACTATAAATTATAAGGAATTCATACGTGAGTATGTTTTTGTTTTTCATGTAAATCGATTTTTCAAACTATGTAAAACTGAAAACGGCAATCCATTTTAAATACCCTAATATTAAACTTCTTTCCCTAGACTGGTGTTTACTGCCATGAATCAGACTGTTTTACACATAGATGTATGATTTAATAAGTTTGAAGTAAACATTAATATCATCATGAAAAATTCCAAAAAATAAAAACAGATACTTACACTTCTACTAACATTTGAACCATGATGAAATTCAGAAAGAGTTAAAAGAAAATGGTTACTTTTACACATTCATTTAAAATCAAATGCAGCAAAAACAGTAATATAAAGTTAAAATTTGTAAAACGCGGTATTTCTGTTTATGAATGCGGGTTGCGAGCAGTGATGCCAGATGGTCGAAAATTATTTCCCCAAACAAGTCATCAAATTTCCCCAAATCAGGAGGGTTTTTCGAAAAAATCCCCAACTTGATTTCTACTAAAAAGGGAAAACAAAATTTCTTTCAGAAAAAAATATCAGGCAGATTTAAGTGGATTTAAGCTCAGATTTTTCCCCAAATAAAGGCAATTTTTGAAAAAAATCCCCAAATAACAATAAAGCTACTGAAAATCCCTGGTCATAGAGATTTTTGTCCCCAAAAATTTTAGAATTCCCCAAAAAAGTCCCCACAAACATTTGGTCCCCAAAATTGTCCCCAGGAGCCTCAAAAATCCCCAATCTGGCATCACTGGTTGCGAGCACGGATCCGTGGTTGCGAGTAAAGGAACGTTCAGCGTCTGCGTCCCGTTCGTGAGTCAGTACTCATTCCAAAGGGGTACATACAAATGAAACACTTCCGTTTGCAAAGCCGTTTTCAGCCGTTTGCAAGCGTTCCAAATGTATGCCTACAGCACAGATTATTATACAGATAGGACACTCCCGTACATTCTTCGGTACCCAAAATTTGACTGCAGCGACCCTATTGTCAACGGCTGTAAGTTTCTCGAGATTTCCGGTTTACGCAATCGCTCATCTTATTTTTATTGTATCTATGTTCATTGTAATATTAGTGCAACGTTAAACCCAACATCCAACCAACTAACCATTGTATCGATGTTTACATTTGGCAACTTTGTTATTGTTTACGAAATTGATTGTCGAAAGCAATTTATTTTTAGAAGCAAGTACTAAATATTAAGCAAATAAATTTCGAAAATATATATAAACCAGAAATATTTTTTTTCATTTTAAAGCATTTTGTATTATTTAAACCAAACAAAGTTAAATATTTAAGATTTTATTCCATACTGCTATTTCAGCATTACAGTTTCTTATATTAATTTGTATACTTGAACACGAATGTGTTTGGCAAAATTTATTTTCAAACATAATAAAAATTAGTTTTATTTTTTAGAAAATAGCTGTAATGTTATGATTTTGTGAATTTAAAAGTAGTAGAAATAGTGAAGCAAAGAAAACTGCACATATGTTTTCATTTGGCAACTTTATTATTGTTTACAAAGTTGATTGTTAAAAGCAATTTATTTTAAGAAGCAAGTGCTAAATATTAAGAAAATAAACTTTGAATATACATAAAATAAAAACATTTTTTCATTTTAAGGCATTTTGTATTATTTAAAACAAGCAACGTTAAATATTTAATGATTTCATACTGCTATTTCAGAATTACAGTTTGTAATTTTAATTTGTACTTGAATATGAATATGTTTCACAAAGCATATTTTTAAACATTATAAAAAATAATTTTTACTTCTTAGAAGAATAGCTGTGAATGTTTTGAGGATAATTTTGTGAATTCAAAAACAATAGAAAGTGAAGAAAAAGAAAACTTCCCATACTAACACTAACCTGCTACTAACTTCTCGCGAAATAGAAAAACAATTTTCGATCAAAGATGCTATTCATGTAGACTTAACACATGTAGTTCCCCAGTGTTGACACTAGTGGTGCTACTATATTTCCGGTTCGCGTTTTAGCTTCACTGTCCTATCTGTATGATAATCTGTGGCCTACAGTCGCCAGCCAAAGTATCCAAGCACTAGCAAAAATTCCTATGTAAAAAATGCACAATTAACATTGTTTCGTTAAAGAAATCCTTGTCGAATCGTGTTCTTAGACTGACTAAGAACAGGATTCGACAAGGATTTATTTAGCAAAACTCCATTCAGTGTACTTTTTTTACATAGGCATTTTTGCTAGGGCTCGGATACTTTTGATGCCGACTGTATTTGCAAAAAACTTGCAGAATTTACGTCATCGAAGTTACAAGCGTTCCGTTTGTATGTAACCCAAATTCTCATTACAATTACGCAGCGAGCAACATAGAATAAAAATAAATAACATATTAATAATAAATAATATATTAATAAATAATAATATGTTATTATTCTATGGCGCGCAGTCAGCGAGCTTCAGGACCATGGAGGCAAAGCGCCTTTCAGATAAGCATCGAGCGAAATGGTAACCCTTCTGTGTGGCCAACATGGCAGTTGTCACGTGACAAAGACTGTCATGTTACAGCTTCTCATTGGCCAATGTATGGGAGCTTACTTATTTGGCATGATTTTTGGCGGATGTGAGTTTTATTACCATCATCATTTATTATTTTCATTCATAATATATAAGTGTCTAATTACTTGAATATTTAATAGACTATAAAGTATATTTACAAAGGAATATGAGAAATTTTTAAATACATATAGTGTTTTCCCCTACATTAAATACGAAGCATATTTATTAATTATATATATATAAATAATAACTTTTAAAAACGCTGAGTGCTGTAAGTTAGATAAGTTTAGTAAGTTGAAAAATTGGCATTCATTAAAATTATACCAATAAAAATTCAATAATTATTGAAAACTTTATAACTGTGTTTGACAAGTATTTACTTAAATATAACATATATATATATATATATATATATATATATATATATATATATATATTTAAATTATTACTATTTGAAGTATTTAAAACCTGTCTGGGTAGAATCACGGTAACTCCGATTTTAAAATGAATGTTTTGTTTTTATATACAAAAATTATGTTCAACAGATTTATTTTAAAAGTACTTTATTTTTCTGAAAAAAGATAAAAAAATATATGTACTATTTCTTGTCTGTCTTTTTTTATTATTATTATTAATAAGTTTGCTATTATTTAACCAAACAAATTTTTTTTTTTCAAAATAATCAATTCAATTTATAATTAAATATTTTAATCATGCACACAGATGTAAATAAAGTGTTGTGTAAAAAGTAAGGCAGAAAAGAAAAGCAGTTCTCAATAGCAATAACAATAAAGTAAAATTATTAAAAAAGTCGCAAAGTTAATTATGGTTTTTGTTCAAAGAAGTTTTAAGTGTCGCCAAGAAAGCCATAAACAGCCAATACGTGCCATCTCGTCAACACATGTTGGACACGTTTTTCTCCTGTACTAAAGATAAGGAATGGGGAAATTGCACCTTTTTCATTTTGACTTGTAAATGATAGAGCATGAAAATACAAACATTTTGATACCATTTTTATGCATATTTGAAAACCGGATGCTTTAATAAATTAACTTTAAAAGACGTAGTTCTCATGTTGGCGGGAAAACGCTGCATCACGTGATAAAACCTATCGTGACGTCACTATCCATGAAATGAACTGCCGGCTGAATTTCTCCCTCTTGTATTGTAAAGAAAAATCGTGCATTCAGCGAAATTTTGTATTCTTTCTTTAAAAAAAAATATTAAAACTATTTGAACTCATTAAACATCACTTCATTCTATAAATGACACCAAGTTTCAATGATATTTTTTTGTACTCGCCTGCTGTTATTAATCCAAATTAAACTATAATCGAAATAATAGTTGATCAATAGAATTTTCTTAAAGAATGTTTTTAGTATGCTATGCTAAAGATGTATCTTTTAAATACTTGTTTTGTTTCATTTTATTATGTTTCATAGATTTATTATTATTTTATCATTATTATAGACTGAGTACAGAAATAAAATATTGGGATTGAGTAATAATATTTAACTGAATAATATGCATATTTTCATTGCTTAAATAATCTAGAATAGTTTATGCTAAATTAACCTAAATTAGATTACTTTTATAATTATAAGATGCCAGTATATCTGTATATATATATATATATATATATAACTTTTTTAATACATTTCAATATTATAACTTAACAATATTTCTATTAAAATAGCAGCTGAAGATTGTGAATAATTAAAAACATTATAGTGATGCAGTTTGAGAAATTGAAAAGTATTTAAGGAAAATTACATGCGCTTATCATTCTAAATAAATAAATAAAATTAAAAGAAGGTCTCCGTACAAAAATATTAATATTATTTATATAAGTATATATATATAGAAACGCGTTTAGTTATTTTTATAATGTAATTACTTTTTTATTTGGAAAAATTTAAAAATAGAAAGAAAAGATTAATAGAAATAGAAAGTAATAATAATAACAACATTTAGCAATAGGAAAGATATAAAGTACTTTAAAATAAAATAAACACATGAAATATATGTTAAATGTAATAATACCTTATAAGTTATACATGATCTAGTTATAAATATGAATGGTATTAAATAATTAATTAAAAATTTGCAGTAAATTTCAGCAATCAAACGCAATATATACACTGGTGGACAATTGCTAAGGACAGATGACAATAACTAAGCTATTGTCATCCGTCCTTAGCAATTGTCCACCAGTGTATATATATACATATATATATAATTCATTTATCAATGAAGCCTTAATGTAAAATCCAAATATGTTTACAATATATCAGGGTATTTTGTTTTTCACAAAAAAAAAAAAAAAAAAAAAAAATTGTTTTTCACAAAAATGAGCCCCAAAAGTAAACCTGGAACAACCCTTGCATATACTATAACTGACGGTCTTCGCCTGCTTCGCTGGTCGCTAAATTTAATAAATTGACAAAAAAAAAAAACTTTTATTTCTTTTATATCATTCTATAAACAAAAAATAAATAAATAGATAATTAAAAAATAAATTCATTGAAATCGCTCTTAACATCGTTTTGGTTATTCGCAGCCTGCGGCAACTTCTTTCCCTCCAGTGTACCCTGCTTTTTTGGATCTGGGTTCTTATTGCCCGCAGCAATGTCTTTCGTGGGCACTTCAATTTGTGCACATATCAGGAGGCGAAAGCTGCTATTATTCAAAAACTAAGATTTTAAGGATAGCTGTATCTCAGCATCTATTAAATATACTTTAATTTTGGCACCATGTACTTTATTGCAACCACTTTTTCTGCTATATTACCATTTCATTTCGATTAGTACAATAAATAAATAAATAACAAAAGATTTTCCTTTCAAAGGCATTAAATAAATAATAAATAAGTTTTTATTAAATTTAAATTTTAATAAGACTAATCCTTTATGCAATATTAACATTTTCCCGATAAAAACATTTAATTATATTTTCCTTTTGAAATGAATTAATTAAATAAATAAATAGTTGTGTAACAGCCGTTGCTAATGTAAACAACGTAGAACAATATAATTCAAATAAATTTAAGAAAATTAAATGGAAAAATAAATGGATAAAATTGAAATATATATATATATATATATATATATATATATATATATATAAATTACTTAAAAAATTATAAAAACTTTTTTTTTTTTTTTTTTTTTTTTAAATAAAATAAAATAAAAATAATAAATAAATAATGCAATTTGAAAATAAAATTTTTTTTTCGTTGCAAAAACATGAAGTAAATATTAAATACATAATTAATGACTGCTCTATAAAATAATCATATATAATTTATAAAATAACAATTAAAAAATTCTGGTTAAAAAAAAATAATAATAAAATAAATAATCAGTAAAATATATTTTTATGTACTATGAAATTTTAATGAATATTTTAATTATAATTAAATCTTTAAGCATACATTATGAAAAAAGAAATATTCTCACATACAAGCATCTAAAAAATTAGAGAAATGTAAAAAAATACTACTAATATATTAAAGCAATGCTAAAATTCTATTATGAAGACGTTTATAATTTTCAAAATATGAATACAGAACAAATCTAGATCGTTTAGCTTTAGCTACTCTTATATTTATGCGCTAATAAAATCGAGGTTTCTTCTCAAAAATGAAAATATGGAAAGAGCATCTATTTTCGGAACATTATCCGATTGCTCTTTTACAAATCCAAAATCGACATTATACAAATAAAAATAGAAATATATATATATAAGATATAGTATAGTTATGGAAGGTTTAAGTTATTTCTTACAAAAGGTAAAAATTTTAAGAATAAACTATAAAATACAGATTAGAATAGAGCGAACAAAAAGGAAAGCAAGCGGTAAAAGAGTGTAAACATTCACACTTCGTGTACAGTGACGTCAATCCCCTCACGGAGCGTTTTCGGATCACGTGGTTTTGTTTTGGTTTTTAGCGATTTTAAAACGTTAATTAAAAGTTAATTTTAAATAATTTTACGATTTTAATTGCATTTTTCGGATTCTCAAGATTGATTTTATCGATTACAATTAAAAGAAATTGTTTTTCCTTCCGTGTGCAACTTCCCCATTCTCCCTCTACTATAGGGTGACCAGCAATCCTCATTATCTGAGGACAGTCCTCATTTTTCAAGTGTAGTCCTCAGCTGCTTTCAAAAGTCCTCGTATCCTCATTTTTGGTCGTTTGTTCTCATTTATCCTCATTTTTCAATAATTTCCTTCTTTACTTAAAATTTCAACATTAGAGATGCTGCTGACCTTATTAGTTTTCAATACTGATTCTACAACTCAACACAGTATAAAAAGAAATCGCGATTCCTTGATTCATTCCATTCATTTTTAAATCATCTCCAATACTAGGCAATACGCAGAATATATTTCTCTACTGGTAGATTTTAGTCTTTACAATGGAAAAAACATTTTTTAGCAAGATTGAAAACTGACTAAGTAAGGCATAGGAGTTGAACGCAGATTACCTTGTTGATATCTCACGATTTTTTGCTCTCTAGTGAGTAAATAGTGCTACTCGAAGGTCAGCATAATAGCTCAGTTTGTAGAACATTAATGTTTTATGCCGTCGACTAGAGGTCAATTCCTATTCCCTATCTCTCTACCTTCATGTCCTAGCCTAATCAGTTTTTGACATTGTTCAGATTGTCTTTTCCTTTTAAAATGTTATTTATTGGATCATTTTCATATGAAGTAGTTATGATTTCGTTTACACTAAAAACTTGGTCTATACAACAGTAACAATTGTATTAAAACAGTTTATATAAAAGTATTAATAGAAGTAGTCTTGTACTTTCGTATCAACCGCATATCAGAAATTAATATTTTGGTATTAACAGCATGGCCATTATATTATACGAAGAGAAGTATAATGTGTACAAGATTATGATAATGTTTATTGTAAATTTAATAATGCTTATATAAATAACGTTTATCATCTAAATTCATAAGCAGTATAAATTAATCATAGTGACGATCAATGGCTGCAAATGGGGTTAATATAAGCTAATTTTGTGCTACATTTTATGAAATTTTGTGTCCTCAGAAATGTCCTCATTTTAGAAGAAAACGTCCTCATTTTTCTCATGGAAATGAGGACATCGTCTAATTTGTCCTCATTTTGCATAAAAAAATTCTGGTCACCCTACTCTACTGCTCGATGCAGATAAGCATTGACACTTCTGGATGGCGGGAAGTGTTTCGAAAGCGGCCCTCTAGCGGTTGCAAGGAAAAACTTCCATAATTCACGCTGGAGTTTTTAAAAAGTTCTTTTTATAATAAAAGTATTATTAATGTAGGCTTTTTATCTTCAATTCGATTCCATAATCACTTATGTTTCCACCATATGGAGCTTTGCCTGTAAAACAAATATTGACTATTGAAGCAGATTCCATAATAGTGAAATCAGGAAAGGACACTATCTACTTCGTAAGTCGTAACGCCACTATCAGAATGGATCTTAACACCTTCTCTCTAAGAAAAAGAATTAAAGACCTATCCAAGTCAGTGAGCCTTCCCATCGCAAAGGACCGAGTTACTCCTTGATTCTGCTTGAGTAATAAAATCATGCGTCTCAATTCACTTTCTAATAAAAAAAAAAATCCTTGTAAATCCTTAACACATTATTTTTTTCTTTTTTAGTATTGTTTTTGTACTTTTAACTCAGAATGCTCTCTAAAATTGCAATTAATCGTATTGCGCAATCTTTTCTTTATCATCTGGTGGGGTGGGGGCCTCAAATCTGAGGATTTCTTCATCAGCGATTGACGTCATTATACGTTTACAAATATTTTTTTAATGATATAATTTATACTAAATAGCTTCTTTTTAACATACTTCAATTTTAGATCTTTAAAAATAATATGTAGCGGCATCAAATAGTATGCTTGGCATGAAAGCTAATTAAGGCTGGGATTGCGGTGCCTCGTTCTTAAGTCTTATCTTAAATGTTACGAACTTTCGTAGATGGGCGTGGTTAAGAACGATCTTAACTTGGTATTGCGGTGCCTCAAGCGTAAGTCCTCCGCGTGTCCTCATAAGAGAAAGCCAGCCAGCCAATGGGAGACGCAGAGCGAGCTATGTTGTGATTGCTCGCGCATCCAGTTACGATTCGACTTAAGATAGCTCTGAGGTTGTCGTAAGATAGTGAGGCACTGCAATACGACTTGCGTTTTGTTTACATCTTAAAACAGACTTTGTGCGTAAGATAGTGTTGAGCGAGGCACCCCAATCCCAGCCTAAGCATCAAACTAAAAACAGCGTAAAAGGTTTAGTATAGGATTACCATGGCGAAATTTGTAATTTGGCACCAAAGTAGCTCGAACGTTTCTTGCTAGGTCTTGCTAGGTCTTTACTTATGCAATTACGATTGCCATTTTAATTTATCGCCAAAATGGCAACAAATATTTAAAAATCGCCTATCGGGTCTATACAAAGCTAAACAGAAACATATTTGCTTATAGATCCTCCTGGGAAATTACGCTGCTCGGCATGAAAATTGCCTCTTACACCATTTCAGCATATTCTTATATAAAATGACCTCCTGAATCCGAATATGACGCCCATTTTGCCCTATCACCTACCGTTTTGAGGAATCCCCCCTATTTTTTATCATTTTTCGGTGATTTTATGGCTATAAATTTAATTTTTAGGAAGGTTGGTTGTTTTTACGTCCCACTAGTGCTGCGCAGATGGGCAATTGGCGACGGTCTGGGACACACCCCTAGAGGTGGTCCGAAGACATACCATCACAATTTTGATCGTCCACGGAAGGGATGGCTCTCCCGCTTCGGTGACCCCCAGAGGTATAATTTTTTATGGGAACATGGAGGACATTGCGGCCACGACAGATTTTACGTGCACCAGCCACCATTAGTGTACACGACGGTCTTTGGCCGGCTCGAGTACTGAACCCGCAATCTTCCAATTACGAGGCCGGAGCTCTACCGATTGGGCTACCGCGGCCCACCACGTTTAAGGAGATCGTTCAAGGGATAATAATAATTAAAAAAAGTTTGAGAAATATCCATTAGGCGTTTCTTTTGCGTAGAAAAACGTAAATTAAAACAAAAGAAAGGACGTTCGAAATGCATAAACAATTTAAGCATATATTTATCAATTTTTGACTCTTCGTGGGTCATTCACTTGTTAAATTTGCCATTTTCCGCGCAAAGTGCGATCTGGCGTACATTTTTGAACGAAAGTTTTTTAAACACATTGAGTGCATGTCTTGAAATGTGTAGTACCAATTTTGGTAGCAATCCGCCCACCTGCTTTGACTATAAGAAACCGTTTAAATCAGAAATTTAATTGTAATTCCCCGATATCTATACACTTAGTGTGGAAATGTTATTTTTATAAGTTGCAAAAAATGTCTGTCTCACAGACACAAGCTAATCAGTTTTAGAACATTTTATTTGAAATCTATATTTCTATATTAATAAAATCAGACTTTTGTCTGCAAATTTCTCAGAATCAAAAAATTTTGCGATATCTTCACGTATTACACATCGTGAAAGCCAAAAGGACTCCAGAAAAATTTCCGTGCGCGTGTTGTGTCTGTATGTCGGTACACTATTTTTGTTCAGATGGCACGTGAGAACAGCTGGACAGAATTCAAAACTTGATAGGAATGAAGATCTGTACTCAACTTAAAATTATATCTTTTAACTTTTGTGAAATTTTCCCTGTACCCCCCTCTCCCTGGAAGGCAAGAGGCGAAAACACGTTTGTATGTATAACTCGGCTCCAAATTATTTCACGGTGAATAAATTGCACATTTTGGTGAAGAAATGAAATTCATTTTTTATTTTTTTGGGATTTTCGATTTGGGGAGGGGGAAATTCGAAATCCCCCCTGTTAGCGCTAAATTTATCCTGGGAAATCTATGGGAGCTGTGGTCGCGAATTTTGGTGCGTGGATTGTGTATGTCTATCCAACACACACTGTAACGGGATTTTACGAGATTCCCTCCCTCTCCTACCTTGGGGATGGGGAAGGGGGGCAATAAACACATTTCCAAGCGTAATCTGGCTCCATTATCTCAGTAAAATTAATTTTTATGCGTGGTTTGGTTATGCATACCCAGCATGCCCTATAAAGGGATTTTATGAAAATTTCTCCTTTTCATTAAAAATAAAAACAAGAAAGAAAAATCATGCTGTACGCATTGATTAGTAATACTTTCCAACTGTACGTAATTGTTGTATCGAATAACTTTTAATATTCTTTGCCTACGTTATCACACAACAGACAGAAGGACTGAAAACCATACAGATAGACTAAATGGTTTTAAAATTACTCTAAGGCATTTTGGAAAGTGTTAAAAAGGCTTAACGCAAAAGAAAATGCAGCCATTAGATTATAAGTACAGCTTTTGATCTCACTAAATATTTTAGTGTAGCCCTGTAAATCAGAAAGTTAATCATATCATATTCTATACAAAACATTATTTTAGAATATTAACAATACATTTAATTATTTTTATGATTTTTACAGTAGAAAGATTTTAAAATATAACTTTTAAAAAATTTTGTCCCAAAACGTAATGCATTGGCTTTTTATTTATTTATTTATTTATTTATTTTGTTGTTGTTGTCCCTGTAAACAAACTAGTTATGCAGGATCTATTAATGCCATTTTAAATGGGGAACATTCTATGGGGAAAATATCTACAAAAATAACGCTCATAAAACACAATGCTTTCGAATGCTTTTGGGTGTCCCTGTGCACAAACCAGAAGAGATATTCACTCCATTTTCAATGTGGAACATCCGGTAGTGAACTTCAATAAAATATATCAGTTTCGAGAAATTCCATAAATATTTACAGGAGTTAGAGCGCGGGCAGACCGACAGACAGACATATGGACACATACACAAACTGAAATCATATATTCACACTTAAACATTTTAGAAAGTGTTAAAAACGCTTAATGTAAACGAAAGTAAAATTCTAGCGATTTTTTATTAATAGCTCTTAATATAAATGGATATTTTTGTGTCCCCCTGTAAATCTAATGCTAATCATGATATATTCTATGCAAAGCATTTTTTTGTGCATATAAATAACGTATTTCAATTTCCTAAAACTTCGCGGAAAGTAAAGTTATTAAAATTTGATTTATAGAAATATCTCTCATAGAACGCAATGCTTTGGAATACTTTTGAGTGTCCCTGTATATAAATCGGTGGTGGTATTTCCTCCATTTTATACAGGAAACATCCAATAGTGAATTTGAATAACATATTTCAGTTTCATTAAGATATGTTTACAGTAAAGGTATGAAAAATGGTTTATAGAAATACCTCTCATAGAACACAATGCTTTGAAATACTTTCGGGTGTCCCTGTACACAAACCAGTAGAGGTATAAACTCCATTTTCAATAGGGAACATCCGATAATGAATTTGAATAACATATATCAGTTTCAAGAAATTCCATAAATATTTACGGGAGTTAGAGCGCGGACAGACAGTCAGACCGACAGACGGACAGACAGACAGGCAGATACACAAAACTGAAATCATATTCATACTTAAAAAATGTTAGAAAGTGTTTAAAACGCTTAACGTAAACGAAAGTACAATTCTAACATTTTTTTTATTAATAGCTGTTAATGTAACTGGATATTTTTGGGCCACCCTGTAAATCTAATGCTAATCATGCTATATTCTATGCAAAGCATTCTTTTATGCATATAAATAACATATTTCAAATTTCCTAAAACTTCGTGGAAAGTAAAGTTATTAAAATCAGATTTATAGAAATATCTCTCATAGAACGCAATGCTTTGGAATACTTTTGAGTGTCCCTGTACATAAACCGATGGTGGTATTTCCACCATTTTATACAGGAAACATCCAATAGTGAACTTGAATAACATATTTCAATTTCATTAAGGTATGTCTACAGTAAAGGTATGGCAATATGGTTTATAGATATACCTCTCATGGAACACAATGCTTTGAAATACTTTCGGGTGTCCCTGTACACAAACCAGAAGAGGTATACACTCCATTTTCAATAGGGAACGTCCGATAGTTGACTTGAATAACATATAACAGTTTCAAGAAAGTCCATAAATATTTACGGGAGTTAGAGCGCAGACAGACAGACAACCCGAAGTCATTGACACTTTTCAACTTTGTTGGAAAGGGTTAAAAAAGGGGGGACGCGTTTTCAAGAGTAATTCTGTTCAAAATTATCTCAGGAAAGCGATTTTTCGATGTGTCGATTGGTTATGCGTACCCAATATACACATCACAAAAGGATTTTGCGAAATTACTTTCTACCCCATCCTTAGGGGTGGGTGAGCGAAAAACACGCTTTTAAGCTTAAATTTGCTCCAAATTATCTTAGAAAAGAGATTTTTGTTATGCAGATCGGTTATACATATCTAACACATACAGTGCGTGTCGAAATGATAGGTCCACCAGTAAAGACGAAAGTTATGTTGGTGAAAAAGGTTTTATTGTGTACAAAGTACTATTTTATAAACTACATTACTTCATTCAATGTAATATAATACATGAATAATATACAAATAATGGGAATAATAAGGAAAACAAAAATTACATGAAAAAGCTGTTTCAAAAAGATAGGTCCAGTGAACCAAGCATCAAATTAATGTTGAATTAATAAGAAATTTTTCCACCTTGTTTCAGAATAAGCTCATAAATCCTATTCGGCATGGATTCTACAAGATTTTGTGAACACTTTTTCTCGATTTTTGACCATTCGGAGGAAATAGACTTTTTCAAGTCTGCAGTACTGTTGTACTACCTTCCGCCTGCATACACCGCTCTTGCGAGTATACCCCACATGTTTTCTACCGAATTCAGGTCGGGGCTGCAAGGTGGCCAATCGATAACATGTACACCATTATCCAGAAACCATTCGAAATTGGACTTTGCAGTATGCACAGGAGCATTGTCCTGTTGGAACATGAAGAATGGACCCCCAATGTGCTCTGCTTGTGGAAGAAAATATTGTTCAAGCAGCTTTTGATAGCCTGCAGCATTCAAACGATTGTCTACAAATGCTATATCAGTTTTTCCTGCACCTCCGAATCCGGCCCATACCATAACAGAACCACCACCAGCTTGCCTCTTCGAGAATATATGTCTATCGTTACGCAGATCGTGCCAGTAGTACTGCCAGCCATCTGGACCATCCAGGATGAATTTCTTTTCATCACTGAATATCACACGATGCCAATCTTGTTTCCAGGACATCACTTCATGTGCGAATTTCAATCTCTTTTCTTTATGCTTTTTAGTCAATTTCGGAGCTGCTTTCCTCTTCACGTAAACTATATTGCCGAACTTCTTTACCACTCTATGGACTGTAGATTTTGATATTGGAGGGTTTTGTTGTCTGGCCACAGTGGATAAGCTCATATTTCCAGATTTTAACTCCTTTACGATAGTCCTTCTTTGTCGGGGTGTCACTTTTGATGGGCGACCAGATGATTTTTTACTGCCAAAAGCATTTCTAAGTCGCAAATAATTGTTTACAACATTATGTGATCTGTTTAAAAGTTTACCTATTTCTCTATTCGATTTTCCACACGGTTTAAATGCATCAATTTTCCCCTGCTCAACCAGCGGAAGACTGCAACGGCGACCCATTTCGTTTGATTACAACGTAATGTTCAAATCTGCTTAAATACCTCCACAGCAGCCAGCATAATCCCGCAGCAAGACTAAGCAACGATATTTATGCAAATTTTTTGGAAATAAACGTGATTGGTTCAAAATTTCTGAAGGCGGACCTATCTTTTCGAAACAGTCTGAAAATGAAAATTTGCATAAAATAAAAAGGAATTATTTATTTTTAAAAAATGTCTACATAAATAGTTATAACAATTACTGATTAATTATCTCTACCAAAAAAAGTTATTATTATTCTCAATTAAGCGTCGAAATTTTGAAAAATGCGGGTGGACCTATCATTTCGATACGCACTGTAGTATACATATCTAACACATCTTGCGAAATCCTCTCCTTCCCTTCCCATCCTTTAAAAGCGGGGAGCGAAAACACTTTTTCGAACATAACTCTACTCCAAATTATCCCAGGGAAGTAATTTTTTGATGTGTCGGTTGGTTATGAGTATTCGACACTCACTATAAAGGGATTTTGCGGAATTACCCACCTTTCCCCCTTGGGGCGGTCGGGTTAAAAAAACACGTTTTCAAGCTTAAATCTGCTTCAAATTATCTCAGAATGGCGAATTTTGGTCTGTGGGTGTTGATTAAGTACACACAATATGCACTTTGTTCAGATTTTGCGAAATTTCTAATTTACCGGCGGAGGAGCAGGGAGTAAAAAGCGGCTAAGTCGGTGCGAAGGAACTGGGGACCTGGACTCCTCATGTTGCGAGCGGGAAAACCACTCCCGAACGCAACGGGAACTTTAACTTAGGTTTCAACTGGTTTCAGCAATTTATTTTATTTTTTTTTTTTATTTTTTTTTTCGATTTTATTATTAATTAATAATAATATGGAATTTTGAGAATTCACTGAAATATAGTGACCAGCGAAACGGGCAAAGCCTGTTAGTACATATATAAAATAATAAATTCTCCAGACATTAATTGCACATTTAAAGCGGCATTTACGCCTGCTTTGTTTTATTTTACTAAACCTGCTTTTGTTGAATTGAAAAATTTATAACCAGAATACACTACTATGTAGTAATGAATAAAAACTTTCTTTGTGTAAACAGCACCATAAATCGCAATAACATTAGGATTATTTTGTTAAACTTTCTTCTTATCCTCAGCGTAATTCCCCATTTGGTATTCTGAATATGGTGCATTTATGTTTTCATGCTGTGCTCGTATCTGTTTTTTTCGCGCGATGAAGAGTCGTGCTCAGTAAATTCGACCCGAAACAATTGTTGCATGTTTTTGCAGTTTATTGTAATTGCTTACAAAGACTTTATTTATTGCCTTTCACCATCGGCATTTCTATGCATTTCATCGCACTAATATTCAGTAGTCTCTGGAATTGAAATATCTCTTAATAGTATGGGATATAAAGAGTAATTATATAACTTATAAATCTTAAAATAAGAGATTTTCGATAAAATTATTAAAGCAATTGTTATAGAATAAAATTTAACTAATTAGAAAGTAATTAATTAATAGTTTCTCTGTAATGTGAAACTACTTTTAATCATTTTCTCGGAATTTTTATTCTTCCCACCTCTTTTCTACTCTGTCTTAAGTCGGTTCGTCAAGAAAATCAAAAGTCGGCGCGTAAATCTGTCTTAACCTCTTGAGACCCTCGGTACCCAATTGGGTACTTTCGTAAAATGAGTGCAAAATGAAAATATTATGTTTACCAGCATTCTAATCCACGGTAGTCAATTAGGGAAAGGCTGTTTTAATAGTTTTTCAAGAGGTGGTAGTATCATAACGTGAAGCGATCACCTTTATCATAGCTAAAACAGCGGAAAAGCAAGAAACGTCGACTCGTCGACAAAGAGGCAAATATCTTTATATTTTTTAATAAAAGAAAGAAAATTTAATTGTTTTATACGTTATTTTATATGATGTTAAGAGATGTATAATTATCATATTAAAATTATTTTTAAAAATTTTAAATTTATTTTGTTGAAAATATTTTGTTTGAAAAATTTAGGTACGAAAATGGATATCTTGCGATCCGAAACAACATTTTAGCTTTTTTTTTTTTTTTTCTTTTTTCCCTTTTTCCCAGTTCGGTATCTGACTGACGATGTTCAGTGATGAGGAATTATCAGACATAGATTATCCTAATTTTGATTATGCTGAAAATTCATCTGATAATGATAATGATGACAGTGAACCTGAAAATAGAAATGTCATCGAAACATTTCAGCAGAGTGATGAAAAAGAAATTGCTCTCTCAAAGACAAACAGTAAAAAACGAAAGCGACGGGAATTAATTTGGGGTAACTTTATTACTCTTTTAATTATAGTATGCGCATTCAACAATGTATCATTTTTAATACAACCAATTCAAATATTTCACAATATAACTATCAAAAAAGCCTTTATAAAGTACAAAAAACCTATAAAAACATTCTCTTATATATATAGTAAAACATTTCAATTAGTTATTAATTCATCCTTAGCTTTCGACTCCTCTCATTGAGCCTTCTTCAGAGTTTATACAATGTAATAGAATCATAATTTTACAAAATGTCGATACTAGACAAAACTAAAATTATACAATATAATGGAATCATAATTTTACAAAATGCCGATACTGGACAAAACTAAAATTATACAATATAATGGAATCATAATTTTACAAAAAACTAAAATTAAAATTAATTTATATAATGGAAGGGAATAATAGCTTTATTACTCATTAAAGTCATGTTCTTAAAATCTTCCACACAAAGTCTAATTTCAATTTGATTTGAAATCTTTCCGTTTCAACTTTAAAAGCTTTTACGTTAATTTATTTTATTAAAATTTAGACGCTTACAATATTTCAAAAGAAATTTGAGAAGGTTGATATTTATTGTTTGAATTCAGTTTTATCGTTTCTGTTCAAGCAGCCGACAGTTGCTCAAAACTTGAGCATATATGAGAATATTGCAAAGTTAAACTTAGTTAGAATAGCATTAAAGAATTTGCGATCAATTTCCTCGTAAGTAAGCTGACCAGAATTTTACAAGCGAAAATAAGGACAAATGACGCAATGTACTCAGTTTTGGTTAGAAAATAAGTACATGTTTAGGTTAAAAATGAGGACATTTCTAAGGACAAAAATTCAAGCACATTTAGGTTATTATATTAGAACAAATATACGTTTCTATATCGTAAAGAATATTGCTTATTTTAAATTACCTCTGTTAAAAATCATAAATTAAAAAAAAAAAAAAAAAAAAAAAAAACAGTTTATAATTTTCAGTTTTAACATTATGATAATTATTGTTAAAACTCATTTTACTCCAGGATTTAAGCTAATGTATGACTTCCATTAATAATAGCGTGCGAAGAAAAATGAAATAATTATAAAATAAAAAATTTTTTATAAACCATGTTTTTAAATTTTCTGTTGAATCATATAAGCGCTACTGAAGGCAGCCGGAACCCCAGCAATTGGAAAAAAGTATTAAAAAAATTCCTTGCTATCGTCTTTTGAGCTATTATAAAAGTTTCAAATGGCTATCTAGCCGGGAAGTTAGTTAAAAGTTGATTGCAAGCTTTGTACTGGAAACGCTGCCGAAGGCAGCAGGGCCCGAAGCAACTGGATAAATTATTTTTTAAAAACCATTTTCACCGTATTCTGAACTATTCCAAAAGTTTGAAATGTCTAGCTACTCGGGAAGTTAGTTAAATAAATTTTCTGTTGAATCATGTGAACGCTGCCGAAGGCAGTAGGGACCTGAAACAGTTGACTAAAAGTATTAAAATAATGTATTGCCACCGTGTTCTGAGCTATCCTGAAAGTTTCAAATATCTAGCTAGTCGGGAAGTTAGTGAAAAATCGATTGCAAGCTTTGTACTGGTAACGCTGAAGGCAGCAGGAACCCGAAACAGTTGGCTAAAGGTATTTTAAAAAATGCATTTTCACCGTGTTCTGAACTATTCTGAAAGTTTCAAATGTCTAGCTAGTCGGGAAGTTAGTTAAATAAATGTTCTGTCAAATTATATAAGCGCTGCCGAAGGCAGCGGGACCTGAAATAGTTGACTAAAATTATTAGAAAAATGTATTGTCACCGTGTTGTGAGCTGTCCTGAAAATTTCAAATATCTAGCTAGTCGGGAAGTTAGTTAAAAATCGATTGCAAGATTTGTCCCTGACAAACACACAAACCAACCCACAAACAAGAATCGAAGTTAATAAAAACATGGTAAAATAAGGTGTTTTCACAACACTAATAATATTTCATTTATACAGAAGAACAGAAGGAAGTTCTAATTTAAAAACTCATAACATTAAAAGAAATTTATAAGATTTGATTCTGATTTTCACAAAAAAAAAAAAAAAAAAAAAAAAAAAAAAGAAGAAGAAGAAGAAGAAGAAAAAAGGGAAAAAAAAAAAAAAAAGAAATTCCAAATGCAATTGAGATTTAGGGAATAAAAAGACACTATAAAAAATTAATTTAAAAGTTGCTAAATCATAAGTATACAAGATAAATAATAAATCAGTAAAATTTGTTGATCATAAGCTGGAGTTACAAGAAACATTCTTATTTAGATCTCATTTAAAACCTTAAATTCTACCACACAGGCATGCCAACATTTTAATTTATTCCGCAGCATTGTTTGTACCCGTCCTTTTCCCACACTACTTTTCTTGAAGGGTATTTTTCTTCTTGTTTTATCGTAATAACATAGTGCAGAAATTTTCACTACAAATAAAATGGTGTAAAAAATCGACGGGTTTTATCAGTACTCCGAAATAAATTAAAATGCTGGAATGTCTACACCTATCACTCGCAAAATCAATTTCTTTCATAATGATTTTACTAAGGATAAACCGGATATCCAGAAAATATCCCGTATTCGACTGATTTTTCAATTTCCAAAATACTGTAGGATATCTGAATCGAAACCACCAGATATCAGGCTCTATACTAAATAATTTTTTTCAATACTATTACAAATTCATGTTCGAATATCCGAAATGACGAATCCGATAATATTCATATCCGGTTCATCACTAGATTTTACTACATACATTTCCATTAGATTCCAGATACAGAATTTTGAATTCTGATTATATATTTCCGAACGCATTTAAAAGAAAATTCTTTTCATATAAAGCAAAGCTCAACTAGGGAAGTTTTTATTACCATGTTATTTTCATAATTTTAATTTGAAGAATACATACTATTTCAGCAATGCTTGTTTATATATACAAATGAAATTACATAATGGTTTTATCTGCGTAATAATATTATTTTATTCACAAAATTTCATTCTATTCCCAGGTCTAAAAAACATTTTCAACAATCTAGATGCAACACTAAAAGATAAAAAGCATTAATATTTTAGAATTGGTGAAAGGGAAATCTAATTTATGAAAATACGGGAATTGTTAGCAATTATCAGAAAATGAGGACAGAAAAGTTTAAAATGGGGACGAATGTGGTCCTCATTAAAAATTTTCAAAACAGAGAAGGATGTCTAAAAATGAGGACCGTCCTCAGAAAATGAGGACGTCTGGTCACCTTACCGTAAGCTAACATTGGTATTCAGAAGGTAAATAACCCCCCCCCCCCAGAGGTGTGGGTTTTGTTGACCGTTCCCATTCCTCAATAATGTATAATATCCATTATTTCGAAACGGCCTTGATAATTGATTATTGGACCGGTAGCAAATAAAATATTGACAGCAAAAGAAATTGGAAATCTGATAACGGATCAGTATCAGTATGGACCATAAAAGAGCAATTAAACGATTAGAAAACCTTAGATATGTAAAACGACGCCAGTGTCCACCTTTACACATCCTGTCTAGAAAGCTGGAATACAACTTGCAGAGAAAGACCAAGAAAATAAAATAAATTGGTCTAAAATTAGTTTCACTAATAAAAATAAGTTTAATTTCGATGGTTTCGACGCGTATATTCAAGTAACCAGTAAATGATGTAACATACAATAGTCGGACATTTTCCTGAGCATGTAAAATTATCTAACCAAATGAAATGCACAATCCCGGATGCAAGGGAAAATCTCGTGTGTCGAAATGTGACATCTATTTATGCCTTTAAAATAGGAACTGTTTTTATGAATTTCATAAGGAATAACATTTGTTTCTTTTGTATTACACATATTTTAAAAATAAATCTGTATGGCACCTTTATCAGCATGCAATCCTGAGGTACCCATCTGAATACCGCTTAATTAAGTTAATTAAGATTTTTGAAAAGTATTTTTTTTTCTCTTTTTTTCCCTTTTAATATTGATATTTAATGAAAAAAATTACTATTTTAGTAATTTTTTCATAACAGTAATTTTTAAAAACTTAAAAACAGTTTTCAGTTCTTTCTCAGATCTGTCGAAGGTATATTGAAAACAGAATATTTTTTGCCAAGGATAGCATTTCCTAAAAAGATTTTAATATAACAACAACAATACTATGACTCATTCAATGATATGATACTTTGATTAATTCAAAGTTTTCATTGGATACACAATATTGTTTATTAACCAGTATTTATTAGATAGGTAATCGCTAATTCATCCGATAAGAATAGACTGATGAAATATTATAGCAGTTCAAAGGCTAAGAGTTGTCTCTCTACGACCATTTTTTGCACAATAAGACTCATTCGACCGAAACTTATACAGAAAAAAAAAAAAAAAAAAAAGTTTTCATGAAACTACTAAAGTTTTGTTGAGGTTGTATCAACAAATACATATAGCTGATTTAACAAAATGTTTTATTGAAACTCTGCGACATTCAATATACTTTGCCTATGTGATTACACAGCGAACAGACAGAAAGACAAATTGGTAGGCTATTTCAATTCGTAATGACTCTTAAAGGTTCTTGGAAAGTGTTAGAAACGTGTTTTTTTTCATATATATATATATCCTCAAAAAGTTTTTTTGCTTCAACAACAACAAAAAATTCTGTGCACGAATTAAAGTAGATTCCGAGCAACAACGAATATCTATCCCAAATGGGAATACATACAAGTTCAATTCAATGACAGCTCAGTTCAAATAATCCCTGCATGTTCATTGGGGATACAATATTTTTATATTGTAGAAGTTATTATATAATTAAAACTACTATTGATTACATTTTTTAAACAGATCATTAAAGATGCATATAATCAATCCTGTGATTTAGAGAAAAAAATGAATTAGCTGTACCAGGAATTAATTTTTGCCCGGATCGACCCCTGTAGGTTAGTGTAGGATTAAAACAACTCTTTACTACATTATTTAGAACAAACCGTTTCATTTACATACAATCAACCACATGATTAAAACAAGAACAGAAAATCATGCAGTTCGTATAGATTACACGGCTCTGCAAAAAAAAGAAAAAAAAAAAAAATCGAGATCTGATACCATTTTTGCAGATTCTTGTGTAAAATGACCTCCTGAATCCGAATTTGACCACCATTTTGCCCAATCACCCACCGTTTTCTAGATACACCCCCTCCCTCATTTTTGTCATTGTTTGGTAATTTTATTCCCATCAGTTTGATTTGGAAAGAAACAATGATTATTTTAACCGTTAAATGTCTTCTGACCTAAGGAGCTACAGAGGTAGAAAGTACTAAAACACAAACATTTGTAGTAAGTAGGAAATTTGAGGGGATTTGTGCCCAGAAAACAAAAGAAAATCAATAAAAACAATCAGTTTCTGTTTCTTTCTTTTTTTTTTTTTTTTTTTCGAAATATTTCTCTTACTTTTTACACATTCCAGCTTCCAGTTTTCCATTTTCTTACTAAAAGACCCCAAAAAATAAAAATTATACAGTGAAATTTTTTTCAAAATGTTGGTGAGTGGAGTAAAATCTCAAAGCCCTCGCAAGAAAGTTTGACTGATTCACTGCACGACGTTTGCTTTCATTAACTCCCATGTTAAATGTTTTGGGCAGTAAAACATGAACAGTAAAACATCCTCCTTTGACACGTGGTAAAGATCACCACACAAGATCACCACCGTCGAGAACACCATAAAGTTCACTCTCTTATCGCAAAACGTGTACTAAAGGTAGATAACGACCGAGGACTACAATAATAAGAGCAATGACCTTTAACACGTGTCAAAGCAGGAGATTTTACTGTTCATGTTTTACTGCCACAACGTTTAACGTGGGAGTTATTGAAATCAAACGTCGTACAGTGAATCAGTCAAACTTTTCTGCGAGGGCTTTGAGACTTTACTCCACTCACCAACATTTAGAAAAAATTTTCACTGTATAATTTTTATTATTTGGGGTGTTTTGGTAAGAAAATGACAAACTGGAAGCTGGAATATGTAAAAAATAAGAGAAATATTGCGAAAAAAAACAGAAACAGAAACTGATTGTTTTTATTGATTTTCTTTTGTCTTCTGGGCACAAATCCCCTCAAATTTCTTCCTTACTACAAATGTTTGTGTTTTAGAACTTTCTACCTCTGTAGCTCATCAGGTCAGAAGACATTTAACGGTTAAAATAATCATCGTTCCTCTCCAAATCAAACCGATGGGTATAAACTTACCAAACAATGATAAAAATGAGGGAGGGGATGTATCTAGAAAACGGTGGGTGATTGGGCAAAATGGTGGTCATATTAGGATTCAGGAGGCCATTTTACATAAGATTTTGCTGAAATAGTATCAGAGGCAATTATCACGCCGAGCAGTGTTATTAACACTTTCCAACTCTACTCCGATCAATATACTTTGCCTACGTGATTACACAACGAACATACACAAAGGCAGAGAAGTAAACTAACTGAATTCATAAAAACTCTTAAAGGTTTTTGGAAAGTCTTAAAAACATTTAAGAAATAAAATCTTAATAAAATCGAAAACGCAATTCCAGCGATTTCCTCTTATAGTCCAATGTGAATGCTTTTGTGTGGCCCTATAAATCTTAATGCTAATTATACTATATTCTATAGGAAACATTTTTATGTGCATTTGAGTAAACTATGACAATATCATTATGATTCCTGCAAAATAAAGGTATTAAAATGTGGTTTATAGAAATAACTCTCATAAAATGCAAAGCTTTGAAATTCTTTTGAGTGTCCTTGTACACAGAACAGTGATGGTATTTACCGCATATATCTGTATTAAGGAATTACATGAATATTTACGGAAGTTAGTGCACGGACAGACAGATAGGCTAATTAAAATCATAAAATTTTCAAAAGTCGGCGCTTTTGTTTGTTCATGTTAACCTCAAAAATATAAAATGATATAGAAAAATGCTTTATGATGGCTAAAGCATACTACGTTTTTTTTTTTTTTTTAATTTCGTGTTTAATTTTGAATAATAAATAAATTTCTTCAATAATTTGACCTACAAGATGTATGTGTGAAATTTCGAAAATTTTTAGATGTATTTCCGAAACATATTTTTTTTCGAGAGGATGTTTTTTCCAGGGGACGTTCTTTTCTATAGAATCATAAAATGCGAATTAAATGAAAATAAATATTTATTAACAAAAGGTATTTTTTGCTTCATTAATGTGTTAATAAAAGAAATATGTATATATAAACGTATATCGTAAATTGTAAACAAATTATCTCATGGAAAATTTAACAACTTTAATAACTTACGGCCGTATTCACCATTAACTTCAACTCCGGGTTGAACGCAAAAGCTTGAAAAGCGTCTAAAGGCAGGGTACAGTTATATATATATATATATGCATATAAAAAAAAAAATGACCGGCTTCTTCTGTCATGTAATGACGAAGATTTCGTATAATCTTTGATTGGTTATTTTCCGCTAAAAAATCGGAAAGTAATTGTGCCGCTAGATGTCATAAGCAACGCATCCAATTTTGCTGAAATGTTGTACCCTGACTTTATGCGCTTTTTAAGTTTTCATGTTCCACAGGGAGGAAGTTATTGGTGAATACAGCACAGTCGACATTCTTTTTATTAAATGAGTCTTGATTAATAGAAAGAAAATTAATCGCCCCTTGTGTAATAATATGATAATTACCAAGGCTACCTAGTCTTTCTTTCTGATATTTACTGAAATTCTGCGTGTCATTTCCAAGGAATGCCAATCTTTTCTAAAAATTTGGAAAAAAAAAATAACCTTTTATGGATATATTGAAGATTTATTATAAAAGTTTCAGGAAAATGAATCGACATTCCGAATTTACATACCGAATTTGGGAAAATACTGAGCTATGTCCATTAGACTTTAAAAGTCAAATGAGCCAGTAGTTTAAAGGTGAGTCCTCTACTGGCCACGATGACATTTTATAATAACAGTAGTGGATACATATAAAAATATTACATGTTAATACAAAATAAAAAAATTAGCACAATAAATAAATTATGTATGCTTATTTTAGTTATATGAAAGCAAAATGTACATGAAATCAGTTAAAAATTAGCAGAGATAAAGCAAACAAAATTTTATTTCCTTATTCAAAACTATAAGAAGGAAAAAAAAAAAAAAGAAAAAGAAAAATGGTAAAATGACAGAGAGTGCAATTTTTTTTTACGAAAACTAGTGTAATTCTAAAACTAATCGCTGGAAATATTTGTCGTTTAAGACATTAATAGTAGAGGATTGTAACAATAACTTTGAATGTTGCTCCAATCCATGCAGGAATTAGATAACTTGTTTTTAATATTTAAATTTAAAAGTGCCCATTATTGGTACAGGATCCACTATTGGTGCTTTTAGCCTAATTTTTTTATTACTAATTTATTATTTTATATGTATAAATAAATATCGAAGAAGAGGGATGGATGGATGGTTGGGTTTTACGTCGCACTAATGCTGCGCAGATGGGCAATCGAAGAAGAGGGATGAAAGTTAATTTTCGCCATTAGACAAAGAGGTGATATGAATCCAAGGTATTTTTTATTAGGGAAAAAATTAGAAAAAATTATTTTTATTTATTGATTGTCAATAAAGTTGATTAGATATGTATTTATTAAAAGAAAAAAAAAAAAAAAAAACTGTTTAGTTTTACATCAACAACATCCGCCTTTGAGAACCAATTATGGCAACAAAAATTATGAATGAAAGTAGTATTCTATTTTTATAAACTTTTGTGTATAAAACTCTTTCTGTCTGAGTCTTATACGCAATAAACTTGACATTTTCCCGTCTTCACAATGGCCCTGACCTTTGTAGAAAGTGAATTTTCAACTATCAAGGTTGAAAAAGTCACCCCTCCTTCGATAATCATTTGGAAACCCAGTTGCATCATTAACTTAGACACTATATATATATGACATTGTCATTGATTTAAAACTTCAAAGGGAAGTGACTGAGATTTTGAAGGCTAAATCTAGTAATTAACAGGTATGTTTTTTTTTTTTTTTTTTTTTTTTTTTTAAACATTTATTTTAATTGGCTGTTTTCATTATCCATGAGAGACAAAAGCTATTAAGACATTTTATTAACTAGAATCTCTCTCTCTCTCTCTCTTTCTCTCTCTCTCTCTCTTTTGGAGGGGGTTGAGTTGTTATATTCTCTTATAAATTTATTATCATTAACAGAGGTGTTAAATTATTACAGATTGCCCGTAACCTTAATACCGGAGTTTTTTTTTTTTTTTTTTTTTTATAGTACTTTTTTTCAATAAATATATGTGATTGAATAAGGCAGATAATATTTCTTAATAGTGGCATGGAATTAATTTTTTTTATTTGTAATAGCTTGGCACCTCTACATTAATAGTATTTTTCTTGTAATACAGATAAATTAATTCATTAAATTTATCAAAAGAGAGTTCGGGACCGAATTGAAGAATTAAGCAAAAGTTGATCTTTATAACTTTTTATGAAGAAAAGATTGACCGTAACATCAAATTTCAGCTTCTTTGCGTAAAATTTAGAAGCAAAAAGACATACACACACATATCACAGATTTTTGAATACTGAAAATTATTGGGGAAAAAAAAAATGTTAGACCATTATAGTTGATTTTCAAAATTTAACTTTAAACCCTGCTCCCTTTTCACTCTTTTTTAAGATGAATGAATAAAAATAAAGACTATAACTTAATGTAAAAGCGAATTGATAAAAACCGGAATAATTTATAAGGGTTTATTATACGTGGAGGTTTTTCTAAGGTGTCTTAACCCGCATTTACGCGAATTTCGTAGATAACCACGAAAAACTTCAAACGGCTAAGCCGACAAATGCGACCTGAGATTGGACTTGGCACCTCCCGTCTACTAGTTTCGATAGAAGTACCTCTCGGCTACTAGTGGGGCTAGTTCATATGAGAAGATTATTCTAACGACATGGTATATGCCTTATTGAGTGGTTTCAATTGGATTCTTGAATATCCTCCTTAAAAGACGATACCAGTGACCGAGAGTTTCTGCTATCAAATGTGGTAGACGGGTGGTACCGGGTTCGAATTCAGTTAGCGGTAGTTGGCCCAGTCTTAGGAGTTTTTCGTGGTTTTCTCCGAAACTCTCATAAATATGGGCTCCGACTTCCTTTGAAAGTCCAGGAAATGGTTACAAATTAAATCACTACTAATTAACTTTGCCCTCCTAATTATTTTTATTTTTTTATCTCTCCAAAGCAACAATCTCGAAGTTATTCCTCCCTATTCGTGAATACAATTGATGAGTATGAGTACCAACAGAATATGTTGATATTTTATTCTTAAAAAAAAAAAAAAAAAAAAAGAACTTTCTGTGGTATTCCATAAAACCTCGAAATATATTAAAGAAGCATAAAACAGGTTTTCGAAAAATTCCCTCTCATCTCCCACATACATCTTTTGTGCTAAAACATCTACGGGTAGGAGGATGCATGAGGGCCGATGTGCATCAAGTTTTGTGTAAAGGTAAATTCTAATAATTTTCATGGTTATTTCGAGGAACGCTGGCCTGTCTATTGGTAATGAAATAATATATTTATTTTTTTATTTAAGCTTGGATGGATCATTATTCGAATCTAGGGGGTTTGTTCTTAAAGCAAATAGACAGGAGGTGACGGGTTCGAACCCAGGTCGTTCTCGTAGGCCTAGCCTTTAGTTTTCTGTAGTTTTTCAAGAAACTCAAATGAATACGGCCTGTAATCTTTTAGAAAGACTCCCAATAGAAAACATCCCATCTAGGCCTAGGCCGCTCGAGTATTTAATCGTCCTTAAACCCCACAGCAACCCTAATTGAAAATAATATTTTCTTACAAAACTTCATTTCAGTGTTTTAAGCAAATAACTTTAAAACAGATTTTTGAAACAATTTCAGAAATATTTTTGTTCCGCATAGAAATAGGGAATTTCGGGCACTGCTATTTCCGTTGAAAATTAGAAGAAAATATCGAAAATAAACTTATAATATGGTACCAAAATATCCACACTTTTGAAGATTTGAGATTTTCTGGATAATAATATCTTAGGAAAGAAAAACATTCTGTCCAAACTCCAATATTCCCCCAGGAATTTTAGAAAATCCCCTCCTTACTGAGATAGAAAGAGCGCTTCAACAGTGTATTTTAGGAATATTTTAGGCTATCTAATAACAATATTCGAAGGAAAGTAAATTTGGATCATGATATATTTTGCTATTATATTTCTATTTAGTAAAAATAATTAAATGAATTTTCTGAAGAAAGTTCATTTGGGGTTAAAAACATAGTAGTTTCAGTGTTCTGACTGAATTGAAAATAGGCAGAATTACAAAATTTGCGGGAATAACTAAAATATAATTCTAGCCTATTAGGGTATCTTAAATTCTGTGTTTAAACAAACTTGTAAAATTCTCAAATTTTGAGTCTTAAAAATGCATAAATTGTCATTTATTTTCTGACGCAACATAAGAATAAGGCTAAAATAATTAGAATTTTTTTTTTTTTTTTTTTTTTAATGTATACTGGTATCAATGTATTAAATTATATATATATTTTTTTTTTGAGAGCTGGATTGTTTGTTTCACCAGAATCTTAAAGCATAGACATGCAAAATACTTACACATATATTAAAAGTAACTTCATTTGCATTTTAATATTTTCCTCTGTACTTAAAGATAACTTACGATGTAGCCCCCCCTTTTTTTTTCCCCTGTTGTTAAAGTGGACGTGCCTATCTATTCAGGATTTCGTCTGGACAGAAGGAAGACGTGCTTCCGGGTAGATAGTAAACAACAGGAACCTTATAAACAATCGTTTTACATTTTTTAGAGAAACACAATATTTCATTTACAGAAAAGAAGAAAATAGTGATTTACTGGTGTTAACAGAACTTGAGAGATTTCATATTTCAAATAGTAAGTTTTTATATTATATTATTTTATTTTTTTAAGCTACATAATTATTTCAGCTTACATTAATTTTCCATTAAAAATTAAATTAAATTAAAATAAATTTAAAAAAAAAAAAAAAAACATCGAGAGTATTTGTATTAAACAAAAATTTCATGTAAAAAACTTTCCTGCAATAATTTGTGTTGGTTTAAGTTTCAATAAGTTGTGTCTATTTCGGTGGCGTATAGGTTTGTTGGTCATTTTGTTTTTTTGTCTAACGGTTCAGAATGTTTAAGAACAGGGCTCGTGATGGGAATTGTGGACCCCCAGGCAAATAAAAATAGCGTTTCCCCATCTCCATCTCACTTTACGATCGAGCAATAATACAATTTTGAAAATTTTTCTTGTTATAGTACAACTTCTTGAGTTGTACTAGTTGACTTAGGTGGATTGTGCTCAGTTCTCCTTCATGTGTTTGTTCTTATAAATCTCTACTATAAGGCCGCGGAAAGCAATGAACTCAGCCGATCTCCCAGTCACAGTCACAGGCTGAAATGCCCAACGCAAAAGGCTAGCTATCATATTTGAGAGGAATAAAATCTGTAAAAGTAAATTAAAAAATGCAGAAGCCGTACCCAAAGTTCAAATAATAAAGGTGAATTTTATTGAAAATTTGAAAACTATCTAAAAGGATAAACATGACCAATTAATATTATAGAGTTTACAAATATTATTGAACGGAATGGGGGAAACAAAGTGCAAGTCAAAAATCGATAATCTTTATAAGACTACATCTCGAAATCAAGTGTTGAGGATTTTAAAAGGGATAATTATCGGGATAATCATAAGGGATAAAGAACGCCAGAGGTAATAATTTTCCCTCAATCAAAAATTGAGAGAAAATTATTATTCCTCGCGTTTATTTGTTACGTCCGTCAAAATCAATGTTTTAAAGAAGAACCTGGTTGCTGTTATCGCTACGAACATGATGCATGCATAATTTTTGAAAAGGCCATCAGAAATTCATTAGCAACAGGAAAACTGATATAGTTTTGCCAAGTTTAGTTCGTGAGAATTAGGAAGATAAGAAGATTATTTGACTAATTTTTTAATGCAGAACTGCGACAACCAAGCACCAAATGTTATATTACAATGCAGGATGAAAGAAAGCCGAACTAAGATCATATGCATTAACAAAATAAAAGTAAAAAATAAAGTCAGAACATATTTTTTCAGACCCATAAAAATTTACGTTATATTATAGAAATAAAAGGAAACGATCAAAGATTTCCCTCTTGTTGACTTGAAAAATAAATCCATCGTGTAAGGAAAATGCCAGATATAAAAATTTAGAAAATATATATTGATTGTGTATAAATTTAAGTTATTGCTCATAGGTTAAAATAATTATACCGTTATATTTAAAATGGTTTTTAAAATTAAATAATTTATGTTTTTTTTTTTTTTTTTTTTTTTTTTTCTATTTAAAATAGTTTATCTTATTGAGAGAAAACAAATTTTATAATACGTATTAATTTACATTACAGCTAAACCTTTCCTTTGTTATTATAATTTGCACATTATTCTATTAGTGTCAGTTTCGTATTTAGATTTTCCTCTTAATTCCATGCTAATTTCAAAGCTGTAGTCCTTATAATCCAAGTTTAAAAATATATTGCGCTATTACGACTTGTTATGAAAATCTTCATTTTTGAACAATTTACAAAGTTTTTAAAGTAGATTGTTATACATCTTAACATTCATTTCAGTATCATAAATGATATTTTAAAACAGGTGCGACTTATTTACGATAAAAATATTCTGCATAATGCATGTTTCTGTAAAATTTTTCTCTATCTTGCCATATTAAAAAAATTTAACTTTAGAATAACCTACAAAATTTTTCAAAGGGATTATTGAAAATCTATAAGATTTACACACTATTATAAAAGATGATTTAAAACTATCCCGACTTTTTTACGATGAGAACAATCTTAAAATGCAAATTTATGGGAATTTGTGCCTAGTTCTGTCATGTTAAGAATATCTTTAATTTTGAATAACTTTCAAAGTTTTAAAATTAAAATGTTGAAATTCGAGAGTTTCTTGCTAATATCATAAATTATATTTTAAAATTGATCTGACGGACGGAAAATAGAGGATAATTCTTTACGGGAGACAGACGTCGACGCACACGAGTACACGGACACGCTGCCACAGGCAGTGAGGTTTCAGTATCAACATAGCAGCCGGCAGCAAAAGTATACGAGCACTAGCAAAAATTCCTATGTAAAAAAGTACACTTAATACTGTTTTGTCAAAATAATCCTTGTCGAATCATGTTCTTAGACTGACTAAGGACAGGATTCGACAAGGATTTATTTAACAAAACAGTATTAAGTGTACTTTTTTTTTTTTTTATATATAGGAATTTTTGCTAATGCTCTGATACTTTTGCTGCGGACTGTAGTGTAGATGGAGAAGAATCTGTCGAAGGTAGCTAAGATACAGAACAGAAGAGGTTCGTGTGCAAAAAGGGATAAAATTAAATGGGTGATATGTAATTTAGAGAATTAATGAAATTTTGAATTATTTATTTATTATTATTATTTAAAATAGTGATCCGCTAGCAAGCGAAGCTAACTAGTCTTTTAATTATAAATTTCTAGAAAGACGTGTGTCGGCATGTTTGTGTACTGATATTTCAGTTAGACTTAATCTCAGAAAATAAAATTTAATAATATAATAAATTTTGCTTTATCGAAATGGGCTTTTATGTGACATAAATTGATTAAATTTGAAGACTAATTCTAACTCTAATTATGACAGAATCTTACGATGGATTTTCCATCAATTATATATAAAAGACGATTCATAAATTAAAATATTTATTTAAATAAATAAATAGAAAAAATATGCCACGTTTTTAAAACGGACTGAAAAGATTTAAAATAATCTGTCCTCGTCCCATACGGAATTGTAACCCAATTCAGATTGTCCTGAAAAACTTTTATAATAAATTTTTAATAGTTATAAAATACTTGTAAGATTTAAAATGAAAAACATGAGGTGCATGCAATAAACAACTGATGTATGAATGAATAGTTTACCTATGTCATTAAAATTTTATTGCAGTGCAAAGGATATTCACCGTTGTGTGAGTTTTTATCAATGGCATCTATTCCCTACAGTACTTACTATTATCTATTGCATGTGAATAAAAAAAATATAAAATTTTCAGAACAGTCTCTATGGGGTTTATTTACAAATCTATACGGGGATACAAAAAATTATATTATACTTTTTAGTGAGTTTTAAAAACGTGATATATGATTATTTTTTTATTTAAATAATTGTTTTCTGATTTTTAGTCTTGTGTGTGTGTGTGAAAGTTTGCCATCGATTTTAAACATCTTGATCAGATTATGACAGAGACATAAGGAAAATTTTAGATTTATTACAGTTTCTATGCAAAATTTCAGCTCAATCGGATGATAGAAAGTGAGTTAAAATTCTAAACCAAAAATCTAAATAATTTTTGGCCCCTAGACACTCCGGGTCCTCTCCCTCAGTCTTTTTCTGCTTGAGCATGTATTGCCATCAGGATATGCAAAACGTATCGTGTAAGCAAAATTTCAGTTCATTTGGATGACAGGAACTGGTTTAGAATTCGAAATTAAAATTTTAACTAGAGTTGGTGGCCCATATTTCCCCTACCTAAGCCTGTTACCGTTTAAACATGTATTGTCATCGGAGTTATGCATATAAGCAAAATTTTAACTGAATCGGATGACAAGAAATGAGTTAAAATTCAAAATAAAATTTTTAATTGGAGTTGGAGACAAGAATTCTCCTCCGCTTAATCTGTTTCTAATTGAACATGCAATGCTATCGAAGTTATGCATGGATACAAAATTTCAGCTCAGTCGAATGATAGAAATCGGGTTAAAAGTTGAAATAAAATTTTCAGTTGCATTTGTAAGCCCAAGGTCCCATGCCCCCTGTCCAAACTCCGTTCTATTACTGCTTGAATATGTATTGTCTCGAAGTTATCCACGTCTGCACAATTTCAGTTCAGTATGATGATAGGAAATTATTTAAAATTCGCTTGCGTGATTTGATCCTGAAGCACAACAAACAAAGGGACACAGGGACCCAAGTACCCTTCTTTAAGTCCGTTACTGCTTGAGCATGCATTTGCAATGAAGTTACGTTAGTATGCACAATTTCCACTCAGTCGGATTGTATGAAGTGATTTAAAATTCGCTTGTATTATTTGAGCCTGACAGACAACCATCGAAGGCTCCTAGTTTGCCTGGGCCTCACCCCTAAATCTGTTATTGCTTAAGCATGCATTACCAAATAATTCCGACCTATGTTTAAAGTTTCAAGTCTCTAGCTTATTGGAAAGTTAGTTTAAAATCGATTTCAAAATTCTTACCGAACAGACAAACAAGAAGACGGACAAGAAAGCGAGTTAATAAAATGTAGTAATAAAACAAGAAATATTTTATCATTTACTTTGATAATTTATTAATGTGGAAAATAAAAATGTAAACTCTTGACCTGGCACAGTCCGGATAAAATGTAATTTAGATCCGGCACAGTCAGTCGGACTTAAATATACAGAAAAAAAAAAACTCTCAAGCCTGGACTCGGCCTAGTTCGATTTTAATGACAAAATATCCGCTGGATACTAGTCTGTACTCTGGTTTCTAACCCGGGCCTGTGCAAAACTCTACTGCAAAGAGTATACATACGATTATAAGGATAAAAAGAAAGTGAAACTAATAATAAAAAAGGAATCAAGTATTTTAAGATTTAAAAATTTTAAGATGTTTTATATGTGCCAGGCTCTCTTTGCTGCCGGGCCCCTGGGCAGTTGTTCCCTATGTCCCCCCACCCCTTGTTTGCATCTTTTATCAACTTCAGGATTTTCTCACGTGTCAAAGAGCTGTATAATATTACAGGAAAACCTCGCTTCTTACTTATAACACAAAAAAAAAAAAAAAAAATGTATTCTACAGATTTCTGCTTTAGGTTTATTTACAGTCGGTAACAAAAGTGTCCGAACACTAGCAAAAATTCCTATATGAAAAAAGTAGAGTTAATACTGTTTTATTAAATAAATCCTTGTCGAATCCTGTTCTTAGTCAGTGTAAGAACATGATTCGATAAGGATTTGTTTAACAAAATCGTATGAAGTGCACTTTTTAGACATAGGAATTTTTGCTAGTGTTCGGACACTTTTGTTACCGACTGTACCTTATCTCGGTAAGTATTGAAAATGTATTTGAAAATGTTTGCCCAAAATTTAGATAGTTGCATTTATTTCACTGAATTACAAACGAATTATTATTATTATTAATAATATTATTTATTTTTTTAGAGGGGTTAAAAATTCATTTAAAAGCAAATGAACAAACTTTATTTAAATATTCAATGCGTTTTTAACTTTGAGATTATGTACATAGTCTTGAAACCTAGGGTTTTTTAATGGTTTGATGTCAGTTTAAGTTGAAGATTCTAATAAATTTTGTCATTTACCGATTCTTCCCCTTCCTCGTTTAAGAAGCAGATTATGAATGGCTTCTGTAATCTTTTAATATTGTAAAACGATATGTTCTGTATACATATATACACAGGGCCCGACTAACAAATTTTTATTCACAGGGAACTTCAAAATTTTCGTGTCCTTTTTTAGAATGAGTGTAATTTTAAAAGCTATCAGCGGGTATAATGAGCAGAGACCAAGGGGACAGTTTCCTCCCTACTTACCAAAAGTTGGAGAAAAATACTTTTGTCAGTCTAATGTTAAAAAAAAAAAATCTGATGATTTTTGTAGTTGATTTCTATTCTTACACCCTTTTAAACAGGCAAACAAGCTGGCTTAAAAAAAAAAAAAAAAAAAACTTCCTGCTCTTGACTCCAAAGATAAATAAAATTACTCCAAGCTGACTTTTAGTCTAATGAATGATTTTATTTAAAAATTTAAATGAAATGTGACTGAGATAAGGCAAAAATAAAAAAGGATTAAAATCATATAATAACTATGAGTAAAACTTTATGCCCCTTTAGAAATTTCGTGCCCAAGCATGCACTCAGAGTGTCCATGCGATAGTCGGGCCCTGTATATATACATGCACACACACAAGTTGGTTGATTTTTTTTTTTTAATCTCTATACATATGTGTATATTTTTTAAAAGAATAGATTTTCCTTAATTTGGATCAATCATCTTTGCTACGCGAGAGCAGTTTCGTCTGTCGTATTTATTTTCAGTAAGTTATTTCGATTACATTTACAGAAAAATAATTTTATGTAAACCATCTGTGTAATTTCCATGCAGTTAAGGTAAAAGCACCAGTTGTGGACCCTGTATCAGTAGTTGACACTTTTAAACTCGGAAAATAAACTTTCTAACCCTTCTGAAGGTTCAAGCAACGTTCAGGAAGGAAGGTATAGTCCTCTACTATTAATATGTATAACTGCAAATAGTTCCGACCATTAGTTTTATAATAACGTTAGTTTAACTAAAAAAATAGGTACTTTTTTTGATTTTGCCGTTTTTTCTTATCATTTTGAATAAGGATATAAAATTTTGTTTGCTTTAACACAGCTTATTTTTAATTGATTTCTTCTACCATTTGCTTTCATATGACTTTTTATGAGATAATCTCGAGACATTTAAATTTTTTTTACTCGCAATTTTTTTTCTGTGTTCCATATTGTACTAATTGGTTAAGTTCGGTTCCCACTGAAACATCAACATTGAAATAGCATAACTGCGGTAAGTATTTGAGGATGAGTGGATTTTACGTCGCATTAGTGCTATACAATGGGCAATTGGCGACGCTGTGGAACTCACTCCTAAGGATAGTCCGGAGGCTTTTTTTTTTACCCTCAGAGGTTTTATTTGGATGGGAACATGGACGACTTTGGTATTTAGAGAGTTATATTTCTCATGAATTTTTTTACGTGGGTTCGAGAGATTGGTGTGACCGTGTTCTTGTTAATTAGTTATGCTCCATCAAGTTATCAATTTCGCGTGAAAGACGTCGTGTGCAAAAAGAAGAGCTAATCCTTCCATATAAAATCAAAATGTGTCGGTTTGTCTCAGGAGAACTCTTAGGGATGACTCCTAAATCCTCGCCAATAACTAATTACAGTCGGTAACAAAAGTATCCGAACATTAGCAAAAATTCCTATGTAAAAAAAGTAGAGTTAATACTGTTTTGGTAAATAAATCCTTGTCGAATCATGTTCTTAGACTCACTAAGAACATGATTCGACAAGGATTTATTTAATAAAACCGTATGAAGTGTACTTTTTTTTACATAAGAATTTTTGCTAGTGTTCGGACACTTTTGTTACCGACTGTACGTACCTTTAGTGCAACGTTAAACTCACTCAACCTCAACCTTAACCTCAACGTCTCTAAATTATTGAGATTGGAATTATGAGCACTCTGAGCACTCTTTTCACCCATAGATTCAGCAATTACGATCCCTTCACGATTTTGAATAATAAATGTGCGAATACTCAGGCGACCAAATTTTCTAAAGAGAAAAATGGTGACAAATTAACACAGTGTCTCCAATTTCAAAATAAGAAATGGTGATAAAAGCAGTACTTAAAAAAGTGCGCTATCATCAATTTTAAATTAGAAGTTGCGACAAAAGCTTCACTTAGGAAAAAAGTTTATATGGAAAAAAAAAAAAAAAAAACTGCAAAATTGGGGAAGTTAGGTTGCCTTAATTTAAAGCAAAAATTCATAGGGGTCCACTACTGAGTTAGGTGTCCACTACTGGCTCATTTTAAGCTCTCAAATTATTATTATTATTTTTAAATATATAAATGTTATAATTACCCATTTTCGTAATACAATCATGTAAATAAGAAGTTAAGGAAGGTGTGAAACATTAATTATTTTTTGAGTCTTTAAAATTTAGAAAATTACACAAAAAATAGTCATAAAATGTCCTTAAAGTGTCCACTACTGGTGCTCTTACCTTACTTATTTATACTTTAAAATACAAATTCTTATAAATTCTTATATTTAAATGATTGCTTGGTTTTGTAACTGTAAAATAAATATGATTTATGAATGCTAAAGCGACAAATTCAAAAATGGCTAACAAAATATAGCTTTGTTTACAAAAAAATTCAACCTTGAAAAAGAAAAGAAAAAAAGTTAAAAATGTAAATCAGACTAACTCTTCTTTACTTGACCATGAAATTTCGAATTTGCACATCTCATTGTATTACCAAGTCCAAAACAATACTTTTCAACACACTGTCATGATAAATCTAACTTGTTCCTGTTTATTATCCTCAAACCCAGCATAAAAAACCCATTAAATTCTTCAATTCAAACGGCCACTTTCTTGTAACCAACTTTGAAACTCAACCATAGGAATATTTTCAAGGAGGACAGTGAGGAAAACAATGCTTTTAGAATCGTGAAGTGTCCGTTAGTCTCATAAAAATAAATCATTTGATTCATTGAAAAACTTTACTCAAAGAGTATTGTTCAAATCTTACGTTCGTGAACGGGGATTTTGAGTACACCCCCTCCCTTTACGAAATAGTGCCAATCACTAACTGAGTTGCACGGGATTCGATAACGGGCTGTTACAGCGAGATTTAAAACTCATTCCTAACTAATATCTTCCTCATTTTTTTCTAGAATTCCACACCTTTAACATTTGGTGAGTAATTAAATGATAAACTTCACGATGGTAAACCTCTTCAGTAAATGTATTTGTTAAAAAGAGTGGTAATTGTAGATTTCAAAGATTTTTTTTTTTTTTTCTGAAGATTGCTAATATGATGTTGCATAGTATCTTATGCACAATCCGTATACTGAAGCATCGTCCTCCGATCTGTTAGTTTGAAATCTTACATAAAATAGATTACAAAAAGTCGCATCAGTTTCTGAAGTTTTCAAGATTTTGGAATTACAATATAATAATGATATAATATTAGGTGATACTGAAGTTTTAAGATATACCTTTGTTCTGTTATGCAGAATTTGGAAACAGAATTGGTGTTAATGTACCAAAGGATAAAATAAGTTATCTTTAATGTAATCTAAAGATGATGTCTATGGCTTAAATAGTGTATTTATGTTTATAAAATATATTTGTATTTCATTATGTTTTAAAAATTTATACTTTTAAATTATATTTATTTTGTAACTATATTTTAGTTTTCGAAAGAAAATGGAGAAATAACATTCTGTGCCCTTAAAAATGTCGTATTAACGGCCAATGAATATGCATTTTAAAAGTATTTTATTCAAACTATTATAATTTGAAGAAAAAAATTACTATTTGAGATAGGAACTATTTTAAAAAGCCTCCAAAGAAATCTCCTCAGTTGACTTCCTAGATCATTGAACCTTTTTGTTTCTCTGTGTACTGTGAATTTCTATATTACTTAAGTGTATCATAATCTACCTTCGGATGGATTACTTCGACTGAGTTTGTCTCGTTTTACCCAAGAGAATTAATTGAAGCTTTCGTCTTATTAAAGATAAAATTAAAGATTAGTCCTTTTGAAACTACTATAAACTTAAATTTTTCAGTCATATTTCATGATAGTTTTAAGAAGTTTCGTTATTATTTGTTAAGTAAATTAAAATAAATAAGCACTGAATGAACGATGTCTATATACATATATATAATTCTAAATAATTAAACTAATGTAAATATATATACATTGGTTTAATTATTTATTTCTATCTTGATTGTGCATGAGAAAGCCTCATAGTGCATTATGTTCAAAGATAATAGTGTGTAGTTTAAGGCTCATCGTCGACTCTAAAGACGTAGTCCTAAATGAGGTGCTTTCCGTAAGGGAATTTCTAAAGTTACTAGTGCTTAGTCATGCAAGTTTGGAAAAAAACCACGGAAAACTTAGAATGGCTAAGCCAATGAGCCGAACGTGGTTTCGAAACCGGTACCTCAATTCTTCCAACTTTGAGAGCAGAAACTTTCAGCTACATATTTTTAAGGAATATTAGTCCATAAAAATGGTCAATCCGTAATTTATGCTGTCATCGCGTTTGGCATGATTTTTGACATATTAAAGAAGAATTTCTTGAAAATTTAAGTATATAATAATAATAATAATAATTTTCATTTCAACAATCCGTATAAAAAAGGGTGTGCATGCTGAAAAGAAATATTTCTTTTAATGAAACTTTAGTGTTTATCGATATTAAATGTGATCAGTAAAACTTTTGTAAAACTATACCTAACTAAATCTGTTTTTATTTTAGAGAAAATTTAAGTACTGCTGAAAAGAAAGAGATGAAAATTGCGATTATCTTCGTTTTTTCTCTTTGTTTAGGGGTAAGTACTTTTAATACTTATTTAAGTTATAAAGTTTCATTTTAAGGATGTTTTTCTTCGTAAATTTTTATGAAAATATTCAATATGCAAAACAGAATTTACAATGATTTAAACGAAGGATTCAAAAAATTAACGAGGAATAATGTTAAAAATATTTATATTCTTTTGATATTTTCAATTTTATGTAAACCTATGCTTTAATAAACTTTTATAAGATATATGAGAATAAATTTCATTAGATTGAAAACGTAAATATAAAGTACAAACCTTTTTAAGTATTTAACACTCAGCATTTTCAATGCTACGCAGATGAGTCGCTTAAAAAATCTAAAAAGGGGGGGGGGGACTGTTTTTTTGCTTATGTTACTTAATTTGTAATAATGTAGGGACTTCTTTATCGTGCTGTTTGAAATATTAGTACACTGAATATTCTAGTTTGTTTTTACGTTAGATTTTACATATTGCATGTTACCTTTTTACTGTAGCAAAAGAAATTTTGTGCATTTATTTAGTTTATATCACAATGTTTATATATAACTTTAAGCTTTTAATTTGTATGAAAATTGTAAAACATTATTTTTGTGATAGAATTGTTTTCCAATAATATTTTTCATTTAATTTAAATACAGCCTTACATGAAAAAACACTTGTCTATTTTTATTAATTTGAGTACACTTTCTTTGAAGCATTATTGAGCATAGCTGCACTTCTCATGATTTTTTTTTTTTATTTTTTTTTGTAATATTGATATTCCTTCCGTCCTCCCACTCTATAATATTCTTTTATATATTCAACTAGCAGGCTACGCCCGCTTCGCTGGTCACCATTTTTAAATAAATCACTATAATTAATGAATTCTCAAAATTGCATTAATTTTTATCATGTGAAAAAAAAAAAGAGAAAAGAAATCTCATTGGAAAAAATTTGGCACTGAGTCCTCACTGCCTTCGGCAGCGCAGGCCACTGTGCGCTGCGCGCGCGCATTTATGTCCAACACTCTTAATGAATCACTATATTATCTTAAGGGGAAAACATAAATATAAAATTCAAAAAAAAAAAAAAAAAAAAAAAAAAAACTTCTCCCATCGGTGGAATAATCGGTCCGGGCCCCCACTGCCTGCGGCAGAGTATACAGGTATGCATGTTCCTTCACCTACCGTTCCCGCCCCTCCTAATTATTTTAGACTTTAGAAAATACTCGCAATCGTTCTCTCGGGCTTTTAAACCTAATAATACTAATTTCCAACAGTTTATCTGAATTTCTTTATTTTTACCCCTACTTCCGCCCCTCGTAATAATTCTGTACTTTCAAAATTATCCGTAATCGATTTATCGGGCCACAACAAAACCTAAAAACACTAATTTTCAGTGCTCTAACTCTTATTTATATCTTTATGCCCCCTTCCCGTGTATCCTAATAATTTTAAAAATTCGAAAATATTTATTTATAGGTATCAAAAACCTCCATGTACTAATTTTGAGCGACCTAACTCAATTTTTATTTTTATTTTTTTGCCCCTCCGTCCCCCCTTCCCACTTCCCACCCCTCTTAATAATTTTACAAATTCGAAAATATCCGCAATCGATTTGTCGGTATCAAAAATCTCTATGTACCAATTTTGAACGGTCTAACTCTATTTTTTTTTTTGCCCCTACGCCCCCCCCCCCTTTCTGACCCTCCTAATAACTTTACACTTTCGAAAATATCCCCATTCGACTTGCGGGCCTCTAAAACCCATCTGTTCCAATTTCGAACGGTCTATCTGTATTACTATTTTTTTGCCCCATAGCCTCGCCTTTCTCGCCCCACCTGGGACGAATTTCTAAAATTAAAGAAATTGATTTTTATGTATTTGTGGGGGCTATATTTTACAGCAAAAATCTCACATATATATATTTTTTTTTCTGTTTTTGGTATAAATGATTATTTAAAATAATTTTGCCGCCTGTCCCCCCTCTTGGGGGCTGAATTTCTAAAATTCCAGAAATTAGTTTTTAGGGATTTGTATTAGCTATATATCGGAGCAAAAATTTCCCGTATATCTATTTTTTTTTTTTTTTTTGAGATATATAGGAGTCTGTAAAACCACGTTTTGCACATGTGAAATCACGTTTTGCCCCCTTTCCCCCCTTGGGGACCGAATTTCTAAAATTCCAGAAATTGATTTTTAGATATTTATGTTAGCTATATTTTAAAGCAAAAATTTTACGGATATCTATTTTTTTCTATGAGATATGAAGGTTTATGTGAAATCACACTTTGCCCCCTTTTCCCCCTTGGGGGACGAATTTCGCAAAATCGCTTCTTAGGGGGTGCTTGCACTATATGTTCTATAATCTGACCCAGTTTCGAGTCAGTGGCTCCAGTAGATTTTGCTGTGTGTTGATGAGTCAGTCAGTGAGTGAGTGGAAGTACTCTTTTATATGTATAGATAATAAATGTTTCTTAACCCGATCAAGTTATCGTGGGTCGTTGAAGACCCGAGCCATTTTTCTGTTGTCTCAAACCTAAGCATCCATATATAGAAGAAATACCTATCCATCGTGTCCATGATTTTTTCCGTAAAAATACCATTTTTAAATTTTATTAAGCAATCTGAATTTTTCAAATATCTCAATTTGTTCAAAAGTTATGAATAGAAGACCCATGATAAACTGACAAGGGGCCGAAAAAAGCGATAACCTGATCGGGTTAAGATACTTGTTTTTTCACCCTTTTATTATTTGTTTAAATGCTAGCAATTTTCTTTGTGAAATTTTACTTTACTGCACGATTTCTCTATCTCTTCTTCCCCACACTCTAACCCTAACACATAAATACTGGATTTTATTCAACTAATATAAAAAGAAAAAAGTATTTTCAAAAGTACTACTCTAATCTTTTAGAGAAAGTTTCAAGTTATAAGGTTACATATGTTACAAACCGCATTGTTCAGAAATAATGCAATAATCATTAGCACCAATTCGATCATATGAAAAAGAAATATGCATTTACCAGATTTCTGTTTCTATTTTTTCTTTCTTTTTAACACTTTCCAAAACGGTTGAAAAGTCTCTGTCTGTCTGTCCGCGCTCTAACTCCTGTAAATATTCATGGAATTTCTTGAAACTGATATATGTTCTTAAAGTTCACTATTGGATGTTCCCTATTTAAAATGGAGTGAATGCCTCTACTGGTTTGTGTACAGAGATACCGAAAGTATAGCAAAGCATTGCTTTCTATGAGAGGTATTTCTATAAACCATATTTTAATACCTTTACTTTACACAAATTTTAATGAAATTGAAATATGTTATTCAAATTCACTATCGGATGTTTTCTGTAGAAAATTGAGTAATTACCACCACTTGTTTGTGTACAGGGGCACCCGAAAGTATACCAAAGCATTACGTTCTATGAAAAGTATTTCTATAAATAAATTTTTAATAACTTTACTTTGCACAAATCTTATTGAAATTGAAATATGTTATTCACATACACAAAAGAACGCTTTCTACAGAATATAGTACGATTCGCATCAAGATTTACAGGGTCACACAAAATATTCAGTAACATTAAGGGCTATTATTGGAAATTTGCTGGATTTGCATTTTCTTTTACATTAAACCTTTTTAACACTTTCTAACAATATTTAAGTGTGAATATGATTTGAATTTGTATATCTGTCTGGCCGACTGTCCATCTCTCAGTCTGCTCGCCTCCAGCGTCCGTAAATATTTTCAGAATTTTTAAAAAATATATATATTATTGAAGTTTACTATGGATTGATCCCTATTTAAAACGGCATTAATAGGTTCTGTACAACTAGTTTGTTTACAGGGACACCCCTCAAAATACCAATGTATTGCGTTTTAGGAGAGATATTTTTATAAGTCGCATTTAGATAACTTTCTATTGCAAAAATCATAAAGAAATTGTCATGTATTGTTAATATGCTAACATAATATTTTGTATAGAATGTATGATTAACCTTCAGATTTACAGGGCTATACTAAAATATTCAGATATATTAAGGGTTTAATTTCCATTTTTTAAACTTTCTAACAATGTTTAAGAATGATTATGAATTCAGTTAGTCTCTCTGTATGCCTTTCAGTCCTTCTGTCTGTCCGTTGTGTGGTAAAGTAGGCAAAGAAGATTGAAAGTTATAAGATACAACAAATACGTACAATTGGAAAGTGTTAATAATCAGTGTGTACCGCATGATTTTTCGTTATTGTTTATTTTTAATAAATGTAAAAAAGTCTAAGGATTTTTTTAAACAGTAGGTTTTTATTTTTGCTTCTATTTTTATAGTATACAGAATTGGTGTCATTTCGCGACCTCAAAATAAAAAGGTTCTACCTGACATTTTCATGAATTTTGACTTTTTGTGATAAAATGGTTAAATTTGGTATTCAATGTATATAATAAATTACAATAGTAAAAACGAATATTTTAATAATAATAAAAAAAAAAAGCCTGAATAAAAAGGTTGTATCACTTTAAATTTATTTTAATTTGGAGTAAAAAGGTTCTATCTGCATTTCCACTCAATTTTATGCGCCATGGTTGTGTGTGTGATAATCATCTGCGAAAAATCGTTTGTAGGCACGAATGAGTTATGATCGTCTGTGAAAAGAAATAGTCCGTAATAAAATTAGATGCAGAATATTTTTCAAATCTTCTTTTCATTCACATTTTAATTACAGAATGGATAGCAGCACAGGCAGTAAATAAAATAGATTGCAACTTAAAAAAAAAAAAAAAAAAAAAAAAAAAAAAACTTGTTTAATCACAACATTATCGAAGCGCGCAATATTAAATAATCACGTTACGTAATTTTGTTTGATTTTGGCGGGAATCTGAGAAAGACATTATAATGTCTACAGTTATGTTAAGGCTAGGCTGACCAGATCAAAGTACCTTTATAATAGAGAAGTGTTAAAAATTGCTACAATTATCCAATTACGGATGTATTTTTTCATTCCTAATAAATAAGGACTAAAAATAAAGTATTACTGATTAATAATTTACTTTCTAAAACTTTTTAAAACTTAGAAAACTGACTTAAAAAAAAAAAAAAAAAAAGGAAGTCCCCATTTGTCCTCAGAAAATGGGGACGTTTGGTCAGTATAGTTAAGGCTGACTTTGGAAATACCATTTCCGTTTTAAATTCCTGCGCAAAATAATGACAGATTATCCAAGGAAAAAGCAAAGGACATTGCATTTATGTTGAAATAGATGTCTGAAGTTGATAAAGCTTATTATCAGGTAGCTTAAAAAAATGTTTAACAAAATTAGGATAAATTAAGATATACTTTTTGCCGTGTAATTTCAATATTTTATTATGCTGTGACCGTATTATGCTATAATTTTTATAAAATAAATTTTGTTTCAATGTAAAATATTAAATTAATTATATCAACTATACACCAGTCTAAGGTAAGTATAGATTTTTATTTTAATTCATAAAATTGAATGAACGTAGTATTAATCTAGAAATAATCCCAGGGCTCGATCGCTTCATCCCCTAGCACACTTTCTACATACCATACCATACCATCATAGCCATAATACACCATCACGTTGATTTAATCAATGAAATATCATTTGAAAATTAATGAAAAATAGAAAATATTTTTATTACTTAAGAGAGAGAGAGAAAAAGCAAACTAAAAAATTTGGGGCCCCCAAAAACTCGGTTGGCCCTTGCGTTTGTCAGGCTCTAAATAATCCTAGTAGTAAGCAATGTTTTCCACTTAAAGAATAAAAAAGTTACATCTGCATGTTAAAACTTACTCTACTAGAAATAACACTGAGTAAAAAAGTTCTATCTGCCAATTTCAATATTCATTGTCGAAAAACTACTAGTTTATTAGCTCCAATGAAAACTGAAATATGGTCATGTGTTTACTCTGATATCCCCCACAAAATATAACTACATTCTAGAAAAAAGGTAAATTATGTAGGTATTGTGTCAAAACTTTCATGAGTTCTCCTGTAAAATGAGGTTGTGTGCAGATAGAACCTTTTTATTTTGAGGTCGCGATTTGCTGCACCTAGATGTGTGGTACAATGTTCAGATTGTGCAAATAGATGGCACATGAAAAAATATATGTAGCATATACTAAAATTTGCATATGATACTTATATGTACAGAGTATGGCATAAGAAATAACAAAGGAACAGCAAGGAGTTATTTTATTAGGTGTTGGAATTAAAGCCTATTGGCAACACTAGAGTTCTAAGTTTGGTTGGAATACCTTCCGTTGGGGTTTTTCTATGGGATCGTAGCCTGTATTCACGCGAGTTTTGGAGAAAACCACGGAAAACTCCAATTCTAAGCCAACGAGCGCGCGCTACCTCACGTCTACCAGATTTGAGAGCAGAACTTCTAAGCTACTGATGGGTGTTAATTACGTTCATTACACACGTCATAACTGTGTGGCCAACTCGTAGGGACATTTTTATCTGATAGTTATTACTAGCTTTGAAGAATGATGTTTGATATATATATATATATATCAGTCGATTAAACAAACATACAATTAAACAAATATTACAATTTGAAATTAGTGATGGGTATAGAATATTATTATATATATATATATATATATATATATATATATATATATATAAATAAACCACTACGTGAAGTGAAATTCTAACGTACATTTTTAAAAGTTAAAAATTGCCAGCTCGCAGAATTTATCTAAAATGATTTAGAAAATAGAAGATTGCCAGCTCACAAATTTTAAAATGTCTATGCAAAATGTCCTGGGGAAAAAAAAAAAAAACTTTCAAACATAGCTACCACCCCAATTAAATCAGCGTTTTAATCATAACATACAGGGTGTTCCAAAAGTCCCACGCACCCCTCCTAACTCGAAAATAAGTCTGTATTTTGAAAAAGGGTGAAGCATATACTAAATGAATTTGAGAGGGACCTCTTTTGGTGAAAAAAAGTTTGGGCCTGGGGTGCCTATGTTGGGCCGCTAGGGAGGGCAACTTTAAAATTTCAAATGGGAAGGGTTGGGGTCTTGTGATACATCCCTGGAAACGTCTTTTCAAGACAATGAATTTGATATAAAAAGTTTCGCCCTATGATGATTATTAAAGGAGACACGTGAGTTTTTAGACTTTTGAAATATGGATTTTATACTAATGTATCCCCCTTTGATAATCACTGCAGGACAAAACTATTTATACCAAATTCCTTGTCTTGAAGAGACGTTTCCAGGGATGTATCACAAGACATACTTTGCCCAAAAATGTTTGGCCCAGGCAAAGGGGTGGTAGGAGGGCCGCTAGAGGAATGCAACTTTAAAATTTCTAATAGGAAGGTATCTCCGTCAATAATCATCGTAGGGCGAAACTATTTATATCAAATCCATTGTCTTGAAGAGACGTTTTCAGGGATGTATCACAAGACATACCTCCCCATTTGTAATTTTAAAGTTGCCCTCCCTAGCGCCCCCCCCCCCCCCCCCGGGCCCTAACTTTTTTTCACCAAAAGAGGTCCCTCTTGAATTCATTAAATACATGTTTCGCCCTTTTTCAAACTTTCGACTCATTTTCGAGTTAAAAGGGGGGGGGGGACTTTTGGAACACCCTGTATATAATATATATATATATAACTCTCATTGAAATCAAATTATTCGTTTGGAAACTACTGTACTACAGACAGATAAAGGCTTCAAACTTATAACATCCCTCTTTTTTGGTTGGGAGCATAGATATAGTAATAAGACATAGATTGATCAGCGAGGACGAAAAAGTGATGCCTTTTTTACTCTGGGAAAGATGGCCATTTTACTCTCTTTTGGATGTCTTTCCTCGAGTGAATATACACAGGAATCCACACAGATAATTTAGCAAATAAAATCTATGAGTAATTTATGTACTAAAGATGAATGAAAAATCTCCAGATACTCATTTTTTTCTCTCTCTTTTCGTCTTCTTCTCCTTTTTTTTTTTTTCTTTGCATGGAATAACGACAATTAAAGAAATTTATAGTTTCCATCTACTATTTCTGTCTGTTTAGGAGTTTTTTGGGTCGAAAAAACGATTGGGATTAGCCTTATCGTTTGAGAAATTAGAGTTAACCCTTTAACTGCCAACCGCAATATAAAGTAGAAATTTATGTTTACTCGGAAATGGTTATAACGATATTCATAAAAGTTTGGGATAAGTACTTTTTAGAGACCTAAAACAATTGGAACATCCTTAGCTTCAAGAAAATTAGTGTTAACCCTTTAATTGCCAATCGCAACATGTAGTAGAAATTGAGTTTACTCGGAAATGGATATAACGATTTTGATTAAAGTTTAAAGTTAAGTGCCTTTTTTTTTTTTTTTTTTTTTTTTTTTTAACAGAACTAAAGCGTTTGGACATATTCTCATCTTCAGGAAAATTTGCGTTAACCCTTTAACTGACAATCGCCACATATAATAGAAATTGGTTTTACTCGAAAATGGATTTAACAATTTTTATAAAAGTTTAGGGTTAAGTGTTCTTTAGAGAGCAAAAACGATTGGACATATCCTCATCTTCAGAAAAATTCGCGTTAACCCTTTAACGGCCAGTCGCAACATATAATAGAAATTAGGTTTCCTCGGAAATGGATATAATGATTTTTATAAAAGTTTGGGGTTAAGTGTTCTTTAGAGAGCTAAACCGAATGGACATATCGTCATCTTCAGGAAAAATCGCGATAACCCTTTAACGGCCAGTCGCAATTTATAGCATAAAATGGGTTTACTCGGAAGTGAATGTGGCGATTTTGATTAAATTTTGGTGTTAAGTGGTTTTTTTTTTTTTTTTTTTTTTTTTTTTTTTTTTTTTTAGATCGAGAGCTAAAACAATTGCACATATTCTCACCTTCAGGAAATTTAACTTTAACCCTTTAACTGCCAATCGCAACATATAATAGAAATTAGGTTTACCCGGAAATAAATGTAATGATTTTGATTAAATTTTGGGGTTAAGTGTTTTTTTTAGAGAGCTAAAATGATTGGACATATCTTCATCTACAAGAAAATTTGCGTTAACCCTTTAACGGCCAGTCACAACATATAGCAGAAATTGGGTTTACTCGGAAATGGAGCGCGGGCAGATGGGCAAGCAGACAGGCAGAAAAACTAATTAATGTCATAATAAACCTTGTGCGAAACTGTAAGAAACGCTTAACACAACTAAAAATGCAATTCTAGCAGTTTCGAATTATAGCCCCTAATATGAACGAAATTCGACCAATTTGTATGCAGTTGGAGCTTGACTTAAACTGATGCTGATTAGATTTGGGAATCAATCGCTCAACAGGCGGTGCTGCCATCCTATTTTTTCTAAGTACTTAACATGACAGTATAGGACAAAATTACATATAAATGTACATAATGTGCGTTATTTTTAACGCATGAATGTAAAATTTATATGAATTATTAACAATAGTAGTAATAAACAACAAAAAAAATAAAATAAAATAAAATAAAAAAAAATAAATGTGCGCATGTAGAAGCATTGATTTCCTGCTGGGAGGGAAGTGCCCTTCCCCCGAGGCCTGTGTAAATTTTCCATGTGGATATTTTAGAAAGAACTCGTCAATATTTCTAAAACGAATGGTTGAACCATAGATCTGTATTAATTTAAAACGAAACTACCAATCTCTTTTATTTTTAATGTTAAATATATATATATATATATATATATATATATAGGAATTTATAAATGTAGAAATATATAAACAAATGAATGAAATAAACCCGAAAATACACTGAGATCTTCATCAGGGAGGCCCCTCAGTGGGCCTCCCTGAGGGGCCCACTGAGGGTTATAAATTCCTACATCTAAGTTTTGCATTTCCTTTCGCTGCAATTTTGCGCATTGGTTTGTAATTCTCCTATTGGTTTTTCTAATCTGTTGAACTTATATATTTATAAAATTCCTGTTAATATATATATATATACAGTCGAACCTCGTTAACGTGAATTACTTTTAACATGAACTGTTACCACAATCCCCGTAAAAATTAAGATTACTTTAGCTATATGACGATCAGTTACTGATAGCACGAACTACTGATAACATGAACAGATTTTTGATCCCCCTTGAGATTCACGTTAACGAGGTTCGACTGTATGTCTTTTCATGTCTGCACAAAAATGATTTTTTTCAGCATTTATTATTTTACTACTCTAAGAAAAAAATCGTCTGCATTCATCCTGGAAAATATCTTTAATAAATTATAACTTAATAAATAATTTGTATTGCGTAATTTTGTATAAGATTATATATAGAAGAAAGTCTTGTGGTAATACTAGTTATAATATATTAAAACAAGCGAGCTTTACTTCTGCCGCTGCTAACTACATTTAAAAGGATTTTGAAAATTCGATAGTACTTACTAATATAAAAACTTAAAAAATATTAAAAAAAAAAAAAAAAAAAAAAAAAAAAGTATTCCATTAAAAATCAAAACAGTATTTAAACCATAATAATAACAAAGCAACTGATTATAAAAAATCATATTTTTCATAAATTAGTTAAATTTAACTTACTTATGAAAACTTATTCCACTTCCTTTCATAAATGTATTTGTATAATTAAAAGCCGCCTAGTATTTCGGCATTATCAATATGTATCAACATTCTATTCACTGTAAACGTAAACGTCTTAAATTCAGTTACAAAAGTGTCTAAAACGTATGGTCATTTTTTAAGCGAAAAAAAATGTCTTACTTTTTAAGACACTTTTTTGCAACTGAAATTAAGACATTAAAATGTCTTAAAACACCGCCATGCTTTTTAGGCTTAGAAATACCGCCATGTTAGGCTTAAAAACACTGCTATTGTTAAGGCTTTTTAATAAATAAATAAATAAATAAAGGTGGCCTGCGATTCTTTTTTTCTGTTAAAAATAGATTTTAGAATTCTCTAGAACATAAAAAAGAAAAAAAAAAAAAAAAAACATTTTTCAAAAAATACCTTTTACCCAGCACTGGAATCGAACTCAAATCAGTCGCGGAATACGAAACAAAGCATCAGGAGTCGCAGTTAATGCCATGTACCTTGCCAATCAAGCTACCATTTCACACAGGAGAGGTCCTTTTTATTATTATATGTAAGTCAGTATTAGCAAAACGCAGGTAGTTACATGTTATAATTCGTATTTATTGTTATAAAACTATTAGTAATATACTATCTAACAGTTAATATGCATTATTATATTAAATTTTGTATCTAGAGGTTTAGAATTTTTAAAAAATGCATATAAAATATGTGAAAAACTATCCTTATTTCGCCCTCAATATTTTTGGATAACGATATCCTCCTTTAAACTGTTTTTTAAAAGAAAACAAATTATGAACATGAATACCTGAAAATTCGTTGTTTTACGCTTAAGAACATGTAAATATGTGGAAGAAAACAGATTTTAAATCAAAATTAAGAATAATAAATAAAAAACAGTGATGCACAAATTATTCAAGATTCGCTTTCTTAGCTCTAAGTTACTTGCTTTCATAATAATACTTTTTATTTAAATATCAAATATTAGCTTTAAATACATAGTTTTTTTTTTTTTTTTTTTTACCAAATAATTTTTGCGTTATAGTGCTTCATGAGTTATAATAAACATAATTTCATGCAAATATACACATATTTAGAGTAATATTCATTTAAAATTTAATTTCATAAATTAATATTGTTTAAATTGATTACGCTTTACAACTTAATATGTAAAATTTATTATATTTATTGAATGAGGAAAGAAATTTAAATAGGCTAAGTATGTTGCTTAAAGTAGATTTCATATAAGAAAAAAATGCCAAGAAATGCAAGTGTCTAAATTTCCAAAATGGACGAAAATTTAGACGCATTTGCTGTCTGAAATTTCTCATAGTTATGCATTTTAGATATTATTTTTGTCTGAATTGGTATTTTAGACACATTTCTGTCTTAAATTAAGGTATCTAAAATGTCTTAGGTGCATATTAAGGCACTTACGTATCTTAAATGATTTTTCAGTTGTTTATATGTCTTAAATTAAGACACCTTTATTTGCAGTGTTCCATTATTGTTTCCGAGTTTTATACTCTCTCATGGCTGAAGCAAAAAAAGTTTTTCGGCATCAAAAATCTTTGCACATTAACATGGGGATGATAGATCTATATATATTATTATATCTATGGTTGGGAGTTATACGCAACGGAGGATTGGTGCTGAAAAGTAATAGATAATTTTTATGTTAACGCCATTAATTACAAAAATCACGCAACAAAAGTCCCCACTGCTGATCTTATGGTCACTGTTTTGACTTTTCTAAAACTAACAGTATTTCCTCTCCTATCTTTTCTTCTCTTTGGATTTTCAGGAAGATTTTTTACATTTAAAAAAAAAAACTCCAAAAATCTTGCTGATGATATTTTTCAATGCCCTTCATGTCTAATGCTTGGAAATTACTCACCAGGGCTTTCCCTTGATCTTTGTATATCTTTTTATTATTATTATTATTATTATTATGTATCTCTTCTATAGCCACTTCTAATTATTTATATTATTTCCCATTTTCCATTTTGTAATTTTTGTCACACCAGTATGTATTTTGAATTTCAGATTTATTTATTTAATCTCGTTTTTCGATTTTGTGCGTTGCCGCTTTGTTTTCTGCATTCGTGCATTAATTTGTTCGTCTAACGAAGGGTCATAGTTACCTCAACCCAAAAGTGTTGTTGATTTTTTTTTTTACAAAATAGATGGTGTTTACATACAAAGTTTTTTATTTATGGTTGAAAGTTTTTTCTTAAATGAGACTAAAAATAACACGTTTCCAAGCAATGATAGTCTTAAAACGAAAAGTGTACTTTTAAAATTCTGTAACTGTTTAATTTCTTTTGAAACTTTTAACATTTGTTAACGGTTTTATTCAAGGGGGACTAATTCTTTGCAGATTGCCCCCTTAACGATTGTATTATTGTCAAAAAAACTGTCATAAAAATGTCTATTTTTTTTAACTTAAAATTTATTCAAAATCTACGAAAGACATAGATAGCATGTACAGTCACCGACATAAGTGAAGGCACACTTCCGAATCTAGACGTTTTTGTCGAATATCTAAAGAAATATTTCATGAATCCTTTTGAAAGTTTAAAGGTGTAAAAAACATTTTATGCCACATATATTCCAGCAAAAATTTTATCCCGAAAGCTAAAAGGTGATCAGTCACAAATTAACCAAAAAAGTATGATCTTCGGGATCATCCTGTAAAAAATAATGCTTGAAATGAGTTGTAGCTATAGCATATGATTATCAGCGTTCTTTTAATTATGGATATAAATTTATATGAGAATTGAGCCTATATTAGCGGTGATATAAAGATTTCTTTAATAAAATCCACAATTTTGTTTACGTTTTTTCTTCATAACATGCAGAGTTTTAAAAACAAAGCAATGCTACTTTAAGAAAACTTTACATACGACATTAGGCACAACACAATGCAATCAGAATATAAAAATATTGATTATGTCATAAAATATGGGTATTTTTACTAAATTTTTAACTGCGCATGTGCAAAACTTGGCAAAATTTCTTTAACATAGTCTATACATTTGGGTAATAAATTAACTCTTAAAAAATCTCCAAGCAAATATCCTTAAAACTCAGAAAGACATCATCGGTAGAAAAGTTGATTTTCAAGTACTTTCAAAAACGTGCAAAACGCTAAGGGGGTATTTTCATTTCAATACCTGTATTTTCATTTTGAATCGACGAACAGTAATGGACATAAGTGAAGGCACACCAATCATTTCTCAAAAATGGGAAAATATTCGAAGGCCATTTTTTTTTTTTTTTTTTTTTTTTGTTAACTGAAACATATTGTTTATATAATCTTTTGAATATTATAATAACTAAACAATATTAAATTAACATTCAAACTAATAAACTCTTAAAAACAAATAGAATTTTTCATCATCAAATTGAAAGACAAAAATGAAAGCACAGTAACTGTAATATTAGACAGAATAATGTGTATAGTCAATGTTATTGTCGATACATAAAATACTAAAAATTATGTATATTTTCCCCATTTTTACATTAAATGCATAGTGTACAGTCGGAAAAAAAAAACAAAAAAAAAAAAAAAAAAAAACTCAACACTCAACGTAACTTCGTTGCTAATCAATGTAGAAAAATGTAATAGGTATCATTCGACGGGGAATTGAGAGTAGTTTCAGAAAATGAACTGAAAATTTGAATTAGGGGCCGTCTACATATTAAAACACGCACCAACTTTGATTTTTTCAATGGCAATGCCCTATTTTTATTTTATATTTGAATTCCTGGGATCGCGACAACGCGAAAAAGTATATTGGTTGTATATTTTACTTATTTTTTCACAGAGTTATAAGCGTTCAAAGTTTGAAGGTGCTAATGTTAAATTCATATTTCAAACTTTTATTAATATCTTCACAAAAAATAACTTGATCGATATAATTTCTTTTTTACGAGATACAGTGAAGAAACCCAAACATAATCCTTCATTACTTTTGATTCTGAAAAATATTTTCAATTCTGAAAAATATTAATAAATTCATATTCATAAAAATTATGAATTGAATTGAAAAATTATGGATTGAAAATTATGAATATTAATTTTTACATAAAATGAATCCTAATGCTGAAAAATATGGGTGTGCAAATTTGCAGCTCATTCCAGTTATTAGTTTTCGAGGTATAAATAAATCTTTCTTTTGGAGTGGTTTAGGGGGCCGTCTCTTATAAAGTTTTGCATGCGATAACGAATCAAATGTTAAAAAATAACAAAGAAAATTAAACAAAATATTTTTATTTTTTATTTACGGGTCAAATTATATAACAAAAACGTCAAACGCAAAGAAATGAAACGAAAATGATGATTTGTAGACATTAGTGTTAGTATCAAGAATTCCTGTTTTCTAAAGATGACAAACCCCGCCTTCACCGTTCTTAAAACAAAACAATAGAAAAAAAAAAAGTAAATGTGAGTGATGATTTCGTGTTAAACCCCTTATTTTATGTTCACAAAAATAAGCATATGTGGTATTTTCATCATCTGGTGATAAATTTTGAATCTTTTAAACGAACACTAGAAGAAAAAATTATCTATATAGGCGGGGTTTACGGTTTTAAATAGAAAAAGTAGTTTTAATGTAAAATTGTCAATAAAAAAAAAAAAAAAAAAAAAAAAAAGAATGAAATTGGAATGCAAGACAGACTCATAAAATCGTTTCTTAACTACCATCATAGTTAAGGGATTAATCATTTGCTTCATATATTGCTTTATTTCTATTTATTTATTTTGTAGGGGGGAGGATTATTATTTTAAGGATACTTTAGTATTTAAAATTTTATTAATATATTTTAACTTTATATATTTTTAAAAATATACTTTAACATTTATAAATATATTTTAATGCTTTTTGCAACCGCAGGGTTTTGTCTTTTTGATAGTAAGATCCGCCTACCGGGCGTTATTCTCCCAAAATAAAATATTTCAAACAAATTTTCTGTATTCATAATTATATTACAAATGGATATACATTATAATTATATCCTTTCTAATCAATATATTTCTATCCATAGTATATTTTATTGCAAAAATATGAACACTGGGTACGCACTTAAGAAATATGTAACACACAAATTACGAAAGAAACGCCCACTGACAGAGTTACAGATTTTCAAATGACGTGAATCTACGTCAGGAGTCGCGAAAGGGTTAATTAAGAAATTATATTTTCATAGAAATTATAAAAAGAATCGCACAGTTCCAAAGAGTTCAACTGACCCAAAACTGGTAAGTGCAATTAAAATTGTTTAATATTTACTTCATGAACCCTTACAATAATTTATCCGAAAAAATTTAGTTTATGCGTTGTTGTGTATATATATATATTATTATTATTATTATTTAATTTCGTTTGTTATGTTACACATACGAAAGAAAATTTAAGCTTTATTGGTGATCAGTGCAGCCATAATAGACACTTTTACTTGAAAAATATTGCACTTTTCTCAAAGAGTACTGTCTGTACCAATCGCAAGGGTAATGTATTTAAATAGACCTAAAATTTTCTTAAAAAGTACTGAAGTATACAGAAATAATAAAAAATGAATTCGGGATAATTAAGGAACTGGTAAAAGAGTAAATTTTTATCAATTTTTATAATTATTTTTTTCTTGAAAGATTTCTGGTGTGAAACATTAAAATTTTGTCTATTTCTTATAGGATCTTAATTTTATTTTTCTACATTTACAGATAACCCCCTAACACATTTTTGATTATAACTCTATAAATACTAAAGATAAAGTATATAAACAGTATACTTTTTCGCACTGCCAGACTCTCAGAAATTCGAATATGAAGTCAAAATTGGGTGTTGCTATTGAAATAATCAAAGTTGGTGCTCATTTCAATATGTAGATGACCCCTAATTCAAAATTTGACAACATTTTCAGAAAGTGCATTTAATTTCCTGTTGAATTATGTCTATTAGATGTTTTTGCGTCAATTAATAACGAAATTACAGCGGGTGTTGCGTTTTTTTTCCCCTCGACTGTACCTTTATTTATGTCCATGACTGTTCGACGATTCAAAATGAAAACATTGGAACAAATGAAACCCCTTAACGTTTTGCATGTTTTTAAAAGTACTTTAAAATCAACTTTTCTATCGATGATATCTTTCTGAGTTTTAATGATATTTGCTTGGGGATTTTTTTAGAGTTAGTCTATACATTTGGCTAATAAATTATGTTAAAGATACTTTTCTAAGTGTTGCATATGAGCAGTTAAAAATTATTTAGTAAAAATACTCATATTTCCTGAGCTAATCAATATTTTTATATTCTGATTGCGTTATGTTGTATCTAATGTCGTATGTAATGTTTTCTTAAAGTCACATTGCTTTGGTTTTAAAACACTGCATGCTATGAAGAAAAAACGCAAACAAAAATGGGGATGTTATTAAAGAAACCTTTATATTCCGTTAATATAAGTGCAATTCTCATAAAAATTTATACCAATAATTAAAAGAATGTTGATAATTAGCTACAACTCGTTTCAAGCAAAAAAGATCTCAAAGATTATATTTTTTGGTTGTAACCGATTCCTTTTTAGCCTTCCGGACAATATTTTTGCTGGAATATATGCATACCTGCCAACCATTTCATTCATAAGCGTAAAATTGTTAATGCTCCTTGAAAAAACGCCCCTTTTTCTACACCACTTTATTTATAAAGTAATTCCTTTTCAAATGTTATAAAAAATGACTGGTGTGAAAAAAAGGCTGGTACTAAAAGTTTTACGCTTCATAATGAGAGGGTTGGCAAGTATGTATACTATGTGCATAACATGTTTTTTAAACCGTATAAGTTTCAAAAGGGTTCATGAAATATTTCTTTAGATATTTGACAAAAACCTCTAGATTTGAAAGTGTGCCTTCACTTATGTCAGGCACAGTGTTGCCAGATTAGGGACTTTTTTTTTATGCAATAGCCACCACTAAATTTTTATTGTAACGGTTGCCTAATGACTTTGAAGATTATTCGCCTATTATGTTTATCAGATATCACTCCTGAAAATTATTGGCGATAGGTGAATAAAAAAATGTCCCCAATCTGGCAACACTGGTCAGGTTCTGTAGGGTAGGTTAATAGAAAAGTTGCCTATTTTGTGTAATACCATGAAAGTCTCCTTGAGACACTTTAAAAGCATGGGATGCTGGCGATGCTCTTAACTCATAGAGGTACGTCGGCTTAATGACCTATAATCAATTTATGATTTTGCTAAAAATAGACATGCATAAATTACACACACTGTAAAAAAATATGTCCTATTTCCTGCCAGAAATTTTCTGTAATTACAAAAATTACGTTCTGACAACGTAATTTTTTCGTAAATTACGCGTATTTTCTCAAATTACCAGACAATTTCTGGCAGCAAATAGGACATATTTTTTACAGTGCATGTCAACATCTAAAATTTTAATTTGATAATTTTGGCTGATTTTTATGTTTTTTGGTGTGCTGAAACTGAAACTAAAGCCAGTTTTTCTCTATTACGTATAGATATTTGTAAATGTAGGGTGTCTACCGAACAATTTCTTCCGTGACTCTTCCCCAATATAATTATGTGGTAACTTTTATAGTATGTTTTCATGATTAATTATAACTGATCACGGAAACATACTAGACACTACCGAAAATGAAAAAATTGTGTCGGTAGACACTCTATATTGACAAAAATCTATGCGTGCGATAGAGAAAAATTGGTTTTATTTTCGGTTTCAGCACACCAAAAAACATATGCATCATATTATCTAAAATTACCAAATCATATTTTGAAAACATGATTTTTGTGTTAGTAGTTAATTCAGAGAAGAGCTTATTTTATATAAATATCGCACGCAAAAATTTTAAACCAAATTCATCATGTACAAAAATTACATTTTTTTTTTTTTTTTTTTATAAGCATGTTTTAACGTTTTTGTCTTATATTATCTCATTAATTCCTTCCCTGATATTGGGAAAGAATTGCGTCCTGACAATACTTATTTTGGGCATTTTTGTCATAAATGGATATTATGATGTATTTGAGATTTTGCGCAAGAAGGGCATCACCGGTCTTGTATTGCAAAACAAAATCACGGATGTAGTTTTGTGGTTGATGCAACTATTTCAAAATCTTATTTTGTTCCTTACTTTTTAATGAATCTTACACTAAAACAAATTTTATTTTATTTAAAGTGTATGGGAAGTAAAATGAATTATAATGATGTAACATATTTATCTCTCATTTACAAAGAAGAAAAAAAAAATAGTTGTCTTGATGTTTGATGATTTTATATGAGCAATTATAACTTCTTTCAATTTGAGATCTAATAATATAAATTTCACCATTAAACTTTCTACTGGAGAAGTGAACGAGTTACCAAATAAAATCCTGTTAATTTAGAGAAAAAGAAATGATAATTTTAGATACATTTTTTTTTCTTTAATTATTATAAAAGCTGTTTTATAAGAACTAAAGAAAATTATAATTAATCCAACATTACATTAATAAAAGTCTTACTTATGTTTTATGTTTTAACTAGAAGCTTTTGCCTGTTTCGCTAGTCACTATATTTAAATGAATCTTCAGAAAACATTAAACACTATTTTAAATCACTTTATAAATAAAAACTAAAAATATTTAATTGAAATTGCTTAAAACCTCGCTTCAGATCCTTACTGCTTGCATTTGTGCCTTAATCGGACATTTCAATTTAGGTGCTAAATGGATGATAAGGAGTGTTGCTATTATTCCAGAATTACATTTTTCGGGCAAACAGTTCTCGGACAGTTTATCATTTTCACTCTATGCACTGTAAAAAATATGTCCTATTTGCTGCCAGAAATTCTCTGTAATTTGAGAAAATACGCGTAATTTACGAAAAAATTGCGTTGTCAGAACGTATTTTCTCAAATTACAGAGAATTTCTGGCAGCAAATAGGACATATATTTTACAGTGTGACAATAGGTGACGGCACCAGACAATTTTCACAGCTGAAAAAAATTAAGGAAACGAAAAGAAAAGAAAAAAAAAAAATCGGGCTTCGAGGTACATCAGGAGAGGTCAAAACAAATTTTATACGGTACTCTGCGATCAGCATAAAAAGCATACAACACTCCTCTAAGTTTAACTTTGTTTTCTGTTACTTTCTCGTCTTTCTTACGTTTTAGGATACTGTGAAGATACTGAAAAATTTTCTTTTATCAACTGGCATCTTTTCTATTAATTACCGTCAAAAAGTAACGCATTGGTCCTTGAAGAATCGAACCCACGACTTTCGTGTTATTACCACGACGCTTTAACCGAATGAGCTAACGGGCCATGTTAATCTTTTCACTTTTACGTTTCTGTCTCAAGAACTGACCATTTCAAAAATTTATAGATTTAAAAAAAAAAAAAAAAAATCAAAATTTCGGAAATCGGAATTCGAGAGGCATTAGGAGAGGTCAATACGGACCTCCATGCAAATTTGGGTAGCTCTGCAATCAGCCGTTTGCCTACAAAGCGACACAGACACACGCACACGCATTCTTTTATTGTATGTAGATATAACACAGAAGTAACACTGGAATGCTGTTTGAACGTCTAGTAATGGTTACAGTCGTTTAAACAGTGTTTCGTATCAGAAGAAGATTCTATTGAACGTTTAAAAATAGTAAGTTTATAATATGGGTAATATGAGGTAATGGAAGTCATGTGGTTGTTACACACCAGAATTTTACTTTCTTCTATATTCAATAGACCCGCACAGCCACTTACATCCATAAGACATCTATTAAAGTTTAAAAATGATCCCTTAAACATCTATAAACATCCTACAGATATCTATTTAGCACGATAAATGTCACTCTTTTTTACATCCATTAGATGTCTGTTGAATATCTGATAAATATCCTATAATTGGACTTGTTAAATCTAATAGATATTGAAAATATCTAAATCTTGTTTTGATATAACATGTTACATCTACTAGACATTGTAAAAGGCACGTCTAAATTTCGTCTACATTTAAACATCTAATAGATATCTATAAATAGTTCAGGATATCCTGGTCTTTTAATGAACATTGTAAAGATATTTTGTACCTTTTTATGGATCATTGGATGTCTAATGGATATAAGTGGCTGCGTGAGGAAGAAAGTATTGGCTTCGTAAAAACTTTCGACTTCCAGTTTTCGATGAATTTACACGTTCTGAGAGATACAGAACATGATTTGATCATCTTTAGAAAATGTGTGTGTGTGACAAAAATTGTGTGGCAACTGTACAGTCGGTAACAAAAGTGTCCGAACACTAGCAAAAATTCCTGTGTAAAAAAAGTACACTTCATACGGTTTTGTTAAATAAATCCTTACCGAATCATGTTTTTACACTGACTGAGAACAGGATTCGAGAAGGATTTATTTCACAAAACCAGATGAAGTGTACATTTTTTACATAGGAATTTTCGCTAGTGTTCGGACACTTTTGTTACCGACTGTAGCTCTAGAACTAATGCTCAGAAATTCATATAAATTTTATATATAGTTGTACCTCATTAAGATTCTGTGCTTATAAATTTTGATGGAAATCGTTCAACAAATGATGCTGGTATACATGATTCATATACAATCTTCATATACAATAACATGTATAGCATGTTCTTCACACTCCTGAAGTTTCAAGATTATTCATCTAGTACTTTTTGAGATATTTAAAAAAAAAAAAAAAAAAAAAACGTGTAAAATTGAAAGTGTTCGTTCGTTTATGGAAAGGTACACACAGAAAAATGAAAAATCGAAACTTGTCAAGAGACGTGCCATCTTTGTGACACTAAACGTTTGTCAAGTACATTGACAAACTTGCACAAAATTACGCAACATTTTAAACAATCAAAACACTACCTGACAATCCCATTTAGTCATGAGACACAAAAGTCATTTTATTTTACCATGTATCTTTAATGTGTTTCGTCTGATGATCCGTTTTGCCTCTAAAACTTGTCAGATGACTAATTTCCCAGGTACAGTTTTCATTTTCCTCAAATTTGACCGGTTAGTCAGATGAAAGAATAAAAATAAATTATTCCTATTTTGTCAATTGACTAAGAAAAATTTGTTTGGCTAGTCCAAAAGCTCAGCATTATTATTTTTTTTTCTTTACTTCCTTTTTTTCTTTTTTTATTTATTTTTTGTCTCCTTCTGACAACTTGAGTTAGTCAACCGAAATAAAAAAATAAACAATAAACTCATCGCATTTGGCGGGATAGTGCAAATGCCGTTGGAGTGATTTTCATTTTAGAAAGAGAACGAGAGATTTTTTAGTAATCAGAATCAGCGAATCGAGTTTACAGCCAAAAGTAAGTGCTAAATACTTTATTTTAATGTAAGCTTTGTAAGAATAGTAAATTGTAAATTTGTAGAATTCTAAAGCTTCGGCAATCTTTTAACAATATGAATCGTAATTAGAATTTGTTCTAATTTATAAAGTTGTTTAAAATGTATAAAATTTAAAACACGTTATTTTAAATCTAGTTTTACGTATCGTTGTATTATAAAAGCAAGTATATTTAATTTGTCTAAGCTATAATTGTTTACATACACTTTTAACATTAAGCTCATATTAATATTTTTATACACAGAATAGTAATGATTTATTTTTCCCTAAAGATGGTTCAGAAGGTATTTGGATTTCCAAAGTACGTCAATTTAAGAAAGATATAGAAAAATGCTATCCATGGGGATTTTGAAAGAAATCCGAATTTTAAGGTATGTTTTTTAAATTATCGTTAGCAACATTATATCTATCTTAGAACAATAAAATATAATATTAATACTTTTTTCTATATTTAAACTTTTTAATGAGATAAATTAAAAAAATTTAAAGGTTTCTCGTTTATCTGTTATTATTTATTATTATTATTTTTTTTAAATTCCTGTTCTAAATAAATATTTTTTTTAATTTTAAATAATTTTGGCAAATGGTTGATAATAGTATGTAATAAAAAAATGACTTTTTTATTATTAAATGTTTGACACCAATTTTTTTCAAAACAACTTTTAGCAAAAATAATATGAATTTAATATTGCATACTATATTCTGTTCTCAATTTAAAGTCAAATTGTTCTTGTATACAATATTAATTATTAGCGATAAATAATAAATAACTTGGTAAATAAATAAATATATATATATATATATTCAACTTCATGTTATTTGTTTCATTCAAATGATTGATGATTGTAGTAAAAGGTTGATACTTTTAGTTATTAAAAATTTGATATCATATATATATATATTTTTTTTTTCAAAACAAATTTAATCAAAAATAATATGAGTTTAAATTATTAGATACTGTATTCTCGATTCAAAATCAAATTGTTAATGCGCAGCATATTAAGTATTCGTGATAAACAAAAGATATCTTGTTAAAAATATGTACTTAATTTCATGTTGTTTGTTTCATTCTTAACACATTTAAATTTAAAAACTATTTGGTATGTCAATTTAAACAACATTTTTTTCTTTTAACTATGCTCTATAAATTAAGTAATTCTTGCAAACATTGAGTTGTATACTCTATTTCCACAATAACTTAAAATTCATATTGATTTTCTTCTACGTATATAAGAATGAAGTACTGGATTTTTCAAAATTTTCTTTTTCTGGCTTTTGGTGCATTTACAAATTTGAGATTTCCTTAAACTCGATTAAACCATTTTTAGGAGATGTCTGTCTGTGTATAATCAAAATTTTATGTTTTGGGTGCTGTATCTCACAAAATAATGAACAGAATTGTACAAAAGTTTATATTTGGATGCACTTTCACATAAATTCGTGCTGAATAGCTTTTGGTACATATCATCTAAGAAGTGGCGCTACTATGCTGCAATTTCCCACAATTAAGGAAAGACTATATCTTAGCTTCTATTGTGTAGAACTTCACATAACTTAATGTTCAAATAGTCGATTGTAAAAGACTATGTTTATTCACCTTAGGTGCATATCGGTCATCAGGTAATGCCAGTATGTTGCAATTTTTCACATTTAAGAAAATGCTGTAACTGAGCTTCTGTGATATATAAATGCACTAAACTTGATATGTGCAACAGCCATTATGAACTATTATGCTGATTTAATTTGGACGCATATCGGCCGACAGGTGACATTGGCATGGTGCAATTTTCTCTATTTATAGGAGAGCCATATCTCAGCTTCTATGATATGTATGTGCACCGAATTTGATATGTAAGGTGTATGTCATACATCCAAAAACTATGCCAAACTAGCTTTTTAAAAACTATGCCGAATCAATTTGGGTGTACATCAGATGACGTGCCGCGCTACTATTACTCTTTGTAAATTTCCAGATAGTTATAGTATCTCAGCATCTATTTGTTAAATTAGTTTGTAAAATCTTTATTTGTGAGAAGCTGTGTTAATTACTTTGTGCATTGTAACAGATATATGGTGCTATTATATTAAATAATAATAGAAGAAAATTTTGTAATGGCTACAGCATATAGTAATTTTAGATATAGTGGGTTAAATATATGTTAGTAATTTGCAACTGGTAAATATGAATGATTTACTTATAAATTTTTAAATATAGTTCCCCCAGAAAATTTTTTTAATTCTATAATACAGAACATTTTCCCCCCACAATAGTATCAAGACACGGTAAAGGTATATAAACTTTATCATTAATGGTGTAAATGGCAAACATTTCCAATTTAACAATAAAATTTTTTTAATAATTTACAACAAGTAATTTAAAATACTTTATTTAAGTGGGTATGAATATTATAATACAGTAAAACCTCTCTAAGTTGGACACCTACGGTTCCAAGAAAAAGTGTCCAACTTAGAGAGGTGTCCAACTTATAGGGGTTAGACATAATGTTAATGGATACATTCCGTTCCGAGAAAAAGCGTCCAACTTAGAGGGGTGTCCAACTTATAGGGGTGTCCAACTTGAGAGGTTTCACTGTACTTACAAAACTTTAAATTGACACCATAAAAATAAAATATCTCGCAACAATTGTTTCGGGTCGAAAGAGCACACGACCCTTCGTCAGGCACCCAAAGTAGGCACGAGTGCAGCAGTTAAAGTGGTAATGCACGGCTTTGACTGCTGTACTCGTGCCTACTTTGGTCGCCTGACGAAGGGTCTTGGGCTCTTTCGACCCGAAACCATTGTTCCAATTTTTTTTTTATTTTATGGTGTTTATTCAAAGTTTTGTAAGGATTATTTTGCAACGCCAGTTCTGTGGTGCGAATAATTGATACACCTTTTTTCATTTTCTTTCTGAAACAACAGACAGACGATCAGCCTTTTTTTTTTTTTTTTCTCTCTCTCTCTGTGTGTTTTTACTTTCTTCTTCTATATGTAATATAGAGAAAGTATTGATTCGCGAAAATTTTCGACCTCCGTTTTTTGACGGATCTACACGTTTTGGGGTGTCCTGAACACGAATTGATAGTGTTTAGAAAATGTCTGTCTGTCTGTATCATTTTTTTGTGGACACTGTATCTCACGAACCAATGAATGAAATTTAACCAAACTTGGTATTTAGTTGCACCCTGACATGAACTGGTGCTGATTAGATTTGGGGATCAATAGCTCAACAGGTGGCGCTGTGATCGCATTTTATGCAAATTTTTAACATGGCAGCATAGAACAAAATTCCGTATAAATGGGCATAATGAGAGTTATTTTAAACTTGTGATTGTAAAATTAATATGAATTATTGATAATAGTAGTAGTTAACTAGGAAAAAAATGTTGTGCATGTGGGGGCATCAGTTCCCCCCTGGGGGGGAAGTACCCCCCGGGGAAGTAAATTTTCAAGATGGGTATCTTTCGAAAGGTCTCGTTGATAATAGTAATAGTTAACTGGGAAAAAAATTTTGTGCATCGGGGGGGAAGTACCCACCCGGGGGGGGGGGCAAAGTTTCAAGATGGGTATCTTTCGAAAGGTCTCGTCAATACCTTTAAAACGAATGGTTAAACCATAAATCTGTAATAATTTAAAACAAAAATATCGATTTTTTTTACTTTTAACAAAAAAAAAACTTCGAAAAAAAATCGCAATTTTTTTTTTTTTAACGAAATTTAACCAAACTTGGTATTTAGTTGGTCCCCGACATAAACTGGTGCTGATTATGTTTGGGGATCAATACCTCAACAGGTGGCGCTGTGATAGCATTTTATCTAAATTTTTAACATGGCAGTATAGGACAAAATTTCGTATAAATGTACATAATGAGAGTTATTTTTAACTTGTGATTGTAAAATTAATATGAGTTATTGATAATAGTAATAGTTAACTAGGAAAAAATTTCTGTGCATGTGGGGGCAGGGGGGGTGGGGTAAATTTTCAAAATGGGTATCTTTCGAAAGATCTCGTCAATACCTTTAAAACGAATGGTTGAACTATAAATCTGTGATAATTTAAAACAAAGTTATCGATTTTTTTTTTACTTTTAACAAAAAAAAAAAAAAAAAACAGAAAAAAAATCGTACTTTTTTTTTAACTATTGTTACTGATTGAATATGTATTACTTTTAACAAAAAAAAAAAAAAAAAAAAAAAAAAAAAAAAACTTAGAAAAAAAAATCGTATATATATATATATTTTTTAAATATTGTTACTGATTGAATATGTATAGGAAAATATAGAAGAAAGTCTTGTAGTGGCCACAACATACTAGTTTCTCTCTGTGTTTGTTTATCTTCGATAGCGCACATTCGATCTACGACTGCAATTCACAGCTATCGTACTGCTCACCTTTCAAAATATTTTTTACAATTATAAATCTAAATTTATAGGCATATTTATAACTCTGTAACTAATTTAAACATTATACACATGCTAGACATGTATCGGAGCTCCCTATTCGTATCCAGAAAAATAGATCCGTATTTGTATGGATGTGTTTTCTTTTCTTCAACGAAACTAATATGTATCTTTTGTAGAAATTGTATGAAAATTAGAAAAGTATTATAAATCTTTTTTGACTGTTATTAATATATGTGTTACGGCTAAAGTGCAGAAATCAGTTAATCTGCAGATTAGCTAGGTAATTTGCACATTAACTAGGGTGATCCGTTAAAGTGAGGAAAATTGTTTCATTTCTCAAAATACCTAGGTAATCTGCGAATTACCTAGATAATCTGCACATTACCTACTAGGCACTCGTTAAAGTGAAAATAAGATCTCTGGTGTTGTAGTTTTACGGCTCGCTGTATTGTATTTGTTTTTTTCATTCGGGGGAAAAAAATAGTTTTCTTTCCTTTTCTTTCTTTCTTTACTTATTTTAATCTGTATGTCTTTTAATTTTTATGTTTTTAAAAGTTATATTTGTTTTAATTTTTTTATTTATTTCATCTTTTTTATTCTGTCAATATAAGTTTGAAGATGTTATGCATTTTTAATATGAAATATAACTTTAATAGCTTTCAATAAATTCTATTTTATAAATGAATGTTAGAATTGTAAATACAGTAACGATTTCTTTTCAAAATAAAAATATTTAACCATTTAAATAAATATAAAAAAAAGTTTTATTAATAACTTATATCACTATTACTGTTTTTTTTTTAAAAGTTATGCACCAATTTTTAATTCGATAAAGAAATATTAAATTAGACAATGCAGAAGCATTATTTAAGAAGTACTTCAAATAATTAAAACTGCTTTAATAATTTTTAGAACGCATGAAAATTAAAATGACTGTTTTCCAATGCTTTATTAAACTATATTTTGCAGCATACATCTATCTGTACAAGTTTAGCAAATATATTAATTTTACAATTAAAAAAATAAATAAATAAATAAAATAAAAAAACTTTATTAACATATTTTATGTGATAAACTACAACGAAATTATCTGAAAAAGCGAACAAAATAAAAATAACAATGTAATCATGATATATAAAATATATAAAGAAAACTTGAAATTGAGGGGAAAAAAAAATGTTATGAAATGCTAAAAAATGCATAAAAATTTCATGTTAAGTATTTATTAAAGAAAGCCATAATATTGAATGTCATATTTTTCAGAGTTAAAAATTAATACTTTTTTTTTTTTTTTTTTTTTTTTTTTTCAGTAAGTAATAGTAATTTAAATCAATTTTTAAATAAATTAGTTTTAAAAAGTTGTGTTTTAATAGTTTTATTTCGGGAGGAAATAATTACTGTGTTGAAAATTTTAATATTCATAATTGAAAATGAAGTTTCAGGAGATACAGCGTTTAATTAAGATTAGATTTCAATAATAAAATGCAGTCCAGATCCTTATTAAACTATATTGACAGAATTAAAAAAAGAGAAGAAATAAAATCAAAATTAAAACAATTATAACTTACTTGTTACTTTAAGTTTTGTGTTGGTCATAATGAGAAACCTATAATAATCATGTCTTCGATGCTCCACATTTTACGTTTACCAATTATCATAGCGGAAGCGGAGCGGAAAGGATGAAAGTTTTGGTTTGTGTTTGGAGGTCATTCGCGTATCTGTATCACATGACTGTTTGACGTCATAGTGAATGAAAAAAAACTAAGGCTCGAAACAAACATTTGAACTTTAACGACACAGAAGCCGCTAATCTGCAGATTACCTAGTTAAAATGTGGAAAACTCTTCATTCCACACTTTAACGGGTCATTTTAGTTAATCTGCAGATTAGCTAGGTAATCTGCACATTAATGGATTTCGAGCTTTAACGGTAACATATAAATTAAATAAATACAGTATAACCTCGTATTTACATCCTGGAAATTGAAAAGATGCAATTTACATTTTTTTTTCTTTTTTTTTTTTTTTTTTTTTACTTTATTCTATAGTCAATAGAAGAAAGTACTAGATTCATAAAAAATTTCGACTTCCGTTTTTCGATGAATTTGCACGTATTGAAACTTCCAGAACACGATTTGACTATTTTTAGAAAATATTAGATATGCCTCTGTGTGTGTGAGAGAGGCAAAAATTTTGTGGCGATTGCAACTCTGGAACCACTGCACGTAATTGCATATAAATTTATATGTAAATGCACCTTGACATAAATTAGTGCCTATCAACTTTTGGTGCCCATCCATCAAGAAATGGTACTGCTATACAGCGATTTCTAGAGACCATATATTAGGAAACTATATTATACAGGGTCTCTAGCGATTTCAACAATTTAAGGGAATGCTATGTCTCATGAACTACTGCAGAGAATTGCATATAAATTTATATGTAGATGCACCTTTACATAACCTAGTCCTTATCAGCTTTTTATGTCAATTTCTCAAAAGATGGCGCTGCTATACAGTGATTTTCACAATTCAAGGGAAGGCTATATCTCAGGAACTACTACACATAAATTTATATGTGGATCTACCTCGAGATAAATTATTGTCCATCCACTTTTGGTATCAATAATTCAATAGGTGACGGTGCTATATAGCGATTTCCATAATTTAAGGAAAAGGGATATCTCAAGTTCTATTGCGTACAATAATAATAATAAATGATATGTGAAAAGACCATTATCAGACATTATGCTAATTCAATTTGGATGCATATCGGCCAATAGGTGGCGCTGCTGTACTGCATTTTTCCCCGAGAACGGAAAAGCTATATTTCAAATTCTATGGTGTATAACTGTACAAAATTTGATATGTGAGATATCCATTATGAAAACGCATTTTTTAATATATTATTTATAGAGAATAAAGCTGTCTTTCTTTGTACTTTCAATGCAATTTTTCTCTAAGATGAAAATCGTCTGCATTCAGTATGGTAGGTAATTTAAATAAATAAGAGCTTTAATAAATTATTTGCACTGAGCGAATTTGTATTAGAAAATATAAAAAGAAAGTCTTGTGGGGGCCACAACATACTTTTTTTTTTTTTTTTTTTTAATACCTTTATTTTTAATAAAATTCAATCCTCGCTTTTATGTGAACGAAATTTTCAAAGCAAATATAGAGGAAATACTTGTCGTGATTTCATTTAAAGCTATTATGTTGTGACCACCGGAAAACTTTCTTCTATATTTTCCTATAGGAAAATTCATTCGCCCAGTAAAAATATTTTCTTAAAACTATTATTTATTAAAATTATCTACCATAATGAATGCAAATAATTTCATTTTAGAAAAAACTAGCACTAATAATAAGAAAAGAAAGACAGTTTAATTCTCTATAAATAAAGTCTTAAAAAATGCTTCTTCAAATTGGTTACCTCATATATCAGGTTTTGTACAGTTATATGACACAGAAGTTGAGATATAGCCATATCCTGCTCTCAGAGAAAATTGCAGTATACCAGCGCCACTTATTGGCTGATATTGCATCCAAATTGAATTTGCGTAATGTCATATAATGGCTACGTTGATACGTGTCAAGTTTAGTTTGATTATACACAACAGAACCTTAGATACAGCCTTCCCTGAAAACGCGAAAGTCGATGTATAGCTGCACCAACTGTTGAGCAGTTCACAAAAAATATTGGTGGGCACTAACTTACGTCAAAGTTTATCTGCATATAAATTTATGCAAATTCGTTTAGTAGTTTCTGAGATATAGCCTTTCCTGAAATTGCGAAAACCGCGGCCAGCAGCGCCACTTTTTGAGCAAATGACACCAAAAGTTGATAGGCACTAACTTAGGCCAAGGTACATCTGCATATAAATTTATATGCAGTTATCTGCAGTAGTTCCTGAGATACGTTGCCACAAAATTTTTGTCACACAGACACAGACACACATTTTTCTAAGAATAGTCAAATCGTGTTCTGGAGCCCTCAAAACGTGTAAATCCATTGAAAAGCGGAAGTTGAAAATTTTTACGATTGAAATACTTTCTTCTATTGAATACAGAAGAAAGTAAAAAACAATATAAAATAAACACATTTAGGAAACTGATTCCATCAAGGCAGATAATAATAATATTCTTTATCGTCTGCTCTAGAACAAATAAAAGCAAAGCAGATGTTTAATTGCGAATCATATATATCCGTGCAACGCAAATTATTATAGTAAATAAACATTCCCGTCGAACAAATGCAATAAATAAAAGATACTTTTTTTTTTTTTTTTCAGAGTATAAGCATTAAACAATGAACTGACCTTGAAGCACATTTTTGCAATCTTGCAGTTCACAACTCACATTAAGTGTTTAATCATTATTATCAGTCTTTTTTTTTTTTTTTTTCTTTTTCTTCAGATTTTTTTAACGCAATACAATTAGTAATTACATCTTTTTACTTTCTTCTATCTTCAATAGAAGAAAGTATTGGATTCGTAAAAATTTTCGATTTTGGGTTTTTGATGGATTTACACGTTTTGAGAGCTGTAGAACACGATTTTACCATTTTTAGAAAATGTCTGTCTGTCTGTCTGTGTGTGTGTGACAAAATTTTGTGGCAACTGTCTCTCTGGAACTACTGCACAGAATTTCATACAAATTGGTATGTAGTTGCACCTTGACATAAATTAGTGCCTATCAACTTTTGGTAAAAATCGTCTTATAGGTTGCGTTGCCATCCCGCTTTTTCTAAATTTTTAACAGGGATATATAGGGCAAAAATTTTCAAGATGGGTATCTTTCGAAAGGTCTTGACAGTACCTTTAAAACAAATGGTTGAACTATAAATCTGTGATAATTTAAAACAAAGTTATCAATTTTTTTTACTTTTTACGAAAAAAAACTTAGAAAAAAAAAAAAATCTTTTTTTTTTTTTCTCTCCCCTTAATTTTATCAAACTCCCACGGTTTCCGTGTTCTCACAAACTTAAACTAATTTTTGCTTTTTTCCCCTTATTTTGTCAAAGTCCTACGGTTTCCGTGTTTTGACAAACTTTAACAAATTTTCACATTTTACCCAAAATTTTGTCAAACTCCCACTTTTTTTTTTTTTCCTCCCCTTAATTCTATCAAACTCCCACGGTTTCCGTGTTCCGACAAACTTAGAATAATTTTCACATTTTACCCAAAATTTTGTCAAAGTCCCACTTTTTTTTTTTTTTTTTTTAATTATTGTTACTGAGTGAATTTGTATAGGAAAATATAGAAGAAAGTCTCGTGGTGGCCACAACATACTAGTTTTTTTTTTTTTTTTTTTTTTCCCTTGTATGTTCAATGGAAGAAAGTATTGGATTTGTAAAAATTTTCGACTTCCGGTTTTCGACGGATTTAAGTTTTGAGAGGTTAGACCACGATTTGACCATTTTTAGAAAATGTCTTGTCTGTCCGTCTGTGTGTGTATGTATATGTGACAAAAATTTTGTGGCAACTGTATCTACGGAACTACTGTTCAGAATTACATATAAATTTATATGTAGATGCACCTTGACCTAAATTAGTGCCTATCAACTTTTGGTGTCAATCGCTCGAAAGGCGGCGCTGCTATGCAGCGATAGCATTTATAATATGGTTGTCAACTTTCAAATATGCTTAACAATAGTGTTCTAACAGGGATATATTCATTGAAAAACATAATAATTCAATAAAAAAAAAAAAATCAATAAAACCAGATCGATTTTTTAAAAAATCTTGTGCTGGCTTTTCTAAAGTAATCATACGGATTATAAGGTATGGTGTTATATGACAATATATATATATATATCATCATTACCAATTTCAGCCTCTATCAACCCACTGCAGGATGACGGCCTCTGCTAGGCGATTCCAAACTGCCCTGTTTTCGCACACACACACACACACACACACACACACATATATATATAAAATAATTTATGCATAGATTAAGAAAGGTTTTGATCGAATATTTCGTCTCCTCATTGATTTATTTGATTTCCAATGAAGCCATCTATGATATATGCAACTTCTTAATTTAATGCAACCTATGCAATGAGGTGAAATTTACACCTCATATAACGTATTTCTTAGTAATGTCCTGATGTCTTTTTTTTTTCTTTTTTTTTAAGGTTTGTGAGCTCTATTTTAAACCTGATGGAATTATACAAACAATAACCTATTTTGATGATAAAGAAGGAAAGTTATATCAAGTCCCAAGAAATAAACGAATTGTTAAAGATTCCTACTATTTTCAGCGGCTTGCCATCTTTAGGCATAAAAAAATTACGTTTTATTACCTAATTATATTTGTGCTTTTATATTATTATTATGATTATTTTTTATGTAAATTATGTAGCAATCTTCTTCATGTATATGAAACATTTATAATTTTCAATAAAATTATTTTTATCTTGATTTTTGTCTTTTATGTATTATTTCAATTACATAGTTTTAATGAAGGAGAAATCTTATTTAAATAAGCCACTTAAATTAAAGAATGTTGAAAGTAATGTTATCAGGTAAGTGAGAGTTATTTTGGATGATCAAATACTTATAAATTATTGTTATATATTAAAATTTCTCTGGGCATAAAATTTACAGAGATGATTAAAAATAAAAATTCTTATATATGTTAAAGTGTTTTTAATGCAAATTTTATGTCCACCCTCACCTTGAAAAAAAAAAAAAAAAAAAAAAGTATATCATTAATATTTATGATTTTAAAACTTTAAATAACCTGAAATTTGGAGTTCGATGTTATTTATAGTTTAGTACATTGTATCGTCTATACCGTGCATATTGTTTATATTGCCTGTATCAATAGTTAAAGCATATTGTATCGTCGTACTTATCTGTAATTTTAATCAGGTGGAAAAAATCCATTATTTAAAAATATATATACATATATTCAGGTGGCTTAAATATTTAAAAAAAAAGGAACTTAAAAAAAAAAGAAAAAAAAAGTTACATTTATTTTTGTAATCACAGCGTATAAAATGAAAGCACCGATGAGAATATATATATATATTTCTAAATCCATGTATGAAGATGTGCATAAAAAGTGGACTAAATCATGTGGCGCCACAATCCTCTTGGAATGCCTTGATAAAAAAGTATTGGATAAATGCGTGCGTTAATGATGAATAAAGGTAGGGAAGAATGATTAAACTAGCAAATTCTTTGTTTTAGTAGTTTGTTAAATTTCCAGTATTCATAGCTGCTAACTTTTTTAATTGATTCCGGAATGTTGTTAGTATATCGCCCTATCTTCAAACCATATTCTTTGAGGAGTAATTATCTTCATATTTAATTGTAATTACATGCTAAAGAAAATTATTATATTAAGAATATGGTATGAAGAAAAGGGCGAATGTTAACAACACTCCGGAATAAATTGAAAAAGTTGGCAGCTATGAGTATTTTATTCCAGTTGATGGACAAGTAATATTTTTCAGAAAAATTTTTAAATATTTTTTCAAGGTTGAACATTTAAAAAGGGAGGGGGGATTAAACAATTACAAAAGTAAAGAGGTTAAGACTAACAACAATGCTTTTTCAAAAGCCTCTGCAAACAAGTATGAGGCCACTTCCTCATAAAATATGAGGGATTTTAATCTATTAAATTTTTTTGATTAATCTCTCTCAAATATTATGAGACAGGCTTGTCAAATATATTTTTTTTTTTTCGGGCTAAAATTCCTCCACAAATATTATGAGGCAGCTTAGTCAAATAGAGACTAGTTTTCCTTTTCAAATATTACCAGACAGATTAGTCAGGTAAATAGTCTTGACTATCCTGCCTCTTCAGATATTCATTGAAAATTGACTAGCTTGCTTCGTAAAATACCTGTTGGCTGCTGACTAACCGTCTTAATCAAGTGCAGATTCTGACTAATTTGCCTTGTCTGGCAACTGCGGTTGTTGACTAACCTTCCTGGTCAGATAATTATGATTATCGACTAGCCTTCTTTGTCTAATAATATTAACCTTCCTAGTCTGGAGTAACATTTTGGTGACTTGTTTAGCAAGTACACTTTTTAGTTTTGGAGACTAGTTCAGCAAGTACACTTTTCAGTTTTGGTGACTAGTTTAGCAAGTACACTTTTCAGTTTTGAAGACTAGTTCAGCAAGTACACTTTTCAGTTTCGGTGACTAGTTCAGCAAGTACACTTTTCAGTTTTGGAGACTAGTTCAGCAAGTACACTTTTTGGCTAGTCAGTTATTTTGGTTAGTCAATTCTGTATTGTCAGCTGAGCATTTTGGCAGGTCACTGTGACCAATTTATTTTTCTGTGTGTAGTGTACAGAGGCTGTTCGCACATTTTTTAGACGATTTTGATGGAGTGTACTGAAGCAATTTCACTCATATTTCGTGTTTTATTTGTTCAGTTTGATAGCCCTTGTTCTTAACTAACATTCTACATCATAATTTCTATGATAATAATGCTTTTTATAATATCGGAAGAGGTATATTTTTCTACTCCTCTTGAACGGCTTTCCAGAGTCCACAGAGCGTTTAGGTCGGTGTTTGGATAATGTTGATTTTAAGAGTCAAAAAACACAAAAATCCAACAGTGATACATCAGAAGATTTAGCAGGAATGTCAGTGAAGGGTATGGTTTTAATTCCCGTTTTTTGTTCCATTTTTTTTCTAGAAAAGCAATTGCGGATTGCGATGTGTGGCTGCTTGTTTTGTCTTGATGCAGTTCAACGGATTGATAGCATTGTGGATAAAGATCTGGATTTTCGATCAAAAAATTCACCAGCTTTATGGTGGAGAAGAATGATTGGATAATCCGTTTATTGTATCCTTCATGAATTCAGTGGATACAGTCGGCAGCAAAATCATTGAAGCACTAGCAATAATTCCTACTTAAAAGATGGGCACCTAATACTGTTTTGTTAAATAAATATTTGTCGAGTCATGATCTTATACTGTTTATAAAAAAGTGAGTTGATGATAAAATAAAAATTAGCTATCAAACTTTAAATATACACACACACACACACACACACACACACACACACACACACATATATATATATATATATGAAAATTATGGATATGTGTGCTTCAATAATTTTGCTGCCGACTGTAGCTCTCATAAGATATGACAAATTCAGGATCTGTATGAAATAGAAATGCCCACAGGACAGCTATGGTTGTATGGGGTAGAGGAAGTCGAGCAGCGAATCATAGCTGCTGTTCATTCCAAAACCCCTTGGATGCTTTTAAATACATGGAATTAAATCCAGTATCGTTTAGATGTACTGCGAGGCAGCACGGCTCTGACAGTGAAATCTACTAAGATTTCATACCTATACCTCAAGTTAACGATAAAATTTTTGTGCTACTATTTCTAGAATTTTTTAATTTTCATTTTGTAGTATGTCCAACAGTTCTCGGACACTCCATATTTTTAAGAATTATTTCAACTATGCAAGCTAATTTTCTTTTTCCATTCTGTTATTTTTTGTTTAAACAGGTTGCCTTCAGTTTCTTCAGTGAAACAAGGGAATGTCACTCGCCAGACGATTGTAGACCAGATGAATGCTGCGTTTTAGGTAAGTAGGAATTTGTTCTGAAAGTATAAAAATATCTATTAACGCTAATTAAATAGAAATTTCATTTTTACTTCATTGCTTAAAGGAAATGAATTCGATAAACTGTGAATTTTATTCTCATTTGATATCAAGTCTGATTATATGCCATTTAATTTGTTCAATGTAGAACGTAGACTATGGAAAAAATTAATAAAATAGTAATTTTATTAATTATCAGTTTAAAAATTAAGAATTTTGATTTATTTCACACATTATATATTAATGTAATATTGTTCATAAAGCAAAATTTAAATTATTATTGTGTTTGTGTTAAAATGTTAAATAACAAAAGTAAAAATGTTTATAAAGTTTTCTTTTAAATGTTAGATACAAAATACTGATCAAAAAGTTTAGCAAAATTTATAAATAAATAACTTCCTCCCCCTTCCCCCCCCAATTTATACAATGTCCACTTGATAAAATGTTTTTAAATTTTGGAGGCTAAAAGAATACTATTGCTTTTGTATTTTTCAGCAACAATTTGGTTACAACAGTAATAAGAGCCAATTAACAATTTGGTTATAACAATAATTAAGAGCCAATAACAAAATGAGTGGAGGGAAAATTGGGTTGCAATTACGCTGTATTATTAACGAAATCGTCGGTACCTGTACAAACATTAATATAGAACATATGCAGTTTTGATTTGTTTAAAAAATGTCAAATAAAAAAGTTATCAACACTATTTCAAACTTTAAAAAAATCGCATATTCTTTTATGATTTTTTAAAACAAAATTTAACTACGCTTTCAGACAAGTTAGCAAAAATACTGTAAAATTAATATACTGCAGTTAGCATACAAATATATTAAATATTACATGAAATATGTGCATTTGTATGGAAAGCGTTTTAACTACACATGTGCTAACGATAAACACTTTTGCGCAATTTGATTTTCACAGATTATGCATACTGACTACCAATAAATATTTGAACACTTTGGATAGTGGACATTATTTGAATTTCTAGAGAGATATAATTCTTGAATTCTCTTGGAACTTGAAGGGGGTAAAAAAAAAAAAAAAAAAAAAAAAAAAAAAAAAAAACATACGTCATATATTTCAGCGAAGATTTTGTCCAAAAGGAAAGATATATTTAGGATTACCCTAAAAAAATGCTTACAATGAGTTTTAGCTACAGCAAATGATTACGATGCTTCTTTTAATTAAAATAAAGCTAGGAGAGTTTGCGCACAATTCTACAAAATTATATAAATATTCTATATATAATTTTTTTGCCAAACTACTGTTGAATAACTTTGAGTTTATTCATTTTCTATGCATTTTCATCACTATTTTGTTGTAATGTTATAATTTAAAGCAACACCTATAATAAAACCAAAAAAGCTATTTTGCGCAATCTGTCCTTACAGTGTAGGTGTGGTTGCAAACATGGATAGGAAAGATTGCGCTTAATTATAAATACAATTGTTAACAATAATAATTGCACTTAAATAACATTGTTGCAAGGTTTTTCTAAACAAATATTTTTGTATTAGGAGTGGATATTTCAATTTAATGATTAAAAAATCAGAAAAATAAAAGAAATTTAAAAAGAACTGAAAAAAAAAAAAATATATATATATATATATATATATATATATATATATATATATATATTTGAAGAAACAAATTTAAAGAATCATAACAAAACAAGACCAAATAAGATTACAAAATAACATTGAGTAACTAGATAACACGTTTAACTTAAAAGTAGAACATTTCCTTTTCAATTTGAATGTTTTTTTGTTTGCTAAGCTAATCCGTCGTTATCCACAATCATTGCATTTATTTTTGTAAATGGTGCAGCTTTCGTACAACTACCTGCCACAAAAGTTAACTCATTTTAAATATATTGAACACCTTGTGTGCAATGCATTTCCGAGCCCAAAAGACGGGCAGCGTGTGCCCAACATCGTGTGTCCAATATATGGCTGGTTCCACCCACTTTTAAGTCTAGAACCCTCCCACCGTTTATTATTTATTAAATTTGCTTTCTAAAAGATTTCCGCACAAAAAGATTCAAAACACAAAACCTAAATTTCAATTGGTTTTAAATCTGATCGTTTCGACTTTAGAAACCTTTACGTTATTTTATTTTATTGGAATTTAGACGATTACAGTCCTTAAAATTTTTTATTTTTTTTTATTTTTATCGCTTCTGTTTAAACAGCCTACAGCTATACAAAACTTGAGCACCATACTTGAAAATATTGAAAAACTGAACAGCTGTAACAGTAAATAATTTGCAATAAATTTCCTGTAGACTAACAATGGCACTCAAGAGGCAAATGCTACCAGAGGGTGGCTTTTGTCGATCGTTGTCACGCTTATTTTATGCCCAATTTCGGACTGTATTGACGGTTTCCAAAAAAATGCGCAGTCTCGAATGGGTTAAATTAGTTTAGTCACTTGTCGAAGTTGTCTCCTGGTACAGTTCCAGACATTTAAAAAACTCCTTCTCATTGTCTTGTTATTACCAATAAGCTGCGTAATCTCTCTAAGTATAGAATTTAAGAAAAACAATGCGCAATCTATTCCTAAATAACAAATGCGCAAACTCTCCCATTTCGGTAGGAGAGATTGCGTAGCCTATTATTCAATAATTATTCGCTTTTATAGAAAACTGGTTGGTGTTCGTACCATTAGTCTAGGTAGTAGTTTATGAGAAATCGTTTAATTGAAAAATATTTTGTACTAGTGCCATTGTATTGAAATTCCTAGGAAGTGACATGAAAATTCAAGCATTTACTTTTTAAAGCAAAACAAAAGAACCACGTTATTTCTTAAACGATCAAAACAATCAACATGCATATTGAATTCGGCACTCTACTCTTATTGTTGTACAACGACTTGGAGTAGCAGCACTCGCACATTACTCCTTCCTTCCGATCCTCTATGTGCTTAATCTTTCCTACCGTGCGATCTCTCCTAGATTTACTTTAAAATTGCTTTGATTGCACCTTCAACACCCACCCTCAATCAAGATTCATAAATATACAATGAAATTTTATACAGTGTGTACAGTAACCAGGGTTTAATCCAGTTTTTTAAAAATGGTACTCCATTTGTGAATTTATAAAACAATTTGTGAAAAAATCAAGTAAGTTTGTGAAAATAATGCTTCAGAACAATTAACCAAAATGCGCAAAGACAAACAGTTTTTTTAAATTTTAAAATACATTTAAAAAATAAAATGGAACAGTTGTAAAATAAATATATATGTTGGCCAGTTATTTCTTATGCATAAGATAAGAAGGTGTTTACTTAGATATTTACCATTTTCTCCAGTAAATATCCAAACTGAGGGTATTTTTATATGTTTGAAGCAGCGAAGCTTATAAAAATATTGCTGAGAAGTGAGAATTGACTTTGTGAATGTGCTGCTTTGCTGAAAATTGATTTTGTGACGGTACCTCATTGCAAAAAGTTGACTTTGTGAAGGTACCTCATTGCCAAAATTTGACTTTGTGAAGGTACCTCACTGCCAAAAGTTGACTTTGTGAAGGTACCTCAATGGGGTACTAAATTTGTTCTGGATTAACCTCTGGTAACAGATATGTTCAATATTAAAATTACACTAATTCAAGTATAAACTAGTTATAAGATATCTATATAATACATATCACAGATACACACACACACAGAAAAAAAAAATTAAAAATAACCCTGAAAACAATTTTTCTTTCCTTTCAACCCAACATTAAATTTCTAAATTTTTCAAACAATACGTTTCTTACTCACTTAGTCAATGTAACAGTTATAGGGCAATTCCACGAAAAATGTAACGTCAGTCACAGATAGAGATATTTCTGCATCCACCAATAATTTCTTACAAGAATCACTATCCTATTTAATCACGAAAACCACAGTAAATATGCCATTAATATTTCTGTATGGTGATAGTGGTGGCAAAAAAAGAGGAAATTTTATTCTTAAATGTGACTGATGTTACCTTCATCCATGGAATCATCCTATATATTAATTTGAAGTCACACACAAAATCTCAACAATGCCTCCTTAACCTTTTCTTGTACAAAATGGTATTTCACATTAAATTGCTTTAAACATTTAGGTTGTTCACAAAATTTACCTATTCTTCTTTATTGCAGCCTGGTTATATCTCCATACAGTGAAACAGTTAAGCTCTGTGTTAGCTTTAATTCAAGCAATAGGTTATAAAACCAACATGCCTCACACGCGTCACACACGTATTAACTTAAAGCTACATATTCTGCTTCAGTAGACGAGAGAGCAATATACGATTAATTCTTTGAGCACCAAGATACTGTGCAACCAAAAATTTAGAAACAATAGCCACTTGTAGACTTTCGACTAACAGTGTCCGCTCTATCATTATCAACAAAACCCTTTATCAATTTAATCTCCTTATCTATATCCATTTGTATGAGAATCAGAATAGCATGTATAATTATAGAGATTTAAAGCTTTCTATTACACCGAAAAATTTTCGTTGGTTTTTGTTTGTAACATGAAGGGTTTACGAACCAATCCCATGTATTTTTTTTTTTTTTTTTTAGAAAAATTGACATAATACAGTAGAGACAACATTCTGTAACCAGAACATAAAAATGTGTAATATCTGACAAATAGTATTTATACAAAATAATGTTTAACAGCATACGCGCAAACGTTAATAATATTTATTTTGTGTTAATTATTAGACAAATATATAGAGTTACTCTCGTAGAAAAGCTAAGCAAACATCGTGAAAATTCAGAAAGATCGTCATCCACAGAGTGAGCTATAGTTATTCAGTTCAGTTATTCTCAAAATGAACTAAAATCATAAGGGATTTTATTTTTTATTTTGAATCAGTTAATGGCAGGGGTCGTACTCTCCGCCCTTTTTTCAAGACACTCTCAGGAATTAGACATTTCTGCCTTATTGCTACCACAATTTTTATACAATAATCTCTATTCTATTCCATCCCGATACATTGCTATAAAAATACTATAAATATTCCTGCATGAAATTAGTGGTAGCAAGAAAGGCAAAAATTTCTTATCCCAGACAGTGTCCTGAAAAAAAAAAAAAGCGGAGAGTATGACTCCTAGTTAATGGTAATATAATGTACAGTCACCGACATACAGGGATTGGACAAAATAATGGAAACACTTTCGCTTTTTTACGTCTTGTCGAATATCTTGAAAAATACTTAACGTGTTATTCTTGAATTTTGAGAACAACGAAAACACGTTTTTCCGCATATTTTTCAGCAATGATTTTGTCACGAAAGCCTTTAGGGGACGAACAACAAATCCAATAAAATAAAAAGTATTTGTGATTACCCCGTATACGGAAAAGCGTCGATTGATCTGAAATTTTTAGAAATGGTTATAAATGTTATATTTTATATGTGTGTAAAGTTTTGTGAGGATATCTCGAATATTTAAGAAGTTATTAATATTTTATTAAAAAATGCAAAAAATTTTCGCAAGTTTTTACTTTAACTTCAAAAGTCTTTCTTCAAATTTCATGAAACTTTCGGAAAACGAGACAAAATATGCTGAAACCATTATACTATAGTTTGAAACAATTATATTTAATATTCAAAGAGATATGGACAGTTGTAGTAAATAATTTATATTTATTATAAATTTTATCCCGAAAGCTAAAAAAGGATGAGTCAAAAATTAACCAAACAGTATAATCTTTGGGATCGCCCTGTAAAATATAATGCTTGGAATGAGTTGTAGCTATAGTATATGATTTTCAGCGTTCTTTTAATTATATATATAAATTTATATGAGAATTGCACTTATATTAACGGAGATATAAAGGTTTCTTTAATAACATCCACGATTTTTTTTTTTTTTTACGTTTATTCTTTATAACAAGCAGGGTTTTAAAACCAAAGCTATGCTACTTTAAGAAAACTTTACATATGACATTAGACACAACATAACGCAACCAGAATATAAAAATATTGATTATCTTATGCAATATGAGTATTTTTACTAAATAATTTTTCACTGCGCATGTGCACCACTTAGCAAAATTTCTTTAGCGTAATTTATTAGCCAAATGTATAGACCAACTCTAAAATATCATTTAAACTCAAAAAAGATACAGACAGAAAAGTTGAATTTCGAGTTGAATTTCAAAGTTTGAAAAGTTGAATTTCAAAAACATGCAGAACGCTAAGGGGGTTTTACCCATATTTTTTATTTTGAATTGATGAACAGTCATGGACATAAGTGAAGGCATACTATGCGTTTTCTCAAGAAATGAGGAAAATATTTCAAAATCTTTTTTCTTTAACTAAAACATATTGTTTACATAATCTTTTTGAATATTATAATAACTGCAAATAAATTAACATTCAAACTAATAAACTCTCTAAAATAAATAGATTTTTTCAGCATCAAATTGAAAGGCAAAAGTGAAAGCACAGTAATTGTAATATTAGACAGTATGATGTGTATAGTCAATATTATTGTCGATACGTAAAATACTAAAGATTATATTTAAAAAAAGTTTTATAAAAAATAATGGTTTTCAAATATTTTTCTCATTTTTTTCAAAAAATGTATAGCGTGTGTCTTCACTTATGTCCAAGACTGTTCGTCGATTCAGAATGAAAATATGGGTAAAACCCCCTTAGCGTTTTGCATGTTTTTGGAAAGTACTTGAAAATCAACTTTTCTATCGATGATATCTTTCTGGGTTTTAATGATATTTGCTTGGGGATTTTTTTTTAGAGTTAGTCTATACATTTGGCTAATAAATTATATTAAAGAAATTTTGCTAAGTGTTGCGTAAGCGCAGTTAAAAGTTATTTAGTAAAAATACTCATATTTCATGAGATAACGCAATCAGAATATAAAAATATTGATTATGTTGTATCTAATGTCGTATGTGAAGTTTCCTCAAAGTAACATTGCTTTGGTTTTAGAACCCTGCATGTTATGGGAAAAAAAAAAAAAGTGGAAGTTCTATTAAAGAAACCTTTATATATCCGTTAATATAAGTGCAATTCCCATATAAATTTATATATAAAATTAAAAAAACGCTAATAATCATATACTACAGCTACAATTCATTTCAAGCATTATATTTTACAGGGTAATCCCAAAAATTATATTTTTTGGTTAATCTGTGACTGATCCCTTTTTAGCTTTCGGGACAAAATATTTGCTGGAATACATGTTGCATAATATGTTTTTTACACTGCTAAAGTTTCAAAAGATTTCATAAAATATTTCATTAGATATTCGACAGAAACGTCTAGATTCGAAAGTGTGCCTTCACTTATGTCGGTGACTGTACGTTGATTCAAAATAAAATTCTTATAAAACCGCTTATCGATTTTTATCTTTTCGGAAAGCACTTGAAATTTAATTCGTTCTATCAATGACATCTTTTTGAATTTTCGTGAGATAGTTTTTAATAATTGGTAGCTTTATACATTTAGATAATAATTCATGCAACAAAAATTTTTTTGTTAATACTTGCGCATGCGCAGTTAAATATTTAGTAAAAATCCTATATTTAGTTTTGTTTTTTTTATATATATTATATTTGTAGTATGTTGCCTCTTCTGTACTGTGTCAAGTTTCCTAAAAACAGAAATTTTATTGGTTTAAAAACCCTGCATGTTTATAGACAAAATGTACAAATATATATATATATATATATATATAATATATATATATATATATAGAAATACATTAATATAATCAGTGCAAAAATGTTTTTATGAAATTTAAAGATGACTCAACTTCAGTATCAAAACAATTCCTCGGATCACAAGCTGAGACTACCCATATCAAATCAAAGAACAATTAAAGAAAAATCGAAATAAATATTGGAAATTGGAATGAGAAAAAAAGCATTATTTGCATTGTAACGTTGTCAAGGGCCTGGTAGAATGCAAATATGCTAAAATATGGATGTTTTTCTGTAACAAAGAAAGCAAAAGCTAAGAATTTCTTTGTTCGCAGGCCCGAAACACCCATAGAAAATCCATTAAAGAAGAAGATAAAAATAAAACTATAACCTAATATGACAAACCAAAACCATAAAATTAAGATTAAAATAAAAATACAAAAATTCAACTTACTGAATAAAATATTTGATATGAACACAACTCAAAAAAGAAATAGACATAGTCAATACAGAAAAACGAAGATCATAATAAAACGATAATAAAACAATAATCATAATAAAACCTTTACCTAAATATGAAAAACCATAACCATTTAAATGTAAGATTAAAATAAAACCCATAAAATTGTAGAAGAATAAGATTACTTTAACCTTTCTAAATGAAATTGAAGCAATAAACGTCGCACATGTAAAAATGTAACAATCAGTTAGCAGTTAGATCCACAGTTAATTAGTTCAAAATAGCATTGACCATAGAGTAATTTTTAGGATTCACAGTGGAATTCATGTAGGGTAAGGATTCAAATCCTTGAAATAATCAGATGATGATTCCTAATATTGAATCATGAATAGTGCTGCCATCTGGAGTAATGAGATGAAAATAATGGAAAAATACAATCAAATAAATTTAGGATTCAAATAATCAATGTATTTGATTGAAAACCAAAAAATAATACCTAATATTTAGACGTAAATTTAAATTTGAATAAAATGTATGAGGAGAAAAAAAAATAATAAATAAATAAATAATAATAATAATAATAATTAAATAAATAATTAAAAGAATTTTTTTATTAAGTGTTTGGGATAGCCATTAATTAATGCTAAATTTTTAAAGAATCGAAATTGTAATTTTTGATGTTTATCAGACACTAAATATTTGATCCTTAGATTAAAATTAAGAAGAATATTGACAAATACAGATTTATGTAAGCATGTTTTAAAGTTAGTGAAAAAATTTACCTTAAAGGGGAAATCTTTCTTTTTATCGTATAAGTCAAATTCTAATTGGCCATTACTATTAAGAATAATTTTTAAATCTAAGAAATTAATGACACTAGAATCCAAATCAGTACTACTTAGAGACAGATTTTCAGGATATTTGACAGGTAAGTCTAGTTTGGTGTGATTTTTATCCCAATATAATATAATTATATCATCTATGTATCGTAGTAATTTAAAGTTAGTACACTCAATGTCACGCTCATAATAATATAAGTATAGATCAGCTAATATGCTAGAAGCAATTCCACCTTGTGGCAATCCTAAACGTTGTTTATATAAATAATTATTGAATAAAATATAGTTATGGAAAAGGATAAACCTAGTCAGAGTTTTAAAGGCTGAAGGAGTTATGCTTACATTTAGATTTAAACACTGCAAATTTTCTACAAAAAGTTTATTTATAATATCAAACATATATTTAATATCAATATTATTAAAAAGATCATTGAAATCAAAAGTTTTTATACCAGTAATATCAGTAAGATTTTTAATTTTATTTTTGTGTTGAAAACTATTTTTTAGAAAAAAATTACACTTGTTAGAAACAATATAACTATGTAATTTTTTAAGGATATTCAATAACATAATATTAGCATTAGAAGTATAGGCATTGCAGGCAACAGTAACAGTACGAAATTTAATAGGATCTTTATGAAATTTTGGAATTACAACTAAATAAGGATAATTGTAGTTATTACATTTAGTTTTTATCAACTTATAATAATTAAATATATGCCTATTTTTAATTTCGATACTGTCATTAATCTTAAGAAAAATATTACTAGTATCCATAGTATCAAAAAGAAGTTGTTTATAATACTTTTTGCAAATAATTGCATAGTTATTAGCCGCCTTGTCAACATAAGTAATAATAAATTTAGACTGTAAGTCTAGAATTGCTGAATGAATTTCTTTGAAATCATAGTACTTGATATTAGAAAGATGGTGCATATTATAAACTAAATCAAGTTTAAATTTCTCCAATAACTTAAATTTCCACTCATTAAAAAATTCCACTGGTTTATTATAATCAATAGCAATTTTGTATATAAAGAGATCCAAGTCTAAATTAAATTGAGTAATGATATCAATAAATTTGAATTTTGAGGGCATCCGAAATTTAGTACCATACTTCATCAAAGATCTAAGAGTAAGATTTTCCACAATATTGATATCACCAGTAATAATATGACCATGAGATGTATTGAAAAAAGATTTATATTTGGAATCAGAACAATAGCATGGAGGTTGATCATTAGAAGTAAGAAATTTAGCAAATTTATTGTAGTTAAATAATTTTCTGCCTAAAGTAATATTGTATTTAAAAGTTTTTTGAATGATGAAGTTTTTGATGGGAAAAGGATTGGATGGATCATTAAGTAAATTGTGAATATGAAGTTTATTAAAAACCAGATGAGAAAAATTTATCACCAAGAGAGAGTTATTTATTTTTTGACCAGACTTTAAATCAAGTTTAATATTAAAACACTCAGCCCTATAGTGTAAAATATCAAAGAATACATCACTGAAGTGTGAATCAAAAGAATGAGAATGGAATACTTTAAAATATTTAAGAAGATACTTCTTTTTTATTCCAAAAATAAAATTACGTATAACTTTCCAATTATAAGACTGAAGAAAAATACTTTCTAAGGATTTGAGATTTTGTAATATATATGAAATGTCCAGATGTTGGGAAGACAACCTAGAAGATCCCCTAGAAGTTCTAGTAGTCTTTTTATATAAAGAGTGATTTAGAGTTTTATAAATATTACTGTAAAATTCAATTTTTGAAACCTTGGAATAAACAATATGTTGTTTATTATAAACATTAGAATTTAAACCAAAAGGATAGATAGTATTCAGTGATTTAATATATTGTGATTCAAGTAAGAGTCGTTCATTCAAATTCTTCTTAAAATTAAGAATTTTCACAGTAATATTATTAAAGTCATGTTGATGGAAGTGCATATATTCAAAATTAGTGGTAAATTGACGTGATTTTTTAATATCAGAGCGATGTAAGTTAATCCGCTTGTGTAATGGATTACTAGTTTGTCCAATATATACCATATTGCATAAATTACACTTGAGAGAGTAAATAATATTAAAAGCCTTACAAAATGTAACATGAGAAGAGCTATCTCTAAAATGAGAAGCATCAGCAAGAGGGCATGTAAGACATCTAGTAGAATTACATTTTTTGAAAAATAAATTGCGAAGAGAAGGATGATATAGGTAGCAGGATGACGATCCAGAGTAATCCCTATACATTACTCTGTACCGAGCACAAGACAAACCATAAGATTTGCCTTTTTTGCCTTTTTTGCCAGGCGCTAGGAATTTACTAAGAACAACCATTTAATGAATAAAGAAGATAAATATTGGATATATAATAAATTGAGACAATAATTATAAGAAATATTGGAATTTAACTAAGCTTGCAAAATTATAATAGAAGCTTGATAAATTCGTAAAAATAGATAAATATGTTTTCATATATATATATATATTTATTTATTTTATTTATTTATTTATTTATTTATTTTTTTTTTTTTTTCACTGAAACATATATATACAGGGTGAGTTTGACATAATCTGCCAAACGAAAGGAGGTGATAGAATAGCCCATGGTGAGCATAAAACACCATAGAAACCCTGTCCTATCTCTAACCGTTTCCGAGTTATGGTAGATAGAAGAAAAATCTGTTTTTTTCCATCCCGTCTGAAAAAACCCAAATTTGTGAGCTTTCTGAAAGACTTACACGCAAAATAAGCACATATTTGGAAAGAGCAGAAAAACTCCTATCGGGTGACACTATTTACATCAGGATACCTCAATTTGACGGCGAGCTACAAGCGCTAAAACATTGCCAAAGTTTAAAATCGAGTTGTCGGCAAATTCTTTAACCGGCAATTCTGCAAACACCGTTCAAGCTACAATCGGTCAAATTTACCAAAACCTTCTCCATTCCACAAGCTTTGGAATGAGCTCACAATAAACCATATCGGTGTTTTAGTTCAGGAGAAATTTAGCCTTTTGTTTGAAAAACATTCATCACTGAACTCGACATTCGTCGAGAAGGAGACTCACGGAGTGCCATGGTCGTTCCTGATTTCATGTCCGCTTTCAGCCCGCTGTTTTGTCAGATGCAAAAAAGAAAGTTTTCAAAGCAAACAAGAAAAGTAGCAGTGTATTAAGTTTACAAACACAATGGAATGGAAACAAAAGAAGTATGACGTTTCTCACGTCTTTCACAAAGGAATATGCAAAAAAAAAAAAAAAAGACGTATCTCACGTTTATGATTAAAACACATATGCATTCGAAAGAATGTGTAAAATTTAGTGACGCTGCTAAAATTGGTCACCCCCACACCTGATACATGCCCTTGCCCGCTTACGAACGGAAACCACAGTAGCGCTTAGCGAAAGCTCATCACTCTGTTTTATAATTGCATCATCGAGCCGGCTTCTTAAATCTTGCAAACTGGCAACTTCTGTGCGGTAAACTTCTTGCTTCCGGAAACCCCAAACATAGAAGTCCAATGGAGTGAGATCTGGCGATCTAGGTGGCCAAGAAATTGGTCCATTACGACCAATCCATCGCGTATACTGCTGAGTCAAGAAGTTCCGAACGGCATTGGAAGAATGTCAGGGGCCCATCGTGTTGGAAAATGATTTCCGCTCGTTGGGGTACAGGAGTGACATCAAGTAATCCTGGAAGATGATGTTCCAGAAACTCCAAATATGTATTGCTTGTCAGATGACCTTGGAAAACATGTGGACCTATCAAGCGATCGCCAACCACTCCAAGCCAAACATTTTAGCTGAATCGCGTCTGGAACGATGAGTTTCGTGTTACAAATGGATTTTGTTCAGCTTAATGATGCCAGTTATGTAAATTTAACATGCCATCCCGAGTGAAAAGTGACTCATCTATCCACAGTAACATTCTCAGGAAATGGTGCTCCTCAATATCTGGCTCTAAAAGCCAGCGGCAGGATGTTGCCCGCTTTTGGAAATCTGAGCGGCGTAATTCTTGTGCCGGTGTGAAGTGGTATGGATGATACCGGTTTTTGCGCAAAACATTCATCACTTTAATTTGGGAGATTTCACCTTCTCTCGCAAGTATGCGTGAACTCATATTTGGATTTTCCTCCACTCGGTCGAGTACGGACTCCTCAGCGGTGGCGGAGCGGCGACAATGGCCCCTTTCGTACACCCTACCGAAAGACCCACTCTCCAAAATCCTTCGATGAATTGCGGCAAATAAAGAATGGTTGGGCGCACGACGATGTGGATAACGTAGACAGTACTCTTCTTCAGCTCTCCGAGAGTTACCATCGCAAAATCCATACACAAAATGCATATCCGCGTACTCTTCATTTGTAAAACTAGGCATATCTGTTTACAGGTTGGAAAGTATGACAATTTGATCCTTGTGATGACTTCAATTGAAAATAAAAGTCAGAAGGGTAAACAAAAAGGGATAAAGTTTCAATATTAATTTACAAAAGTAGAAGAAAAAAAGTGCAACGAAATGAGAACCAACTTGGTTAATTCGTACCAATGTACGAAAACATACTAAGTATGAACTAAGAGAGAGCAAGTAGATGTGACAGCAGCATGAAAAGAATCGGCCGAGCTCAGGCAAAGTCTAGAAAATGCTAAAGCAAGGAGCAGCATAAAACATAAAAGATGCTGACGAGCTAATGAGCTATTACAGATTTGCTCGCCTTTTGTACCCGCGAGTGAGATGCGCGCGCAGGAAGGTTGGAATATATCTGTGTATCACTAAGAGTCCATATGCAGATAGTTACGAATTGGCTTACGTTCCATTTACTCACCATCGTTTCGTTTGCCGAATTTTAACGAACGCCGTTTTCAGTGATGTATTGCAAAGAAAAGGCTAAATTTCTCCTGAACCGGAACACCGATATGGTTTATTGTGGGTTCATTCTAAAGCTTCTGGAATGGAGAAGTTTTTGGTAAATTTGACCGATTGTAGCTTGAACGGTGTTTGCAGAATTACCGGTTAAAGAATTTGGCGACAACTCGATTTTAAACTTCGCCAATGTTTTAGCGCTTGTAGCTCGCCGTCAAATTAAATTATCCTGATGTAAATGATGTCACCCGATAGGATTTTTTCTGCTCTTTCCAAATATGGGCTTATTTTGCATGTAAGTCTTTCAGAAAGCTCACAAATTTGGGGGTTTTCAGACGGGATGGAAAAAAACAGATTTTTCTTCTATCTACGATAACTCGGAAACGGTTAGAGATAGGACAGGGTTTCTATGGTGTTTTATGCTCCCCATGGGCTGTTCTACCACCTCCTTTTGTTTGGTAGATTATGTCAAACTCACCCTGTATATGTTTCAGTGTTAAAGAGACATATCTCCATGAATATACGAACTTTCCTCATACAAATGAATACAGTGTTGCCAGACTTAGCTACTTTTTTATTCAATAGTCACCAATAATCTTGAGAAGTGATATTTGATATACATAATAGACGATTCTTTGATTCGATTCGTCCATTATGTATATCAAATCTCACTACTCAAATTTATTGTTTACTGTTGAATAAAAAATTCGCAACTCTGGCAACATTGAATGAAATAGATATTAGCAATAGTATAATGAACAGTGTTGCCAGATCTGGCAGATTTTTTATTCAATAATCACCAATAAGTTTTAATTGTAACGTTTGCCTAATCACTTCGAAGATTAATAGTCTATTACGTATATAAAATATCACTTCTCAAAATTATTGGTGATTATTGAATAAAAAATCCGCCAGATCTGGCAACACTGATAATGATATACTATACCAACGCATTTTAAGCATTATATTTTACAGGTGATACTTAACCTTACTTTTTATTTAATTTTTCATTCGTCTTTTTTTTTTTTTTTTTTTTTTTAGCCTTGGGTGCAAAACTATTCATTGAAGTATGAAGCACAACATGTTCTTCCCACCTTTTTAAAGTTCCAAGAGAATACACCAAGTATTTCTCTTAAAAAATTGAAAATATTTCTAACATTCAAGGTGTACAAATATTTATTCGTAGTCAACGTATATAGTGAAGTACAAAATGATAGGAAGGATTATTACTATTATTTATTACTATTATTTATTTATTTTTTGACAAAAAAGTACTATGAATTTATTTTTAAACAAAATAAAAATAGTATATGAAACGAAATGGGCAGTGTAAACACGCAAAAAAAGATTGAAAAACAATTTTATATTGTTGTAATATAATGAATTTCATATTCACCAGTATGCTATAGTAGTAAAATAAGAACCACACAGATGTTTCTAAATATTATGATAATTCACAATATTGGGCTTTCTTGCTTAATAATTTCGGTAAAGAGCAGAGGCGTAGAGTGCACAAGGTTTTGAACTTGTTGTGGTGATAATACACTACATGCCTAACGGATAGCAAATTTGAATGCAATATTGAAGAATTTGAGAATTTTGTTGGTAGTGCTAATCACTATAATACCCCCAAACGTTCTCAATCAATTTTAGATCCAGAATATTAGCCTGCCAATCGAATATGGGAAACTTTATTTTCAAACGAATTTTGTGACTGTAAAGCGTGTTGATGCATTAATTTTTTAAAATTATTATTAAAGCAATCATTTTTTCCACCCTTCTTTAACAAATGGCTTTCTAACAAATTAATATACACGTTTTTATTTTGTGGTTCTTTTACAGAATCAATATTCAGCTAAACAAACACCAGAAGAAAAGGCATCCCAGACAATAAAGATTTCCCTCATTTTTGACGCTTAGAAAGAACGTCCTTTTCCTTTTGGAAGTTCATGACAATATGAATATATGCCTTCGTGAATCTACGAAATTAAACTATATCAGCGAAACTAATTTTAGACCAGTTTGATTTTCTTGGTGTTTCTCTGCAAACTGCATTCGAGCTTTCTAGACAGGATGTTTACGGGGGACACTAACGCCGTTTTATATATCTGAGAAATTCTAATCGTTTAATTGCTCTTTTTATGGTCCATACTAAAACTGATCCTTTATCAGATTTCCTATTTCTTTTGCTGCCAATATTTTATTTACTACCCTAACAGCACACTTATCCATAGTAAATCCTTAGGATGTCCCTTAGACGGACTTTCATCCATAGGATATCCTGAGGATGTCTTGGGGATGAGATGTGCTGTTAGGGATACCGTGCGAATCATCAATTATCGAGGCCTTTTCAAAATAATGGACATTATACGTTATTTAGGAATGGCAACGATCGACAAAACTTAAGCCTCTGGTGGTATTTACCTCCTGAATGCCAATGTTAGCTTATGGGGAAATTGATCGCAAATTCTTTAATGTTATTCTAATTATATTTAGCTTTCGAATATTCTCAAATATACTCAAGTTTTGAGCAGCTGCCGGCTGTTTAAACAGAAGCGATAAAACTGGATTCAAACAAAAAAAACATCAACCTTCTCAAATTTTTTTTAAATACTGTAAGCGGCTAAATTTTAATAAAATAAATTAACGTAAAAGCTTTCAAAGTTGAAACGAAAAGATTTCAAACCAAATTAAAACTGGGCTTTGTATGGAAGATTTAAAGAACATAACTTTAATGAGTAATAAACGGTGGACCATATACCACTAGTGACGTCACCTGAATTAAATCCATTCTCGGCTTTCCCGGGAATTTTACAGTACGTTATGTAGTCAGATTTTGTAACAAATAATTAATAATAAATAAATAATAATAATAAAAAAAATAATAATAAAGGGGGTGGAGGGTTAACGTTTTATTTTATCAGCTTCTTTGTTGTTATAAGCTAAAATTTGTTCTCTTTCGCGTCATAATACATTTATCCTCTTTTCATCTTCCTTGTCGCACTCGGAAAACATTTGAAAATCTTTTAAATGCTTTAGTAAATATGGAAAGAAAATCCATCAATCACGCGCCGTAGTATTCAAATAATCATGCTGATCTTCTTTCGCTCCGGCGTAAATTTAAGAAAATAATATTTAAATATATATATATATAGTTTTTGTAGTTATATATATAACTACACATACACACACACGCACACACACACATATATATTTTGCTCAATTTTTCATGGAGTTATAAGCTGTCAAAATATGGGGATGCTAATGTTAAATGAATGTGACAAACATTAATTCATATCTTCCCAAAAAATTATTATATTCAAATTCTGTTTTTTTTATGCGTTAGAATGAAGTGACCCAAACATATCCCATGCATAATTTGATAAAAAAAAAAAACCATCTTTTGAATTATGAAAATTATTAATAAATTCATATTTGAAAAAAAATATATATGAATTATGACCTATGTTAATTTTTGCACGAATAGAACGGGCATCATTAAAAACACTGGTTTCTAAATTTACAGCTCGTTCCTAACATTTTTTTTTTTTTAAATTACAGTGATGTTTCATTTTTTATTGCTGTTAGGGGGCCGTCACTTGTTATAATTTGTATCCTCTGTGAGTAAAATCTGTATATATTTTGAAGAAAAACTATTTTAATTTACCTTTATGTTATTCTTATTGTTTTCTAAGCAACATTTCGATGTTTATTATACATATTGGCTTATTTTTGTAAAATTTATCGCAATGCAGGCGAGAGATTGTGAAAGAATTCCAAAAGAAATCAAGCCCCTCCTGTACATTGCTGAAACCATAGCCTCCTAAACTAGATGCCTGTCGTGTGGCTCGGAAGCTTGGCAACAGTTCAAACAGTAGACAGCGCCATCTGGTACAGATTGCGCGATTTTTTTTTATTGAACAGCCACCAAGAATTTTTAAAAATGGGATTTGATACACATGAAATGCGAATAGAATCGAAGAAACGTCGATTATATGTATCATATATCACTTCTTAAAATTATTGGTGACAGTTGAATAACTCTTTTATTCAACTGCCACCAATAATTTTAAGAAGTGATATATGATACATATAATCGACGTTTCTTCGATTCTATTCATATTTTATCTGTATCAAATTCCATTTTTAAAAATTCTTGGTGGCTGTTGAATAAAAAAATTCGCGCAACTGTACCAGGTGGCGCTGTCTACCGCTTGAACTGTTGCTAAGTTTCCGAGCCAAGCGACAGGCATCTAGTTTAGGAGGCTATGGCTGAAACATTAATAAAAAAAAAAAAAAAAAAAAAAAAAAAACTAGTTTACATATTCGTATTTGACTCTTTATGTGACGCTGGTAGCATAAATCTCAATGGCATTTACTACATCGAATGCTGAAGACAAAACTTAAATGATTTAATTGCAAATATGTAAAATAATTTTGTTTTATAATGTAAAGTTTTAGAAAAAATGTGTAAAGACGTGGCTTATGTTGCAAGAAGGAATAGACCCGATCCTGAAATGTTAAGTCTTTGTTCTTTAAATATTACATATCTTTTCCTAGTTTCTCACTGCTAAGATTCTATTTTAACCCTCCTGTCTTTTTTTGTACTTGAATATTGTAGGGTTCGTAGTTAAATGTCATGATTAAGGAAACGCGGTAAGGCGAGGGTTATTGTTTGAAAGAGCAATACGCATTGAACAATCCCTTCTTTTTTTTTAAATTATTATAATTTAATAATTTTTATAAATTTTTAAAAACGAATTTTCTGTTTTAATTTTGTTGTGACATTTTCGTATTCGTTTACTGTACCGTTTGTAAGCTGTAAGCTTTATGTTATTTAAATTTTATCGCATGAGGTAACATAATAAAATATTAAATTTTTATTAAATGTTTTTTAATACAGAATCAAATAGCGGAAAATAAGTTTTTTTTTTTAGTTTATAAAATCTAATATTGAAACAAAGTGCAATATTTCTTATTTTTGATTATTCTAATCACGGCGTACAGAAAAAGAATTTAAAACAAAGTAATATGTCTTATTACTTTTAAAAATTAGATCTTATACATTTAAAATTAAGAATTAAAGTACAGTAGATGACTGTATAACGGGGAATATTCGTTCTGGGTATTAGGAAATCGTTTTATGAGGGACATACTTTATCAGACCAATTTTTGCAATTTCAGCCCAATACTGAAAGTTTTTATTTTAATTAATTTTGTTGTTTTGTTTTTTATTGTTTTCTAAGTAAGCTTTCGATGTTTACGATACAATGTAATCTATTTCTGAAAAATTAACGCATTGCAGGCGTGAAATTTTGATGGCAATCCAAAATAACAATAAACCCCACCCTTTGGCTTTTTCTGAAACAATACTTTACTTTAAAAAATGTTTTTTGTTCCTTAACTTTAGTTTGTTTGACTCTTTATAGAACTCTAGCATATATAAGCGAGTGAAATTTACCTTTTCGAATGTTGATGACAAAATTTCAGTTATTTAATCATGAATTTGTTAAATAATTTGATGTTTAAGAGAAACGTATAAAGGCGTGACCTATTACTCAAAATAGGAATGATGATGATGAACAGTATCTCCTTTTTATTGAATATTAAATATCCTTTCTCAGATTTTAGTTTAAATCTTGTTATCTATATTTTTGTATATTGTAGGATTGTACGCCTCAAATTAAATGTAAAATTTTATAGTAACATTTTCATGCCGGGCTTTCTGTATAAAATAAAAATATACCCAACAGAAGTAAATGATTTTTTTTCTTTCTTAATTAAACCTTTTTTTTTTTTTTTTTTTTACCGCTATTATTATCATTATTACTATTATTCTTTTATCTTGCTATCTAGATTTTTGCAATTCAACATTGGAGGGTTCATATGACCCAAGCTATTTTACGTATGAAGTGACATATTAAACTATTCCACGTTTATTAAAAATAAACTATTTAATAATTTTTAATTCGTAAGCAAACACAGTGCATTCTGTAAATTATCTTCGTTTTTTATTTTATAATTAATATTTCTATACTTTTTTTCCGGCATGAAACTTAATAAGTAATGTGCATTCTGTGGTAGGTCATAACTTATTGTTTCTAAATGTATAGACAGAACCCTAATACATTTTCGCTAGTAACTCTGTCAAAAATTGATTTAAAGTGTATAAATAGGGCTTTTTCTGAACCACCTTCATCTCAGAAATTTGCATATGATATCAAAAATGGGGGTTTTGCCATCGCAAAAAATGAAGTTTATGCCTGTTTTAATATGTAAATGACCTCTTAAGCAAAATCTAACTATACCATTATAAACTAAACGTTATTACAGATCGATCAGTACCAGCTGTATGTTTCTACAATAATTTACGGCGAAATTAGTTGGGGAGGGGGGGAGGAGGTAGCTCTTTTTTTTTTTTTTTTTTTCTGACTGTACATATTAATATTCAAAACTATAATTTTTTGCTAAAAATGCAACAAAAAGTACACACTTTTTCATACTAATATTTTTAAAGAGTAATTTTAAAATACAGTGGGTGTTCAAATTATTAGAATTTTTTTTGACATTTTTTTCCATACTGGACGAAATAAATATACTGGATGAAATGGCTTGAAACTTCATACTTGCAAAGAACATTTAAAAACTCATATTTTCCAATATCGATTTACTCCAAAGTGCAATTAGGGGACCAACCACAAATTGGAGAAGAGCGAAAATTCTTTGGATCACCCTGTATCACAAAATGCTACAAATGACTTGTAACTTTAATACATTGCTGCATATACTATATACAATAATTCTATGTTTTGGTTCGGCAATTGCGCAATTATTTAGCGCGATATAATTTTCTTTTCAAAAATTACTAATTTTTATGACACGTTTTTGCTTATAACTAGAACGGATTTCCATAAAAAATTACAAAACTTGTTGAAAAGTTGACAAAACATTAGAGAAACATTATTCAGAAGCATAAAATTAATACATATAATACTTGTTGAGATATGAGCATTTTTAGTAAATATTTTACTGCGCATGCGCGAAAGATAAAAAAAAAAAAATATTGCATAGGTTAAAAGCTAAATATATTGAGCAACTTTTGTCAAAAGTTCATTTGAATAGAGTGAAAATTAAGCAAATTGTTGGCAAAAGAATGAGCTAGATGTTAGGTATTTTCCAGAGTTGAATTTTCATAAGGGGTTTTACACATGCTGCGTATTTAATTTGAAGATCCAATTATTTCAATCACGTTGCTTTTTTTGTGAAAAACCCCTTATGAATTCACAAATCTTAGAAAATAAATAAAAATATGTTAACGTTACAAGTCTATAAGGGGTATGTCACCTTTTGCAATGTGGTTGAAATAATTGGATCTTCAAATTAATTACGCAGCATGTGAAAACCCCCTTATGAAATTTCATCTCTGGAAAATATCTAAAATCTAGCTCATTCTTCTGCTGACAATTTGCTTAATATTTACTCTATTCAAATGAACTTTTAACAAAAGTTGCTCAATATATTAAGCTTTCAACCTATGCAATAAAAAAAAATTTCTATCTTTTTGTGTATGCACAGTAAAATATTTACTAAAAATGCTCAAATCTCAACGAATATTACACATGTGAATTTTATGTTTCAGAATAACGTTTCTCTATTGTTTTGTAAATTTTTCAGCAAGTTTTGTAAAATTTTATGGAAATCCGTTCTAGTTATAAACAAAAAACTTTTCATAAAAATTTAGTAATTTTTGAAAAAAAAAGTCATATCTGCCTAAATAATTGCACAATTGCCGAGTCAAAACATACAAGTATTGTACATAGTGTTGAATTAAAGTTTAAATATTCTAAACTTAGCAGAATAGCTTCAGTGGAAATTAAAAATACATGGCTACTAAGATGTTGACGTGGAAGACTCAATGAAGAAACTTTTAAACAACTGACAAACTTTTATTTTTGCATGGATATTTACAAATGAGAAAAGGAATAAAATAAACTTAACTCAGCATACTTTGCTGGTAACTTGTGCAGGCACATGAAACTGACTTCTTGTGCAGGCACATAAAAAACATGATATAGGAGCCACCTGTGGATAGCACGGAACATGTTGAAACGAGAATTGTGGTTGCAGTAGGCAGGATAATCACAATACAGGAATCTTTGAGGGTGTGTGACAGACATTCATTTACCAATGTGAATTATGCAACTCTACACTTGGCCGAAACTTTGAGCATATACGTTGAGTCTTTTTCTGATAATAATGGATTTGTGAACCAAAGATTTCACTATTTTCCTCTTTTTACTGTTTACAGTTCAAAATATGCAAGTTAAAATATGCTTTTCTGCTGCTTAAAAGTGGAATATCATCTCATGTTTAAAAGTAAATATTGTTTGTCTTAAGTACAGTAATTTGTCTTATTTTGTAAAAAAGAAAAAAAGCTATCCTGTGAAATTGACAATAGTTTTATGCATCGATTTAAGTGTATTCAGAAGAAATAATGAAACATAGATAACCTACTGCTGAATAAAGAATGCATATTTAAAACTTTATTATTATTTTTCAGGAATGCAACGTTATTCCTTTCCTGTTTGTAAACAATTTGGTCAAATTGGTGATGCCTGCTTAATGTATAATGAACCAGAAGATAAAAATTTAAGTTATCCTAATCAAGAAATTCAGGCTTATAAACTGTATAGATTGTTCTGCCCCTGTGCATTTCCGCTACATTGTATAGATGCTCAGTGTAAATTATACAATTTATTAAAATGAAGTTTCATGATGTTTCTTAAACATGAAGTAAAGTGCATGAAAATTTTTGAATATAAATCATAACTTATATTCTAAAACTCATAAAATAAAGCTTTTTGTATTAGTTTTTGTTTATAATTTCATGTGATCTCTTTTATGGTTAATTTTGTAGACGGACTGTTTGTATGTTTATTTTTATTGTTAAAACCTCAGTGAAAATTTTAATACTAAAATATATATATATATATATTAAATTATATTTGCTAGACTGGCTAATTGTAGTATGACTATCTACCATTAGCTTTCTTCATGACGTTTCTTTCTTGAGACATAATAAGGAAAACTTCAATTTTCTTAAGGATATTAACTAACAATATAAGTTTTTCTATTTAGAGAAATGATTTTCTGTTATATAATATAAAAATCTGTTTTAAAAAGTGTCTGATGTCAATGTATGGAATTAAAAAAAAAAAAAAATATTTTACTAAATATTAAATATTTTTAAAAATGGCACAAAACATTTAAAAAATTACTTCTGAAAAAAATTTCAGTATTTAGACTCCTGTTTTCTAGTACTAAAAGAAAAAATAACTTTTAAAAACATAGTATGTCAACAAGTTACTTTCACCTATTTTCTAATGGTAAAAAAAAAAAAAAAAAAGTCATTAACTGTCTTCATGCATTGAAGATGGTACACTAAATACCATTGAAACAGCTGTTTGCCATTCGATTTTTTCTTTGGCATTCCAGGCGATGATGATTTTACTTAGGTTTAGATATCACATATGTTTAAAAACACATTCAAGTTGGGCACCCAGCAGAAAACATTCATGTAAAGGCCTAAACATTTCTGAAACATTATTTATAATTTAAAAGTTCTTTAAAATAAATATTAATAACAGAGTTTTTAAATTTATCAAATCATGTGTACTATTATATCATATATTTCAAATATACTATTTTTATTAAATAATTTATTAAAATATACTTTAAATTTTCATACTGATTTTTAATTTATTTTACTTTTCCTATAATACATTTTAAAATTGTAAATACTAACATAAGTGTAGAATGTTTTACACTTAGAAAGAGACAAGAAAAATTAAATGTGATGATGAAAATGATTCACTATTTCTAAAAATAGCTTATAATTTCACACAAATTTCAAATGAACACAAGTATATATTTTTTAGAATTTCTTCTTTATTTTCATTAATCAAGTAAGAAAATACAAGTAATAATTTCAATACATATGATTTTAATTTTTAATGTCTTGGGGAGAAAAAAAAAAAAAAAAAAAAAACCTCTTTTGGTGTAAACAATTTTAGATTAAATTCTCAAAGAAAAAGAAAAAGAAAAAATTGTCTTTTCATGTAGATGTGTATAATGCAAATTTACTTTATATATGTTAATTTCCAAAACATTTTATGAATTAGTATTAAAAATTAGACTTAACAGTCAAGAATCATTAGTCTTGAAAGAGCAAATAGATGTGAGGTGTCTATTCCTTAAATATTGATCTTTGATATATATATATATATACTAGAAAAATACAAAAGTTGTATAAAGTTTTCAAGAGATTTTATTAGAAGATATAGGTGACTTAAACTTTTATACAGCGTCATATACACACACACATACAGTCGGTAACAAAAGTCTCTGAACACTAGCAAAAATTCCTATATACAAAAAGTACATTTAATACAGTTTTGTTAAATAAATCCTTGTCAAATCCTGTTCTTAGTCAATCTAAAAACAGGATTTGAGAAGGATTTATTTAACAAAACTGTATTAAGTGTACTTTTTCTTATATAGGAATTTTTGCTAGTGTTCGGAGACTTTTGTTACCAACTGTATATATAAAAGTCCAGGGAATAAAATGTACCCCATTTTTATTTAGATGATGTACAAAATTTTAGCATGGTATTATAAAGAGTTGAGAATACAAAGAAGTTAACTTCAACCACTTTTCAATATCTCCACATAATTTCTCATTGATTGTCAGTCACCTGACGGAAGCACCGTGTAAAAAAAAAAAAAAAAAAAAAGCTTTAAATGCATTGTAGGTGCAATATGTGATATATCAGGTTTTCTAAAATTATATGTGTTTATTTTTTACCAGGCTGTTCAATAAGTTTTGTTGTTTGATAAGAAAAACATGATTTTATGGTTTGAAATACATTTTATTATTTAATATAGTCTTCCTGAACTTCAGTACACTTGTTTCAATGATCTTCTAATTTATGGATCCCATCCCAGAAGTAAGAATCCGGAAGACTGATAAAATATGCTTCCATGGCTACTGTTAACTCTTCGTTCAATGAAAATCGTTTTCCATGCATGAATTTTTTGAGATATGAGAACAGCCAGAAGTCGGAGGGAGCCAAGTCTGGTGAATAGGGTGGATGTTACAACAGTTCATACTTTAATTCACTGATTTTCGAAATTGTTTTTTGAGCTATGTGAGAGGGTGTGTTATCTTGATGAAAAATGATATTTTTTATTGTGTAAACCAGGTCTTTTCTCACAAATTTTTACATCCAGCTGGTCCAAAAGATTACAGTAATAATCTGCATTTATTGCTTTACCAGTTTGAAGGTAATCCACAAACAAAATTCCTTTAGCATTCCAAAAGACTGATGCTAACACCTTCTTGGCTGATTTCCAGACCCTAACTCGCTTTGGAATCGAAGTATAGGGTTCACACCTCTCCTTAGCTACGTGTTTTGATTCAGGACCATGGTGGTAGATGCAAGTCTTATCTACAGTGATAAAATGTCACACAAAATCCTTTTTATATTTTCTAAAACGCTCCAAATGTTGTTGCGAAAGTAGAATTCGAGTGTGTTTTTGTTCCATTGTTAGTGAATGCGGCACCCACTTTGCATACATTTTTCTGTAAGCCAAAAACCTCAGCCAAAATATTGCTCACACTGCCTAATGAGATGCCTAGGGCTTCTTCTAAATCTTTCTTGGTTAATCGATGATCTTTCATAATCGTATCCTGTATTTTTGCTATGCTTTCTGGTGTTGATTCACTGTTTGGTTGTCCTTCACGTTGATCGTCTTCAAGACTTGTATGACCACTTTTAAATGCAGTAATCCATCTTTCTACAATTTGAATTGAAGGTGAAGAGGCCTTGTACAATTTTAAGAATCATTCATGAATTTGTTTTGGTGCTACACCTTACAAAAATAAAAATTTTATTACTGCACGATATTCAAATTTTTCCATTGTACAAAAATACTGTGACACATCAACTTTGAACATCTGCAAATATATCAATGAGTTGACAAATCTACATGAAATTTCACATGTATTCATAAAAATATAGTACCACTTTTAGAAAAATAAAAGGACGAACCTACTAGCACCAACTCTTATTGAACGACAAAACTTATTGAACAACCTGGTATGTTTATAGCACATATACAGTGGTGGACATAATTATAAGACACCTATCTAATTTGACAAATACTGAAAGAAAAGATTCAGAGCTTAAAAATGTTTTATCAAATACACCAAAAACATAAATCTATTCTGTTATCACATATAATTATTTTATAATGATATTTTCATACAATTTAATGGAAAAACTTAAAAACATAATGGACAAAATTATAAGACACCAACCGTTTTTTCCAAATACAGTGGTCAACATAATTAGCAAACACTAATGATCTAAAAGAAAATCTTCTAACATGGTTATTCAATATTTGGTGGAGCCGCCATTGTTTTTTATAACATGAAAGATGCGATTCGGCATTGAATCTATCAATTCTAACAAAATATCGCAAGACAGTTCTTCCCAAGCACATTTTATAGCATTCTTTAGGTCTTCGACACATATAAACGGCCTCCCATTTCAGTAAACCACATGAGCTAAGATCCCCATAAGTTTTCAATGGGATTTAAGTCTGGGGAGCAAGAAGGCCACAGGAGAATATTGATACTTTGCTCTGAAAGCCACTTTTTTGTTTCGTGTGATGCATGAATCAGCGCATTATCGTGCTGGAAAGTGTAGTTTTCGCCACAAAGAAGATCACCGTATATGGCTAGTTGATCTTTAAGAAGATTCTTATCCTTTTCGGAATTCATTCTTGAATGCACAAAAACAATATCCGTTTTCCCTTGAGTCGAAAAACCAGCCCAAACTATTACTGAGTCTCCACCCATTTGGTGGCTCATTAGTACATGAGGAGACTTCCGTAAATCATGCCAATAATATTGAAACCCGTCAGGACCATCCAGGTTAAACTTTTTTTCATCAGAAAATAACACAGAGTACCATTTGGAGGTCAAGGCCATAGTTTGTTTAGCGAAGTTTAGACGCTTCATTTTGGGCCGGCGTAGAAGCAGTGTTTTTTTTCTTCAATTTTTTACATTTCACATAGGAAGCATTATGCAACACCCTGCGAATGGTTCTCTTTGAACAATTCAGTTTCAAAGCATTTTTAATGCCTGCAATGGTAATCTTATTCTGTGTAGTGAGCGAAAGCACATGGCGCTGTCTCTCGAGGACAAGCAAGGAGTACGTCCAGATCTTTTAATCGCCGATCTATGAATTCATCGTTTCAAAACATTTCTAATTGCACGTCTAGAGCATTTAATAACTTTTGAAATATTATTAATTGAAGCACCAGTTCCATTTAATCTCCAAATTTCGCGAATTTAACTTTCTTTTTATTCTGTACCTCGTGGCATGTTTGTAAATGCATGAAGTCGGTTATCGTCTGCTTTAGTTAACTGCTGACGCCATAACAGCATGCAGAAAATTTGCATATTGCACATTATTTTCGAAAAAAAAGCAGGTGTTTTAATTGAAATGTTAGGGTGTCTTATAATTTTGTCCATGGTATTTTTAATTTTTTTTATTAAACTCTATAAAAATATCATTTCTGTAAAACAATTTTGTGTAATAACAGAATAAATTAATGTTTTTGACGTATTTGATAAAACATTTTTAAGTTCTGAATCTTTTCTTTCACTATTTGTCAAATTAGATAAGTGTCTTATAATTATATCCACCACTGTAATCATGGAGATATTAAAGTTTCTTTAACAAAATAGAAAATTATTTGCATAGTGTAACCACCTTTCCTATGCCTAGCAGTGAGGAGTTCAAAATCTTGGAGGGGTACCAAATTGACTGACAGGTTGGGATTTAGTAAACATCCAGTCATTGGGTGTTCCCTTATCTTTTATTTTCTCTCAACGAAAAAATTCTCTCTCCTATTTTAGCAGTGGACTCGTTGAGTCCGCACATGCGCAGAGGCTTCCTTGGTCACAAGAAATGTGGTTAAAGATTATATTTTTTGTTCACAATACATAGCTTTTCAAAACAGTGCAATATCATTTTGTGAAATCTTAGTATACTACGTCAGACATAACATTTTGCAATTAGAATATCAAAATACTAAACATCAGATAAAATATAAATATTTTTACTAAATTTTACTGTGTATGTGTAAGAGTTAAGGTTTCTTTTACAAAATGTATTAGCTAAATATACTGAGTTATTCTGAAAGAAAGCAACAAGCAAATATCTTGGAAATTCATAAAAATATTGACTGCATTAGTTGACTTTCAAGTTCTTTCAAGGAGAAGCAAAACTATAAGGGGTTTTACTCATATTTTTATTTTAAATCAATATACACTATATTGGCATTAATCAATTCAAAATAAAAATATAGATAAGCACTTTATAATGCTTCTCTTTTAAAGCATTTGGAATTCAACTAATTGTACTGCTAACACCTTTCTGAATTTTCACAATGATTGTTAGGGGTTTTTATTTGCATTAACTTTATTAATTTGGCTAATTATTTATGCTTAAAAAAAAAAAAAAAAAAAAAAAAAAAATGTTAAAGGTTGCACATATGTTGTTAAATATTATTTAGAAAACATGCTCATATTTTATTAGATACTTTAGACACAACATATTACAGCCAGAATATAAAAATATTATGTCCACTTTTCTAAATATGACATTTAATTGTTTGAAAATCATGAATGTCATAAAAAAAATTAAAGAACAAATCTTCAGTTTTGTAAAAGAAACCATTTCCATGAATATGTGTACTTCTGACATGCAAAAGGATACATATAGTTAGAAAAAAATAATCTATAATTGTATGCTAAGCTACTATAAATTTCAAAACTTTGGACAAAATCTCCCCTAAAATATATGTGGTGTAACACATATCCCACAAAGTTTCTAGAAAATCCATCAAGTATTTCCCCAGATATCTGATAAAACATCTAAATTTGAAAGTGTTACATTATTTTGCTACCTATGCGTATAGAGATGGGAATTTTCTGTTTAAAAAAAAATATATATAAATAGTTTTACACATTGCTTATTTTATCGGGGAACTTGCAAAATGTAAGCATTGTTTTATTTATTAACTCCAATAATAGTAATGACTAAAAAAATGCTCAGGTAGCTATAAAATTAGCATTAATTATTAAAATAGAGAAAGCAATTTTCTTTTCTGAAAAATATTATCCTATTACATATAATTTATTTGGATTGTTGCATCAAATACTAGATGACTGTTTAATAGGACTGTTTGATACTATTTAATTGTGTGTATTTTGAAACATGTATGTCAAAATGGGATTATAGACATATGTCACATGACATAAAAAATCAGCAGTATTGAGGATATTGTAAATTTGAACTTCAGGTAGAAAATAAAACATATATGTATGTGTGATATTATGAATATTTATTTAAGCAGTTGCATGTGTTAATGAATATGTCTTTTTAAACAATTACAAATGAAATTCTAACTTAAAATACAGAAATTAGTTAAACTAAGCATTTGAAAATATCTTATTTCTTATCTTGTAAGAACCTATCAAAGCTGCAAACAAAACTAAAATTACACAGATCATCTCCCAAGTAAATAATTCCATAGAAAAGTGCTTAATAATTTATGGCTGTTTTTTTTTTTTTTTTTTTCCCAATTTAGTCAATGTAATTTGCTGATTCTGCATAAAAGTGCTCATTTTTTTCAATTCTGAAAAATCCCATGATTTTACAGAACTAGACATCAACTATTATTTCAGAATTTTGTAATTTGGCATTGTAATCCCAGACCTTTGCATTAATCTTATTATAATCAGATAAAAGAAACAGATTTTTATATGATGTTTGGTGCTTTTCATTTTATCTATATTAATATTAATGATAAGAAATAAAAACCCTTTTTAATGAAATGTAAATTATATGAATATATAAACATTGTCTTCATTAAATCCATACTTTCTTTAAAAAATCAGCTTTTGCATTTTTGAAATATCTATCTCCCCCATCCTTTTTCTTAATTACTAGGACATTAAACTAAATACTTAATATTTTATAAAAAAAAAAATTCAGCTTGTTATGCAAGATATATCTATAAATAAAAAAATTAATAGCATATTAGGAGTAATAAGAATACAGGCATTATCACATTAATATTTATTCTTCATTTTCTAAATATTTGACATTTTTAGGAATGGACAGATATTCAATACCACAATGCATGAAATTAGGACAGAGCGGTGACTGGTGTCATGCAGGAGCAGATCCAGAAGACCGTATTTTGTTCTTTCTAGGTGGAACAATGAAAGAAGTAACAGGTGTTTATACACTCTTCTGCCCATGTGAAGAAGGTCTTTCCTGTTCAGAATCAAAATGTACTAAAAATTGATGCATGAGGCATTTTATTTGACTACCTAAAACAAGTTCCTGGATATGCTGCAATTTCAGGCTTTGTTTATAGGTCATTCACATTAAGATGAAATATCTGCTTATGCATGCTTTTAAAATTTTAAAGAATTGAACTTATTTTCTTGACAACTCTTTTGTAGACACTTTTTAAAATATGATTAAATTATCTGAAATAAAACCAAAATTTTATTGCTTAGTAATTATTATTATTATTTTGAACAGTATTACACTTCATAAGTAATGAACAATTTTCACTAAGTATCATAAAAAGCTTATTAAGAACTCAGTTACATTAAAAAAGCAGAAAATATTAAACATATCACACAAACAATACACATGAATTTTCAAATATAATTCCAACCATTGACAAATACTGCTTTTCCCCCATACTAATGAAGAGAGCATATTAATGCTACCACAGAGAAAATAGTGTATTTCTAATAATCTGTTGATTGCTGCAGCTAATGCATTAAATAATTATGTCTAAAAATTTATAAAAGAGAGGGAATCTGTTATGTTTATGCTGCCCTCATAAACAATTCCCGCTTTACAATTTTGGTGGCTTTCCTCTAATAGATATTACACCAGGACAGCTTATAGATTTCATATGACCTCAGGTAAATTTTCTGACTCTGATCCTTCTCCCCACCCTCCAGTACAAAAATCCTACTAAGAAAAAGTCTTTTGATTATAAGTTATATTAAAATTTGACTTAATTAATAATATACATGAATATAAATTTAAATAACATTCGTATTTTTGTAAACATTGAGTTGGAGCGGGCATACTTATGAATAACAAAACAGTTTGAACCAAATTTTAAGCTTTTCTATTTGACAGTGCTAAATGTTCAATTGGGAAAATGCCTTAAAATTTCTACCTATACGAATCTCCATTCTGCACATGACATTGCACATTAATGCACCACAAGCTAACTGAACTGAAATTTTAAATAAAAAACAATTACAATGGTAGAATTTTTTTGCATGGTCAGAAAAAAGGGAATTGGAAGCACATCATTTCTAATACCCTCTTCATTGCAACACTGCCATTGTTTACTCTATCAGAGTACGACATCTTATCGCAAAATGGAGAGTGAGTCTATCGAATTACTATGTTTTTACCACCAAAAAGGAAGTTCCACTATGAATATTACTGCTATTTCTTTTAATTAGTTCCTTTATTATAATTTTAATCCTTCTATAATAAATGATAATTTTCAATAATATTTTAAATCAGATAGTAAAAAGAATACATTTCAATTTTTAAACAAGAACAAAAAATCATGCAGTTCACAAGGTCTATTAGCTTTTTCCAACTATAAGTATTTGTTGCATCATTTAACCTTCAATGTACTTTGCCTACGTAATTACACAATGTACAAAAATACAGACAGATAGACTAACTGAATTCATATTTACTCTTAAACATTGTTGGAAAGTGTTAAAAATCTGTAACACAAATGGAAATACAGTTCAAGAAATTACCAAATGTAGCTCTTTATGTATCTGAATATTTTAGTGCCACCCTGTAATTCTTAATACTAAACATATATTCTATAGAGAAACTTTTTTTCTTCTTCTTTTTTTTAACTATATGAATAGTAAATGTAAATCTTAATATAATTTGTGCAGTAGGAAGTGTGATATCATTTATAAAAATGCATTGTTGTTCCTTTGGGTGTACATAAGCCAACTGTTCTATTTCTACCATTTTAAACAGAGAACTTTGTAGATGAACTGAAGTCATAAACATTTTTAAACTTTGTTAGAAATTGTTAAAAATGCTCCTTCCTTCATTTTTGCTTGAACCTTTTCTTTATTGTAAACAGGAAATATTATTTTCGTAAATTCATTTCTTAGTGAATAGATTTATCAGATTAAGTGTTGTGTAGGTTATTATTAATTCCTAACTTTTGCACAAAATTACAAAGCCTTTCATTTATAAATGTGTATGACATAATTAGGTATTCTTGTTTAGATATGATATGAATCGAACTAGAACTTACTTTTTCCGTATGAATGTAAAGCCCTTTGCAGAAAAGACTGTCTGTGTTAATGCTGAAAACGTTTTTTCTATACATGATATTCAAGGTCGTCCTTATATAATTTATATTTACTCTTATTTATTTTTTAAAATTTAATTTATATATTTTGCCTATTTTAAATCTATTCTTAAGATTTTCTGAAACCTACCGAATTTTCTGACTTATTTATGAAGCTATTTTTTAAAAAATGTATAAAACTTTCAGATATTTTTATTTAGGTACTTAGAAATTGAATAATGTTTTTATCTTATTTTTCTTAGTTCTATTATTTAGTTAATTTGATATAATGAGTTGGAATTTGACATTGGATGAGTTTTAAAATAAGGCCGTCATGCAAATCTGTGTCAAAGTCTTAGTGATTTTAAGAAAAAGGGCTTCAACCTTTTTAGATTTGATAAAACTACCATGAATGAATTCGGTTACTCCACAGATCTGGTGAGTACTGGAATGCATAGATCTTAAACCAAATAGTTCAGATCGCAATTACAAATTACTTCATTCTCCCTTTTTCTTTTCCATCTAATTTGAAAAAGATCTAATCTTCATTCATTATCATAACACATTTTAAAGCATATATTTATTAAAAGTCAATATTTTAGTACTTTATGGTGTTTTTATACAATCTTAAAATCCTTAAAGAAGGTTACTTTTAATTTACTATTGAATATACATATGTACTTTAAAAGAGAGAAAATAAAAATATAGGTTGAAGATTTCCATTTTTTCCTTCCATCCTTTTTACAATTTTTTTGGCGGCCCTAGATGATTGCCTAGGTTCGCCTAATGGTAAAGCGGGCCCTGCTCATAAATTAAAAAGCCCTAACTCGAACTTTCTTCTAAATGCTTTTTTGTAGATTTTCTATAAAAACTGGAGTTAAGGTCATTACAAATTTTCAATATAACTCACCACTTTATTGGATTTGAGGCTTTCTAATGCGATAAAAAGGCATATTAAAAAAAATAATATAAAGGCATATTAAAAAAAAAAAAAAAAAAAAAACTGAGTATGAAATTTTATAGGATAAAAAAAAAAAAAAACCTCTCAAAGTATGTTTGAATAAACAAACATTTTTGATAAATATTAATACCTTAATTATTTTTAATTAAAATTATGCATATATGCTTGGTGAATTCAGACTTATTTAATAATAAAATTTATATATTTATTTTTTAATGTTTCTCTTAATTAAATAAATTTTATATATTTCTAAAATTTTGAAAGCAACTATGATCAATGGGATTCTTGATTTTTGAGAATGTACTGTATATATTTTATAAACTTACAACACTTTTATGACTATATATGATTACAAATTTAGAATAAAAAATATGTAAAATGTTATGTGAATGGCTAAGTTTGAAATGACATAGGATCAAAGTTTAAAAAGATCTATAAAATCAAGCAGAAAGGGATCAACATTATTGACAAAACAATTAAGTATCTATAGTAATATGCAGCTCAGATTAAATTTTTCCTAAGTTACTCAAATTTAATAATTTCCAGTATTGAACAAAATAAAACTATGATAATGAAAGTAATACACTTGAACCTTGTTAACATGAATTACTTTTAATAGGAACTGTGTCCATCGTCCCTGTCAAAAGAAAGATTAGTTTCTGCATTACTGATAACATGAACACATTTTTATCCCCCTTGAGATTCACGTTAATAAGGCTTGACTGTATATAAAAAGATCATTAGAAAACACTTTATACTTTGATCTAGATTACATTTAAAAGAAAAAGTACACCATAATTTCCAGCATTTAAACTGCAGGTTAGATAAATCAGTTTTTACACCAGAAAATTTAATTAATAGATGGTGTTATATTTATAAGCCATATTTCTTTGTAGAAATATAGCTTTTTTAAAAAATTAATATAGCTGGTGTAAAATTGATCTATCTGACCTGCAAATTATACACTGGAAATTACAATACATCTTTACTGAAATAACTGATATAAATCTGAAATAACTGTGTCAGTGTATATGAACTTCAATCTAATGAGTTTAACAGCCCTCTTCACTTATCGTTGCCGGAAGCCCGAGTTAATGTTATTCTATGGGGAAATTTTCTTTACAAATAACTTATTAATTAATACATATTTTTAAATTCTGTTTTCACATTCAGAAAATTACCAACTGTTAAATCGACGGACCTTTTTTAAAAAAGTATTTTTTTAATTTTTAATATTTTATTTTGAAACTGCAAAATGAAAAAATTTTACATATTGAAAATTCGTATTTTGCAGCTTCAAAATAAAATATAAAAAATAATAATTTAAAAAAAAAAGTCCGTCAATTTAACAGCTGAGAATTTTCAGAATGTGAAAACAGAATTTAACAGAAACAGCTTTGGCAGTGAGTGAAGAAGGCCCTTAACAGGTTGAAGCAAAACTTATAGTTTTGTTATATTCTTCACGTTGATTTGACTTTTATACTCTACATTAGATTCTGAATCTATAAATTTTTCAGTATAAGTGCTCAAAACTAAAGCTGGAATAAAATCCTAGCATCTTTCAATTTAGGGGCAAGTATAATAAATAATAAGTATGTGTACGGAAGTAAAGTGATAGATTTTTACTTAGTGTTTTTCAATCTTATCTAATCTATTTTTTATGTATTTATAAATGATTATATACTATATAAAAGAATTTAAGATACAATGTACATTTAAGTATATACAAGCTTTTTAATGTCATAAGTGAGAAAATAAATAACTGTATTTACTTTTTATGAACAAATTTTTAAAATAACAAAGTTAAGTATAAAAAATATTGAATTGATGAGTTAGTTATAAGAAATTTCAACATTAAAACTTATGTATATACTTTTTCCTCACATAGTTAATATGAGATTAAACTTTCAGTGTTTTAAAAAGTATGGAAAAAACTTTCTTCTATTTAAATTTAGACTTTTTTTTTTGTAACAGAATATATTGTTGATATAAATTTATACAATAACATAAAATTTAATAACACAAACATGTTGATATGTATGGAGTAGAATTACTTATCTTTATACATTATATAATGACACACTTTATATTACACATAGAATATGAGAGACTATTTTGTTGAACAAAAGATACACCAATATACAACTTACACAAATGACAACATTTGAAAGACCATACACTATTGAAGTTTGATGTCAATAGCTTGAAATTTCATTTGTTTGGTACAAGCGAGCTCTGTAGCTAATGTTAAATTCCTATAGAAAATAGTTCTGCTTGTACTGAGCAGACAGAACTTCAGGTCACTGATGTTATCACTTTGACAGCATATATCAGGAATACAATAGTTAAAATTCAGGAGTTTTAGATCACTCTTCATGAGTAAATAATTCTTCAATTTTCTGTGCTTAGGCTAAATTTGTTATAACTTTTTTTAAAAGCAATAAACGAATTGGAGTATCTTGCTATCATTCTCAAAATACAGGGGAAAAGAGAGGGAAAAATGGAAAGAGTCTCTTAAACTTTATTATACTATAATGTTTCGTCCTTTTGCTTTTTACAAATTTTAATAACAAAAGAATTATTTAAATAACATTTAAAAAAGTGATTTTATTCTTGTAATAACTTTTCAAAAGGATTTTAAGTTAAATTTCTTGAATAGGCAGGCATGTACTTGTTGTTCTATAAAATCATGGTTTAAAGATCATTTATCTAGCTGAATGTTTTTCCATTTAAAAATAAAACAGTAAATTGGTAATTACATGTATCATTTGTGCTTTTTTTTTTTTTTTTCTTTGCATGATGAACAGTTGTGCTTATTTATTTTGATTTGAAAAACAAGAAACATTTAAATGTCTGTGATTTTTCTAAATGCAAAAACAAAGCAAAAAAAAAAAAAAAAATCACGTAATAAATAATTTTATAAAACAAATTTTTCTATAGAATAACATAGGGTTAGACTGCCAGCCAAATTAGGTAAAGTACCCCATTAACAGCTTAAATGTCAATATATGATAAAAAGCTGATGACAGAGAAAAGTTTAGCAAGCTTGATTGTGTGTCTACTTCAGGATGAAAAGGTTAACTTCCTAAGACTGTCTAATTTATAATGAGTATATCAAATTGCTTTTTCTTCTGAAGTGTGTAGTTTTTGAAAGAGAGGGGTATAAATTTACATGCCACTTTTTTATTTATCTTTCCCCCACATTTTCCTTTATTTGAAGTGAGAGAGTTAAAATGCACTACAGTGGTAAATAAGAATTTGTTATTGTGTATAAACAAAACATTTCAACATTAGAAAACATGTAAAAAAAAAAAAAAAAAAAGAAATTAAGTTAAATATGAATAATTTAATGAAAAAATGAAGCTCCAATGTTTGTGAACATTAACACAAAAAATTTTAAGAATATATAGAACTGCTGAATTATGATAATTAAAAAATCATTCAGAATTTTAGTCATTAAAACTAACATAGATACAGTAATAAGACATAGATTGATCATCGCAGGAAAAATGCAATTTGTTTTTCACTTGGGGAAAGACAGCCATTACAGGGAAATAGTAACATAGAATTAGTAAAATATAACATACTGATGAAAACCTATTACATTTCTTTTCATATACATATTAGTATAATCAAAAGCCCCACACAATTTTGGCATTTTCAAAATTCATCAACATTCTATTCCTATTGCAGAATTTCAATCCCCTGTAATGGCTGAAATGAAAGCTTTTATTTGGTATTAAAAATCTTCGGTCGATAACATGGGAATGAAAGACCTACCGTAATTTTGCGCATATAGTCTGCAGACTATGTGTGTTTAAAAATCAAATTTTTCCACCTGCGGACTACATGGTGGTGCAGATTATCTGCTAGTTATTCACAGTTGAAATCCTCAAAATCAAAATTAAACAAGCGCATACTACTAACTGCCAACTCTGACAATCAAATGTAAACATAAACAAGAGAATGAGACACAAAGAAAACATTGTATCGTATATTGTATCGGTAGCAAAACATGGAACATAGAGCAAAAGATCCCTATTAAGATAGCACATTGCTCAATATTTCTGTACTGTTATTTTTTAAACTATGGAAGCAAAATATCGTCGAAGTTTTACTGCTGAGCAATACTAATGACAAACTTTAAAATAGTCTTCCAAAAAATATATTTCCTAGTGCTGGACCTGAATCCCAGACAAACACCAATTAGCCATAGTGCATTTCTAGTGGGAAAGTAAAACTCACTCAATGACTCAACCATTCAACCGGGAATTTCAATAGTAAACATCAATTTTAAAGGTTTTTTTAAAGTATAATTTTAAAAATATGGTTTATTAATAACGAGTAGGTACTTTTTTTGTTTATACTATTTATTTTAATAGCGGAAATGCTTTAATATTTTCGTATAAAATTGCATAATAGTGTTTTACTTACTGTTTTCTTAGTGTTATATTTTTGTTCTGCAGACTATACAGTAGTGCGGACAATCTGATGTTTTTAAAAATAATTTTTACATAAAACTTCATTTGCAGACTATACGATGGTGCAGACTATGTGCGCAAAATTACGGTATATAAATTACTATATCTATGAAAAATAAGAAACAAAATTAACAAATGATTAAAGAAATCATACTTAAAAAATTTACAGATTAAGACTGATACATTTACAGCAGGCATATGGTGCATGACAAATTGGGACCTCCCTGAATCCATTGCAACATCATTCGTATACAATAGATGGTTAGTCGTACATACAATTTATAATCAATATATTAGAAAGATAATAAGGAAAAATTTCACTTGAAAGTTTTAATAGTAAAATTTTTATTGAAATAATAAGTATATTTAAAATTTTAATATTCAAAATCCAGGAGACCCTTGGGCAAAATCCTAGTTTGCCCATACAATAATTAGGACCTGTTTTAAAATATGGAGGAATCAGGAAATTATATAATAAGAAGCTACATGTCAAAAAGAATTTATATTATTCATTCTAACATCTCTAATAAAAAGCAGATGAGACTTCCTGTATACATAATTTGTAAATATTAATTATTTTTCTAATGATCTAGATTTGCTTAATCCCTCTTAATATGATTTACGATATTAAATCAAAAGGATAAAATGCAAAACTGCCTAGAATGGTTTGATTTAACAACAGCAAAAAGAAAAAGACATATTTTAAACACATAAAAACAAGTATCTTGTTTGATGATCAAGCCCAGTGGCGGATTTAAGGGGGGGGCTAAGGGGCTGAAGCCCCCCCCAAAACACTGACATTTACTATTGAATACTGCAATTGTAAATTTTTTATTGGTCAAGAATAACACTTTGAAAAATCTTAGCCCCCCCCAAAAGTGAAGTTCTGGATCCGCCACTGATCAAGCCTGATGTTTTATCTAATCTTGCCATTTATCTATATCAAATTATTTTGGCAGTTAACAGTTTCAATATGTATTTAAAATTACTACAAGATTTTTTCCATAAACTCATCTATTTTTCTATTTTCTACACAATTATAGAAAATAATTATAATAAAAATTCTATGTTTATTTTGAGAAATATAACAAACATTATGTAACAGTTTTTTCATTAAAAAAAAAGGGTCACAATTTGAAAATATTCAATTATCTCACATGTAAATTAAGCAAAGAATTATTTAATATGTTAAATAAAGAAGTAAAATAAGTTTCTGTTTTTGATAAGGTAAACAATTATATAGAGATTCAAAAACAATAAAAATATAAAAAGAAATTAATTTAAAAATAGAACACATAACAAATAAATGACTAGAAATAACTGCATAAAATGTTTTTTAAATATATTCTTTTAAATTTTATATTTATATATATAAAAAAAGATATAATATTTCAAGATTTTTCCAGGATGTCCAAGAATGAACTGATAAAAATAATAGCGTATATACTGAAATTAATGGACTTATTTATTATAATTTATGAAGTTTTAACTTTTATTTTCAATATAGACTAGTGCTGAATTGTACAATTTGCACAGTATTATAGAAAAGAAAGGATGAGAATTAAGAGCTGTGGTCTAATAAAATGCATACTACTTTTATCAAGCATGACTCCCTAATTTCTTTCTGTATATGTTTATGAAAGAAAGATTGCACTGAATATGTGATTTACATATAGCTAAATTAAAGAGATGATCACACCAGTGATGGTTTTGAACTTGAAAAAAAAAAGGATATAGTATCACAAAACAAAGTTATCTTATAAATGGTACTTACATAGAAGTATACTAAAATATTTTGAGTTATTCATTCCAGCTGTGTCAACTATAATAGAATAAACAGATTGATTTCAAATATATATATATATATATATATATATATATTACACCAATTCAGTCAGAGACAAACAGATTGATTTCAAATAAATATACTTATTTCTTTTACATCAGTTCTTCCATGGACATCTTGCATATGTGTATATACATATATTAGATTACAACAAAGTAAAATTCTTCAGCTAACAACCTAAAAAAGATAATCTATCAAACAACTAATTTTACACATAACAAGGCAGTACATGCTAGTAAAGGAAGACAGGTTTAACAAAACAATGCAACTTCACAATGTAATGTCTTTTATTATGCTTTATTTATTCATCATGCTATGCTTCTACTGAACTTTGTACTCTGCATTTGCTTGGATGCAACTCATGAAAATATCCCAAAAGGACATTTTTAAAGCTTTAGATTCTTAAGAATTCTTTTAACACAAATCTTTATATGGCATTATGTGAGGATGGTTCGCCTTGACCCTAATCTAAAGAAAACAGTTTAAAATTAACTTTTTTTTTACACATAGACATAAATTTTCAATTAAGAAATTTTAATACAGTACATGCAACAGTGAACAATATGGTTCATTGCTTCAACAATATGGATCAATTACTAATATAATTGTTGCTACTATATTAGATAACTGCAAATGGCCAAAATTTATCCTAAAAAGTAATACTACTAGATTGAAGAATGAAAAAGATTAATTGATGATATATAAAACATTTAATTTAGAAAAATAAAAAAGCTTAAAAATCTATCGGCATTTTTTATCCTGTTGATACAGTGTTCACTTTCAAATCAGAAATATTTTTTCCCTGACTTTTCTAGGTTTGCCAAGTAACTTTACAAAAATGTCCAGGATTGTCTATCAACATTTTAAGAAATAATTAAATATATATATATATATATATACTAGCAGACCCGGCCACGCGTTGCTGTGACTAAGTTATACGTTGAATTATACGGCTGTAAACTATTTAGTACAGTCAAATTATTATTTACGAACAAAGACGAAAACGTTGCAGCCGATGTAAAAACCCACAGGGTTGAGATTTGAAACTTAGGTCAAAATTTGGAAGCGATTGATAAAAATTTTCGTAGTGTTGATATTAAGCACAAATTAATTTTATTGTAGGGTCCTATAAATTTTAATGGAGAAGTGATATATATTATTTCCAATGCTACTTTGGATAAAATTGCTAAAATGACTAATATATAAATTAAATTCTATTAAAATTCTATTAAAATAAAAGTATAAAAGAAACAGACGATTTTAAAATCAATTTTTATGGAGGAGTGAAATATAATATATGCTATAATGGATAATTTTACTATAAAATGACCTCATCATTTTAAATATTTTAAAGAGGGCAACAGCTGTAGTTATAAAAAGGAAAACAATAAGGCTAAACCAGAAAAATAAGTAAATTTGATAAATATTTTAAAACTTTAAAATTGGAAATCTTATGAAATATTGGACATTTAAAGTAAATACATGTATCATTTTAAATAGAAAAAGATTTTGGAAAAGTTTAGTGTATTTTAACGAAGTGATGAGAAGTTTTTGAGTATGTTAAAATTTTAATAGTAAATTCAAGTTAATAAAGATGGGAAACATTGAGGATTAAGATAAGAATAATTATAAGATAAAAAAAAAAAAAAAAAAAAAAAAAAAACTTTTTATATACCATGCTTTTCAATTTTAATATACTAATAATATACTAATTAAAAAGAAAATGATAAATATTCTATCATAGTTTGAAGTCAAATTTGTTTTCAAATGTCTAAATAAAATATCTGATGTAAGATACTAATATTTTGCAGCGGAATAGATTTCATTTCTGTCATCCTTGGCGAAAACAAAAGAATATCGCCAAATTATCTGGCGAAAATATTTAATTCCTTTCAAAAATCATGGTTATTTTAACAACTTATATTAAAAGAGTAATGAATAATATGAAACAGTATTTCGTACAATACATATTACATGTCATACATACGTACAATGAATAATACATATTACATTTCGTACAATGCATACATCTGGCATGTATATTTTCGTGTTACGCTTTTGATCGCCAAATAATAATAATAATAATAAAAAAAGCCAAGGGCGACAGAGTTTTGAAATTTAAAATTAAAATTTTGTCAATTTGACAGCAAAATAATTCAATCTAACACCCGCGATAACTAATACATATCTATACCCAAATATAAGGATTAAAATCGGGAAATAAATTTCCTCGATTTTTAATAATTTCTTACAAAAAATCCAGTGGGCAATTAACATAGGAAATCTTTTTCTTGGCTGCACAGACGGTCAGTGAGTCACACTTCGCTTGCGTATAGAACTCATAGATATAGTATAGCATATATAGAATAGAGTGATCATTGGGGAGAAAAAAGTTATTCCTTTTCATTTGGGAAAAGACGACGTTTTTACCAAAATATGGCCGTCTTTCCCCGAGTGAATACACACGGGAATACATACTAATATTTTAGCAAATAAAATTTATGAATAATTTATTTGCTAAAGGGGAATGGAAGACTCCAGATACAGTTTCAAATTCATATTTCTTTCTTTCTTTTCTTTTCTTTTTTTTTTTCAATACCACTTAATGGCTGTTTCTAAAGCTTTTATTTATTTTTTTTTTCGGCATCAAAAATCTTTGTACGATAACATGGGGATGAGAGATCTATATATATTACTACTAGCAGACCCGGCCACGCGTTGCTGTGACTAAGTTATACGTTGAATTATACGGCTGTAAACTATTTAGTACAGTCAAATTATTATTTACGAACAAAGACGAAAACGTTGCAGCCGATGTAAAAACCCACAGGGTTGAGATTTGAAACTTAGGTCAAAATTTGGAAGCGATTGATAAAAATTTTCGTAGTGTTGATATTAAGCACAAATTAATTTTATTGTAGGGTCCTATAAATTTTAATGGAGAAGTGATATATATTATTTCCAATGCTACTTTGGATAAAATTGCTAAAATGACTAATATATAAATTAAATTCTATTAAAATTCTATTAAAATAAAAGTATAAAAGAAACAGACGATTTTAAAATCAATTTTTATGGAGGAGTGAAATATAATATATGCTATAATGGATAATTTTACTATAAAATGACCTCATCATTTTAAATATTTTAAAGAGGGCAACAGCTGTAGTTATAAAAAGGAAAACAATAAGGCTAAACCAGAAAAATAAGTAAATTTGATAAATATTTTAAAACTTTAAAATTGGAAATCTTATGAAATATTGGACATTTAAAGTAAATACATGTATCATTTTAAATAGAAAAAGATTTTGGAAAAGTTTAGTGTATTTTAACGAAGTGATGAGAAGTTTTTGAGTATGTTAAAATTTTAATAGTAAATTCAAGTTAATAAAGATGGGAAACATTGAGGATTAAGATAAGAATAATTATAAGATAAAAAAAAAAAAAAAAAAAAAAAAAAAACTTTTTATATACCATGCTTTTCAATTTTAATATACTAATAATATACTAATTAAAAAGAAAATGATAAATATTCTATCATAGTTTGAAGTCAAATTTGTTTTCAAATGTCTAAATAAAATATCTGATGTAAGATACTAATATTTTGCAGCGGAATAGATTTCATTTCTGTCATCCTTGGCGAAAACAAAAGAATATCGCCAAATTATCTGGCGAAAATATTTAATTCCTTTCAAAAATCATGGTTATTTTAACAACTTATATTAAAAGAGTAATGAATAATATGAAACAGTATTTCGTACAATACATATTACATGTCATACATACGTACAATGAATAATACATATTACATTTCGTACAATGCATACATCTGGCATGTATATTTTCGTGTTACGCTTTTGATCGCCAAATAATAATAATAATAATAAAAAAAGCCAAGGGCGACAGAGTTTTGAAATTTAAAATTAAAATTTTGTCAATTTGACAGCAAAATAATTCAATCTAACACCCGCGATAACTAATACATATCTATACCCAAATATAAGGATTAAAATCGGGAAATAAATTTCCTCGATTTTTAATAATTTCTTACAAAAAATCCAGTGGGCAATTAACATAGGAAATCTTTTTCTTGGCTGCACAGACGGTCAGTGAGTCACACTTCGCTTGCGTATAGAACTCATAGATATAGTATAGCATATATAGAATAGAGTGATCATTGGGGAGAAAAAAGTTATTCCTTTTCATTTGGGAAAAGACGACGTTTTTACCAAAATATGGCCGTCTTTCCCCGAGTGAATACACACGGGAATACATACTAATATTTTAGCAAATAAAATTTATGAATAATTTATTTGCTAAAGGGGAATGGAAGACTCCAGATACAGTTTCAAATTCATATTTCTTTCTTTCTTTTCTTTTCTTTTTTTTTTTCAATACCACTTAATGGCTGTTTCTAAAGCTTTTATTTATTTTTTTTTTCGGCATCAAAAATCTTTGTACGATAACATGGGGATGAGAGATCTATATATATTACTATATCTATGATAGAACTACATTAGCACTTTATCAATGTGTATAAAATCTTTAAATTGATTATGACGTCAATTTTCGTGAGATGCATAATTTAACTTTTTATAATTTTTTAACGTTCACGTTTGATTAAATGTATTTATTTTTATGTCGAAAGAAAATGGACTCGTATTTTTTTTTTTTTTTTTTTTTTTTTTTTGTGGCAACAATTAAATTAATGGAACTCACAGATATTTTGGAGCAACTTTAATAAAGGTCTATAATTAACAAATAATTGCAATAAAACAATATTGTGACAATAAATTGAGATTAAAAACTATCCTATCTCTCAAGTTGGACCAAACTGCACACAGTGTGCGAAATTTCATTAAAATCGGTTCCTTAGTTTAGGAGTTTACCCCGGACAAACATCGTGACACGTAATTTATATATATATACAGATGAAGCACAAATAAGTAAAAAACAGGATTAATTTCACTGTATTATCTTCATTATAATATGAATTCAATTTACACTTCAGTCTAAGTAACACGTGGCCGGCTATGCTAACACCAAAAATTTAAAAAGTGGAAATAATTGAATTATACGAAATTTATTAATAGGTTAAAAAGTTGAAGATTCTTTGTGTAGATGGCAGCACCAAATATATTTCAGCTTTCATTTTCATATGAAACAGAGTAATTGCTCCACGCTCTACTTTCCCCGTTTCATTTTTGAAAGGAAATATGAAAGTTGAAAGTAATCTGTTACAAATAAAGACTGTAAATATTTTGAGGAGAATTTTATAGCGTCAACAACACGTGGTAATTATGCTGTTAAAATGTAGCTTATATGACACGTTCGTAGATTTACCATAGCAGCGCCATCTGTTAGAATCATTTGGAGTTAACAGATAATTGTGACTGTCAAATAATAACAGACAAATAATTAGCAATAAATTAAAATTGCGACTATAATTTGAGATTTAAACTATCCTATCTCTCAAGTTGGATCGAACTGCACATGGTGTGCGAATTTTATTATAATCGGTTAAGTGGTTTAGGAGTCCATTGAGGACAAACATTGTGACACGAGATTTATATATATTAAGATATCTATGATAGAACTACATTAGCACTTTATCAATGTGTATAAAATCTTTAAATTGATTATGACGTCAATTTTCGTGAGATGCATAATTTAACTTTTTATAATTTTTTAACGTTCACGTTTGATTAAATGTATTTATTTTTATGTCGAAAGAAAATGGACTCGTATTTTTTTTTTTTTTTTTTTTTTTTTTTTTGTGGCAACAATTAAATTAATGGAACTCACAGATATTTTGGAGCAACTTTAATAAAGGTCTATAATTAACAAATAATTGCAATAAAACAATATTGTGACAATAAATTGAGATTAAAAACTATCCTATCTCTCAAGTTGGACCAAACTGCACACAGTGTGCGAAATTTCATTAAAATCGGTTCCTTAGTTTAGGAGTTTACCCCGGACAAACATCGTGACACGTAATTTATATATATATACAGATGAAGCACAAATAAGTAAAAAACAGGATTAATTTCACTGTATTATCTTCATTATAATATGAATTCAATTTACACTTCAGTCTAAGTAACACGTGGCCGGCTATGCTAACACCAAAAATTTAAAAAGTGGAAATAATTGAATTATACGAAATTTATTAATAGGTTAAAAAGTTGAAGATTCTTTGTGTAGATGGCAGCACCAAATATATTTCAGCTTTCATTTTCATATGAAACAGAGTAATTGCTCCACGCTCTACTTTCCCCGTTTCATTTTTGAAAGGAAATATGAAAGTTGAAAGTAATCTGTTACAAATAAAGACTGTAAATATTTTGAGGAGAATTTTATAACGTCAACAACACGTGGTAATTATGCTGTTAAAATGTAGCTTATATGACACGTTCGTAGATTTACCATAGCAGCGCCATCTGTTAGAATCATTTGGAGTTAACAGATAATTGTGACTGTCAAATAATAACAGACAAATAATTAGCAATAAATTAAAATTGCGACTATAATTTGAGATTTAAACTATCCTATCTCTCAAGTTGGATCGAACTGCACATGGTGTGCGAATTTTATTATAATCGGTTAAGTGGTTTAGGAGTCCATTGAGGACAAACATTGTGACACGAGATTTATATATATTAAGATATGCAATAAAAAAATATTTTATAAAGATTTCAAAACATGAAACAATCATCATGTAGAAACAATTGATGTTAATAAAATTCATCCTTTAAATATTTACAAGGATCATGTTATTTACAGTATTACTATTGGGTTGTTCGATAATTCATGTCGTTTTTTTCTCATAGACGGGGTGAACTGCATATTTCATGTTGTAGTGATTGCGTGGCTATTTTAAAGGTTATACTATTTTAAAGGTTAGACTTTAGACTACCTTCAGTCAAAAACTGAGCATCATTAGTAAACAACAAATTGGTTAAAAATAAACTTGAAAATGGACAATCAAAGATAGCATTGTTGGCATATTTTATTGTTTTACTTCCGAAAGGGCAAAAATGCGGTGCAAGCTCGAAAGAAATTGTGTGTTGTTTATAGTGAGGACTGCCTTACTGAACGCCAGTGTCAGCGTTGGTTTGCTCGCTTTCGCTCTGGAAATTTTAATGTGCAAGATCCACCACATACTGGTCGTCCAACCACTACTGATGACGACAAAAAAAAGCCGTTAATCGAAACTAACCGGCGTATGACAACTCGAGAGATAGCAGAGAAGCTCGACATGTCGAATTCAACAGTTTACTTGCACTTACAACAGCTTGATTACGTAAACAAACTGGATTTTTGGGTTCCTCCCGAATTAAAGGAAATCCGCCTCACCAAAAACATGAATCGTAACCAAAACGACCCATTTCTGAAAAGAATCATAACGGGTGATGAAAAATGGATTGTTTACGATAACATAGTCCGAAAAAGATCATGGTCCAAGAAAGATGAGCCCCCACAATCGACGTCCAAAGACAATATTCACCAAAAGAAGATTATGCTTTCTGTGTGGTGGGATTACAAGGGTGTAGTCTATTTTGAGCTGCTTCCAAGAAACCAAACTATTGATTCGAATGTCTACTGTCGTCAACTATCGAAATTAAACGAAGAAATCAAGAAAAAACGCCCTGAAATGGCCAACCGTAAAGGCGTGATGTCCCATCATTATAACGCCAGACTACACACCTCTTTGATAACCCGTCAAAAATTAATAGAGCTCAATTGGGAACTGATGCCACATCCACCCTATAGCCCTGACTTAGCACCATCATTTGTTTCGGTCCCTTCAAAACCATTTCAATGGTAAAACTTTCAATTCTGATCAGGCTGTTAAAAATGAGGTGCACCAGTTCTTCGCTTCTAAAAACCAAGGCTTCTTCGAACGTGGAATTTTTCAACTTACCAAAAGATGGCAAAAGGTCATCCAACAAAATGGTCAATATATCATTGATTAATGTTTGTTGTTAATATAAATAAATTCACTTTGAAAAACATGAAAAAAAACGACATTAATTATCGAACAACCCAATATATGAGCTATCCAAAAACAATTATGGTCAACACAGTAAGTTTCTCCAACAAAATGCACATACATAGCACATACTAACAAGGAAACATTGAAAAGGTAACTTTTTAGTTCCTTTAAGCATTCAAAAGGTGTCGTCTTTAAAAAATATTAAAAAAAATATATGTGATTATACTCTTCATAAAACACCAGAAAGTGAAAAAATTATCGGCTGAAATGAATTACAGCAACCCCAAAAAATTACCAAAATTAAGCATATTTGGCAATTTCACACCGTTAGGCAATTTCCCACTGTTAAGCGATTGATTTTGAGTACTTGGCAAAGAAGCAAAACATGGTTCTGTTCGTACACAGCAATCTCGGTGCTAGCGAACTTATCACTAACAGCGCTAAATTGCCAAAAATGCTTAATTTTGATAACTTTTTTTGGTCGCTGTAATTCATTTCAGCCGATAATTTTTTCACTTTCTGGTGTTTTATGAAGAGTAGAATCACATATAATTTTTTCAATATTTTTTGAAGACGACACCATTTAAATCTTTCCTTGTAAGAAAAAAGTTTGCATACTTACCGCCATTCCAAACATATTCACTTATTTTTATAAAAGGGCAACTATAAGTTTTTTATTAGTTGAATTTGTGTAATAAATTGGACAAATGATATTCTAATATTACTTTTCAAAACTGAATAGTCATATCACATGGGAAATCTTTGTTCAACATTAAACATAGCACAATATTATAATGAAATTTTCTGAGTGGCAGCTGAAAAAGTTGATTAACAGAAAATGCACTGAACTTGAACTATGCATGGTTAGTGGAAATTTGTTCGGCATAGTGTTGCATTGCATTAAATGTTGAAGTAAAATTTCCTGTATGATACAAACCTTAAGTTCTTTGCTACATCTTCTTATTTTTAAGTATACAGTCTATAATAATTCATTAAAATATTTTCTGTTTGGCAAGAAAAAAATATGAATGTATCAACAAAGTTGAAGCTCGTATGTATAGTAATAGCAAAAAGGTATATTCCATTAAACTTGAAATGCAAAATCATACAAGAAATAAAATTTCCATGCACTTTCCATATTTTAGTAAAAATCTAAGGTTTTAGAGATATATTACAGAATTTCTTGACTTTTTAAGTGTTTTCAATGTGTAAGAACTCAATGAGATAAACCATTTGTTGATCTTTTCAGAATGATTTATGATGCAACTTCCTTCAAACTTAAGAAACAAAAAGTGAAATATTACAGTAAAGATAAATTAATACAAAATTTTTTGCTAGTAAACCAGAAAAGAAAAGGAATCTTAAAGATTCAAGCAAAATTAAACAAAGCAAATCTCAAATAATAAGCCTGATGTGGGTTGTAAATCTGAAAATTAAAGGAAGCATTAAAGGCAAAACAATAACTTTGACTACATTAAAACAAGGGGTTATGAAAAGCATAGAAAAATTTACTTTACATATTTTTCAACTGCCCTCAAAACAGAGCTTCTAATACATGCTATTGAAAATTTAGAATATTTCAAAATACATGCTTAAAATTATATGAAAGACATGCATGGTAAGGAATATAAAAACACAATAATAAAGCAGTTATAATATCGTGTTCAATTAACACAAGCTTTATTATGCATGTTTTATGGGTACTAGTTAAAGAAAATTAAAAACAACCACCTAATCTTAACTATCTCAATGTGAACTTTGGGATATTAAGGTAGTGACACTGGATGAGAATGGTGAATTGAGATAAGGAAACATGAAATTTTTAGCTGTTTATAAATATTTAAATATTTCAGAAGTTTAAGAAAACAATATAAATGCTTTGAATTATTTTAGTCGACATTTTAAAATTTACCTAATAGATCATTTATGTCATTAAAATTGAGCCGCTTGAAATCAATAGATATTAATTTGCATTGTATATAAAAGCTGAAGCCAACAAGTTTCACCCTTTCTCTCTTTTATGCACACAGTATGTATTTTTATATAACTATTATTTCATCCTTTCTTTAAAATTTTGAAAAAAATTGAAGAATTATACAAAATAGTATTTAGGAATAATAAAACTTTATAATGAGTATCTTTATATTTAACTTACGTAGTTGAAGTGTATGGTGGTGGTGCAGGCTGCATTAAACTTCTTAAGGTTCCAGTTCTACTAGATGGTCTGAGAATAAAACCACAATTTAACTTATATAACACACTGTTGCATATAAAATTAATTTATACAAAGTAATGTAACATTTAAAATGGTCGTAAAATATCATATAGGCAATTTTTTTTAGTAAAAATTATTTACATTACATAACAGTGCCAGCAAAAAAATTCTTTACACTTGAGCAGCAAAAAAAACTTTACATGACAAGTGCCGTTACCATCAAAAATTTGTTGTGATGACATGTGATGTTAGTCGGTCACAGACAGCCTTTTCCCTACCCTACCAATAATCAGTTCGCCTGGGGACAGTTACTGTGTGGTTGTATGCTCTTTGCTCCCGTCGACCAGTATTTCATTCATTTGTTAAAAGATTGATAAACTGTATTGTTATTCCCACTCTGCTCAATGGGTCGGAAGAAGATTAAAATGGAAATGAAATCTCATGCCTTGACTCTGCTAGAGAAAGGGGTCTCTCTGATTGATGTAGCCAGATATCTTTCAGTTCATTCTAGATGGAGCCAAATGGAGCCATCAGCAAATTTAGTCAGAGATTCATGCCTAAAAGGCTGCAGATGGTAATAAAATGTAAGCTGAGATAACAAAATACTAACTGCAATATAATATTCACAATAAACAACTTGAATGTTAAGATTTTGACTTAAATGCTTGCATTTTATTGACATTGTAAAGATTTTCTACACTTGGCTACATCTAGAATGATCTGCCAGATCTCTGGCTACATCAGTCACAAATTCCCACTTCTCTAACACAGTCAAGCCATGGGACTTCCCTCCCATTTAAAACTTTTTGATCCATTGTGTGGCGTGGGAATACTGATGTAAGTTCTCAAACTTTTAACAAATGAACGAAATACTGGCTGGCGGGAGCAAAGAGCATACAGCCCCCATAGCAGAAAATGCGAGATGTGCAACGTGCGTCACAGATTTCTTTTTAGTCTGTAGATTATTTCGAAATCAACATTATGCAGAGATTCTAAATCTCCCGATTTTGCCAGGAAAGATAGCAATTTTCAATCTTTTTCCATCCATGGCATAATTGTCAATATTCATTTTAAACACACTTTATTAAATTCTAGAACCTATAAAGAAGTAGAACTGTTCAATATCTCTCACTCGTGTAATTTTTTGTGACCCCTACCCCTTATGCCTATTAACAATCGGCAATCAATTCCCCCCCCCCCCCCCCCCACCAGCAACATATATGTCAATATCATTTTTAAACTTACTTAATTAGATTCCAGAACCTATAAAGAAGTAGAATTTTTCAATATTTCACTCATATTTGTTTTAGCCCCCCCCCCCCAATAACGATCGGTGATACAACATTCCACTAAAGCATTGTAATTTTTTAATCTTTTGGTGTCCACAGCATAAATGTCAATATTCATTAAAAACAAGCTTTATTAGATTCTAGAACCTATAACGGAGTTCAATATCTCTCACTCATGTAATTTTTTGTAACCCCCAGTAACTTTTTTTGTTGTTGCTGTAATTTATTGTGATATGCTGCAGATTATTTTCTAATGCCCAAATAGCTGTCGTAGATTGGCAGAAAAATTTCTGCTAGTGGGCATACAGCCTTACTCTAAAAGTCCACGAGGTGAACTGAGTGTTGATAGGATATGGAAAGGTCGTCTGTGATCGACTAACACCACATGTCATCACTGGGGCTCGACACATTTTTATGGCAGGAATGGCAACTGATATGTAAAGTTTTTTTTTTTTTTTGCTGCTCAAGTATAAAGATTTTTTTGCCAGTACTGTATAGTGACTTCTCATTTATACACTCAGTATTATATAATTTATACTTATATCACGCAGTTACATGTGAATTTTATGAGATCGCAACATGAGGAATAGGAAAATAATGCTATAAATCTCTCACTTATATGCAGAAATAATAGCACAATTCGCAAACTCTGGTTTACGGATATTGGAATAAAGTAACCAGTGGCGACTCATGCAAATTTTCACAGGTGGGGCCCGATCCATCGTATGATGCATAATTTAACTTTAATACTATTCATTATTCAAACATGAAAAGAAACATTAATAAAATGGGATGTAAAACGAAATTTCGTTTTTTTTTTTTTTTTTTTTTTTTTAATGGCGAATCTTAAATTCAACACTATAGAAAACATTGCATAAAATTATCACAAAAATTAAAGTTTTATAAATACAATTGAAAACTTCTGCAATGTTTTGATCAATGGAATATCAAAATTTAAATATCTGGAAGCTAGTAGACGGAAATTGCCAAGTTCGATACCAGATCGCTTTCGTCGACATATACATTTGGAGTTTACTATGGTTTTCTCCAAAACTCAAATAAAAAGGGCTATGTAACACTTTGAAAGACTTTCTACAGAGAGTACACCACTCAGGTCTAGGACCCTCATTTAGTCAACTGGCTTTAACCCTAACACTACACACCATTAAAATTTAAATTCAAATGTCTCAGAGTGTAATATTATTTAGCTTACGCTAATTATATCCCTAAATCTTTTAATTATAGAATTTCAAGTGTTATATTCATGTTTCTTATCTATTGGAATTTAGAAAGTCATGGTTAATTTAATGTGGATACATACCATATTTTCCGGCGTATAAGTTGAGGGTAAAAAGCAAAAAAAATCCTTTAAAAATTGCTATCGACTGATACGGCGAATATAAAACACAACAGCAAAAATTTCACGAAAAAAAATTTAGACGCATCGATCTTTTGCATTAGTACAAACATTATAATATACATTAGACACAAATACATTAATTTTGGTGTCATCACTATCGCTGTCGAAAATTAATTTCAAAATATCATTTGATGCATCTTTGTAATCAATATCATATGGGTCCCCCTCATTGTCACTGTTCATAGCTTCGGAGTCTGAACCACTATCATCTGATTGCCACAGACAATCATCTTCAGTTCCATTCATTGCATTTGAAATACCACATTTTAAAAATGCCTTTACTACAGAATCTGTCTTTACCGCATCCCACGCTTTTAAAATAAAACAGCACAGTGTTTCAAGCGTCACAGCACGCATATTTCCCTTTTCTGTGTGTGTTTTCTTACCATCAATCATCCACTGGTTCCACTGTTCTCTTAGCGCATCTTTAAAAGGTTTATTTAAACTAACATCTAATGGCTGAAGAACAGAAGTTAATCCCCCTGGAATAACAGCGATGTCCGTTTCAAATCGCTGAAGGCGTTTTTCTGTAGTTTCGGATTTATGGGGCCTGAACATATCCCAAACCAGAAGACTACGGGATTTCCCGCATTTCGTATGTTTATTCCAAACATTTTTTAGCCATAAGGCAATTCCTTTCTCATCCATCCAGCCATGGACGTGAACAAAAATTCCAGGAGGAAATTTAACTTTTGGCATTGTCTTTCTTTTAAAAATAACCATTGGCTGAAGTTTTTTACCATCAGCCATACATGCCAAAACAACAGTAAATCTCCTCTTTTCATTCACTGTTGTTTGAATCAGGATTGTTTTTTCACCTTTTACATTTACAGTCCTATTGCTCGGCATGTCGAAATTCACCGGTGTTTCATCCATATTCCCAATCATGCCGAGAGGGTAATCATGTTTTTTACGCAAATTAATCACATATTTTTGAAATTTTGTAATTTTTTTCTTCCAGTTCTTTTGGAAGTTTTTGTGCAATCTTTGTTTTTGCACGTAAACTAAGCGATTTTCACTGCATAAATCTGTTGCACCAGCTGTTTGTAGCTTTAAAATTAACTGCATGGTTTGCATTAAATTTTGCCCACTTTAACGATTGAATTCGTATCGCATTTCTCGATACGACATATCCATTTTGGTGCTGTTGAATCACCCACTGGAAAATGGCATCTTCCAGCTCCGGCCACGAAGTTTTGCCGGTTCTTAGTGCACATTTATTTTTAGGCACATTTTTCAAAGTATTTTCTGCTTTACGCCAGTCTCTAACAAGTTTTTCAGAAACATCAAATTGCCTTCCTGCTGAAGAATTGTTTGACTTCTTTGCAAACTCTACAACCTTTAATTTAAACCCGGCATCATATTTCATTCTTTTTCCAGCCATTTCTTAAGCAAATACTAAGTACAAAATGATCTGCGAAGTTAGCTTATCTCACTTTGCTACTATTTTTCACTCTATCATGAATGGTGATGGAGAGTCGTGACGTCAAGTGGGGGTGTGTCGGCTCTCACCTTGGCCTCCGGGTGTGTGAGTAAGCATGCGCAGAGCGGTGTTTGTTTGAGTCGTTTCTAGTTAGGAACACAGAATTATCTGTGGTTAGGAAGGAGGAAGAAAAGAGAAAGCGTATCGCGCTGGCTGATTAGACGATTCACGAGTTTCGATGTGCGCCTTGAATTTAATGATTCAAGTTTGTGCGTGAAAGTCGGATCAACTTATACAGCAAATATAGCTGAAATTCCACACTTTAACTCCAAAAAACCACTTCGACTTATACGCTGGAAAATACGGTGTTTAAAAAAGAAAAAAAAAAACATGTTTCTCACTTATTTTTTGATAATTTAAATTAACTTTCAATAAATAAAGAAATAAAACGGGCTACTATCTTTAAAAAAAAAAAAAAAAAAAAAAAAAGAAAGAAAAGAAAATAAAGAAAAAAGAAACATTGCAGATGTTTCTTTTAAGTTGCATTTAAAAGAAAAATCCTTTAATAATAATAATAGATCACAATTTTATGCAGCTATTTAATCCATTTAGTTAATAATCCATTAGTTAATAATCCATTTAGTTAATATTTAATCCATTTAGTTGTAAATCCATTAATTATTTATCTAAAAATTTTACAATTTATTTACATAAAAGTTTTAATACACTATTCTGAAAGGGGAAAAAAAATCGCATGTTATTTTTATTTTTATTCCCCCCCCCCTCATTTAAATTCAAAAGACTTTGTTTAAAAGACTTTCCTGTTAAAGAGAAACACTAAAATTTTAAACTGTCATATATAACTCTAAAGAATTCACCGAAAAATCAATGAGGAAAAAAAAAAAAAAAAAAACGTAATGCAGAAGTCGCTAAATATTATCTGTGAATTGCATGGTTAACAGACAGGTTTTTTTTCCTATAGTTTTGTTCCAAAAGGCAGGAATCTGCTGGCCCATTGATGACAAAATTACAGTGTGCTTAAACTGGTAAAGCAGTTAGTCGCCAAATATGTTAACCCAATCTTTTAGTAGAATAAACTGTAAAAAAAGAAACATGCCAATTTTGGGCCAAATGAAAACGGCCCGCTGTATTAGATAAGGGAAAGGGAAGAAACGGTCTCTCTCTCAGTCATTAGTGATTTGTGACAGCTGGAAAAATATATTGACAAATAAATGATAATGAAAGAAGATTAAGAAAAAGTTAGATAGACATAGTTATTTTGTATATATGTTTTTGAACAGTTATAAAAAACAAAATTATTATTATTATTACTATTTTAATCGAGAAAAAATTTAGGTGGGGCCATGCCCGTTGGCCCTCAATGTAGAACCACCACTGAAAGTAACATACAAGTAGGAATGGGATAAACAATTATGTTTCATTAATAAGTTATGTCGTTCCACAATACCTTTGATAAAAGGATTTAATAATGTATTATTTTTGTAACTTATTGCTTAGTTGATATATGGTCAATGAATATACTGATAATTTAAGGTTATACAATATAATAATGTATCGTGCATAGTGAATATAGTTTATATTTTTTTACCCCAATACTTTCTTCATTTCACCTAATACTTTTTTTTTTTTTTTTTGCAATTTAAAAAGACAAAAAATGCTATTAAAAAATAGTGATAGTCAAAGATTAAATGACATACAGTCCCTCAAAAAAATAAGTGAACATGAAACCTTAGTACGGAGGATTATTAGTATTTTTTCACTTTCAAATTATTCAATTATATTTTCGATCCATTGTAAAACTGGCGACAATGTTTATATTAGTCGACAAATGGCTTTTGATTATGACAAATATCGTTCAAAAAAGATTTCGTCCACACGGATTATATTCTTGAAAATATTTTTTATATTTATTGAAAAATTACCACATATTCGAAGTTATTGAGGCTAGGAATGAAAAAGAAGTGTTGAACACTATCATAAATATTTTAGATTTATTTAGATTGGGACAGAAATAAAAAGGATTTGTACGGAAATCGATAATTACGATGAGGATATGACATGTTCTTATATATTAGTAGGTGTAGCGAATGAACTCTTTAATGAAGGGAGCTAAATCGTAACATTTTTCGTTTTTGTCAGAGAATATACTATTGTGGGTATTCTTTGATTCGAATAGCTGGCATTCTAACATATATTGCAAATACAATAAATGCATTAAAAAAAAAAAAAAAACATACTCTTTATTAATTTTATTAAACAGTAAGGTAATTATGGCTGCTTCTCGATTTAATATTTGTTTAGGGGTAGATATGGATAGTTTTCCTATTTACCGTTTCTTTGTAGTAGATTGCGACTATTATTTTTTTTTACGTTAGAAGATTGGTCCCTTAAAACGATATGGGATAATATTATATATTTTCACGATATCGAGAATTTGAATTTACATAATAGGCTTTTACAAAAAGCTGTTCGAGAATATGATAAATATAATTTACATACTACTCAGTTTAAAAGAAAATATAAGAGTTTAATACAACGTTTGAAGGATTCTTTGAAAAACAAGTCTATAGAAATATTATTTTCTGAAACAGATACAGCATTTGACAAATATATGGCATATCATTTTCATCAAAGTCGAATGTATCACATGACTCAAAAAAGAAAATTAACAGATCAATTTTATTATGTTCGATCTTTCTTTGTAAAGGATAAAAAAAGGATTCATATGTGTTTGAAATGCATGAAATTATTTTTTTATGGAGAAGAGTGTTTAATTGATCGATATTTCTCTATAGTACGTGCGCATAACACTCAAAAGTTTATAAAAAGTATGAAACATTGGTGTCGCTTATGCAAACAAACACCTTTATTTCAAGTACTAACTGAGGAAAATGTCGAGAAATATTATAAGACGTTTATCAATCCCATAAAAGTTCAAAAATATAAATTGTGTCAATATACCATGAATGAAATAATTTAGATAAAAAAACATAAGTAATTCTTATTGCCTTCTGCATAGACTTTTTAAAAAAATTCTTTTATTTTTTGTAAGGAAACTAATTGCATCAAGTTATTACATCAAGATATTATGTTGTAAAGTTTCATAAAGTTCTATTATTTTTATCCTAAAACAAGAATTTAATATTAAAAAAAGCACTATGTACTACTAATTAAAATAAAATGTGAATATTTTAACAGTTATTAGTTTATTTGTCATCAAGGAAGTCCGCTAGGATTTTTATCCAGGTGCATGTGACATAATTTGATATGAGATTTCGTAGAATAAAAAAAGAGATTTGTGTTTCTTTAACTCTTTCAGTGGATTAGATTTAAATATATGTAATTGTAAATATTTAAATTACTTTACATATTTTCCCGTTAAAATTTTTATACAACAATTTCCACTTTTTTATTATTTTTGCACTATTTCAATAAAATTCACACACATTAAATAAAACAGACACAGTTTACAGTAATTAAAAAATTTTATTATAACAATATTTACAAATATTAAACTAATATTCAAATCAAGGTAAATAAAAATAAAAAATAAATAAAAGAAAAACAAATATTTCTATACTATTAAAATTCATTCAAATGCACAATTAATAACGAATTTATATTATAATGATGATAGAAACTCAATTTGGAAACACATATTTAAAGATACAATGAGAAAGCTGGCATAAATGAAGATCTCTCCTGTAAAAGTTGTTTCTTGGCAAATATAGTGAGCTCGCAGCAATGAACGATTAAGGCATGTATTTACAAATTAAAAAAGAAATACATAATTTTAATAAATACCTAAATAACCCCCTCTGTCATAATAAAATGTTTCTTTAATAACATTATTTACATTTAGAATTTTATAATTTACTTGACAATTTTCTGCCCACGTAGATCTTATAGGATATAGACATTGTTCTTTTATTGTGCAATCCTCACAGTTTTCTTTTATGCATTTTATTGTGAAACCGTTCAGAAAAAATGGAGTGATTAAAAAATGTTGTTCATAGGGATCATATGAATCATTTAAAAAAATTGGTTTATTTATTTTTTTTATACTACAATTCCAATATAGATTTTGTTTATTGTGATTTATCACAATAAGGTCTTCGGTGGGCAGAACATAATATGTAATATTTTTAATATCATTTATATGTATATTATTTTTTGTGAAATCATATTTGAAAAAATTATCTAATTCTTCCCATTTCATTTTGTATATTGTGTAATCTTCAATGGTCTTCTTTATAGATCCGGTATTAGGTAAATTATAATATTTATCCTCGGGATAATGTGGATTGTAATGTTTGTAGTATCTTACACATATTGTCATATCTTCTATATAAACATTACATAAATCGTTATTTCGACATAAAAAAAAGCCACATTCTACAAATTGTAGAATGTTTCTAAATTTAGATTCAGAAATTGTCCAAGTGGACGGATTTAATGTTAAGTGATTCATTTCAGGCATTTTAGTTAAAGCGTTATATTTATCAAAAAAGGCAAAGTAATTTTTGAAAATTTTATACTGTATATCATAAGGTAATTTAAAAAATTCAAAAAATTCGCTCGTTTTGCCTTTTTTGATGAAAATATTCTTACAAAAAAAATAAAACTTAATTTTGTCTATGATATAGTTTAATTTAATACGACAGGGTTATTTATGCATATATTCCCTCAAAAAAAGAATAATTATCCTCAGAAAAATTCTTAAATACATATACAAATAATACATTAAATTTACAGGGTGCCAAGAAATAACTTGGACACACATGATACATTATAAGTTTAATGCTAATGAAAATATTATGACTAAACTTCAATAAATATGAATACATTATTTTGTTTATTATATTTACAAATTGGCTACATTTAGCCTTCATACAAACTTTAAACGTGTTGGCTATGGCCTGCACTGATATTTTATCATTGCATAAGAATTCCTTTAGGGATGTCAAAGTCTTATGAGGTTTAACACCCTTGTCTCCAAACAGAATAATCCATCGGGTTCAAATCTGGGGCCATTCTTGAGCTCCAAAGAAGTCAGGAAAAGTTGTCCAATCTTGAGTACCTTTAGCTCTGTCCTGTTGGAAGGTCCATTTTTATTTCCAAAGAACTTTTGTCGCAAAAGTAAGAAATTTTCCAAAATGAGTTTGCGATAGTGGTATTTACAGATATTTGGTTTGAAACTTTGTCCAATTTATTTCTTGTCACCCTGTAATTCCAAATAACTTAATAAAATCTAAATGATTAATTGTATATCATCTTCCTCTAACTTATTAATGTTCATTTACTAAATATTTTAATTTATAAAATAATCTTAATAACAATTTCCTATTTCTTGTTAATAATTAATTGTTTTTATTTTACATAATAAAACATAATATTAAAATAACTGTAAACCAAATTTTTTATATTTAAATCAACAGATTAATTAATCAAATGCATTATTTTCTCAAAAACATAAATAATATGACGTCTTATAAATTGGATATATTTTAAATAAATTTCACAGTTTTAATTTAAAATATAAAAAAAAAAACTAATATAAAAAAAGAAAAAGAAAAATCAGATTATTCTTCGTTGATTCGGGCAAAAATGATATCTTTCTTACAAATTCAACACTCACTTGACGTAGACATGAAGCGAAATCTAATGATACAATAATTATGTCAGTTCTAATAATGTTTTGTAAAACTTTTAGCCATATGAACTAAATCATGCCGCAGTTTTATTGTTTGGTTTTGAAGATAAAATATATAATATAGTCCCTCAAAAAAATAAGTGAACACGAAACCTTAGTACAGAGGATTATTAGTATTTTTTCACTTTCAAATTATTCAATTATATTTTCGATCTATTGTAAAACTGGCGACAATGTTTATATTAGTCGACAAATGGCTTTTGATTATGATCGTTCAAAAAAAGGTTTCGTCCACACGGATCTTGAAAATATTTTTTTATATTTATTGAAAAATTACCACACATTCGAAGCTATTGAGACTAGGAATGAAAAAGAAAAAGAAGTGTTGAACACTATCATAAATATTTTAGATTGGGACAGAAATAAAAAGAATTTGTACTGAAATCGATAATTACAATGAGGATGTTCTTATATATTAGTACAGTCCCTCAAACAAATAAATGAACACGAAACCTTAGTACGGAGGATTATTAGTTTTTTAAATCAATTTCAAATTATTCAATTATATTTTCGATAAATTTTCAATTTTGATCCATTGTAAAATTGGTGACAATGTTTATATTTAGTCCTTATTGTTTTCCCTATTCAAGAATTCTGTTTTCACATTCTGAAAATTCTAAACTGACAGAACCTTTTTTTTAAAAAAATATTTTTTATTGTTATATTTTATTTTGAGACTTCAAAATACGATTTTTCAATATGTCATTTACAACTTCAAAATAAAATGCTAAAAATTTAAAAAATACATTTAAAAAATGTCTGTCAGTTGGGAATTTTCAAAATGTGAAAATAGAGTTTAACCCATTAGTAGTCGCTAATTGGTCAATTTGCCGCCCATTCTTCAGTGTTGCCAGATTTTTTTATTCAATAACCACCAAAAATTTTTAGAAGTGGCATTTGATATACATAAAACACAAATAAAATCGAAGAAATGGCGATCACATCACTTCTTAAAATTATTGGTGACAGTTAAAGAAAAAGTGTGCAATCTGTAATAGGTGGCGCTGTCTATAGCGACTACTAACGGGTTAAACATATGTATTATTTATAAGCTAATTGTAAAGCCCATAGAATAACATTGGCTTGGGCTTCCGACAACGGTCAAATGATATTTGTTAAACTTTACGTGCTTGAAATATTTGTTTTCTAATAAAAAAATATCTATATTGATAAGTATAAAGGATTTAATTCCAAAAATGTCGATTTTGAGTTAAATATATACTTTCTTCTTAATGGCCATATTCACTTACCGTCGCCAGAAGCCCGAGCAAATGTTATTTTATGGGGAAATTTTCTTTACAAATAACTTATTAAATAATACATATTTTTTAATTCTGATTTCACATTCAGAAAATTCCCAACTGTTAAATTGACGCACCTTTTTTAAAAATGTATTTTTTTAATTTTTAAGGTTTATTTTGAAATTGCAAAATGAAAAAAATTCACATATTGAAAATTTGTATTTTGCAGTTTCAACATAAAATATAAAAAAATTAAAAAATTATTTTTTTAAAAAAGGTCAGTAAATTTAACAACTAGGAATTTTCAGAATGTGAAAACAGAATTAAAAAATATGTATTAGTTAATAAGTTATTTGTAAAGAAAAATTTCCCATAGAATAAATGATAGATAGAATAGAATAGATAAAATAGAATAAAATAGATAGAATAGATAAAATAGAATGCACATTATGTAAACCATACCATTCACTATTTTTTTTTTTTTAAAAAAAAAAAGCTCTTAAAAAAGGATAACATCCCATATACTAAACTACCAAATAATTTTTTCACGGGATTTTTAGAAGGATTTGTTTATTCCAAATTGACAAGAGAATCAATAATCTCCACAGTCATATTTGGCAAATGTACAGAGGGATAATGGTTTTGAATATTTTTTCTTAAATTTAAAACACTTGTTTTAAAGAAAAAAATGTGTCTAAATTGCACAAAAACATGATGCAATTTTCTCCCCTGATTTGTAATGGTGACATACGAACATAAATAAATAATCTTAATACAAAAAATAATAATTAAACTGATAAACAAAATAAAAAAAAATCTAGTGTGCAATTACCACATAGCTTTCATTACCTACTATTACTTGTATTACATGCACACTTTTTGGAGATAATGTGGTCAGAAGACATAAAATTGACCTAACAAATCAGACACCTAACATTTTTTCAATAAGAGAAACTGATACATGTGTAAAGGCATATCTTTACACGTATGTAAAGATAATTGAGCCGTTTGTTGAAACACTAATTTCCGAGATCTGTGACTAATGTGAATAATCAGGATGACAGTCAATTTTCCTATCTTAACTAAGTAATAAATACGAAAGAATATCTAAAAGGGGGTTTATGTAGCAATTTTCAAGAAAATTGTTAGCGCCGTTTTTAAGATGCTGACGTTTGGTCCCACTTCCGAAATTCAACAAAACCTGGCAAACTTCTCTGGTGATTGGTAAAGAACAATTAGATACAAAAGGATATCTAAAAAGGAGTTAATATAGTGAGTTGGAAAAAAAATCATACTGCAAATTTTAAAGGAACATTTTGAAGAGACCTCAAAAATTGATTTACTTAATTAAAAGCAGTTAAAATTACCTTACATTAAATCCTTAAAAAATGAGCTTTATATATTCAGTTCCAACCAGAACCATCTTCAGAGCTCGCATGACGACTATTGCCTGGTGTTTTATTTTCATTCCTCATCACTTTCGTCCATCATCTCTTCACTTAGAGCTCTGAAGATGGTTCCAATTGAAACTGAATATATAAAGCTCATTTTTTAAGGATTTAATGTAAGGTAATTTTAACTGCTTTTAATTGAATCTTAATCCTTTCATAAATAAAAATATGTATAATTGATTTACTTATATAGGACACCTATAAATTTTTCCAAACTTATCAAATAATACATACAAAAGGACATCTAATACGGTGTTTATATAAAACTTTAAGAAAATCGTTACAGCTGTTTTTGAGATATGGATTTACAGTTCCACTTCCGGTTCTTAATGTCTCATTTCCAGTTCTTAATATTCCACTTCCAGTTTTCTAATTTTCACCAAAAGTTAGAAAAGTCCTCTGTACATTAGACATGTTTAAAAATTCTGAAGTTTCATCAATTTATCTACATTAGTTTCAAAGATATGATAGTCAGAAGAATTCCCACACACTAACCAACTGCTGTAAACCACTTCGATTTTATGCTTCCAAGTAATTCAGGTGAAAACCTGATACCTCAATCATAGTGAATTATAAATAGTGAGGGAGAGGAGAACAAAATGTAAAAATAGCAAACTTAAGAATGGTTTAAACCTGACAAATTTTAATATAAAAAAAAAAAAAGAAGAAAAGAAAAAAATTAATGAGATTTGTCATTTTTACTGTCTTTATATGATCTCTGTAGAAAATGGGATATTGTATTGGAGCAAAAATTCCTATATCGAGTTTTCATTTGATTTATGCATTTTAAGGAATTTTGAATCCAAAAGTGTTTTTTCAAAATTGGTCAGTGTATGGGTGTGTGTGCGGGAGAATTTTTGACTACTGTATATCCAAAATGAAGTAAGATAAAACAAAACTTTATAAGACAGGTCCAGTGTATAGCTGAATTTGCCAACTTTTCATGAAAATTGGAAAAATGGAAGTACACTCATGGACAAAAAAATTAGCGCACCAAGAAATAATTGCGGGATCGTAACGAAACTTGGCATGAATGTACATGTCGGGGAGATATGCAAATGATTAGAAATGCAGCGTGATTGCGCATTACGTATAGCCGGTAGAGGGCGTTTATTGTTGTTCTCTGTGGAGTATAAAAAAGGTAACCAAAGCTTATTTGAGTGTGCTGACTCGTTTACAAAGGAAGAGCTGAGGTAGACATGCCATTACGTTGTTTTCGAAGACAATATGAGCAGCTGTTGCAGTTTGAGAGGGGGAGAATCGTCGGCATGATGGAAGCTGGGTGGTCAGCTAAGCGAGTAGCTTGTCAATTAGGCCACCCTGATTGTGTTGTGAGGAAGTGTTGGGACCAGTGGACCCGAGAGATGTCATGTACACGAAGACCAGGCTCAGGACGGCGTCGACAGACCAGTCGTCGAGAAGAGCGCCACATCTTAAGAAATGCACGCGTACAGCCAACTGCTTCATCGGCCGCCATCCAGGCAGAGGTAGCAGCTTCACTAGGGGCCCCTGTGTCCTCTTGAACCATATGAAGGCGCCTGGCTGAAGGACATTTGGTATTGCGGCGTCCATTACATGTGCCGCCAATAATACCCACCCCCTCTGCTCCGTTTGGAGTGGTGTCACTCTCGACAGGGTTGGATAGTAACCGAGTGGAACCACGTCATGCTTAGCGACGAATCCAGATTCAATTTGGGCAGGGATGACTAACATGTACGTGTGTAGAGGCAACGGGAGGAATACCTCAATTCTGCCTTTTTTTTACAGTTGCACACTGCACCCACAGCTGGTGTGATGGTATGGGGTGCCATTGCCTACAATACACGGTCACCCCTAGTATTGATCCATGGTACCATGACAGCCCAGTGGTATGTCCATAACATCCTGCAACCACATGTGTTGCCACTCATGCAACGGCTCCCAGGAGCCATTTTTCAACAAGACAATGCTCGGCCTCACACGGCAAGGCTGTCACAAGACTGTCTCTGCACTGTTACTACTTTTCCTTGGCCTGCCTGACTCCCAGATTTGTCTCCAATCGAGCATATCTGGGATCATTTGGAATGGCGAGTTGGGCATCCCACGAGTTTGAACGAACTAGAGGCAAGGTTACAGCAAACGTGGAACGGAATGTCTCAAGACATCATACAGAACTTGTATACCTCAATGCCCGATCGTATCGCATCGTGCATTTGCGCTAGAGGGGGCCCAACAGGGTATCAAATCCTCCATTCTTTTGCCCTTTTCTCTGAAATAAATTATCCTTTTTCTTTGATTTTCTAATCATTTACTTATATCAAAGTAGTCATTACGTATGTAAAATTTCGTTTCATTTTGATGACTCCTTCTTGGTGCGCTAATTTTTTTGTCCATGAGTGTAGAACCATATTTTAATTTTAGTCAGTATTTCAAAAACGACTCAAATGATTTTCTTCAAATTTGATTTTTAAATCTTTTATAGATAACCTCTTGTGTGTGTTAGTTGTTACTGCAGGAATATTGATAGGCATCCTGATTTAGCAGGTCAGTTTTATGCTTAAACATGGATGTCTTAAAAAACAGTTAAGGATTTTCTTCAAACTTGCCATGTTAATTTCCTTTTAAATGGGTTTTCATATGTATTAGTTGGTTTACAGTGTACAGATGAATTTACGTAGTCTTAATAGAAATCAGAAGTGGGATCTAAAGTTGATCTCTCTCAAAAATGGCTTGAATGATTTCCTTCAAATTTATGATATAAGTATCTTTTTTGATGTTCTTTTGTATGCATTAGTTGTTTAATTCAGGAAAATAAACGCCTTTATTAGATAAGTCAGTTATTGATCTTGGAAATGAGTGTCTCAAAAAATGGCTCAACAGATTTTCTTAAATCCTCTATATAAAGTTTCTTTTATATGTCTTTATGACATATGTATAGTCATTTGCATAAGTTTAAGACCAGTAGCCAAATTTCAGTATTTTAACACATTGCATTATTTGCACAGATTATTGCATCATCTCGTGCTGATTGCATCAGACACATTCTACTGCTATAAATAAAGGTGCCAGGCACGTTTATTGGATTTTGTCATAGACAGTGCTGTTCTGTAGTTATTGTAATGGGTAAAAAACCTTCACTTACTGTTACAAAAACGTCAGAAATACTGACCCTGCATAAAATTGGATTTTCTGAACATCAAATAAGTTTGAGGGTAAATGTGAGCAAGACAGCTGTGCATCAAGCTATTAGTAAATTTAAAATTTCAGGAAAATTTGTGGACCATAAGAGTAATTTCTTTTTCATGCTTGGAGTAAGTTCAGGTTTCCTTGCAGGTTTATGGGATAATAAACCTGCAAGGGGGGCAAATCTTTGGGCAAATGTCTTGAAATAGTACTCAAAGTGACGTTGGTGCCTTTTGCAGCCAGAGAATGTCTAATCATATTGCAGGAGGTTCTTGGATCTCGTACGACCATCCTTATCATATAATCATCACATGCACTAGTTTTTCTAGGGTGACTGCTTCTCTTAAGGTCCACAATTTTTCCTGAAATTTTAAACATACTAATAGCTTGATGCACAGCTGTCTTGTTCACATTTACCCTCAAACTTATTTGACATTTAAAAAATCCAATTTTATGCAGGGTCAATATGTCTGACCTATTTGTAACAGTAAGTGAAGGCTTTTTACCCATTACAATAATTACACAACAGCACTGTCTCTGACAAAATCCAATAAATAACTGGCGATAAATGTGCCGGGCACTTTTATTTATAGTAGTAGAATGTGTCTGATGCAATCAGCACATGAGATAAAGCATTAGTCTGTGCAAATGATGCAATGTCTTAAAATACTGAAAATTGGCTACTGGTCTTAAACTTTTGCAAATGACTGTATTAGTTAGATAGGTACTACAGGAAAATAGTAGGCGTCTGAATAGTTAGGCCCCCTATGATGGACTGAATTTTATTTTTTCTGTCTACACTATCTCCAAAAAGACTATTTTTAAGGTGGCATTAGGAATTTAAAAAAAGTATTTATAATAGTAATAATTAAATAGGGGAAAATTATACATCTAAGAGCATCACTTCTCGCTCCCTCCGGTTAAAAAAAAAATTCATCTATACATTTAAAATGAACAGTTGAACTATAAATCAACGATAACTTTACAGGCACTGGGCTTGATTCTCGATTCAGGCATGGATGTTTGAATGGTTCAAAAATTTACTGCTTGCTAGGTACTGGTCTGATGAGCCTGAATGTATAAACAATACAGTAGAGTGAGCGAAACTAAAATAAAAAAAATTTGCCTATTTGTAATTTCAAAAATTTCATCAGAATTGAAAGCAGAAAGGAAAAAAATAATCCGGTTATCTTCAATAAGACAATTGGTGTAATTTTATTGAATTTTGGAGTTGAAAATAAAAAAGAAATCTTCTAACAGCTAAATTTTTTTCCCCATCAGATTACAGGTATCAAGTTTAGTTCCAATTCAGGCACGGATATTTGCAGAGGTTTGGAATCTACTTCCAGCTATAACTCCAGACTTAATGTGCCTTAATATAGGGAAAAAAAAAAAAAAAAAAAAAATTGGAGTGAGCAATGCTCAAACCAAAAACAAAACAATTGGCCTATTTTAAATCACAAAAATTTCATCAGAATTAAAGGCCTAAAAGAAAAGATATCCAGTCGGGTTATTTGTCAGTAAGTCAATTGGAGTGCTTTTATTAAGAATTTGGAACCAATGTCAAAAAGCAATTTTTCCTATAATTGAATGCGTTTAACATTGGCCTATTTGTAGTTTGAAAAATTTCATCAGAAATAAAAGCCAAGTGGGGAAAAAAAAAAAAAAAAAATCAATCCAGTTATCTCTGAATAGACTAAGTAGATTGTTCTTATTTAGATTCGGAGTCAAAGACAAAAAGAAATTTGTTTGATAACCAAATAATTTTCCAGTCAGCCAATTTGTTAAAAAATTTTATCCAAAATAAAGACCAATTTGAAAAAGATCAATCAGGTAATCAATAAACAGGCTGACTGGAGTGCTTTTATTGAGGTTTGGAGCTGAAATTAAAAAGCAATTTTTCTGATAACCTTTCACATTCTGCCTATTTGTAGTTGGAACAGTTTCATCAAAAATGCCAACTGGAAAAAAATGAATAAGGCTATTTCTGGATACACCGATAAGAATATTTTTATTTAGTTCTGGAGTAACCAAATAATTTTTCTGTTGGCCTATTTGTAATTTTAAACCTTTCTTAAAAATAAAGTCCAGATGGAAAAAATTTATCAGATCTCTGGATAAGTGAACTAAAGTGCTTTTGTTGAGCTTTGGAGCTGAAGGAAGAACAAAATTCGCATGAAGGCCCAATTGGCCACTCGATTGTTGATTAAAATATATATATATATATATATACGTTATGTAAAAATATATTTGATTGGCAGATAAATCTCTTTTTGATTGTGGCTCGAAAATTCAAAAAAGGTACTTCAGTAGACCTATCAACCTAGTTTTTAAACTGAAAAATAGGTCAACTTTTACAGTCGGCTTATTCGTACTTTTAACAATTTCATCTAAATTAAAGGCCAAGTGGGAAAAGAGAAAAAAAAAAAGTTCTCACTGGCCAAATACTTTATTTAGTTGACTTATTTGCTGTTTAAAAAAGTTCGTTAGATATAAAAACAAACTGAAGAAAAAAAATCACGTTTGGTATATCTGTCGGTAGGCTGACTGGAGTATTTTCTTCAACTATGGGGGGACAGTCTGCCCCCTTTGCCTCCCTAGTCACTATGCCCCTGATTTCAATCCTTCCATTACCTACAGTAGTCTTGTAATGGAATTAAAAATTAAATAAGCAATCTACTTATCAAATGAAACTTGAACATGACACAAAATTAAAATAAATAATTAAATGAAATGCTCACTAACATCATGTGTGATTATGTGTTTTCAATTCTATTTCAGATCTAACACCTGTTATCAGCAATTCCAAATAAAAATATAAACACCTTCCACATTGCGATGCTCCCTCTCTGAAGCAGTGTGTGATCCACAGTATGCAACATCTATTACCCGAACATTGCCAGGTGCCAAATTCAAAGCTTCAAATAATCACTTCCTACTCATGGTTGTTTAAGTTAATATCCTGATTATTATGTATAATCAATGTTAAAATTTACTAAATATTATTATAGTCTAAACTAATATTCAATAACAGTCGGTTTAAAATAATAGATTCAAGAAAATATAAAAAAATTTAGGATATTTGAAAATATTATTTGACTAATATATATCTTTGAAACTATTAAGTATTATGAATGCTGGTGAGATTATTTAACCGATTCAGACATTTCCTATTCTTTTAGAATAGTTTGGCATAGTGCCAAAGAACTGAAAGTATTATTTGAGTAATATAAAACCTTTGAAACTATTAAGTACAAGATGGTTATAATTAAACTTCCGCTATAAACAGCATCCTACAGTGCAAACGGGTGAACGGAATGCAATGAAATTTGGTATATACAGTTGAGGATCTATAATCTGCATACCCATAATTCACAACTGTCTATAATCCACACTCACTTTGCAAATGTAAACAAATGATTTTGCAGTAACGAAAATCCGATATTTTGGATGTATATGAGAAAATATGATGTTAATTCACATACTAAAATGAAAAAAAAAATGAGTGTAAAATTTTACAAAATAATAAAAAAAGGAAAAAAATAATTATACTTTTATTACCTTTATACTTTTTTAGCGAATCTGAACATCGTCTGAAAAATATTCAATTAGTGATCAAACAAAACACATGCAAGTACAGTTTTCTAACTCCTGCCAGTAACCACATTTCTCATTGGTAAAAAAAAAATGACATCATATGCGTTGGTGGGATTATATATTTTCACAGATGTTTAAGGACCATTAGTGTAAATGTTCTTTTTAGGGTGGTATTTCAAAAATACACAAAACTATTTAAGGAAAAAATTATACCAGCATTTGTTTTGAAGATAAGTTCTACAATGCAGTCTTTAAAAACTGTATCAAACTAATCACATTGCAAGCATCTGGCTGCTTACTGTTAATCACAGTCCAGAAGTAGGAGTACAGTTTTTTAATGAATCACTCATTTAAGGGTTTAAATTATACATTGCTTCTACTTCATTAAATAAATTTTATTGTTTTATATATTTATTAGCATTTACCTTCATTACATTATATAAAAACAAACAATTCTAATTCTAGTTTCATTAAACAAAGACTATAGTTTTATGTACCGTATTTATTCATATAGCGAGGAAATGGCATCAATAAATGATCTATAATTTGCAAAAATCTATAATCCGCACAAATTCTAGAACCAAGGTATGCGGATTAAAGATCTTCAACTGTACGAGGCGTGGCTATTAAATAACGAGACTATTGCTGCTACAGATTAACTACATATGCGACAAATCCAAACGACAGACAGCTGTGCAGCGTAAAACCTTCTCTTTCGATTGCAGCGCCTTCCGTGTTTGTAGAGAAATCAGTCTGGCCATAACCTTCATTTGTGTAAGAGGTGTTTGTTTCGTTTTGCCGAAAACATGATAAGTGTAAAAGTAGAGCAACCAATTGCCATGAAATTTCACGTGAAACTTGATAAAACCGCTAGTGAAACTTATCTTTTATTAAAACAAGTTTATGGCGATGAATATTTATCACATGCGCAAGTTTTTAAGTGGTTCAAGCATTTTCAAGATGGCCGAGAAGACATTGGAGATTATGACCGCCCGGGTCGCCCTTCCACGTCCAAAACGGATGAAAATATCGAAAAAGTCGCAAATCTGGTTCCATCTGACTATCCATCTACTATCTTGAGATGCGTGCTCAACTCTGTGAAAGAGTAGGGAAAAAACGACCCGAATTGTGAAAGAACAAGTTATGGATTCTCCATCAAGACAACGCTTTGGCTCACACTGAATTGCCTGTCAAGACATTTCTAGCCAAATACAAAATCCCAGTTTTAGACTATCCACCTTATTCGCCTGACCTGTCCCCATGTGACTTTTATCTGTTCCTCAAAGTCAAATCAGCATTAAAAGGAACAAGATTTGAGTCAGCTGAAGCTGTGAAAGAAAAAGCGGCACAATTCATGCAGGAGCTCACAGAACAAGACTTCCAGCACTGTTTCGAACAATGGAAAATTCGCATGGAGCGTTGTAGGGATAGAGGATGGAGGTATATTGAAGGTGATAATAACTAAATATGTATAAATTTAAAATAAAATGTTTTACAGCAATAGTCTCATTATTTAGCCACACCTCATAGACTATACACGATGTTATGGAAGAAAATTAAGTTTTAAATTAAAATGGATTGATTGAATTTTTGGTTTTAAAATTTTGGATTGTAAATAATAAAAAATTGGCCGAAATCACATACAGTGGAAAGTACAGTTTAGCAGTGCTACGGCTCATGAAGAATAATACTAAATATTGAATTTTGTCAAATTTTAAATTAAATAAAAATAAATCAGAATAAATATGGACTTACCAACAATCTTCAAAGGCAGATGCTGTAACACAAAATATTAATCCAAATAACAAATAAATAAAATGAAGAACAAATTCCTTGAACACAATCATTTATTGAAAATTAAGTGCACATTAAATTTTTAAGTACCGGCACATGTGGTATTTTGAAACACAATTTCGATGGTAATCAAAATCTCAAGCAATGGATTACAATGATAATTATTATTATGAAATAGAAAATTATTCAAGAAGCCAATATTCACATATATCAATCATAGTTATTTAGTCATTATATTGTTTACTGCACCTAATACACTTTTCTAATTTCGAAAATGTGCAAGGAATCCTCAAGTACATTATTATGATTATGCACTTTGATTTCACTGTTTTATAGCATATTGTGATGATATGAGGTGAAGCTATTGACAAAAAAATTCATAGAAAATGACACACGAGATATTATCATCCTGTATAATGCCATACGTGAAGCTTGTCACATGATCTGTATAGGTGAGTAATTTCAGATCCGCTCATACCTATAGAGTGATCAGTCGAGGTTTGACTTCATTCATTAAGCCTGCTCTTTAGGCCTATGGGATGGGAGGATGCTTCCATAGATACGAAATTTAATCTATCTTGGAAACTGATGACTCCACAAAGTATTAGAAAATGTAGGATGAGACACATTTTATGGAATCCAGGCAGTGATAAGATTAAAAATGTAGCAAGAAAATTGTCGCTGCATATTCATAGAAGAATTCTCTTGGGATTTCAGCTTCGCCGATCATCACCACTAGGCACAACTTAGGGATGTTCTTTTTTAGTCGTAGTTCAAAATGACGTTATAAAATTTATGATGATTTTTGATAAAGAATGCTTTAAAAAAATAGTTTTTACCATTTATATCATAATTAATTGAGGTAAACCATACCTAGCCGCAATACCATCCGCTCACATTGGCTATGAACGGTGCCACGGCTGGGTAAAAATACGTCTACCTGCTCAGTCAGCTACCATCCAAGAGAAGAGAGACACTCATCCAAATTCCTGCTCACTGAGAACGAACTACCGGTGAATTGATGCACACGGTAAATAGTTCTTAAAAAAAGTATTTTCATTCGATCGCTTGCTTAAATAAACTTAAAGAATTAAGTTTAAAATAAATTAAATATGATGGAGGAAAATTTACTTCAGATTATTTTTTAAGGATCGATTATTATTATTAAAATTTAAAATTAACTCATTTTTTTAATAGGATGCTATTTTGAATCAGCGAAGTGACACAGTGTTTCTGCGGACCTAATGGAACTTTCTAGAAGGAATTTTGAAAATATAATTAAAAGTGACATCATGAATTTTAATTAAAGAAATATGAACGTCAGAAAAATTATTAATATTATTTTTAAATTATTTGAGCATGATTTAAATTGATTTTAAAACGATTTAACTATTATTTATCTTTTAGGAATATCGTCAGTTTGTTTACAAAGAAACTCACTTGAAATTTTAAGCTTTTCTATTTCTTTGAATTTTGAGTAATTTAAATGATTAATTGGGGGAAAATAAACTAAATAAATAAGAGAAAAACTATTTTTTGGAGGATTTGTGGAAAATTAATTAAATTAAATAGTGTTAAAATTTTCCAATTTTAACACACGAGAGCTCACGGAATTTAAAAAAAAAAAAAAAAATTAGTTCCAAAATGTCCACTAGAGGGCACCTTTTCCAGAAAAACATTAAATTTAACACAATAAACAACCAAAATGGAATACAGAAACAATATTAAAGATACCATCATCATTACAGCTGAAAACAGTGGCGGATTTAAGGGGGGGGGGCTAGGGGGCTGAAGCCCCCCCCCCAAAACACTGACATTCACTACTGAATATTGCAATTGTAAATTTTTTATTGGTCTAGAATAACACTTTAAAAAATCTTAGCCCCCCCCAAAAGTGAAGTTCTGGATCCGCCACTGGCTGAAAACATCAGCATAAAACATGACAACACCTGCAAACGTTTTATACCCTAACCTTTTTTGCATAAAGCTTCCTCTACTTCGCAAGCATGCAAATCTCAACATTTTTTTTCCTAGAACTGACAGCTTTTCTCGGTTTTACATCTTATTACTCACAATTCTTGTTCTGGATTGTTAATATTTTTTCTGTATTCCGGTTTGGTCGTTTATTGTGTTAAATTTAACATTTTTTCTGGAAAAGGCACCCTCTGGTGGACATTTTGGAACTAAAAATTTTTCTTCGAAATTCCATGAGCGCGCCTCGTGTATAGTCTATATACCAAATTTCGTTGCATTCCATTCACCCGTTTGTGCTGTAGGATGCTGTTTATAGAAAAAAATTAATTATAACCACCCTGTATTATGAACGTGGGTGAGATAAGTGCACTGATTCATTCATTTATGGTTAAAAGAACAGTCTGGCATTTTGCCAAAGATGTGATTATTCCCTGTGAAAAGAGATAAAAGTTCAAAGCATTATTTATTTAGTTGGGACTTGTCAGTAATTTATAATACTGTATTAATAAGCTATAATGCAGTAACAGTATTATTTATCCTAACATGAGAAATAATGTTCATCTCTACATACAAGTTTTCATTTTTATTTCTGAAATAGAGTAACATTCACAATAATTTCTAACAGCTTTACAATGGTAGGTTTTACACAGTCATATCATGCACAAGTTATTCCATTACATGTAAGAATGTATTTAATACTGACAATGAATGGAGAAGCATGATCCAAGATTTTGTTACTTATTAAGATGTTGAAAATGTTGAGGAAAATATAAGAAGAACTGTTTTTGATTATTTTATAGCAGAAAAATGTATGATGAGTATGAAGATGATAACAATGCAACTGATATTCTAATTATTCTATCTTAAGTTTCTATTTTAAGAGTCTCTGAAACATTAAGATGTTACCTGAAAATTTCTGGTGCAACATGAAATACCATATCCTATTTTAATGAATTATAAAAGACACCCTAAGCAAACATAAACCCTTATTGATCACTATTTTATAAAAGAACTAATCATCACTTTCTTATGCAAGTACAAATCATTATTTTATTTAAAATTAAACAGATGACATGTATGCTATGTAAAGTTTGAAAAACAATTTAGATGTGTATTATAGATGACAGTCAAAGTTTAAACATAAAAAATGAAGGTATCTTTGCAAAAGCTAGTGCTTTTTCTTTTTAAGATCATTTTCTCAATAGATTTAAAAAAAAAAAAAAAAAAAAAAAAAAAAAAAATCTTATTTGAATCTTACAGGTGTCAAAAAAAATTAAAGTAGTACTTCCACACTAAAATATGATTTTATATAAGCAATATTTAATTACATGACTGACTATGCTAATAAAATAAATAACAAAGTAGGTATTGCAAGGAAACACAAATAACTGAAATGAAAGAACATACAGTTTGAATAAAATTTCAGAAAATGCAATAGAAAAATGAATGGATAAAACTGAATTAAAAAATAAAATAAAATAAAATAAAATTCAAAAATTGAAAAAAAAAAAAAAAAAAAAAAAAATCTCAATGAGGTATACCCCTGCATGGTTCAAACTATCCCTCTTTCAAGATTTTCAGCTCTGTGATAAGTAGCCTGAGTCCCAGAGGGCAGTGGCGGATTTAAGGGGGGGGGGGGGGCTAGGGGGCTGAAGCCCCCCCCCCCCAAAACACTGACATTCACAATTGAATATTGCAATTGTAAATTTTTTATTGGTCCAAAATAACACTTTGAAAAATCTTAGCCCCCCCCCAAAAGTCAAGTTCTGGATCCGCCACTGCCAGAGGGTGCAAACACACATATGCACAGAGATATTTCTCTGTTGTATAACATCACTGGAGTCTGTTTCTTAAGAACATAATTATTAATAAATAAGAATATAAGATGTTTAACATCGTACCTTAATGCACCTCCTTTTAAAATTGTTAAAGAGGGACTAGGCGCTCTAGAGCAAGGAAAAGATGAGGTAGGAGTTGATCCCAAACTATCTCTTTTTGTTAACAATCTAGGATTTTGGGCAGAATCTCTCTGGATGAATTTGTAATGATCAAGTTGCATGCTAAATAAATTAAAGTAAATATATTACTAACACATTAATGTTGGAAAAGTAGTTAATAAACCTAAAAAATAAGTTGATATTTTGTGGAAAAGTAAATATACTGCAATAAAATAATTTAAATTAGCTATTTGTTATTTATTGCCCTTAACAACTTAATTCTATGAATCAGTATAAGCTGAGTTTATGTAAAGGCAAAAAAAAAACATTTTATTCACTGAAGAATCTTTTATGTTAAGACAAAAAAAAAAAAAAAAAAAAAAAAAAAAAAAGAAGAAGAAGAAGGGGGTTATTATAAATAATTTCAACTAGTTTATAGATTTGAGCATGTATAACATATATTTTATAGATACTTTCATTTTTATTTATAACATATATATATATATAAGCAGTTTCTATGAAAGTTTGAATTATATTTAAATAGAACATTTAAGTAGAATTATACATGAATAATTTTGATAGATTAATTAAAAGTGATAATGATAGAATACATTTAATGTATTTAATCCATTAAGAGTTTGTATTAATCTCATATCACTGATAAGTTCCAATAAGGTTTAAAGTACTAAAAAATGACAATGAAAGATAAAACTGGTATTTTATTCTAGGGACATGTATTAACTCTGTCTGGAAAAAAAAAGGGGGGGGGGGGGGGGAAGGATGATTAAAAAAAAAAAATCACTTAATATTAAATTTAATAGAAATATGCTTCTTTTCTTCCCACTTGAAAGAAAGATTCATACAGGAGACTCAGTAAAATAATGAAAATATTTTTATTCCAGCTAACAGTAAAAATAAATTATTAAACATCCTACCACATGAGCAGTTACATTATATTCGGTCAGATCTGTATTAATTATTGAAATAAATTTTTATTTAAACTTTTAATAAATCTCAAAACAAATTAATTAATTAAAACAAATATTAATAAAAACTTACCTAGTTGAATCACCTTTCTTCTCCCTAAAGCAAAGATAAATAAATAAGTAGCACTAGCACATAGGAATATATATATACAGTATACAGAGACATGTCATAAGTAAATAGACACCCTGAATTTTATGAACATTAATGAATTTCGAGGTAACAACTCATATAATAATATTTTTTTGCAGGTTTATGTAAAGTAACATATTCTCAAGCTCTTTAAATATGCCTCAAAACCCTGGTTCAAAAGAACTGAGTGATTTTCAACGAGGGGGTATAATTGGACAATATGAAGCTGATAGAATTCAGGGGCAAATTGCCATAAAGCTGCATATTCCTCTCTCAACTGTCAATCGGGTGATTGTGCAATTCAAAACTGACTAAAAAAAAAAACTGTTAAACCCTGTTCAGTTCGACCTGGACCAACAGCATATCAACTGAGGGCTGCCAAAAGGACTGTCAAAAAGAAACCTCGTTGTAAGGCTGACGATGTGGGAGCACAGCTTAATGTGAATCGCCATACAGCTATCAGATATCTTCATAAGTTAAGATATCATGGGAGATCTGCTAGATGCAAACCTCTTCTCACTGCAGCCAATATTAAGAAAAGAATGAACAACTGCAGTGTCCAAACATGATTTGACATTTTGGCAGCATGTCATCTTCTCAGATGAGTCCACTTATGCTCAATTTTCATGTCGCGGATGCACATGGATCTGGAGACAACCCACACAAGAATTTAGCCTAAATCGATTACAACTAACCGTAAAGCATGGCAAATTTTCCATTCTTGTGTAGGGTGCAGTTTGGAGCACTGAAAAATCAGAGCTAGTGGAATGTGTGGGTAATGTTAATAGTGAAAAATACATTGCCATATTGGAGAAAGGGCTTTTTCCAATATTCTCAGGTGGGGTACTGAGTAAATCATTGACACTTTTCATGGAAGATGACGCTCCTTGTAATATGGCTAAAATAACCAAAGAATGGGCTTCCATGGTCCAGTCAGTCACCGGATATGAACCCCATAGAACATGTATGGGCTCTGCTCGATCGTGCAGTTAAGCGACGTCCACAACAACCTAATTCTCGTAAAAAAACCTTTGCAATGTTTACGTGAGGAGTGAACTAAAATTTTTCAGGCTAAGATAGCAGAACTCATTGCCTCCATGCCAGAGAGAGTAAAGGCCTTGAAAAAAGCAAGCGGTGGTTCAACTAAGTTCTAATGTACATATTTTGTTTTTGTATCAATTAGATACTATGAAATAAATAACATTGTTTAAAAATTATGGTGTCTATTTACTTATGACAGATCTCTGTATATATACACAGATCAGGAATTTAAAAAACAAATTTTTTATATGGAAAGTAATAATAAAATATGACTAGCAAAACAAATAACAAATTTTTATTAGTAAAACTCAAACTTTGAAAATTCATAATTTAAAAATTAATTGTATATTTTGCTATGAGATAGGGCAAAAAGCAATCTTCTGTAAGAATAGGCAAACACACTACCTTTCAAGGGAAAAAAAAATCCTTCATATAAAGGTCACACACACCTTATATGTATTTCTAAAATTACTCCGTTATAATAAAAATAGTAATATCTTAAAACATTGGAAGAATACAATTCTATAAACAATGCAGTTTTAAATAAGATAAATTTATATTTAAAAGTAATGAATCAGTGTATTTCAAGACTGTAAAGTTGTTTTATTTTATTTTTATTTATTATTATTATTTTTTAGATAGAACAATTGTAACAAACGATTACAATTAATTAAAAAAAAAGTATAGTGTAACACTTTTTATATAATATTATTCGCTTATGAAAATTTGTATTATAAAAAAGCAAAACTGTATTTTTGTATAATGGACTTTTACAATGGATTTAGCAACTTTGTTAAATAGAGACCTGACTGTATTTTTTAAAATGTCTATCTTTTAAATTTATTTTTTAAATATTTACATTATAGCAAATTTAGTCATATTTTATATCAAATACAAGTTTATTAAAAGTGATTTAAAATGGCATATTATGTATTTCTCTAATTCCTGAAGATATCTTAATTAAGTTGTTTAAAATATATCAACTTTTAATGATAAAGCCTTAATTGAAATCAAAAGCATTGCATGAATATGTTTAGTGTTATCTTTTACATAACTGTTTGGAGACCTTTGATAAACTAAGTTTCACACAAATCTGAAGGTCAAGGAAAGAAAGATGTATCGATTTGATACGGAATGACTCTCTTTAATTTTTTTTTTAATTCTGTGAAAGAATTTCTTCCAATTAAAAGAACTGTCAATTGATGATATTTAAGGGGAATTTTTATGATTGATTGACAAATAAAATACAATATTTTTGCAATTGATTGCTAAAATGCAGAAATATTTTGCCATTAATTTTTAAGGAAAAAATTGACCATTAATCACAACCAACTGTGAAATATTATGTGCGATATTTTTTTTAATGATGATTATTGAAAGAAGCATTTATTTCATCGCTAATAGACAAAATTAGCACATTTTCAAAGCTGAATCCCAAAATATGCGATTAATTCATTGAAAATACATAAGTTTTTCTTTTTTATGCTCAATTGCTAAAATACATGAAGTTCTTTCAGCAATTTCTAAAATACAGGATCATTTTGCTACAATCTGACTTAATTTAGTTGCCAAAACACATATTTTTTTTTTAGGCTAATCAAAGAAATCAATGCTTAGGTCACAGAAAAAAAAAAAAAAAAAGAGACAAGTTTTTTATTTTTTTTTTTAGCCACCACTTTATTTTGTTTAGTTACCACATGCTAAGAAGTGAGAAAAAAATTTCAGGTCTACTACACTAAAAATCTTTAGAGTGGTAGAAAAGGAAATGCAGAATAAAGCCTGGAAAAAAGTAGGAAATAACTACATTTATAATAACAGGAGACTTGGCGTTAGAATATTAAAACTCAAATAAACTACTACATCAGAAACACCAAAAAAAAAATTTTGCGATGCATACAGCTGTTTCGGTAGCCTTAAGCGTACCGCCATCAGTGTAAAAAGAATTCTGAATCTGGAGAAGGGCTCGTATATATAGGAGAGGGACCGAATTTAGTTCAACCAATAGGATTACAGGAAAGGTGGAGTGTGTGGCCAATAAGAATTTAGGAATGTTAGCTGTGTAAAAAGTTAAGAAAATGTGGACTGAATATAAAATTTCCAACAATCAGACAAATAGGGGACAGCGAAATCACAATTTACAATGTTTTTAAAATTTTTATAAATATGAAAAGCTTCAAAGAAATCGAGTTCATGTATGGATTTAGGTCTGCAAATTATTTTAGCAGAATTAAATTTAAAATTATGATTTTCCTCCCAGCAATGTTTAGAAATAGCCGATTTATTGGTTTCTTGTTTGCGGACATAATTCATATGTTCTTTTAGACAAAATTTAAGACTGCGTTTAGTTTGGCCAATATATAATAAACCACACTGACAGGAAATACTATAAATGCCCCAAGCATTATGCATATCAATGGGATCTTTTAAGTGAGAAAAGGTGAGTTTATTGGAAGGCGAAAATATTATTTAAAAATCATATTGTTTGAGAATTTTAGCTATGGTTTGACTAGATTTAGGAAAATAGGGTAAAACAATACTGATATTAGAAGAGACTAATTTAGTAGACGAAATACGAGGGAGCTGTAATTTTTGGAAGGCTTTGTCTATAATGGAAGGGTCATAACTTCTGTTAATTGCAATGGCTTTCAGGTATTTAATTTCAGATTTTAATAAAATAGGATTTGAACAAATATTAAGGGCACGGTTTACAAAAGTATAGAAAGCAGCCATCTTTTGGTTAGGTGGGTGACATGAACACGCATGGGGAGGAAGGGAGACTGCAAAATTTTTACGATAGACGGTGGTTGAAAATCCATCAACAGTGCGAGAGACGAGGGTATCGAGAAATGGAAGGGAGCCATTATTTTCTATTTCATATGTAAACTGGATATTACTGTCAATTGAATTTAAAGTTTCTAAGACATGGTCAATATTGTGACAAGATATGTCGATAAGGGTGAAGGTGTCGTCAACGTAACGGGTCCAAAAAGGAAAAGATATTATCTTAAAAAGCTTGCTTTTGAAATAATGCTTGACCCTTCCATTATAGACAAAGCCTTAAAAAAATTACAGATCCCTCGTATTCCATCTACTAAATCAGTCTCTTCTAATATCAGTATTGTTTTACCCTATTTTCCTAAATCTAGTCAAACCATAGCTAAAATTCTCAAACAATATGATTTTTAAATAATATTTTCGCCTTCCAATAAACTCACCTTTTTTCACTTAAAAGATCCCATTGATATGCATAATGCTTGGGGCATTTATAGTATTTCCTGTCAGCGGTTTATCATATATTGGCCAAACTAAACGGAGTCTTAAATTCGTCTAAAAGAACATATAAACTACGTCCGCAAACAAGAAACCAATAAATTGGCTATTTCTAAACATTGCTGGGAGGAAAATCATAATTTTAAATTTAATTCTGCTAAAATAATTTGCAGACCTAAATCCATACATGAACTCAATTTCTTTGAAGCTTTTCATATTTATAAAAAATTTAAAAACCTTGTAAATTGTGATTTCGCTGTTCCCTATTTGTCTGATTGTTGGAAATTTTACATTCAGTTCACATTTTCTTAACTTTTTACACAGCTAACATTCCTAAATTCCTATTGGCCACACACTCCACCTTTCCCGTAATCCTATTGGTTGAACTAAATTCGGTCCTTCTCCTATATATACGAGCACTTCTCCAGATTGAGAATTCTTTTTGCACTGATGACGGTACGCTTAAGGCTACTGAAACAGCTGTATGCATTGCAAAAATTTTCTTTTGGCATTTCTGACGTAGTAGTTTATTTGAGTTTTAACTACATTTATGATTTGCAAATGTTATTTTCTTTTCCTCGCAGTGGAGAAGAATCCAGTAGATCAATTATTGACTCACTGTTCATGTATTTTCTGAAATATAAGCATATAATACATGCTTAAACATATTTATCTTAAATAACTAAAGAAACAGATTTTAAAAATATAATACCAGAGGGTATTTTGTTTCAATTAAAAACTAGAGTACACTACAGGAAAAACTGGAGATTAATGAATGGGATATCAGTTGTATGACAATCAGCAGGTCAAGTGAAAACTTTTTACTGACAAAAATATTTCATATTTTTGAATTTAGGATGAAAATATATTAATTTTCAACAATAATAAATGTTTTTCTGGGGTCAGAAATTAAGGGGAAAAAACTGATCAAAGAGGCATTAAATAATGTTGCATTTTAAATTTTCATATTGTTTCCTTCTTTTTTCTTTTTGTAAATTATATTGCTATAAAACAAATTTTTTTATTAGACAAATAATTAAAGGCAAAGATTTAATCAGGATAAGATATCTGTAAATGGAATATTAAAGTTTTATTTTATTTTTTTACATTTACTTATACTATTCTACTTCATATTTTTAGAAAGTTTTATAACTCATTGAACTGATTACTCTAATGCAATTTTCATATTTTTATTTTTTTTTTTTCTCTCCTTCTTTATACCTACAGTCAATTTGTGACAAATTATTCAGTAATAACTAATGTCACAGTATATTTGGAAAATTTTATACTATTTAATTGTTTGAGTGCAGACAAATTATCTTGTACATATGCTAAATTTGTGGAATAAAATGCATAGTTATTATTATTATTATTATTTTTGGAAAATAATATAGAAATAATTATATTTAACTATAATTATTATATAAAAAGTAATTTTTACCAACAAAAAAACTTTTTATTCTCACTTATTATAAGAATGTTTTGCTGCACAAAATCCATGAATTCCTTTTTTACATATAGTGCAAATTAAGTTGGATTGTTTAACATTATAATTTTTTTTCTTTTCTGCTGCATACCTCATGCTGTTGCAAGTTTCACCTAGGCAATTTTTTCGAAAGAAAACTTTTTACTTATTGATAGTCTTCTTGTGGTACAGTAGAGAGTCAAAAATCCGCACAGCTTGGGACCAGAGGTTGTGCAGATTTTAGGATTTGGTGGATTTTGGAGCCCATAAGAAATCATTTCCAATTTGAATAATAAAAGTAGAATATTGATCAAACTAAACATATACCAGTGAATAATAAAACAATTTCACTTGTATATTAAATTATTAGGTGCATAAGAATAACACTGAGCAGTAAAAAAATATTTATAATGAAAACAATAAACAAAAATGAAAAAATAATTGTCTAATTTAGACAAAATCAGTTCATATGCAGTTTGTTTTAAGCTACACTTGAACATGCACACATACATCATTGAGGTTTTTTTTTTTTTTTTTTTTTTTTTTTAAATCTATTATTAGTTATCAATTCTTATGTAACACATATTTATTTTGCTAAGAATTTAACTGAATTCTTCCTTACAACTATGCCTTCATCAGACAGCATTTTTAAAAATTAGTTTATTAATTTCCTCATTGATATCATCATCATAATAATCATAATTTTCTTTTGATTAATTTAATATAATGTAGATAATTTGTTTATCAGCAACTTGGTTCTTGCAGTTTTTTATATTTTTATTATTATAATCATAAAACGCAAGCACAAAATCTGCATTCAAGATCTTTTACAAAAATTCTGATTTGCAGTTTTGGAACTTAAATTACATTGTTTGTATCTGAAAAGATGTGCGGATTTCGGACTTCGGCGGATTTTAGGTTGGCGGATTTCTGGCTCTCTACTGTATTTTTATTTGCTAACTATTCCTTTTCTATAGCATCAATAATGTTTGAAGTAATTTATAGTTCAGTAACAATGTAGCAATACACTGTAAAGACAAAGAAGTATAAAATACAATATATAAAAATGATCATTCAATTCAAATGGTTACCTGCTAGAGTGAACCACTATAGTAGCACGTTGTGCTTAAAAGATTAATTCTTATCTTATTTAAAACCAATTCTATTATATTAATAAAAACTGCATTGATAAAGAAGACAGCCACTCTCAATTAATGCAAAAATTATAATAACGAACCACAGGGAAATCATGCTTTTATGCATTTTTGGCACAACACAAGATAAGTGTGAAAGTGCTTTGTCACACTCAAACAGTTAAATATCCAACAGAAATGTTAATTTAACTTTAAGTTTTTTTTTTAAACAGAATTGTATATCATACAAAATAAAAATGAACAATTTTGAAAAATTGTTTCCTTAAATTGAGCATTAAATTATTAAGTATTTTTATAATAACATGAACTTACAATCTATCTCTGCTGCAGCACATAATACAAGTTAAAGAAGTAGAGAGAATTCCAACAATAGCAGTTGGAATTATTATAGATACAATGAAATCGAAGACAAAATCTCGCCTGGGAAAATTATTTAACTGAGGACTAAAGTCTTCACTTGTCAAAGAAACTGATGAAAATGAGTGTTCAGAATGTTCATTGCTTAATTCAGGGCTTCTTAGACTACCTTGAGATACCTGAGGAAAAAAAATAATGAATAACAGTAGACAGTTAAAATGCTAAAAGAAGTTACATGGCCAGAGAATTTCAGGTGTAATTATTTCTATAGGGCTGCAAAATCTGAATATATATATATTTTTAAATTGCTGGATACTGGTATCAACTGGTCATTTAAATAAAAAAATTATTGGGAGAATGTCTATATAGTAATATTCATATTTATGTAAAAACTGGTAAAATAAAACTTGCTTTCTATCATAGTTATCAAGTAAGCATGTATTATTGCACGATAATTCATCTTTTAGTACCAAATCTTTATAAATAAATGAATTCACATACAGTTTCACAAGATATTTCTTATTCTGACACGAGCAATTTTTGAGTCAGTGAATTTTTGTTTAAAACCACTTTCTTGACATTTATTAGAATATCTTGATATTTACTAAGAACACAGTTAGGATTTTATTATCATTTTCTTAATTTTTACTTTCAAGTTGGATATTTTTTCTCTTTGAAATAAAATAATATCAATTTTTATATCACATTATAATTTGTTTATATAAATATTTTTTTCTCTGAAA